>OZ035826.1:35276817-35916817 GCA_964034765.1 Knipowitschia caucasica
TTGAACTCGTTATCTGCATAAAAGACACCTGTCCACAGCCTCAAACAGTCAGACTCCAAACTCCACTATGGCCAAGACCAAAGAGCTGTCAAAGTACACCAGGAAAATAATTGTATACCTGCACCAGACTGGGAAGAGTGAATCTACAATAGGCAAGCAGCTTAGTGTGAACAAATCAACTGTGGGAGCAATTATCAGAAAATTGAAGACATACTGATAATCTCCCTCAATCGCAAGATCTCATCCCGTGGGGTCAAAATGATCATGAGAACGGTGATCAAAAATCCCAGAACCACACGGGGGGACCTGGTGAATGACCTGCCGAGAGCTGGGACCAAAGTAACAAAGGTTACCATCAGTAACACACTACGACGACAGGGAATGAAATCCTGCAGTGCCAGACGTGTCCCCCTGCTGAAGCCAGTGCATGTCCAGGCCCGTCTGAAGTTTGCCAGAGAGCACATGGATGATACAGCTGAGGATTGGGGGAATGTCATGTGGTCAGATGAAACCAAAGTAGAACTGTTTGGTATAAACTCAACTCGTCGTGTTTGGATACTGAGTTGCATCCCAAGAACACCATACCTACTGTGAAGCATGTGGGTGGAAACGTCATGCTTTGGGGCTGTTTTTCTGCTAAGGGGACAGGACGACTGATCCGTGTTAAGGAAAGAATGAATGGGGCCATGTCTCGTGAGATTTTGAGCCTAAACCTCCTTCCATCAGTGAGAGCTTTGAAGATGAAACGTGGCTGGGTCTTCCAGCATGACAATGATCCCAAACACACCGCCCGGGCAACGAAGAAGTGGCTCCGTAAGAAGCATTTGAAAATAATGGAGTGGCCTAGCCAGTCTCCAAACTTCAACCCCATTGAAAATCTGTGGAGGGAGTTGAAAGTCCGTGTTCACTGTTCTTGAGATCTGCATGGAGGAATGGACCAAAATACCAGCTACTGTGTGTGCACAGTAGCTGGTAGTAATTGTTTGACCTCTGTTATTGCCAAAAAAGGTTATATTACCAAGTATTGAGTTGAAATTTTGTTATTGACCAAATACTTCCACCATAATTTACAAATATATTCTTAAACAAACTGTGTCTCTCACAGTTGAAGTGTACCTATGATGAAAATTACAGACCTCTGTCATTATTATAGGTGGGAGAACTTGCACAATTGGTGGCTGACTATTCTGTCGAATACACCGATCGATTAATCGAGTAATCGAGAGAAAAAAAACATTTTTGCCTAATTAAAAATACAATAAACACCATTTAGTCCTTCCAAATCGAACAGAATCAGATGAGGCATGTCTCTGAGCTGATGGTTTACTGAAAGAAAGGGAAAAGCAGACGTTAAATGTCAATCACACACCCCTTACATATTCAATAAGTCCTATATTAGCCAACAAACACTGCTGACCTGGCCTCACATGTTGTGCATCTCTGCAAGAATTATAATATGCAATATAGAACCACATGTGTCACATGTGTCTGACTACACTACTACACTACACTACTACACTACAGCATTTTATACTCGTAGCGGCACGGTGGCGGAGTGGATAGCACTGGGTTCGAATCCCGGTCAGAACAGGGCCTTTCTGAGTGGAGTTTGCATGTTCTCCCGGTGTCTGCGTAGGTTTCCTCCGGGTGCTCCGGTTTCCCCTACCACTAAAAACATGAACAATAGGTATGAATGTAAAAGAGAGAGTGAATGAATGGTGTTGATTGGGGGCTGATGCGCCAGTGTGTTCTGCGACTCGCTTCCCTCATCTCCGTGTGTGGAATGATTGGAACAATATTTGAACTCTGAACATTGTAAAGCGCTTTGGGTGATCGTGGTCTGTAAAATGCGCTATATTCTTACTTAGAAGTTAGAACTTTTATTTAATTTGAGTATATTGTTATTGTTGACATTTCTTGTGCTGTGTGCTCCTCATTCCTGTACTGTACTGTTCTGTAACTGCTGATGGATCATGGTCCACAGTGTTCACACAGGCATATTGAATATGTACGGAGTTCAAATAACTTGTGGAGTACAGTGGGCACTAGGATTGTACTGAATGTCAAATTAAGCAAAACATTCATAATACATGTCTTATGTAGGTACTGATAAACCTGTCTGCTTCATCACTGCGTTAACAAATGAAAGGCTAACTGTAGGCGACAAGCGGCTGCATTGATAGCTTTCAACCATGCCGCTAGGGATGTAAATCGGTGACCGTTTAACTGGTGGTTGACCATCACAACGTTAACTGGTCAAAGCTTTCGGTTAAAATAAAGAAAAGGAGGAGGAGGGGGTCTCTTAATAACGCTATTTTAAGCCCTATTTGCATGGTGTGACGGAGCGGGGTCGTCTTTAGTTGTGAGCGCCAATGTATTAGTAAACTTAGGGCCGACTTTCATGGCGCACACATACACACAAATGACATCCACACTCGCGCACCCTTTCCCCACCGTTCCATTCATATGTACAGTAACATCCACATGCGTCATCCATACTCTCGTCCGCCTCTCCCCTCCGTTACTACTAGTCCGCCAAAGTTGCACACTTTTGCGGGTTAGAACTCCATTGGAGCATTCTCTCTCTCTCACACACACTCACACACACACACACACACACACACACACACACACACACACACACACACACACACACACACACACACACACACACACACACACACACACACACACACACACACACACACACACACACACACACACACACACACACACACACACACACACACACACACACACACACACACACACACACACACACACACACACACACACACACACACAAAAAGCGGTAGCGCTCCGCTGTCTCGGCTCTGATCTAGTAGAATGCATAGCTGCTCTTATGAAAAGTGCGTGGCTCGATATGGCTGTTATTTCAATAAACGTGGAATATTTTAAACTACGTGGTTAACCGGTTTCAACCGGTTAATGAGGCTCGGTGGTCGGTCATGAAAATTCATAGTTTTTTACATCCCTACATGCCGCTTTGGCAGTGCTTGACTGTTCGCGGGAGTGGGATATCCCCTCCTTGGTTATCATAATTATCAACATTTTATTTTCACAACGCGTGCCTTACACCATACCATGAAAGTTGACCTACCTCGTCTCAGGTCTTCCCTCGCTGCTTCCTCATCAGGTGCTGCAGCATCAAACTGGTGCTAATATGCTCCACTTAGCAATGTGTGCAAACTACTCCGGTTTTCTTCTTCAGAGTGAAGTGCTCCCACACTTTAGACGCTTCTTATTAACTCTCCGTCCTCTGCCAGTGCCTTCTCCGTCGTCCTCCATTGATATAATAATAGATCAATGCATTGTCCGCGAAAAAGTTTTACAAACAGTAGCGATGTATGCAGACAATGCAGACCGGTGAGATCTGTGATGTAAGCACGTTGCGTAACACACAAAGAATCCGTGCAAAACGTGAGAAAAATCTATGGAACATTCCCGCGTTTTTACCTTTTAACCCTTTAAGCGCCAGAGGTTTTTTTCCAAAACGCTCGATTTTGACATCTTAATTTCAAAAGGCTATAACTTAAAAGTGATAAGAGATAAAGGCTTTCTGTAAATTAGAAAAATATAAAGGATGGTCCAAAGTGTATGTAGAGAATAAATCCCCCCATCTAATTTGCATATTATGACGTCATTTGGCGTTAGAAATAGTGGATTTTAGAATTTTCATACAATATTTGTATTTTTCTAACTGACAGACATATATTTATCACTAGAACATGAACACACACAGAGCACACACTGTAACATTGTAAATGTTCATGAAAATAGTAAAAAATACAAATCATGATGCTGCTGTGAGCAGTCTGCCCAGACGCGCTCCTCCAGGAGAAGCGCGTCATCGCGACCCTGCTGCTGCAGATGTCTCCCCCACTCTCTCTCTCATCTCCCCTGATCTCTCTCTTGTCTAACACACACAAGACAAAGCTTATCCAACACGTTACTGTCCCGGTGATTACGTGAGGCATGAAAATAGGGCTGGGCGATATGGCTGAAAACTATATCACGATATAAGTCATTCATATCGGTCGATAACGATATATATTGAGTTTTTTTTTTTACCTAAATAAATACATTTGTCGTGTGGGCTAACCAACCTTAGCAGCCTTGTTTACAGTCACGGGGCGATGAGGCTGGAGGAATATGTTCACACTGTGTCCCTCGTTGTTAGTCCTGGTTTAATCCTGGTTTTTTATTCCTGGTTTAGCTCCTGGTTTAGCTGTTTGAGGGTCTTGTGTCCCCGTGACCGCTCCGTGCGGCTCTGTGCCGCACATGCTTCCCGAGGAAAAAGTTAATCTCTTGCTTTCGCCGAATACATCGTGTCTGTCCACTGCCTCTGCCGCCGCACATGTTATTCCGCGCACGTACGTGCATAACCATTGACACGGCATTGAAACACGAGCGATAGATCCATGGACGCCACGCATGCTGCGGTTGTTGTTGTTTTTGCATTTCCCAGAAAGTTTTGCGGTTCCTGCTCGGCTGTTATTGGTCGAGAAGCCTCTGCCTACATCCCCCACAATGCCATGCGCTTATGAGTCGGCTTTACTTCCGGTGTTTTCTTCCTGTTTTTCCTGACGGAGTTAAGTTAAACTATCGAACATTCTATCGACCCCATTCTCTATTGATATCGAACACATGTCTATCGCGATATATATCGTTATCGTTTTATCGCCCAGCCCTACATGAAAATACATATGTGGGAAGCACTTTTAGCGGAGACTTTGGCGGAAACTTGAGCGGAGGCAGGAGGTCGCGGCGCGGCGCCCCGACCCGAGTTCCAGGGTTGTTCTCCGCAAATCTAACCTGTCTCCAAACCTCCCGATGACTTGGCCTTACTCTGAGAAACACTGTTCCCACTGCTGACTCTGTGCAAAGTGTCTAAAGTTAGTGTTTGGTGCGGTACAACACTCACAGGCTGCCCCGCAGCTGCATTCGCTTCGCTATGATTTCTGCACTGGTTCAACGCGGTCTTGCTCGAATATTTTGTATAGGAGCATGACGTTTTTTGGGGCCAGGGAGGTAGTCTGACATGTCTGCCAACTAGTGGCAGGGAGTATGAATAAATTTTGACACTCAGTTGGTCACACTCGGCCGTTTTTAACAGTACCGCAGCTTGTCGACTTAAGTCGACCGTGGCGCCTAGAGGGTTAAGGCCGGGAAAGTGGACACGTCCTTTTTCTTTCTTTGACCCATTCTCTTCATTGATCAATTCTCTTGACCAATGAAAGGCATCAACAAATACAGTGATGAGAATTATCTGCAAATTCCGACTTTTTCTTGCTGAAATGATAATTTATCACTCGAACAGGATTAAATCCTCTGTTCTGACCCCGGGAGCAACTGTGGCCGCTTTGACAGCTCAGCGAACGCGCAGCCGTAACGTGGTCATGCACCGAGCGCGGATCATAGACGCGCGGACAGAACCATACACGCGCAATCATGACCATCCCTAGCTTTTTGCACGTGTGGGTCCTGCCTCTCCTCCGTCTCTCTCACCATGTCTCTCCCACGTCTCCCCCAAGTCTCCTCACAAAGCGCAGCCAGAACTCACTGAATTAAAGCTCAGGTACCTATATTTTTGCTTGCATTGACAATGCATGTTATTTGTGCACAAAAGTGAAATGTTGTGAACATAACAAACCACAACAGTCGTGTTTTGTTTGTTTTGCTAACTTAAGAAAGAGCCCAGTGAGTCATTATTTGACTTTTTGGGCTGAGAGTGGATTTTGAAAATATGTTTTTCCACATAGTTAGTGCCACTTTATTGCCAAACTCTTTTTGACTTATTGTATTGAGAATTAGGGGTGTGACCTAATCGCGATACTTTCTCCCGCGATTCGATTATCAATATGCATTTGCCATTTAAAAAAAAAAAAATGGTATCAATACTTAATATAGGGCTGCATTACGCATCTCCATTCTATTTATCATGAAATAAAGAGTATTTTTTCTTTTATTTATGCCATATATTTTCATATTGTATATTTCTAACCAATATATCAATAATGGTCATATCGTGATAAAATTTGTATCGTGATATCGTTATCGTGATATTATCGTTATCGTGAGCTGTGTATCGTATCGTGAGGTACCCTTAGGTTCCCACCCCTATTGAGAATGTGTTAGTGTTACATTATTTTTGGTTGTTTTATTACCTTTCTTGTGTGAAAGTTGGATATTTTTTGTATTAATCTACTGAAGGTTTATAATAATACATTCGTATGAAAGCCACAAGTGTCAGCTCTCAAATTCTTTTGAAGTTATGTTTCTATCTGCAACAGAGGCTGAGATATCAATCATTTAGTAGATGTTGAATTTCAGGAAAAGTCGGCCATAGGTTTTATAGGTCTGTTTTACCAGGTGTGTCAGGCCTTAATGGGTTAATGTGACAAAAAGCGATTGTGATAAACCCGGTGTAACGTCGGCTTGTCGAGATGCACTACCTCAGCTGTTTATGATGTAATGCAAACCTGTGGACTGAAGTGAAACTATCGAAGTTCTATCGACCCCGTTTTCTATTGATATTGAACACGTGTCTATCGCAATATATATCGTTATCGTTTTATCGCCCAGCCCTAAGGTGACCTCTAGAAAACGTCTTTACAGGATGGTCCAAAAGTTGGCTCTTGGCCCAAAGTGCCGTTCCACATGTGTGTCGATGCTGAGGGGAGTGAATTTTTTTGGACCACTCTAGTTTACCCGCTGTGAATTTTTGAAGGCACTTGTTCAAATGAATAGAGCTCTCGCCGGCTGACCAATGCGCAGATGCGTTTTTTCACAATTATCTTGTGGGCGGGACCACTCGCGGCCATTTTGGATAGCTCCAGTAGAGTAGAATTTTTGGCCCATTAGTTTGAACGGCGGAGATAGGCGTGACTACGTCCGTTAATATATACAGTCTATGCTCATACCTATCAATCAATCAATCAAATTTTATTTATAAAGTACTTTTCATACAAAAAATTTAACACAAGGTGCTTTACAGTTTAGTTAAAAACAATCCAACATGCCCAGCCCTAAACCCTCCTCCCCACAGACCCCCCCAAAACCACATTTATAATTATATAAGTGCTTGGTCACAATAAAGGGCACAAAAGTGTGACAAAAGGCCAAAAAAGATTTTTATAATCAGAAGATATTTTATGTTTTTCATGTTTCCAACCACCTCCTCTGTCCATTAGAAGTTGCTAGAACATAACTGTTTTATACATTAGACGAGTTTCCTATAGTGGCCCTGTTTATTTTATGTAACGGACGTGATGATTTGACGGAATGAGCTCTGTGGAAGTTTGATAGGTATTTTCAGATGTCCACATTTGATTCAGAGATTCTATTTTTTTACACAAAGTAGATGCAAAGTGATACTTTCATATTGTCAAGCAATTAAAGTAGTACTAGAATTTAATATGCTGCTATCCAGAATATATAACTACAATATGTGTTTATAATATTTCGGGTGTTCATTTTGATACGTCCATTCCATCCATCCATTTTCTACCCTTTAATCCATTTCTGGGTCAGGGGGGTGGCAGTCAGAGATGCCACCCAAATCTCATAGCACCAGCCCCTCACTGACCCTCTGCAGGTGGTGAGTCCACAGGAGGACGGCTGCTCTCTGAGTGTGAGCATAGCCTTGATCTTTCAGTGGGGGCTTTGGGCAAAGTGGGGTTAAGTGTCTTGCCCAAGGACACAACAACAGCAGTCATCAGTGGGAGTCGGTGGAGAAGGTGTAGATGTGGGAAATGAACCCACAACCTTCTGGCCTGAAGGCCAATGCTCTACCAACTGAGCTACTGTCGCCCATTTTGATACGTTCAGATGAATTATGTTAAAAAAACAGCTTTGAAATCGGACCTTTTCACAAACGCTGGGGGGAGCCAAAATGGCGGCGATGACGTAGGAGAAGGGTATCTCACAGCAGCAGCAGCAGTCTTAGCTGGAATCTGTAGGAGGTTTCACTGTCATCTGAACAAGGTATAAACATATTTTCATCCGTTTTGTACATAATAGTGTGCAACTCTTCTAACCTTTTAGCCTTATTTGTGAGATTCAAGCAAACTAGTGTTGGGCAAGTTAGCTAACTCTACTTGATATCATAAAACATGCTAACAAGGCTAATATTCGTTTTTGCATTATGCCAGTCCCATTTTGGTTGCCTTAGATTTATTTACCACAATGTACATTGTAATATCCATAAATGCTAATCAAAATAACTTGAATTAAATAAATATTTTACTTTTATGAACAAAAAGCTGCAGAAGTTGAAAACATATGTACAAAACGGATGATAATATGTTTATACCTTGTTCAGATGACAGTGAAACCTCCTACAGATTCAGCCCAGACTGCTGTCTGCTGCTGTGAGATGCCCTTCTCCTACGTCATCGCCGCCATTTTGGCCCCCCCTAGCGTTTCTATGCGGAAGTGAAAAGGTGACACTTCAAAGCAGTTTTTTTAACATAATTCATCTGAACATGTCAAAATGAACACCCGAAATATTATAAACACATATTGTAGTTATATATTCTGGATAGCAGCATATTAAATTCTAGTACTACTTTAAATGTGAAAACAGACCAAATATTTTTTTTTCTTCTCAAGTTTAATTTTTAGAGAAAAAACGTCCGTTATACATTTTTCAGGGGTCATTTAATTAATTAATTAATTTTTATTTTTTTACGATTCCTTTTTATATCAAGTGATTCCCTTCTGTTGTGTTAACCATGTAAATCTTGTGGGATTTCATCTTCTGCTTTTTCAGACTGAGGACATTTTATTTTCTATGTAACTGGCGTCACAGTACAATACAATTTACAATACAATACAATTTATTCTTGTATAGCCCTAGGTCACAACAGAAGTCATCTCAGAGGACTTAACAAAACCATTGAAATCACCAACACAGGTCAGAGAATCAACAGTTAAAACACATGAAGAATATAAAGCACACACAGAAGAAAATGTCCATACATGTTGTAGAATGCTAAAGTGTCCTGATCATCACCAATCCTTTCTGTTGGACACTAACTGTCCAACAAGACCCTCCTGCATCGACAAGGAAAAACTCTTAAAAAACCCAGTGGGAAAAAGTGAGAAACCTTGGAGGAGAACTAGGGAAACCCACAGGGAGGGAGACCCATATGAGAAAGGGATCCGCTCCTCCGGACGGACAGGCTAATGATCTAGGACCTAAGCTAGCTACAGAACGTGGACCAGTGGACGCTGAACGTGGACAGGTCCGGTGCAGGACTGAAGCACTCCCAGGCGGGTCGGGCGGGGCAGTCCGCAGGTGTAGATGGAAGAGGCCAGGCTCAGAGATCCCGTCATCGTACCATGAAACAGACAATGGGACAACGGGTGAATAGCAATGAACAAACTACAGTCAGAATCCTAAAAATGCTAAACAGATAAAGTAGGAAGGAGTAGAGGATAGTGCTCAAGTTACCATACTTCTCCCAGCAAACTGACTCCCTATGCAGCTTGACTAACACTCTGAGGAGTTTAACCTTCTCAGAGTCTTACCTTCCTAGCCATATGCTAAACTAAAGAGGACTGTTTTAAACCTAGCCTTGAATAAAGAATAACATACAGCATAATATATAACATAATATACAACATAACACAATACATTATTGAATAATATATAACATAATATATAACATAATACAGCATATATATATAATATATACACTACATATTATATATTACCTAATTATATGCTAAATTAAAGTAGAGTGCTTTAAGCCTGGCCTTGAATGTGGAGACCGTATCTGCTTCCTTAACATAAATGGGAAGCTGATTCCACAGTAAAGGAGCTTGGTAGCTAAATGCTCTGCCACCAACAGTGACCTTTGAGACCTTAGGGACCACCAGACGTCTGGCGTTTTGTGAGCGCAACGCTCGACCTGGTTGATACGACACTAACGTGTCTTGGAGATAAGAGGGAGCCAAGCCATTTATGGCTTTATATGTTAAGAGTAGGATTTTAAACTTTATTCTGTACTCCACAGGGAGCCAGTGGAGTGATTTTAACACCGGAGTTATGTGCTCCCTCCTTTTGGTACCTGTTAAGATCCTAGCTGCTGTATTCTGAACGAGCTGGAAGCTCTTCAAAGAGGCTTTAGGGCACGCTGCCAGTAAAGCGTTACAGTAGTCGAGCCTTGAGGTGACAAACGCGTGAATGAGTTTTTCCGCGTCACTTTTAGGAAGGAAATTCCTAATTTTAGCGATGTTCCGTAAGTGGAAGTACGCCGTTTTAGTTGCTTGGCTTATATAAGCCTTGAAGGAGAGTTCTTGGTCAAAAATGACTCCAAGATTCCTCACAGTGTTACTGGGTATTATACTGACATTATCGAGAGTAACCATCTGGTTAGTGAGGGAGTCACGCAGGCGCTTCGGACCGAGTAGGATCACTTCTGTCTTCTCCGGGTTGAGAAGTAGGAAGTTAAGAGTCATCCACATTTTAAGATCCTTTATGCAGGCACTGAGCTTTTCTAGCTGATCTGTCTGATTAGGCTTCATCGACAGATAAAGCTGTGTGGAAATTAATTCCATGCTTTTTAATAATGTTTCCCAGTGGCAGCATGTAGAGAGTAAAAAGAATCGGTCCGAGTACCGAACCCTGCGGCACACCGAATTCCACTCCAGAATAAGGCGACGAGTCCTGATTCACATTGACGAAGTGATATCGATCTGATAAATAGGATTTAAACCAGCCAAGGGCTGTTCCTCTAAGACCTATATCACATTCTAGCCTCTGCAGTAGAATGCTGTGGTCTATTGTGTCAAATGCAGCACTAAGGTCCAGTAGGACCAGCACTGACACTTGTCCATTATCGGCAGCTAGTAGTAAGTCATTTGTGACGTTGACTAGTGCCGTTTCAGTGCTATGATGAGCTCTGAATCCTGATTGAAAGACTTCAAACATATCATTTTCCTGCAGGTGGCAGCGGAGCTGCTCAGCTATAAGTTTTTCCAGGATTTTAGATATAAAAGTGAGGTTTGAGATCGGTCTGTAGTTTGTAAGTATTTCTGGGTCCAGGTTTGTTTTCTTCAGAAGGGGTTTGATTACCGCGGTTTTAAAAGCTTGTGGGACATAGCCACATTGTATGGATGCGTTTATTATATTTACGATAGGCTCAATTATCAAAGGAAGTATGTCTTTGAAGAGCCATGTCGGGACTGCGTCTAACATGCAAGTTGAGGCTTTTGAGGATGTGACCACAGAGATCACCTCTGCTTGGCTCACAGCCATGAATTTATTAAGGCCCACTGAAGAGTCTAAGTGGGAAGTCACGTATGCCGCTTCAACCTGTCCACCACTAACAGCAGGAGCAACCTCCTCCAGCTTGTCACGGATGGATGTAATTTTATTATTAAAGAAGTGGAGAAAGTCGACACTGCTCAGTGAGCTTGGAATTTTAGGCTCGATTGCGCTATGGCAGTTTGTGAGTTTAGCGACGGTGCTAAACAAAAATCTACTGTTGTTTTTATTCGCTTCTATTAAAGTTGAATAGTATTGAGTTCGAGCCCCGCGAAGGGCCTTCTTGTAGTTTCGGAGACCTGCTTTCCACTCCCTGTGGACAGGCGCCGAGTGGGAGTGGCGATATAGCCTCTCCAATTTTCTGACGTCCTGTTTTAAAGTGTGGAGTTGAACACTGTACCAGGGCGACGATGATCTAATCCTAATGGTTTTCTGTTTTAAAGGAGCTGCTGCATTTAATGCAGATTTTAAAGACTCCATAGTGTTGCCCACCGTTTGGTCAATGACTGAGGGACTGCAGCTGCTGTGAACAGGTTCACCTGCAGCAGTATTCAACATAGGCTGTATTAGTTCTTTGAACCTTGTGATAGATTTATCATTTAAGGTTCTTTTCATTATGGTTTTATCTTGCGGGACAGGAAAGTCCTCCAAAGCGAGATCAAACGTGATCAAGAAATGGTCAGACAGCAACGAGCTTTGACGCTGGATGTCAACATTGGAGACATCACAGCCGTAGGTCAGGACAAGGTCCAAGGTGTGGTTATGAATGTGAGTAGGTTCCTCAACATTCTGAGTAAAACCAACACCATCTAGTACGGCGCTGAAAGCTTTGTTTAAGCTGTCAGTGCTGTCGTCCATATGTATATTGAAGTCTCCAGCTATAACTATGTTTTCCCATTCCAAAACTAGGTTTGTAATGAAGTCAGAGAATTCTGTTAGGAACTCGCTGTAAGGACCAGGAGGTCGGTATAAAACTATAAATAGTACTGCTTTTTGTTTTCTCCACCCAGGACAGGTGATTGAAAGTGTTAAGTTTTCAAACGAGTGAAAAGCATTGTTGGTTTTGGGACTAAGAACCAAGTTGGTGTGTGATATAATCGCAACACCACCGCCGCGACCTGTAGCTCTGGCTTTCTGGTAGTTAACATGCGTCGGAGGAGTGCACTCATTCAATCTAACGTAGTCGTCCTGTTGGAGCCAAGTCTCCGAGAGCGCAAACAGATCCAAGCCCTTGTCTATAATAAGTTCGTTTATGAGAAGCGATTTAGACGAGATTGATCTGACGTTCATTAAACCACAGTAGAATGGTCCAATCAGAGGCTAATTTGGTCGTTTAAAATGTTGCTAAACATTTTTATGTCAATCTTTCCTTTTGATTTTTTCCACACTATCTCTTCAATGTGTCTGTGTTTGAAATCTTTTTTCCAATCTATGAAAGTAATTTTAGTTTTTAAGTTATAACCTTTTAAAGTCCAGATACTTCAATTGTCACTTTACTGTGAACTCACTCATAACCACATGCACACACACACACACACACACACACGTATACACAAGTATAAAGTCACATCAGGTACAATAGGTTAAACAATAAAAAGAAATGGGGCTGGGAGCAGATGTAACCGGCTGAAGAAGCGCCATACAATGAGCCAATGCAGCCACAGGGAACAACACAGGACCCAGAGGAGGGAGGGGCCCCAGACCCCACCAGGCCCAGGAGTCAGACCCCATAGGACCCAGAGGAGAGAAGAGGCCCCAGACCCCCACCGGATCCAAGAGCCAGACCCCCAAAGCTCAATGTGTACAACAGAGAATCAAACATTTACACGAGTAAATACATTTCAGTGAGAGCTTTGGGCCAACGGAATACGTAGCTAACCAGTTATT
The DNA here is from genome assembly GCA_964034765.1 of Knipowitschia caucasica. Classification (NCBI taxonomy): domain Eukaryota; kingdom Metazoa; phylum Chordata; class Actinopteri; order Gobiiformes; family Gobiidae; genus Knipowitschia; species Knipowitschia caucasica. The sequence goes on from OZ035826.1 coordinate 35,290,001, forward strand.
TCCAGGATTACCAGACTAGTCACAAATCCAGAGCAATCTCCCTGAAACCTTGTGAAACCTCCGTGATGAGCCTCGAAGCTGCCTTTGAATTCTTTCTTTCGGCCTGAAGAGTGTAATGTGTGGACCTCGTCCGCCGACCAGGACGCTGACTTTTGGAGCTTTCTGTGCGATTCCATTTCTCTAGAGTGAGGATTACGCAATGTAGCCGAAGCAGTGCCGAGCAGAGCAGCCGGTTTTAAAGATGGCGGTTGAGTTGTTTTTACCAAAGGGTCAGACGTTGCTTCCAGTGACAAGACTCGTTGACCAATCAGTGTAAGGCCAGGTCATGGTATTGGTACTACGGAGATGGAACCACAGTCGAGGTGGTACGAAAAAGTACGCAAAACTCAGATACCATACACCAGTGGAAATGCAAAATAACCGTGCCGTAGCGTACCGTAGCATACCGTACCGTTACTGTGGAAAAGGGCTATGAGATAGAAGTTTTTATCAATTCCTGGTTCAGAGTTCTCTAAGAGTGTTCTGGAATAACTTTTAAGCCAAGACTCCTAGCTAGGAGTTTTTAGGTTAAGTTAGGAGCTCTCTGAGAGAATTCTCAGAATCTTTAGGCATACGGCCCCAGATCCAGTTATATTGTCTATCAAAGAAATCAGTCTGCAAAACGCACCGGACAAGAACTACTAGTCAGTCTTTGTGTTCTTATTCATGTTATTGTAAATTATCTGCAGGGATAAGAAAAATCATTTAGTATTGTAAGATAAGATAAGATGTACTTTATTAATCTCACACAGGAGAAATTTACATGTCACGTTTGGCATGGATAGAAACACTCAAGATTGTGCAAAAAGTAAGAAATGTGCAAACCGGACATATTATGTACAAAAGTGGCAATGAGAAGAAGTGTCAATAGTAGTGCAGGTTTTATCAGTCTTAGTGCAGTGACTTAAAGTCTGACAGCGGTGGGGAAAAGGCCCTGCGGTAGCGCTCCTTCTTACACTGAGGGTGCCTCAGTCTTCCACTGAAGGGGCTCCTCAGCTTCTCTACAGTCCTGTGCAGTGGGTGGGAGGTGTTGTCCATGATGAAGGTGACTTTGGTTTGCACCCTCCTGTCCCTCACCTCCTCCACAAAGTCCAGGGAGCAGCCCAGAGTAGAGCTGGCCCTCCTGACCAGCTTGTTCAGTCTGCTCCTGTCCCGCTCTGTGCTGCCCGGGGCCCAGCACACGGCAGCATAGTATATGGCTGAGGCTACCACAGAGTCATAAAAAGTCCTGAGCAGAGGCCTGCTCACTCCGAATTACCTCAGCCTCCTTAGAAGGAAGAGGCGACTTTGGCCCTTCTTGTACAGGGCATTCATTTCATGAATAGAATTATTTCTCTCCAATAAAGCATTCATCCATCCATCAATTTTCTTCCTGTTTGTCCATTTATGGGTGGGGCAATTAACTGCCACCCAATTTACAGAGCCCCAGCCCCTCACTGATCCTCCTGCAAGTGGTGAGTCCATAGGTGCACTGCTGCTCTGTGATTACACAGCCTTGAACTTTCAGCAAGGGCTTTAGGCAAAGTGGGGTTCAGTGTCTTTCCCAAAAGTCAAAACGACTTGAATAAAGCATTCATCATTCCAATAATTGTCAAAATTACAGTATAGTGAATAACATCAAATGTATGGCTATGAATCACAAATTCACTGATGTGTGGTTTTGTCGAGTTACAGTTATTGTTCATTGGCTCTTCACCTTGAATGCCTTTCACAAATAAAACTAATACCGTCACTCTTTCAGCAGTCAGTTGTAACAATATAACATTATCTCAACTGTTTTTTATCATATCAGCACCATAAAGTGTGCTAATGGTCGTTGCCACCTTCTGACAAACTCAAACTTCTGTCAATCAGTTAATTTAAAATTAGCAGGGTTACAGTTAAGGCACTCGTGACGTCACCTGATGTCACATGACCAACGCAAGGATCACCGCAAGACTGCAAGGACCCCTTGCGCTACCACCTGTGCACCCTTCTTTTCTAACTACGCAGCCCGCAGCACAGAGAAGGTCTGGTGTAATTGGCCCGTGTGTGATTACGTTTGGATAGAAGTATGGAACGGCTGCTGTAGAACATGGATGAGGCACTTCGGTGCGCAGAATGCTTTGGTGCTTCGAAGGTTATCGAAGGAAAAGCAGTTTTCCAACGCACACAGTGACGCCAGAGTATACACAGGCCTTTACACTAGCAGCTCATTGATCTCCTTTTGCACTGTGGTCCTGATATTCTCCCACTGTGGAGATACGGCTCCTGTATTTTACACAATGAGTTGAGTCATTCTATTGCTTGTGACAGTTGCAGCAGGAACAGCAGGGGTCATGTTTGTGAATACACAATGGCCTTTATGCTGAGGTCAGTCATGTGGATGTAAACCTCTCTGTTTTAGGGCTGATAGCTCCACTGTTACCTATCATGGCCCTCATAGTTTTTTGAAACTTTGCCCACTCTCCCTCTCTGTCTCTTTCAGGGCTGATGGCTCCACAGTGACTTACCATGGCCCTCATGATTCCTCCGGTGAAGCTGAAGTGGCTGGAGCACCTGAACGGCTCATGGATCACCGAGGACAGCGAGTCTGTGGCCACACGGGAGGGCGTGTCCGCACTCTACTCCAAACTCCTGTCCAACAAAGAGGTGGTACTGCTGCCGCAGCAGGTGCTGTGTCTGAAGGGGCCTCAGCTCCCAGACTTTGAGCGTGAGTCTTTGTCAAGCGATGAGCAGGAGCACTACCTGGACGCGCTGCTCGGCAGTCAGCTGGCACTGGCCAAGATGGTCTGCTCCGACTCTCCTTTTGCTGCAGCTCTTCGTAAGCGTGTTCTGGTGCTCCAGCGGATATTCTATGCCCTCTCCAATAAATACCACGACAAGGGCAAAGTGAAGCAGCTGCAACACTCTCCAGAGAACAGCAGCGGCTCCACTGACCTGCAGGCGGTCAGCGAGAGGCCGCGCTCCAGCACTGATGCACTCATAGAGATGGGAGTGCGCACCGGACTCAGCCTGCTTTTCGCTCTGCTCCGACAGAGCTGGATGATGCCCCCCCCTGGCCCCGTGGCCCCTGGAGGAACCATCAACCTCTGCAACGATGTAATCCACACAGCCATTGATGTAGTCAGCTCCTTACCTCCTCTGTCTTTAGCCAACGAGAGCAAGATCCCGCCCATGGGCCTGGACTGCCTGGCCCAGGTCACATTCTTCCTCAAGGGGGTAACTATGCCAAACTCTGGGGCGGACCTTCTGGGCCGGCGGCTGGCCTCGGAGCTGCTGCTGGGGCTGGCCTCTCAGAGGGGCTCCCTCAGGTACCTCCTGGAATGGATCGAGATGGCTCTGGCCGCCTCAGCTGTGGTTAGCATGATGGAGCAGGGTCTAAGTCCCGAAGGTCTAATCAGCTACGACTGCTTTATGAACATCCTCATGCAAATGAGACGCTCACTGGTGAGTCCCGAACACTGTACACAGTTCATCCTACAGTATGTTTGTTAATGATGTGTGTCCCAGGGCTCTTCTGCAGACCGCAGTCAGTGGAGAGAACCCACCAGATCAGCAGACGGCCTCTGCTCCTTGTATGAGGCTGCCCTCTGTCTTTTTGAAGAGGTAATTCACTAATTTGTCTCATGAAAGTGAGATTAAACAGCTTCATTAGAGCTGTGACAGGTGGTAGTTTTTGATGTGTGGTGTGTGCAGGTGGGCCGCATGGCCTCAGACTACTCTCGCACCTGTGTTAGTCCGGACAGCATTCAGACCGGAGAGGCTCCTCTGGTGTCAGAAAGCTGTGAGGTGTATGTGTGGGGCAGTAACAGCAGCCATCAGCTTGTGGAGGGAACACAAGAGAAGATCCTTCAGCCCAAACTGGCCCCGAGCTTCGCTGATGCACAGACGGTATGCAGCACACACGCCTTAAAGGTGCTGCATGTGATGATCGGCTGTCCTACACAGCCCTTCACAGACCTCAACACTATTACATGTGTTATGAGGTCCGTGATTATTTTCTTTTTAAAGCGTCTACAACTGTTTAACATAGTAGAAATGACTTGAATTATCTATTTAAAGCTGCATTACGTCACTTTATTTTTTTATTCATTACAAAAATTCAATCCATATCCATGCAATGCATTGGGATATACGTCCTTTTGAAGAATAAGTAGCGCTGGTCATTTTATTTTAGATTGAGTTTTTGTGCAACAAGGAAGAGAATTTGTTTTGGCACCAGATTGTGACCAATCACAGCGGACCACTGGCTCCCACTTTCTTGAGAAAAGCTACAGGTTTCTCGTAAGCACGCAGACAACTGAGGTAAACAAGCGGCGGAAGCTAACCTGAAACTTCCTGTGTCTTCGTTACCGGTTACTGCTTACACAGCGAAACGGCCATCCAAAAGAAAGTCTCGTTCCTCCGCGCTTCCCGGTTCTATCATTCTATGGCCACGCCATCCACGTTCAGTATACAATTAGCAGATGAGCACAGGCTGAGTGGGAGGGGGGTAGTGGGGGGCGATAGCGTCGTGAGTGCGGGGAGGGGGAGCAGAAAGAGCGAGGCCAGCTCTCACATTCGAAAAAGTGAGCTAGTGCAACAAACAGTCAAGCAACAGCCATTCAGATCACAGCAGCAGAGATGGAGTAGACTCTGGGTGGAGCAGGACAGTTCACAGCAGCAGAGATGACGTAGCGTCTTGGTAGAGCAGGACAGGTCACTAGGTGAAGTAGCCACTGGGTGGACTATCAAGCGCAGTCACAACTTTAGTTTAAATGTTTGGCCTGTGACCTGGCAATAATTACTGATGGACGTCCAGTAATCTCCAGTGAGCGTGACTGCTGTTATCTCCAACGCATGCTGTACATTATGTTCCAGACACAGACGCATGTGACTTTTGAAGCAGAAAGACGTATGCAGTGGTGTGCATAGCCTGCCGCAGAGACCCACATGCATTTTAGCCTTCAGTCAAAATACAGAGGAAACATGCGTGGGCTTGTACACTGTTTGGTCAGCAGCAATTGACTTTTGCTGCTGTGTAGCAGTCCTCTGACACTTACTATCCTCTACACTTTAGGAACCACCAGACGTTTGACGTTTTGCGAGCACTGTTCTCGGTTTGGTTGGTATGACACTAAAGCCTGGTTCACACGGCAGGATAATTAGGCCGATTTTGGACTCGATTTACCCCTACGACAATCGTAAGAACGCTCCGAATATCGTAACAAAAATCTGATGGATTTTCCTGCCGTGTGTGGTGTCTTAAGACTGTGCTCGTCGCTCGGAAGGACTTCGGGACTGCTCCGATCTCAATATCGGGGATATCCAACATGTTGGATTGTTTTGGCCCGATTTCTCTTCGTGTGTGGTGTCCCCCGAGGACAGACGAGCGCGTTGGCATGACTGCGGCGTGTAGCCAATCAGAAGACGAGACGAAGCGGTGAGGAAACGCCGTAAAAAAACAACTCACCTCCATATCACGATGTAGCAAGTATAGTCCATGCTCGCGTTGTCTCCACTTCTTTGACCATCGCCTTTTCTTTTAATTACGTCTTTTCTCAGATAAAAGCTAAATATCGCCACTGCAACCTCTTTGTCCGCCATGATTGTTTACTCTGAAGTCACGCTTGATCTCGCAAGATTTTGTGAGATTTCCGTCTGATCTGGGAATGCTCGGGGGGGAAATCGGTTCGTGTGTGATGTGTGTGGTTTGCGTGATTTTGCCGTGTGGCCGCGCACCACACACTGTACGACCAAAGTGGTTGGACTCATGATTTTTTATCCCCGTGTGTGAGGTCTCACACAGAGAAAAAAATCGACCGACAATTTTGAAATTGTCTCGTGTAAACCAGGCTTAAGATGACTCAGAGATAAGAGAATGCCATACCATTAATGGCCTTGTATGTTAAAATAAGGATTTTAAATTTGATTCTGTACTCCACAGGTGCCTGTTGAGATCCTTGCTGCTGTATTTTAGACAAGCTGGAATCTTTTTATAGAAGATTTAGGGAAGCTGCCACACTGATTTAGGGCTTTACAGTAGTCAAGCCTTGAGGTGACAAATGTGTGGATTAGTTTTTCTGAATCACTTTTAGGAAGGATATATTCCTGATTATACCTACAGTATGTGGAAATATGCTGTGAGATTACTTTTGTTCAGTGTTGGGAAGTTACTTTAAAAAAAATAAGTAACGGGTAAGGAGAAAAGTTACTTTTTAAAAGTAACCTTTTACTTTACTTAGTTACTCTCTAAAGAAAGTAACTTATTTACTTTACTTTTGCGTTACTGTTATCAACTTTTATAATAGATATTTCTTTCATGCTCTCAAAAAATCCATGTTCACATTGGGTTGTTGTATTTCATGAACACAGCTCTCACTCGGTGGGAATCACTTTAGGACCTCTCACTCTGAGCCTGATCTCATTTACTCAAGTACCTCCGCAACTGCGCTAAAGGACGTTGCGTCTTCCTCCTCATCAAAAGAAAAAAAATCAGCCTCACTGGCGCTACTGTGTCGCACTTTACCCGTGGAGTGTCGCACTTTACCTGACACTCTGCGGGTAAAGTGAGCAGCCATCGCTAGCAGCATCTTGCTTCACATACAGTGCCTTGCGATCTGCAGTTCATCCAGAGTGATCATGGGCCTCTTGGCTGCATCTCTAATCAGTCTTCTCCTTGTTTGAGATGAAAGTTTGGAGGGACGGCCGGGTCTTGGTAGATTTGCAGTGGTCTGATTCTCCTTGCATTTCAATATAATTCCTTGCACAGTGCTCCTTGAGATGTTTAAAGCTTGGTAAATCTTTTTGTATCCAAATCCGGCTTTAAACTTCTCCACAACAGTATCTCGGACCTGCCTGGTGTGTTCCTTTGTCTTCATGGTTCTCTCTGCGCTTTAAACAACCCTGAGACTATCAAAGAGCAGGTGCATTTATACGGAGACTTGATTACACACAGGTGCATTCTATTTATCATCATCAGTCATTTAGGACAACATTAGATCATTCAAAGATCCTCACTGAACTTCTGGAGTGAGTTTGCTGCACTGAAAGTAAAGGGGCCGAATAATATTGCACACCCCACTTTTCAGTTTTTTATTTGTTAAAAAAGTTTAAATTATCCAATAAATTTTGTTCCACTTCACGATTGTGTCCCACTTGTTGTTGATTCATGACAAAAAATTTAAATTTTATATCTTTATGTTTGAAGCCTGAAATGTGGCGAAATGTTGAAAGGTTGAAGGGGGCCGATTACTTTCGCAAGGCACTGTACAATATGGAATGATAACTTTTTGCCAGCGAATCGTGACTGATGCGCAAGCACCAGCCGATGCGTGGTAAATGACAAGTTGCGTTACTTTCCTTTCCCTGGAAAAAAGTAGTTTTGTCAGTATAACGCGTTACTGGGTTGAGGTTTTTTCATTTTTAGGTCTTTTATGCAGACAGATCAGCCTTTCTAACTGATCTGTCTGATTTGTTTTCAAAGACAGGTGAAGCTTTGTGTCATCTGCATAGCAGTGGAAGTTAATCCTGTGAGATTTCATAACACTTAAAGCAACTTTAGTTAAAGTTAAACTCATCATTCTATCAATGTGCAGAAGCCTGTACTTTTCCATTTGATGTTTTGTCTATCTGAAGGCCAAGCTACAAGCACACCGTGGCAGCTGCTGATTGGAGGACTTCATTCTCCCATGCTATATTATCACTAACAGTTTGTTACATCCTTTGTTCGTGTGCTTTGTTCATGTTGTCTCTACCATTGACAATAAAACATGTCTTCTGTCTGAATTAAAGACGCAATCCCAGACTTTGTCATCTTCTTCAATCCTTTTTAATGATGTTGCCTAATCGCAGCATGTAGAGCGTTAAGAGAATCGGTCTTAATACCGATCCTTGTGGAACACCAAATTTTACTTTAGAATAGGATTGGATAAACAGGATAAATTTATCCCAGAGGAAAAGAGTGAAAGGGCGAGGAGTTTTGTTTCACATTAACAAACGGATACCGATCCAAAAAGTAGGATTTAAACCAGCCAAGTGCTGCTTCTCTCAGACCTATGTCTCATTCCAGTCTCTGCAGTAGAATGTTGCGGTTTATTGTGTCGTATGCAGCGCTGAGGTCCAGCAGAACCAACATTTACACTAATCCATTATCAGCAGCTAGTAGTAAATCATTTATGACTTTGACTAGTCCTGTTTCAGTGCTATGATGATTTTAAATATATAATTTTTTGTATGTGGCTGCATAGTTGTTTGGCAAAAAGCTTATCAAGGATTTTACATATAAAAGGAAGGTTTGAAATTAATTAATTAAATATATTTAAGATTGGCTCTATTATTATTAATTAAAAAGACTTCCTGCTCTGGACAGAGCAGTCGCATTCTCTTGCTGCTCCTCGCTTTCTGCTTTTTTATCTCCTTTAATCATTTTTGCTTACATTTTTATTCCACAAAACACGGATTACTCCTTTTTACAAACTTCAACACAAGACTGGTGGAATTTTACCTAACTTACAGCATGTCGGGAGGACGGGAAAATAGAACAAAACTTTGCGACGGCTGTTTTTCACTCAAACAGGAGCTAAAACTTCTTCAAGACCGAATGTTTGTGCTTGAATCAGAATTGGGGCTGAACACAACAATACCAGTGAAAGGAAATGGACCACATGGACAAAACGTAAGTTATGATGACGCTATTTCATTTCCCAAAATCAACAGAGACAATTGTTGGAACACATATGGTGCCAAGCCCAAACAAGGCAAAGCTAATGATAACAAGAGTGTCATAATGCCACAGCAAAAATCTTTAATTACAAGAAACCGCTTTTCACCACTTTTGGAAGATGAATCAGCAGTAGTCTCTCAGTCCCAGTCTCAGTCTCAGTCAAGGTCAAATGCAGCTGAGTCGCTCTTTATCGGGGATTCGGCGATAAGAAATGTAAATATGCGTAATCTCAAGGTTCACTCAGTACACTCTGCCAAAGTGGATGAGATAAGGCGGTTGGCTCCGAGGCTTCTGTCTGAGACCGGCGGGGTAAAAAAGATTGTTGATCCACGTGGGGGCAGTAGACGTCTATGACAACACAAGTGAAAAGTTGAAACGGGATTACTCTCTATTATTGGACGACCTTGCTAAAATGGACACAAAAATTGTTATCAGTGGCCCACTACCAAATGTGGACGGGAAGCAAATGAAATTCAGTCGTCTGTATCAGCTAAATACTTTCCTACTCAACGAATGTTCACGCAGAGGACTTGCCTTCATTGAGAATTTTAATCTGTTCTGGAATAGGCATGAGCTTTTTGAAGGGAAAGGGCCACATCTGAACACTTACGGAGTAAAAGTGCTGATGGATAACCTTTCTTTTGCCCTGAGATCTCAGCCTGCGCAGCGCGTGCAGCCATCGAAAGGGAGGAAGCCGACTCCAAAAGTCTCTGCACCTCCACCACCTCGAAGGATCTCAACACCACCACCACCTCGAAGGATCTCAACACCACCACCACCTCAAAGGATCTCAACACCACAACCACCTCGAAGGATCTCAACACCTCCACTGTCATCAGAAGCAGCTGCATCATCACCAGCAGCAGCTGCATCATCACCAGCAGCAGCTGCATCATCACCAGCAGCAGCTGCATCATTACCAGCAGCAGCTGCATCATCACCGGGCGGCACGGTGGCTGAGTGGATAGCACTCTCGCCTCTCAGCAAGAAGGTCCTGGGTTCGAATCCCGGTCGGACCAGGGCCTTTCTGAGTGGAGTTTGCATGTTCTCCCCGTGTCTGCGTAGGTTTCCTCCGGGTACTCCGGTTTCCCCTACCACTAAAAATATGTCCAATAGTTCTAGCATGCGCCTCCTGTACTGGCGACCCCGCTCCCATCTCTGTGTGGAGTGAGAGACAAATGCCCAAAAATTAACAATTGTAAACCGCTTTGAGACTCAGATCTGCAGTGAAAAGGCGGTATATAAATAAATACTTACTTACTTACTTACTACTTACTATCACCAGCAGCAGCTGCATCATCACCAGTAGCAGCACCAGCAGCACGACCACCATCCTCATCCCCAGCCTGCTCCAAAGCAGCCACGCCTTCTTCATCTACAGCGCCTCTGAAGCCCCAATCCTCACCCCAGCCTACAGCAGACAGGCCTGTGCTGGGGTTTCCTCAACCACCTGCCCCTCCATTAAAGACTCCCTCGCCACCTCCCAAGGACCTGTCTTGGGTCCCCCCTGCCACGTCCACTCCATCAAGAGAGAATGGGGACACCTCCCTTTGTTTTTCATCCCCGCCTTCACTGTTAGACCTACCTGAACACTCTGCAGGGCTAATAAAATCGGCGATGAAGACTATTCCTCTCACACCCATATTAGCTCGATCTAGAGTCCTGTCCAACATTCTAAACCACTCCCCATATGTACCTCCAAAACCACCTAGGGTTTCCAATTCACCTACAAAAACCACCTCAGCCAGTCCCTCCCCTAACCTCATGACCATTCCACCCCCACTTCCCCCTCGTTCAACATCCAAAACCTCTGCCTCAGCCCACCCCGGCCCTAACCCATCACCTAAAACCCCTCCACCTCCCTGCCCCCCTCGTTCAACACCCAAAAGCCACCCACCTCTCCATCCTCCTCCCCCGCCTTCCCCTACCCCTCTTTTCTCTAAACACTAGGATGCACAGGGTCTCTGCTTCGCAGCCACTGGCAGTCTAGTTAGAGGAGAGACCCGGCTGGGGCCCTGTCATGAAGCCACCTGTGCCATTCCCTTAGTGATAACACAAAGAATACATTACAGAAAAACATCTGGAGTTAATCAGTCTAATCTGGAAAATCTAATTCTTGTTCCGTGTAAGAATCAGCCGACCGCAACCGCTGATACTGAAACTTTGAAACTTGCTACGCTTAATGTCAGATCTCTTTGTAACAAGTCTTTTTTAATCAATAATTTTATTTCTTCTCATAATCTTGATCTTATGTTCATGGCTGAAACTTGGCTTGACCAAAATTCAGAAAATGCAGTTTTAATAGAAGCATCACCACCAAATTTCAAGTTTGAATCTGAAATACGGGAAAACAAAAAGGAGGAGGCTTAGCTGCCATTTTTAGAGACCACTTTGTCTCCCATAGAATGTCTCTTGGGAAGTTTTCGTCATTTGAATATGTGTCTTTTAAAATACAACAAAAACAATCTCCTCCAATACTCTTCGTTGTCCTATACAAGCCACCGCAGTCATGTCACAGTTTTATTGATCATTTTACCGAGTTGCTTTCAGTTGTATGCACAGATTTTGATAGTTTGGTTATTACAGGTGATTTTAATATTCATGTGGATAATGTTGATGACAGAAATGCAAATGAGCTGAGTTCTGTACTTGAATCCTTTGATCTCACTCAGCACGTAAGTGGCCCCACCCACAGCAGAGGGCACACTCTAGATCTGTTAGTTACAAAGGGGGTGATTATTTCAAATGTAAACGTGGTCGATGTTGCTCTTTCGGATCATTTCTGTGTTTTTTTTGACATGTGTTTCACTAACAAACCACCAGTGGACTCTGCAACTGTTCGAAGAAGGCGCATAAATGAAAATACGAGTGAACTATTTATGGAAATGATAAACTTTGAGAATGCATCGTATTCTACTGTAGATGAACTGTTTAACTCTGCACCTCTAGTGTTTTGAATGTTCTGGATACCGTTGCCCCTGTGAAGGTTAAAATAGTGAAAAATAAGCAGAAGGCGCCGTGGGCTAAAGCAGACTCGGTCAGGGCACAAAAGAGAAAGTGCCGGAGGGCCGAGCGGAAGTGGCGCAAGTCCAACCTCCAGGTAGATTACGAGATCTTCAAAGATAAGTTGTGCGAGTTTAACCGGGTGCTACGTAGTACGAGAGAAAGGTATTTTTCTGAAATGATTGAAGGCTGCAGCAACAATCTGCGTGTTCTGTTCTCAACAGTTAATAGATTAACAAACCCCCCTGTTCAAATGCCATTAGAGCTTACTTCCAAACGTAAATGCAATGAGTTTGCTAATTTTTTCAATGACAAGGTTCAAGGCATCAAAAGCGCCATTGTCTCCAATCCACAGATAACCATCCAACAGCCAGAAAGGCTCTCTGAGCTAACTCACTTTGCACCTGTAAATGATAAAACTGTCCAAGAGATAATCTCCAGTTTGAGCTCCTCCACATGCAGCCTGGATGTACTACCCACTAGATTTCTGAAGTCTGTTCTGAGCAGTCTGTTACCTTCACTCACACAGATAGTAAACATGTCCCTTCATTCTGGAATATTCCCAAAGGCCCTGAAAACTGCAGTCATCAGGCCCCTGCTAAAAAAGAGCAGTCTGGATGCCACTGTACTTAACAACTATCGTCCCATCTCAAATCTGCCATTTATGGGGAAAGTCCTTGAGAAAGTTGTCTACCTACAGCTTACTAGATTTCTTATAATCAACAACTCATTTGATATGTTTCAGTCCGGCTTTAGACCCCACCACAGCACTGAGACTGCTCTCGTTAAGGTTACAAACGATATCCGGCTGAACACTGACGCAGGCAAAGTCTCAATCTTAATCTTGTTAGATCTAAGTGCTGCCTTTGACACCGTCGACCATGAGATCCTCTTACAGAGACTAGAGGACTGGGTTGGCGTCACTGGCACCGCCCTAAGTTGGTTTAGGCTTACCTTGAAGACAGGAAGTACTTTGTGGAGATTGGAAACTGTGTCTCAGATCATATGGCCCTGACCTGTGGAGTCCCACAGGGGTCGATCCTGGGACCTCTTCTGTTCAATCTCTACATGCTGCCGTTAGGTCAGTTAATACGCAGAAACAAAGTTTCCTATCATAACTATGCAGACGACACTCAGATCTATGTCTCACTGACTGCAGGAGAACATGGACCAGTGGACTCACTCCTTCACTGTATCCAACAGATCAGTGAGTGGATGCAAAACAACTTCCTTCAGCTAAACGCAGACAAAACTGAAATGATTGTCTTTGGTCCCCAGAAACAAAGAGAGAGCGTCATCTGTCACCTACAGTCTCTCTCCCTAAAACCTTCAAACAAGGTCAGAAATCTAGGGGTAATACTGGACTCAGACTTAAATTTTAATAGCCACATCAAATCAGTAACATCAGCAGCTTTTTACCATCTAAAAAACATTGCCAGGATCAAAAACATAGTGTCTAAAGCAGACCTGGAGATTCTTATCCATGCATTTGTCTCCAGTAGGTTAGACTACTGCAATGGCCTGCTCACAGGTCTGTCCAAACAGGCTGTAAAACAGCTGCAGTACATTCAAAATGCAGCAGCTCGAGTCCTGACAAGAACCAGGAAGTACGACCACATTAGTCCAGTCCTCAGGTCTCTGCACTGGCTTCCTGTGGCTCAGAGAATAGACTTTAAAACAGCTCTGCTTGTGTACAAGTCTCTCCATAGCCTCGCACCAAAATATATTAGTGACATGTTAGTCCCATATGAACCAGCCCGGACTCTGAGGAGCACAGGGACTGGACTCCTGTTAGTGCCCAGAGTCAGAACTAAACATGGGGAGGCTGCTTTTCAGATTAATGCTGCTAAAATCTGGAACAGTCTTCCTGAAGATGTGAGACAGGCCTCCTCTCTGACAATGTTTAAAACCAGGTTAAAGACGGTTCTGTTTAACTGTGCATACAACTGAGGGATTTTATATTTTTATCTTTCTTTTTAATGTTCTGTGATAATTTATGATTTTAATGCTTTCTTGTTTTGTTCAGCACTTTGAATTGCCTTGTGTATGAATTGTGCTATATAAATAAACTTGCCTTGCCTTGCCTTAACTAGTTGCGTCAATTGCGTTTTCCGCTATTTTCATGCTCCCAAATGTGTATTGTTTCTAATGTGCCTTAGACCATATTTTATCGAGCCAGCAGGTGGCAGCAGCGCTGCGTCCGGATGTTTTGAAAACAAGATGCACTTGTGCCTCTTTTTCTCAGCAGTTTGTCTGTGACTGGTGATTTCAGTAAAACTTCTCTGCTCAACTGGGGATTACAGGGGAACAAAACAAGCTGGAATTTGTTTTACTTTTGCTGATGAAAGTAGACGGTTTCAGTTTTTCATAGTACACAATAGGGGTGGGCGATATGGCCTAAAATTCATATTGCGGTATAATTTGGGACACAGACGGTAGACGGTATATATTGCGGTATAATTTGGTGTGAATTTCAATATAGGTCTAGCAGGTTCTTGCATAAAATAGTCAAGATTGTTACTTATTTATATATTAGAATCTAATATATATATTTTTTTAGTTATTCAGTGAGAATAAAGAGACAAATGTTGTAACATACATTATTTATGTATGTTACAGTAAATACCGTTCACTGTAAAAGCAATTTTTAAAAAGAAAAACATGTGCATTCATTTAGAATATAAAAAACTCACAAATGTTGAAATCAAAGTCTGTAGGAGTTAGACATGGTCATTATTTATAGTGTCTGAGAGTTTTGTGCAGGTACATGACTTCAGTAAAAGCTATTGTTCGTTTACAAAGCTGGTCTTGCCATTTGTTGACGCTCCCTAAGCGCTTTTCTCTGCGCTTGCAGTGAACTGGATGATTCAATGGATTTATGTTCATTAAAACAGCGCATTGGATTTGAACAATTGATGTAAATGATCATTTTGGCACAATAAATTTTGTTTAACAAAGTAGCTTTCGTGAGATATTGACCGCGGAGGTCCGAATCTGACGCTAACTTTCGCAAACTTCTGCTGTGATGCTGTGGACACGGCACACGCATGGATCTATTTTGGCTCACACTGGCGCTTCGAGCCTAGGCCCCTTTGACACTGATTGGCCAAAAGGTAGACGCTTAAACTGTGTGTGTATTTACCTCTGCTGGGGCCGCTGTGACAACAATACATAGACAGAAACACGGTGTTAATGCCGTGCTGTTGTTCGTTGTTTCCAGTGGTGTCTGCTAGGCTAATAGTGCTAGGCTAATGCTGCTGAATGCCGGTTTGTTTTGGTCCTTTCTGCTGGCGTCAGAGCCTGCGCAATTTGATGACATAATGACCTATCGCAATATGCCGGTATAACAAAAATCTCTACCGTGGGCCAAATTTATATCGCATACCGCTTATACCGTTTATATCGCCCAGCCCTAGTACACAATATTCTGTGGGCCTTGAAAAATCAATAAAAATCATCAGAAACTGCTGGCAATATGGGAGTACCTGTTCTGAAATAGGCTGGCATGCAATGAGTTAAAGGGAGAGTGTCTTTGAGGAGGATGTGACGACGGAAATCACTTCTGCTTGGCTCACAGCCATGAACTCGTCCAAGTCCACTGAGGAGTCTAGTTGGGACATTAATTTTTCAAATTCTTCATCTTTAGAGATTTCATGACACTTTGAAGCAACTGTGGACAGTTAACAAGTTTTATGAAAGATCTGATTTGTTTTGTTTCCTGTATCATGGATGACGTGAATTATTATGTAGCATGTTTGCTGCAATTATATCAATGTGTACAAAGTTACAGTACTATGTGTAAGAATGAACTGAAGACTGCAGACTGCAACTGTGGGGACTCGTAGCTGGGTGGGGTGTTTGGAAGTGGGTTTGGGATTGTATAGTGGTATGGATTGTCACATTTGTTTTGCATATGTTGCTTTTGGGGCCCCTTCTTTATAAGTTTGGTAAATAAAAGAATTGAATTGAATTGAATGTAATTCAACCTCTTACCAACCTCTTTAAGGAGCTTATTAAAAGGTAATGCTTCTGGTTGCATTTTTGTTAAAGTGGAGTAGTCTAAGGAGGGATACAAGTGAATGTTCCAATCTCCACCACTTAAAGGAATCAGCCACCGTTTTTACATACTGACATATGTTCTTACCTTACCAAGTATAGTAACACAGAAATGTAACATGTAGATTTTCTCAGCAGATAAAAAGGGGTACTATATTGTGAGGCGTAATAATACGAGGAGCGCTACGTCCGCGCACTAACTCCAATAGACTTCTCTCCCACTCACGCTGCTTCTATTAAAGACCTTATGACGGGTTTGATTTATTTAGAAATACAGTTTTAATACCATTTTATATTAGAAGAGAACTACTAAAGGTTTCAAAATCAGTTGTTGTTTTTTTTGTCTGATCCCCCCAAATCGAAATAACCCCATAGCAACGCCCTTAGAAACGAAAAAACTTCACAGCCCTTGGTGACGTCAGAACGGGTACGTTTCAACGCTGTAAGTTGTTTACAATTTGGTATTCGTTCTTTTTTCACGGATATTCAAGATGACAAGGCCGTGTACAGCGAGTCTTACATAAATACTAGAATGTAACATTTCATTGTCACTGAGATAGTCCAGTGGTTGTGTCGATGGACTGCTAATCCAGATACTTGGGTTCAAATCCCACCTCGGACACTTTTTCACACTCAAAACGGCAATTTATGTGTAGTGAACAATTGTCACCTGTAGAGTGCAGTATTGTGTTGGGCATCAGTGGAGAGAAGAGAGAAAAATCATTCCTGTGGCATAGATCCATGGTTTTCAATGCATGGGCGTAACCCGCTATGACGTCACACACAGGTTAGAGCATAGACAACTTAAATTCATGAAAAACACGTTCTTTTTATAAAATATAGGATTTTTTTTGCCGGAATCTCTTTCAAATTGACATTGTCATGCAATTTTGATATCCACTATTTTTTTTTTTAAAACCCGTCATAAGGTCTTTAACGGAAGTGAGCGGGAGAGAAGTCTTTCATTCTGCTAGCAGGTTAGCATTTACCATCTGTATAGTCTGTGTTTGCATTGTCCATCTGTATACACATTGGGGTTACAACCTCTTGATACATTCCCTCTGTTCCAGATTGAGGCGGGTCAATACTGCACCTTCGTCATCTCCACTGAAGGCTCAGTGCGTGCCTGTGGGAAGGGAAGTTACGGCCGCCTGGGCCTTGGCGACTCCAACAACCAGTCCACCCTGAAGAAACTGACGTTTGAGCCACACAGGGCCATCAAGAAGGTCTCCTCCTCCAAAGGGTCAGACGGACACACGCTGGCCTTCACTACCGAGGGAGAGGTCTTCAGCTGGGGGGACGGTGACTACGGGAAACTGGGACACGGAAACAGCTCCACGCAGAAGTACCCCAAATTGATTCAGGGGCCTCTCCAGGGGAAGGTACGGACCAGAAAGCGAGATCAGAGAGAGACCTCTGCCTTCGACACGGTGGACCATGGCATCTTATTTACTAGACTGCGGGATCTGTGGTCGGTGTGTCAGGCTCTCTGTGGTTTAGATATTACCTGACAGGTAGAACCTTTTGTGTGTCCTCTAACAACATTATGACAAAATTTGCAAATCTACAGTGGAGTGTACCCCAAGGCGAATTTCTTGGGCCTCTTTCGTTTTTGGTCTACATACTCCCCTTAGGCGAACTGATCCAGCAGTTCAGTGATGTCTCCTATCACCTGTATGCAGGCGATCAACAGTTGTACTGCTCTTTTAAGATCCATGAACCCAAAACACTGGTCTAATTGTCTGACCAAAATAAATTTATAACTTAGTAATAA
This sequence comes from Knipowitschia caucasica, assembly GCA_964034765.1. NCBI lineage: Eukaryota > Metazoa > Chordata > Actinopteri > Gobiiformes > Gobiidae > Knipowitschia > Knipowitschia caucasica. The sequence goes on from OZ035826.1 coordinate 35,307,559, forward strand.
TAACCTACAGCTGAACTCTGGTAAAACGAAAACTCTATTCTAATCTCTTATTATCCAGCACCTAAGCAGCTCCATAAAAATAAGTCTTGAGAAACCTTGGAGTAACGTTTAATGAAGGGATGTCCCTTGAACGACATACCAAACAAATGATCAAAATCTGTAACTTCCATTTGCACAACATCTCCAAGCTCAGACATACGTGTTCTCAGGTCACAAGCTGGAGATGATTGTTCATCCTTTGTTTCCTTGCGACTGGACTATTCTAACAGCTTGCTTACATGTATTAGTAAAAAATATCTGGCTGGTTTGCCAGCTTTTGATCTGCACCCATAGGAGAACCCATATTACTCCAATCTTGAGGTCCTTACATTGGGTCCCTGTCACACATAGAATAAATTCTGGTGTTGCCATTGAGGGCTCTTCATGGTCAGGCGCCTGAATACATCAAGGGCCTGATCCAGCCTTATGCCTCCAACAGGAGCTTGAGGTCCTCCACTCAGAACCTGTTAATGGTCCCCTGTTCTTGTTTTGTAACCCGAGGAGACAGAACCTTCCAGGCTGTTGCTCCTCACCTTTGGAATGCGCATCCCCATTCTCTGCGCATGTTATAATCTGTTGATAATTTCAAGTCCCAACTAAAGTGTAACAGGTATGTACTGTACCATATATATTTAAGGTCGTTGTTAGGCTCCCAAAAATAACAATTGTAAACCGCTTTGAGACTCCGATGTGCAGTGAAAAGGTGGTATATAAATAAAGATTACTAGGCTAGATCTCAGAAGACTTGTGCGACTCGTAGAGAGAGAGGCAGAGGCTTGAGATCTGCGTTTAGGTAGCTAGCTTGTATTTACATTTATGGTGTATGGACAAGACAGACGTATAACATTTAATATAACAAGTGCTAAAAATGAATGGCCATTCAGTGCAAATATACAATTATAAATCTCCAGGTGTTATACAGTGTCAACAATAGATATCAACATTAGACAACAAAACCATTTCAACCGCACAGATTGAATAATTCAATTCATAGGGACACAAGCCTTTGATTTTCCCGCAACACGAGAGCACTGCTCAGTCCTGTCCTTTCGCACAGGTAGAGCAACAAAGTTCCTACGGCCCGAAAGCTTTGAGTATTATCCAGAGGAAGGATGTGGAAGGAAGGGAATGAAAACGATTTGATTTGTTGAAGGCCGTAGAGTAAAGTGCGACTAGTGCAAATCAAGTGTGAGGGGTGGCTACGAGCCTCCTACCATCCCGTACAGTGCAGGAGGTGGGGTCCTCGAGGGAATCTCCCGGTGAGTCGTATCTCTGGGCTAGAAGCCTTTTCCTTAGGTCGTTGTTAGGCTCCCAAAAATAACAATTGTAAACCGCTTTGAGACTCCGATGTGCCATTGTTCAAATGTGCCCTGTGTAAAAACAGCAGGACCATCTAAATCGGTTAATGTGTACACACTCATCTCGTATCTCGTTCATCCTAAATAAATAACACTTACTGTATTAAAAAAAAAATCTCTCAATAATGTATCAATATTGCACAATTCAATTCAAAAAGACTAGTCAATCAATGTATCAAAAAATACTAGATGCTATTAGCAATATACAGTGCCTTGCGAAAGTAGTCGGCCCCCTTGAACCTGTCAACATTTCGTCACATTTCAGGCTTCAAACATAAAGATATAAAAATTTAATTTTTTGTCAAGAATCAACAACAAGTGGGACACAATCGTGAAGTGGAACAAAATTTATTGGATAATTTAAACTTTTTTTACAAATAAAAAACTGAAGTGGGGCGTGCAATATTATTCGGCCCCCTTGCACTAATACTTTGTAGCGCCTCCTTTTGCTGCAATTGCAGCTGCAAGTCGCTTGGGTATGTCTCTATCAGTTTTGCACATCGAGAGACTGGAATTTTTTCCCATTCTTCCTTGAAAAACAGCTCGAGCTCAGTGAGGTTGGATGGAGAGCGTTTGTGAACAGCAGTCTTCAGCTCTTTCCACAGATTCTCGATTGGATTCAGGTCTGGACTTTGACTTGGCCATTCTAACACCTGGATACATCTATTTGTGAACCATTCCATTGTAGATTTGGCTTTATGTTTTGGATCATTGTCCTGTTGGAAGATAAATCTCCGTCCCAGTCTCAGGTCTTTTGCAGACTCCAACAGGTTTTCTTCCAGAATGGTCCTGTATTTGGCTCCATCCATCTTCCCATCAATTTTAGCCATCTTCCCTGTCCCTGCTGAAGAAAAGCAGGCCCAAACCATGATGCTGCCACCACCATGTTTGACAGTGGGGATGGTATGTTCAGGGTGATGAGCTGTGTTGCTTTTACGCCAAACATATCGTTTTGCATTGTGGCCAAAAAGTTCGATTTTGGTTTCATCTGACCAGAGCACCTTCTTCCACATGTTTGGTGTGTCTCCCAGGTGGCTTGTGGCAAACTTTAAACAAGACTTTTTATGGATGTCTTTGAGAAATGGCTTTCTTCTTGCCACTCTTCCATAAAGGCCAGATTGATCATGGCCCTCTTGGCTACATCTCTGATCAGTCTTCTTCTTGTTTGAGATGAAAGTTTGGAGGGACGGCCGGTCTTGGTAGATTTGCAGTGGTCTGATACTCCTTCCATTTCAATGTAATTGCTTGCACAGTGCTCCTTGAGATGTTTAAAGCTTGGGAAATCTTTTTGTATCCAAATCCGGCTTTAAACTTCTCCACAACAGTATCTCGGACCTGCCTGGTGTGTTCCTTAGTCTTCATGGTTCTCTCTGCGCTTTAAACAGAACCCTGAGACTATCAAAGAGCAGGTGCATTTATACGGAGACTTGATTACACACAGGTGCATTCTATTTATCATCATCAGTCATTAGGACAACATCAACAATCATTCAAAGATCCTCACTGAACTTCTGGAGTGAGTTTGCTGGGGCCGAATAATATTGCACACCCCACTTTTCAGTTTTTTATTTGTTAAAAAAGGATAAATTATCCAATACATTTCATTCCACTTCACGATTGTGTCCCACTTGTTGTTGATTCATGGCAAAAAATTTAAATTTTATATCTTTATGTTTGAAGCCTGAAATGTGGCGAAATGTTGAAAGGTTCGAGGGGGCCGAATACTTTCGCAAGGCACTGTAAATATACATTTCAACATGTATATAAAAACAAATACAGAAGCATAATACGGATAATTCAAAAGTACATATAGTTATTCCCAAAGTGAGTAACTTGAGTGAAACTGGCAGGTATTTAAGCAGACCATATTATTATAATGCTGAATAAAAAACGCCATGTGCATATATAATACTTCTAACAATCATTTGATAATAAACATAAGCATTGATCATCATAATTCATTCAGAGTAATACGTCATGGATACACGGAAAGCAATTGAATGAGGAGCGGCAAGCGCTAAATGCATTGAATTACCGACTCCACTTTCTACACACGCAAAGCTCAATCGGACAACGATCCGGCGCTGGTGATCGGCTCTACAGTGAAAACAAGCAAGTGGCATTTAATTTCTAGAGTCATACGGGAATTAATTACAAGAAAAATGCATGAAGACCTCAAGTGGAGGAGTTCAAGTATCTCGGGGTCTTGTTCACGAGTGAGGGAAGGATGGAGCGTAAGATTGACAGGCGGATCGGTGCATCGTGCGCAGTGATGCGGTCGCTGTATCGGACCGTTGTTGTAAAGAGGGAGCTGAGCTGAAAGGCAAAGCTCTCGCTTTACCGGTCAATCTTTGTTCTCTCCCTCACCTATGGTCATGAGCTTTGGGTAATGACCGAAAGAACAAGATCGCGGATACAAGCGGTCGAAATGAGCTTCCTCCGCAGAGTGGCTGGGCGCTCCCTTAGAGATAGGGTGAGGAGCTCAGTCACACGGGAGGAGCTCGGAGTAGAGCCGCTGCTACTCCACATCGAGAGGAACCAGTTGAGGTGGCTCGGGCATCCGGATGCCTTCTGGACGTCTCCCTGGGGAGGTGTTCCGGGCACGTCCCACCGGGAGGAGGCCCCGGGGAAGACCCAGGACACGCTGGAGGGACTATGTCTCTCAGCTGGCCTGGGAACGCCTTGGAGTCCTCCCGGACGAGCTGGAGGAAGTGTGTGTGGATAGGGAAGTCTGGGCGTCTCTGCTTAGACTGCTGCCCCCGCGACCCGGCAACGGATGAAGCGGAAGAAAATGGATGGATGGATGGATACATGAAGACACACCTCTGCAGCAACAAACACGGCTTCCCCTCGCGAATGCGCCGCTTCCAGGTGCACGCATATAAGCAACGCTAATTGGGTGGCTGCCATGACCACTCGATCAGCAGCCAAAGAGTATTAATGGCCCAAGAGCATATGCTAAGTCAAACAGGTGGGCTTTTGACACCCGTGTTAAAAAAGACCCTTTTGTTTTGGCAGGCTGTCTCACCTCACCATACATCGGCCTTTGTGAACTGTGTTCATGATGCTTCTGTATCTTAGTCAGTGATGGGAATAACGGCGTTACTTTTTTCAGTAACGAGTAATCTAACTAATTACTTTGACTGTAACTATAACGCCGTTATCATTTCCGACATCCCGTTACTGCGCGTTACTCAAGACGCACAATGAACTTCTCTTTTTACTTCGTGATGGGACTCCTACGCATGTTGTCATGAGAGAAGGGAGGATGAGAAAACCTCTCAGCAATTATTGGCTGATGTAAAAAATATTTCCTTTACAATCTACATGTCTACAGTTAAGAGGATGGCTCATAAATTGTTTTTTGAAACAAATATGGGTCTTAATCGCGCTCAACCACGGCTTGTATCACCGTGAGGCCAGCCTCAGGTGAGCGCATGTGAGCGCAGAAGTCGGCTGCATACAATTCCATCGATAAGCTCCTTTCTCCTCCTGGTTTATCTGCTAAGGGCAGCAACATGTTTGGCTAACATACATATAACACATTTTAAGATAATTTAAAATGCATTTAGGGTAATTTTTCAATGACTATAGGAATGATAAGAAAGAGAGGTGAAGTGTAAGAAACTTACAAGAAAGAAATTAAGAAATTGGATGCACCCGGCTCCAGCTAGCAAAACAGAGGAGTTTATGGAGGACACACGCGTTTTGTTTTACTTTTTAAAACTCATTGGACTCATTTCCAAATGGAGGATTACATATCTACGCTCAAACTATTATCTGGACTTAAACACGGAACTGGTCTGAACCGAAGTGGCCTGTGCAGGTCATTTATAAGGCAAGACCCATAACTCATAGTTTTGCGTTTTGTATGAACAAACAATGCGGGCATTAAACATATTTTGCTGGAGCCAAACAAATTGTCCAGTTGATTTATATGATATATATGTTCATCTGATTAGGCTGAAGTCAGTGCTTCACCGGTGTTTCCACATTCACAGTGGCGGGTGTTGGTGTTTAGTGCTTACAGCACAGAGAGAGATGAAGAGTGAACAGGACTTCAGCAGCAAAACAGTCTTTTCTAGATGGAAATATTGGCACTATTTCAGACTCACTGAGGTTAAAGATAAAAATGCACATGTCGAGTGCACATTATGTTCCAGAACAAAACAAAAAAGTAACGCAATAGTTACTTTTACTGGTAACTAGTTACTTTTATAGTGGAGCAACTCCGTTAGTAACTCAGTTACAAGTTACTTCTCCCAAAAAGTAACTTGTAACTATAACTAATTACTTTTTCAAAGTAACGTGCCCAACACTGATCTTAGTTTTGGAATCTGACTTGTATGTGTGTTGTTTTTCGCTGAATGTTTGTTATTGTGAAGTGCTTTGTGATCCTGTTGTGTGTAAGGCACTATACATATAACCTTTACTTATTTACTTACTTACCAGAGAGTCTAAAAGTCTCACCTTCACCAATCCACTCGCAACCAGCGCTAATATCAGGGTTCTGGTCCCTGAAAATCATACAATGGGTTACATGTTGTTATGACTAAGTTGCTTGACAGGATTTGCATGTTCTGCAGGTGGTGGTGTGTGTGTCTGCTGGATACAGACATAGTGCAGCTGTGAGTGAAGACGGAGAGCTCTACACATGGGGAGAGGGAGACTTTGGGAGACTAGGTCAGTGTCCTATTAGAGCTCTCCCTCACACTGTGGACTACTAACATCTTGTCCGTCTGTAGGTCACGGAGACAGCAACAGCCGCAACATTCCCACTCTAGTCAAAGACATCAGCAATGTGGGGGAGGTGTCGTGTGGGAGCTCTCACACCATTGCTCTGTCCAAAGACGGCCGGACAGTATGGTCCTTCGGGGGCGGAGATAATGGTACGTAACATGTGACATCACAATGATTCAAAGAGCCTATAGTTTCACCTTGTGATGGAGTGCAGCTGAGACATCTCTCCTAGTAACTATGGTTACTGTGATAAGTGTCAAAAGTCAGATTCTAGGTTGAGTTCACCGCTTATTTCTCTAATTCCTGGAGCATTCCATATGAATCTACATTATATTAAAACTGTCACTTTCTTATTTCTTTGTCAGGACATATCAACTATGGTGTCATTATTTTTTCTCTCTGGATTCTCCAGTGAGAAAAATCTCAGACCCTTCTCTGTGTGGAGTGAGGACAAATGTCCACAAAAAATGATATTAACCCCTTAAGCTCGCGGGACCGAGAACAGCAAACGAGAACAAAAGTACTTCTGCTGGCAATAGCAGATGTATTTCGAACTTCATAATCCACAAGCTATATATCATTTTAAAGCTTATTTTCTCAGCTATATTTATATTTAAGTGTAAACGATATCAGACTTTGCATTAAAAAGATATAACGCATAATATGGGCACAAAATAAATCGTGTTTGTGTAAGTTTCTTACCTTTTGTCTTCTACTGCTCCTACAAATTAGACTTTCCCCATCCTTGCTTAGTCTCTTTCTCTCCGTAAGTCTTCAGTGAAAAAGAATATCCACTTGTATTTCCCAAAGTATAATCCATTCTTCAGAAATAATCCAAAAATTTGCATTTTTCTGTTGCAAAAAAAAACGCTCCGAAAAATGTCCAGGCTTCTCTTTCACATTTCACGTGTTCCTTGAGTCCTTAGCTTCAAAAAGAGAGGTTCCATGAAAAGATAGGAGCAGTTTTCAGTCCGCAGGACCCTTGTGAAAAAGACTAACCGCATCCACTTGCACAGGGTCCTTTTTCCCTTGTTGTTGATTAGCATGGCTAGCGCAATGAGCTAGCACTGAATGATTGACGTGTCCAAGTAGCCAATAAAAAGAGCTTTCTATTGATGGGTAGGACTTGTAGGAACTCTTTTTGTTTTCACAGTAAAAGCGTGCGTAAAGACGCTGTTAGTACTGCTGCGCATATTTTATATGCATTTACACTACTAAAAAATTAATTTTGAAAAAATTTAAAAGAAAATCACACAGATTTGTAACTTATAAGTACTAAAACTAAAAAATATGCTTTTTATGATGGTGAAATGTTAGTAAAGCAGTTTGGCACAATTTGGCACACATTTTGCCAAATTCGTTCCGAATGGCACTACTTGATAAAAAAGAGAAACTGCATAAAAACTATAAAACTTAGAAGTCTGAAACTTTATACAGTTGTTGTCAACAACACAATGAACAAATTAGCGTTGAAAATTTTCTTCTTCCAATGAAGTAGGCTTTTTAGGGCATTTATACATTGATTTTTTTAGGCGAGGCTAAAAAAACCAGGTTTTTTTCCCAAACTTCAAAGGATGCAGAGTAAAATAGGAATGACATACATTATTTCAGTGTATATTTACATAAACTAGAAGGGCCTAGCTTTAAAATGATGCATCACACAAGCATGTGAGATGTAAGATGTGTTTTTAAATAAGCAAAGACATTTGGGTATGCCAAACTTTTGTGCACGAGCCAAAACAGATGTAGGAGGTTAAAGCACTTTGTGATAGGGTTTAATCCCTATCCGGGAAACGGGAAATTAAAGTTTTAAAATAATCCAGTGTGCTCCTATTATACTGTGCGTCTATTGTTGTACAAAGTTCAAACATATTTTCTTTACAATCAACATGTATACAGCTGAGAGGATGGCTCATAAATTGTGTTTTTGACAACAAATATGGGTCCTAATCGCGCTTAACCACGGCTTGTATGCATGTGAGCGCAGAATTTGGCTGTATCCAATTCCATCAGGAAGCTTCTTTTTTTTTTCATATAAGTGCAGCAACAGGTTTGGCTAACATAAAATGCATTTAGGGTAATGTTATGCTTCCAATGACTATATGAATGATAAGGAAGAGAGGCGACGGGTAAGAAGGTTGATTTTAGAATTTGGATGCACCCAAGATTCGGCTGCAGCTAGCGAAACACAGAGGAGTTTATGGAAGAGGCACCAGTTTTGTTTTACTTTTTAAAACTCATTGGACTTAAACTATTATCTGGACTTAAACATGAAACTGGTCTGAACTGTAGTGGTCTGTCACTAATTCATTAATGACTAAGGTAAGGTCCATAAAACACTTGGAAATGTGCTTTTTACAAACTTTTGCGTTTTTGCGTTTTGGGGTGAAGTCAGTGCCTCATCAACCTCACCGCACGTCACTGGTCGACAAGTGGATTGCGCAGACATTTAGAATCTCAGCATAGTGGAATTCCTGAAGTAAGCCCATCGACAAAACGTCTGAAAACGCTATATGGCTACTTTAGCAAAGCTAGCAAGTCGCTTGGTGAAACACTAGCGGAGATAGCAGCTTTTGATGGATTTACGTTTAATATTTTATATATGAGTGATATCATACATTACTTGGGCTAAAAACGACTACAAAAAACAGCTATTTCCCAGGATTCTTGGAAAATGCGTCGTCTTTTCAGGGGTTTGATACATCTAATTTTGGGGTAAATTTTAAACCTACTTTGTGACTCTGGTCTGTGAAAGGCGCTATATAAATAAAGATTACTTACTTAGTTACTTCCCTCTTTGGTCCCTCTCTTTGGTCTCTCTCTTTGGTCTCTCCTTCTGGTCTCTCCCTCTGGTCTCTCTCTCTGGTCTCTCTTGACAAAACAATTAAATCTTTGGTGTACAGGTTTTGAATAGGGACATAAATAACAACTCAATTATGAATATATAGTTAAAACCGGTCTTTCATTCTGTTTAGTACCCTGACAAATAGTTTTTTGCTGACCGAAATTCCTCTTGGTCCTCGTTTCCAGGAAAGCTGGGCCACGGCGACACAAACCGCATCTACAAGCCAAAACTTGTGGAAGCTTTACAGGGAATGTTCATCAGAAAAGTGTGTGCTGGGAGCCAGTCCTCTCTGGCCTTAACCTCCACAGGACAGGTACAGCTCCTCTCTCTCTTTTCTCCATGTTACAACACTGTCTCATATCAGTCACAGACCTGGAGTTGTGTTTAGATCCACCCACGCTGCTCTGCTCTACTCCTACTCAACTCTACTAGTGTCCTAGTCCTTGTCCTAGTCCTATTCCTTCTCCTACTCCTACGCCTTGTACTCCTACTCTACTCTTGTCTACTGTACTCTGAGCGAAAGTGGCAGCTGTACCATTGGGGTGCGACATATGAAAAACAAATTTGTATCCACGAGGGATGTGAACATTTTGGTCGATTTTGAAATCCGATATTATTTCTTCTGTTATGGTTGATGACCGATATTTATTTCTGAGATAATAAAAGTTTGTACATGCTGAATTGTACAGCCAGCTTTTAGTTTTTTTTATGGCTGTCAAAATTATCGCGTTAACGCACGTTAATTAATTTGTTTCATTAATCGCGTTAAAAAGATTAACGCATTTGACGCATGCCCATGCATCTCATAATAACACTCAGAATGCCGCGGACACATGCGTGTGTAAGATGGGGACAGAGCAGGTAGGCCCTCTGGGAATTCAAGTTTTGAAAGAATACACGCGTGACCGCGGGGCACTTGTTGTTTCCTGTATGAACTCTGCATGATGAGCTGCGGCCGCGACAGCGCTCTGGACAGCAGCTCCCACTTCCAGCGGCTGTGATCACGGCGAACGGCGCTGCGTAATGGGATCATATCCAAGACCACGCACAGAACTATTCTCTAGTGTGCGTACGTGTCTTTGCGTAACCGATGCACACAATATGTACAGCGCTGAAGCTGGACTGCGGAGCCTCAGTCTCCTCCGTGTCTTCTCCCAAAGCGCACTCGCTAAATTAAAGCTGAGGTACCTAATTTTCCCTTCCACTACCAGTTCATGTTGGTTGTGCCAAAAAAAGTAATGGTGTGAGCAAATCAAACAGATTTAATGACAATCTGCATTTCAGACTATTTTGAAATGTACCTCATCTGTAACAAACAATGGTTTTGGTCTGAGTCTAAACAGAAAGACAGAATGTTAATAATGTTAATTCCATTTTAAATGGATTTATTATTATAACAAACAAATACAGTACATATGTACACTAAGCAGTCATTTATCTTTCCATTCAAACAACCATTTACAAAAAAATATGGCAGAATTTTGCCAATAGTTTGAAATGTGATTAATTACGATTAATTTATAAGCTGTAATTAACTCGATTAAAAAAATTAATCGTTTGACAGCCCTAGTTTTTTTATAAGAACACTTTGGTTTGAGACGCCACATGTATTTTACAGTTCATTCTCCCTGTTGCCTCAGTTACTACAACTGTATACCACACAAAAATTCTGCATTATAAATGAAAGTCAGCGAAGTGAAGACTGAGACTGTCAGCTGTGTTTGTGGCAGATGCTATGCAGGCTGCTAATGCTAACGCTTACACATTTCTTCCGTTCCTTTCAAGGCATTTTCCTAAAAATGGACACCCGTTGACACGCCACAGGAAAAGAGCATTTTGACTCGGAATCAGTGAATATTTACAATAGGGAGATTTACTTCTTGACTTTCGCACAGCTGTCAGAAATCTAGGGGTAATACTGGACTCAGACTTAAATTTTAATAGCCACATCAAATCAGTAACATCAGCAGCTTTTTAACACCTAAAAAACATTGCCAGGATAGTGTCTATAGCCCCCATTTCTGTGTGGAATGAGAGGACAAATGCCCATAAAATAACAATTGTAATCCGCTTTGTGACTCTGGTCTGTGAAAGGCGGTATATAAATAAAGATTACTTACTTACTTAGAGCAGACTTTGACTCTTATCCCTGTATTTGTCTCCATTAGGCCTGCTCACTGGTCTCTCCAAACAGGCTGTAAAACAGCTGCAGTACATTCAAAATGCAGCAGCTCGAGTCCTGACTAGAACCAGGAAGTATGATTACATTAGTCCAGTCCTCAGTTTCTGCACTGGCTTCCTGTGGCTCATAGAACAGACTTTAAAACAGCTTTGCTCGTGTACTAGTCTCTCCATGGCCTCGCCCCAGCTAAACATGGGGAGGCTGCACTTCAGATGCATGCTGCTATAATCCAGAACAAACTTCCTGAAAATGTGAGACTGGTCTCCTCTCTAATAATGTTTAAATCCAGGTTAAAACAGTTCTGTTTAGCTGTGCATACAACTGAGGGATTTTATGTTTATCTTTTTAATGTACTGGGATTTTTTTTTAATGATTTTAATGCTATCTTGCCTTGTTCAGCACTTTGAGTTGCCTTTTGTATGATTTGTGCTATACAAATAAACTTGCCTTGCCAGCTGCCTGATGTCAGCTGCAACCCAGCAATACACATCGGTTGTGGTTATCGGCCCAATTTTACACATCTGTCCGATGCCGATAGGTTTAAAAATGATAAACATTGGCCGATATCGATACTTATACCGATATATCGTGCATCCCTAGTATCCACCACTTCCAGCGTACTCTATCAACACTTGAAGATTCAATTTAATTTATTTTTGTATATCCCTAAATCACAACAGCAGTCGTCTCAGAGGACAAAGTTGTCAATTCATCAACACAGATCAGTAAACCACACAAAAATGCAATAATAATAAAACAAACCAATGAACATCATTAGTGAACTACATTATTCATAAGCAAAGTTTTTCATGAGTTCATGAGTCCAAAGGCCCCCTGGACTAAAATGGACTCAGTCATGGTACAGAAGAGAGAGTGCCGTAGGGCCGAGCGGAAGTGGCGAAAATCCAATCTCCAGGTTGATCATGATATCTTCAAAAATGAGTTGTGCAAGTTTAACAGGGTGCTACGTAGAACAAGAGAAATTTATTTTTCTAAAACCATTGATGGCTGCAATAATAATCTACGACTTATGTTTTCAACAGTTAACGGATTAACAAACCCCCCTGTTCAGCTGCCATTCGAATTTGCTTCAGAATCTAAATGTAATGAGTTTGCACAATTTTTCAATGACAAGGTTCAGAGCATCAAAAACGCCATCACCTCCAAGGCAGAAATAACATTACAACAGCCGGTGAGGCTGTTTGAGCTATCGCACTTTGCACCAACAGATAATGAAACTGTCCAAGATGTTGTCTCTAGCCTTAGTTCCTCCACATGTAGCCTGGATGTACTACCCACTAAATTTTTTAAGTCTGTTTTGAGCAGTCTTTTACCTTTGCTCACACAAATAGTGAACATGTCTTTCTCATCTGGAACATTTCCAATGGCCCTGAAAACGGCAGTCATCAGACCCCTCCTAAAAAAGAGGAGTCTAGATGCCACAGTTCTTAAGAATTATCGCCCCATTTCAAATCTGCCGTTTATGGGAAAAATTCTGGAAAAAGTTGCTTACCAACAACTTACAGAATTCTTAGTAACTAATAGTTCGTTTGATGCGCTCCAGTCCGGCTTTAGAGCCAATCACAGCACTGAGACTGCACTAGTGAAGGTTACAAATGACATCCGACTTAACACCGACACAGGAAAAGTCACAGTTTTAGTAATGTTGGATCTGAGTGCTGCGTTCGACACAGTCGACCACGAGATCCTCCTGCAGAGACTAGAGCACTGGGTGGGTGTCACTGGGACTGCCCTAAGTTGGTTTAGGTCTTACCTAGAAGACAGGAAATACTTGGTTCAGATAGGAAACTGTGTCTCAGATCATATGGCTCTGACCTGCGGAGTGCCACAGGGATCAATTCTGGGGCCTCTTCTGTTCAATATTTACATGCTGCCGTTAGGTCAGTTAATACGCTCCAACAATGTATCCTACCACAATTACGCTGATGACACTCAAATTTATGTCTCACTTACTGCAGGAGAACATGGACCAGTGGAATCACTCCTTCACTGTACTCAACAGATTAGTGATTGGATGCAAAATAACTTCCTTCAGCTAAACGCAGACAAAACAGAATTGATTGTCTTTGGTCCTCAGAAACAAAGAGAGAGCGTTATTCGTCACCTCCAGTCTCTCTCCCTGGAACCTGTAGGCAAGGTCAGAAACCTAGGAGTTATAATGGACTCAGACTTAAATTTTAACAGTCATATCAAATCAGTAACATCAGCAGCATTTTACCATCTGAAAAACATTGCCAAAATTAGAAACATAGTGTCTAAATCAGATCTGGAGATTCTCATCCATGCATTTGTCTCCAGTAGGTTAGACTACTGCAATGGCCTGCTCACAGGTCTCTCCAAACAGGCTGTAAAACAACTGCAGTATGTCCAAAATGCTGCAGCTCGAGTCCTGACCAGGACCAGGAAATATGACCACATTAGTCCAGTTCTCAGGTCTCTGCACTGGCTTCCTGTGGCTCAGAGAATAGACTTCAAAGCAGCACTGCTTGTGTACAAGTCTCTCCATGGCCTCGCACCAGGGTACAAATGCCAGCCTATTTCAGAACAGGTACTCCCACAGTGCCAGCCATTTCTGATGATTTTTACTGATTTTTCAAGACCCACAGAATATTGTGTACTATGACTATCTGAAATCCGACACCAGATTCTAAAAGAATGGACTGTCTACTTTCATCAGCAAAAAGAATTTTGTTTATAGCTTTTTTCGTTCCCCTGTAATCCTCCGTCGAGTAGAGGGAAGTTTTACTGAAATCACCAGAAATCACCAGAAAGTTGAGAAAAAAGAGGCACAACATGTGCACCTACATGTTTTCAAACCATTCAGAGAGCAATGCTGCCACCTGCTGGCTCGATAAAATATGGTCTCAAGTCATCCCCATACATATTAGATACAATAGACATCTGGGAACGTGAAAATAGCGAAAAAGGCAATTGACGGATTAATACGTCAATGGCACACGACGTTACTATTTGCTTTGACGCATTTGTGCGTCAATGGGACACAATGAGTTAAGCGACTTGTTAGTCCCATATGAACCGACCCGGACTCTGAGGAGCACAGGAGGTAGCCTCTTACTGGTTCCAAGAGTCAGAACTAAACATGGGGAGGCAGCGTTTGAGATTTATGGAGCTAAAATCTGGAACAATCTTCCTGAAGATGTGAGGCTAGCATCTACTCTGGCAATTTTTAAATCGGGGCTAAAAACTGTTCTTTTTAGCTGTGCATACGGCTGAAGGATTCTATTGATACATACTCTTTTTTTTTTAATGCATTGTGGTTATTTATTATTTTAATCCCGTTTGTGCTTTTAATATTTTAAGTTTTTTTTTTTTTTTTTTTTTTTTTTTCCATTATTTGTGATTTTATTCTGTTTTTAATGTATTTATTGATGTCTCTGATTTGTGTGATACTATGTGGGTTGTGAGGCGCTTTGAGTGGCCTTGTGTTGGAAAGGCGCCATACAAATAAAGTTGATTGATTGATTGATTGATTGATAAGTTCTTTATAAGATGTCTGGAGTTTGGATGTACAACATTTGTGCTGAGGCCCGTTGGCCCTTGGTCTGTTTCAGGTGTACACTTGGGGCTGTGGGGCCTGTCTGGGCTGTGGGTCCTCTGAGGCCACAGCTCTGAGGCCTAAACTTATCGAGGAGTTGGCTACAACACGCGTGGTGGATATTTCCATTGGAGACAGTCACTGCCTCGCTCTCTCACATGGTATGCACTGCTGTCATCATCACTCACACATCTATTTACCACCAGTCAGGTTTGACAGTATGGGCAGCATCAAACAGGCAGCGTTGCATGATGACCCACTTTTCAAAGACCCTATAATTTCACATATAAATTACAACGAACACAAAAGAGAGACCAGAGAGAGAAAGAGAGAGACCAGAGAATAGGAAGAGAGAGACACCTGAGAGAGACCAGGAAGAGAGTGAGACACCAGAGAGAGAGAGAGGGAGAGACCAGAGAGAGACCAGATAGAGAGAGACCAGAGAGATAGACCAGAGAGAGAGAGTCCAGAGAATGTATTTGCAAATGATGGTGAAAAATAAGTATTTGGTCACCTACAAAGAAGCAAGACTTCTGGCTCTAAAAGACCTGTAACTCCTTCTTTAAGAGACTCCTCTGTCTTCCACTCGTACCTGTGTTAATGGCTGTTTGAACTTTTTATCAGTATGAAAGACACCTGTCCACAACCTCAACCAGTCACACTCCAAACTCCACTTTGGCTAGTAAGACCAAAGAGCTGTCAAAGGACACCGGAAACAAAATTGTAGACCTGCACCAGGCTGGGAAGAGTGAATCTGCAATAGGTTAGCAGCTTGGTGTGAAGAAATCAACTGTGGGAGCAATTAGTAAGAAAATGGAAGACATACAAGACCACGAATAGTCTCCCTTGATCTGGGGCTCCACGTAATATCTCACCCCGTTGGGTCAAAATGGTCAAGAATGGTGAGCAGGGACCTGGTGAATGACCTACAGAGAGCTGGGACCAAAGTAAGAAAGGCTACCATCAGTAACACACTACACCACCAGAGACTCAAATCCTGCAGTGTCAGACATGTCCCCCTGCTTAAGCCAGTACATGTCCAGGCCTGTGTGAAGTTTGCTAGAGAGTATTTGGATGATCCAGAGGAGGATTTGGAGAATGTCACACAGTGAACCATGGGGGTGGAAACATCATGCTTTGGGGTTGTTTTTCTGCAAAGGGACCAGGACAAGATGAAACGTGGCTGGATCTTTCAGCATGACAATGATCCCAAACACGCCGCCCGGGCAACGAAGGAGTGGCATTGTAAGAAGCCCCTCCAGACCTTGAAGGTCCTGGAAGTGGCCTAGCCAGTCTCCAGATCTCAACACCATAGAAAAGCTTTGGAAGGAGTTGAAAGTCTGTGTTGCCCAGCGACAGCCTCAAAACATCACTGCTCTAGAGGAGACCTGAATGGAGGAATGGGCCAAAATACAAGCAACAGTGTGTGAAAACCTTGTGAAGACTTACAGAAAACGTTTGAGCTCTGGCATTGCCAACAAAGGGTATACAGTGCCTTGCGAAAGTATTCGGCCCCTTTGAACCTTTCAACATTTCGCCACATTTCAGGCTTCAAACATAAAATTTAAATTTTTTGTCATGAATCAACAACAAGTGGGACATAATCGTGAAGTGGAACGAAATTTATTGGATAATTTAAACTTTTTTAACAAATAAAAAACTGAATAGTGAGGCGTGCAATATTATTCGGCCCCTTTACTTTCAGTGCAGCAAACTCACTCCAGAAGTTCAGTGAGGATCTTTGAATGATCCAATGTTGTCCTAAATGACTGATGATGATAAATAGAATGCACCTGTGTGTAATCAAGTCTCCGTATAAATGCACCTGCTCTTTGATAGTCTCAGGGTTCTGTTTAAAGCACAGAGAGAACCATGAAGACAAAGGAACACACCAGGCAGGTCTGAGATACTGTTGTGGAGAAGTTTAAAGCCGGATTTGGATACAAAAAGATTTCCCAAGCTTTAAACATCTCAAGGAGCACTGTGCAAGCAATTATATTGAAATGGAAGGAGTATATGACCACTGCAAATCTACCAAGACCCGGCCGTTCCTCCAAACTTTCATCTCAAACAAGGAGAAGACTGATCAGAGATGCAGCCAAGAGGCCCATGATCGCTCTGGATGAACTGCAGATAACTACAGCTGAGTTAGGGATGGTGTGTTCAGGGTGATGAGCTGTGTTGCTTTTATGCCAAACATATCGTTTTGCATTGTGGCCAAAAAGTTTGATTTTGGTTTCATCTGACCAGAGCACCTTCTTCCACATGTTTGGTGTGTCTCCCAGGTGGCTTGTGGCAAACTTTAAACGAGACTTTTTATGGATATCTTTGAGAAATGGCTTTCTTCTTGCCACACTTCCATAAAGGCCAGATTTGTGCTGTGCACGACTTATTGTTGTCCTATGGACAGACTCTCCCACCTCAGCTGTAGTTATCTGCAGTTCATCCAGAGTGATCATGGGCCTCTTGGCTGCATCTCTGATCAGTCTTCTCCTTGTTTGAGATGAAAGTTTGGAGGGATGGCCGGGTCTTGGTAGATTTGCAGTGGTCTGATACTCCTTCCATTTCAATATAATTGCTTGCACAGTGCACCTTGAGATGTTTAAAGCTTGGGAAATCTTTTTGTATCCAAATCCGGCTTTAAACTTCTCCACAACAGTATCTCGGACCTGCCTGGTGTGTTCCTTTGTCTTCATGGTTCTCTCTGCGCTTTAAACAGAACCCTGAGACTATCAAAGAGCAGGTGCATTTATACGGAGACTTGATTACACACAGGTGCATTCTATTTATCATCATCAGTCATTTAGGACAACATTGGATCATTCAAAGATCCTCACTGAACTTCTGGACTGAGTTTGCTGCACTGAAAGTAAAGGGGCCGAATAATATTGCACGCCCCACTTTTCAGTTTTTTATTTGTTAAAAAAGTTTAAATTATCCAATAAATTTCGTTCCACTTCACGATTGTGTCCCACTTGTTGTTGATTCATGACAAAAAATTAAAATTGTATATCTTTATGTTTGAAGCCTGAAATGTGGCAAAATGTTGAAAGGTTTAAGGGGGCCGATTACTTTCGCAAGGCACTGTATAACAAAGTATTGAGATGGACTTTTGTGATTGACCAAATACTTATTTTCCACCATGAATTGTAAATACATTCTTTAAAAATCAGATGTGATTTTCAGGATTTTTTTTCTCATTCTGTCTTTTATAGTTGAGGTATACCTATGATGGAAGTTACAGGCCTCCCTCAACTTTTTAAGTTGGAAAACTTGCACAATTGGTGGCTGACTAAATTAAAAAAAAATTGCCCCACTGTATATGTCCCTAGATAACAGGTCACATTTACACATATATTTGTCCACAGATAACAGGTCTCCCAGGAGGAAGATTTGCGTGAATTGCTTGTACTGTTTTGTTCCAGATAACGAGGTGTATGCATGGGGTAATAACTCCATGGGTCAGTGTGGTCAGGGGAATTCCACTGGACCCATCACCAAACCAAAGAAGGTTGTGGGTCTTGACGGAGTGGCCATCCAGCAGATTTCAGCTGGGACGTCTCATAGCCTGGCATGGACAGCACTCCCCAGAGACAGGTCTGAGACTGCACAAATGCATGGACAATACAGGAGAGAGGGGCAGAGAGTGAGAGAGAGAGAGAGCAGAGAGTGCACGGAGTGAAAGAGGGCAGAGAGTGAGAGACAGAAGAGAATGTCCTGGCATCAGGTTTAACAGCAGATATGTGATGGTTACAGGCAGGTGGTGGCCTGGCATCGTCCTTACTGTGTGGACCTTGAGGAGAGCACCTTCTCACATCTGAGATCCTTTCTGGAGCGCTACTGCGAAGGCATCAACAGTGATGTTCCCCCAGTGCCCTTCCCCTCCTCAAGGTGACTTAGCATGACCCTGACCCACTTCTATTACACTAAACCTGTGTGCTTGTGTGCGTGCGTGCATGCGTGTGTGAAATAAATAATCCTGAAGAGAACCTGGTTAATGACAATGTTCCAGTTGATCACTGTTTTACTTATTGCTAACCTTTAATCGTGTCAGAGTGAGTACCAGAGTGTTTTGCTTGCAGGGAGCATCACAACTTCCTGAAGCTGTGTCTGCGGCTCCTGTCCAATCACCTTGCTCTGGCGTTGGCTGGGGGCGTAGCCACCAGTATCTTGGGGCGTCAGGCCAGACCTCTCCGGAATCTCCTCTTCAGACTCATGGATTCTTCTGTGCCCGACGATATTCAGGAGGTACAGGCCAACCAGAAGGCCTGCTCATTAATTTGGTCATTCAGTTAGACATAATTTCCAATGTTTTTCTCAGACTTACTTTCTTTCACATTTATCATTTTTTTTTTATCCAAAAGGGCCAGGTCAAACAGATTTCAACCTACTGACCTTAGATCACTTAGGAAAGGACACACATATCAAATGATGACTTAATTTAATATTAAGAGTTATAATGTACAGTCCTTATACAGCTAGTTTCTGGACTCTCGCTTCATGGCCTTTGTCGGTCACTCCGTACACGGTTGTGATAAACTACTACTGTAGCCACAACTGACCTGGGACACACTAACATACAGGGCCTTGCGAAAGTATTCGGCCCCCTTGAACCTTTCAACATTTCGCCACATTTCAGGCTTCAAACATAAAGATATAAAAAAAATATTTTTCGTCAAGAATCAACAACAACTGGGACACAATCGTGAAGTGGAACGAAATTTATTGGATAATTTAAACTTTTTTAACAAATAAAAAAACTGAAAAGTGGGGCGTGCAATATTATTCGGCCCCCTTGCGCTAATACTTTGTAGCGCCTCCTTTTGCTGCAATTACAGCTGCAAGTTGCGTGGGGTATGTCTCTATCAGTTTTGCACATCGAGAGACTGGAATTCTTGCCCATTCTTCCTTGCAAAACAGCTCGAGCTCAGTGAGGTGTTTGTGAACAGCAGTCTTCAGCTCTTTCCACAGATTCTTGATTTGATTCAGGTCTGGACTTTGACTTGGCCATTCTAACACCTGGATACGTCTATTTGTGAACCATTCCATTGTAGATTTGGCTTTATGTTTTGGATCATTGTCCTGTTGGAAGATAAATCTCCGTCCCAGTCTCAGGTCTTTTGCAGACTCCAACAGGTTTTCTTCCAGAATGGTCCTGTATTTGGCTCCATCCATCTTCCCATCAATTTTAGCCATCTTCCCTGTCCCTGCTGAAGAAAAGCAGGCCCAAACCATGATGCTGCCACCTTTCTATCTTTGAGAAATAGCTTTCTTCTTGCCACTCTTCCATAAAGGCCAGATTTGTGCAGTGCACGACTGATTGTTGTCCTATGGACAGACTCTCCCACCTCAGCTGTAGTTATCTGCAGTTCATCCAGAGTGATCATGGGCCTCTTGTCTATATCTCTGATCAGTCTTCTCCTTGTTTGATATAATATAATTGCTTGCACACACAGTGCTCCTTGAGATGTTTAAAGCTTGGGAAATCTTTTTGTATCCAAATCCGGCTTTAAACTTCTCCACAACTGTATCTCGGACCTGCCTGGTGTGTTCCTTTGTCTTCATGGTTCTCTCTGCGCTTTAAACAGAACCCTGAGACTATCAAAGAGCAGGTGCATTTATACGGAGACTTGATTACACACAGGTGCATTCTATTTATCATCATCAGTCATTTAGGACAACATTGGATCATTCAAAGATCCTCACTGAACTTCTGGAGTGAGTTTGCTGCACTGAAAGTAAAGGGGCCGAATAATATCGCACGCCCCACTTTTCAGTTTTTTATTTGTTAAAAAAGTTTAAATTATCCAATACATTTCGTTCCACTTCACGATTGTGTCCCACTTGTTGTTGATTCATGACAAAAAATTAAAATTGTATATCTTTATGTTTGAAGCCTGAAATGTGGCGAAATGTTGAAAGGTTCAAGGGGGTCGAATACTTTCGCAAGGCACTGTACACAAGGCAACCAGTATTGGCCATTGGCCCCTTCCACCACCAACCATTCACACACAAAAACATTCTAGGCAATGTGGGGGAAATGCCTGGGACAACGTATGGCACTTTACAGCTGCAGTTGCCCCACACTGTAAGAAATGAAATGTTGACTTTACTTAACTTTTTTATGGCAACCGGTTCCATTGTTTAAATTGGAAATGCAAATCACAATTAATTTGAACACCAGATGTTAGATAAAGTACACTCTAAAAAAAAATGCATTGGCAAAACTTAATAAAATTGAGGCAGCATTTTGCATGCATCTTTTTAAGTTTTGCGAACAAGACTGTGTTTTTAAGTATTCTTTGTAAGTCTTTTATCATTGGTCCAGCACAATTTTTTCAATACCACCAACTTGGATAATTGAGTTATAAAGACACTTTGTTAAGTATATTCAGCAAGTGTTTTAGCATCAGTTCAACTTAATTTTAACAATACTACCAACTTAAATAATTACATTGAAAATAAATCTTTTTGAGTATATTCAACAAGTGATTTTCAGTCAGGAATATGTAATCTTTACTCAAATACCATCTTTCAAAGATTAGATTCACAAAACGGTTCACAATTGTTAATTTCAGGCAGTAGTCTCTCACTCCACATATATATGAGAGTGGGCCAGCACAGTCACTGGTA
Organism: Knipowitschia caucasica; assembly: GCA_964034765.1. NCBI lineage: Eukaryota > Metazoa > Chordata > Actinopteri > Gobiiformes > Gobiidae > Knipowitschia > Knipowitschia caucasica. The sequence goes on from OZ035826.1 coordinate 35,328,933, forward strand.
AACATGTCCACCTTAAAGTATCTGTTCAAAATTGAAGGGTGACACAGGGAGTATAGGACTGCTTTGGCTTGGCCCTCTCGATCATGGTTGATAAAAATAAATACAATTACTTATTTGGTCAAATTAGTTTATTCAGAATGTTGCTCAAGTATTTTGCTTTAGGACTTGCTTCATATTCAGTTTTAAAATTAATGTTCAAATGTAGAATTTTTAAGAAGTTTATATTTTTCGCTGCAATGCATTCTGGGTAGCGTCACTGCTTCGCCACATTTTGTTTTCAATCAACACAATATATTTATTTTGAATCAACTCAATATATTTATTTTGAATCAACTCAATATATTTGTTTTTTCATTAATGGGCCACCAGGCTTACAAGAGGATTTTCATGTTGAGCAAACTCAATACTTCTCCGTTGTCCAGTTATGCCAGAATATCAAGTTCAAATTTGTTACAAAAATGAGTTAGGATTCTTGTATTAACTTTTAATTGAGACCGACATGTTTAAAATGAGTTGCGACCACACTAATTTAAGTAAAACTGGCAAAAATCAATTATTGAGTTTAGTTTAGTATGTATTTTGAGTTCAAAATACTAACCACCTGAATCATTTCTTTGAGTGTATACTCAACATTCTCACTTTACAGTAACATGACAGTGTTAGATTGTATAAGCCCAACAACATTATGTTGGATTTACTAATCTCACATTGGTTCAACCAAACACGGTTAAGTTTGATCAACTTAACAGAAATTAATTATATTTATGTAGTGGGCTTGTGTTGATTCAACAAAACTAAACTAGTAATGGCTACATTGTTAAGTTAAATAAATACAACATAAAGTGCTTATTTATATTCAAGCTTTTATTTAAACAGGTAATTTCTCTCCACCCATTTAACACATGTACCAACTCAAACATTTTAAATAAAAAAATATACAATTAATTAAAAATGTAAAGTGCATAAATGATCCCATATTTAAATTAAAGTAACTTTTCGTGAAACACTTGAATGTAAATACACATTGCAGAGCACTAGGAACTGCCTATTAAATGCCTTAAATAATAACAGTGGTTGTGTGTAGTTAATGTTTTCACTCTGAAAATTGGCTAAAGACTGCCAACAGAATTTCTAAACCCTAACAGCTACCCACCAAATGTATGTAGACCTAAACATTTGCTTTTAACTTTTACATTTGGGACTAAACTTTGAAATTAACAGCTACTTCCAAATTCTCGTCTGGAGTAAGAAGCAATGCAAAAACATGCAGTGAGTGAGTGAGCAAGTGAGTGTCGGTCCGTTTGAGTCTGTTCGTCTGTGTCTCCATCCGTCTATCTGCGTCCCTGTCTGTCCGTCTGTGTCCCGGTCCCTCTTTCAGTCTGTCTCCATCAGTCTGTCCGTCTCCATTAGTCTGTGTCCCCGTCTGTCCGTCTCCATCAGTCTGTGTCCCTGTCCGTCCGTCTCCATCATGTGTCCCTGGCCCTCTGTCTCCACTCTGTGTACCTGTCCGTCTGTGTGTCTAGGTCCATCCATCTGTGTATACTTTTTTCAAAAGAGTACATTTAAGCTAGTCTCAAGAGCACAGCACAACACACATAGTACAGGATGTATATCGAAGAGTCTTTTCAGCCTACAACGTCCATTTCTTCTCTGTTGCATGTACGGTGTGATATCCACTGATGAAACATAGTCCAAACACATTTTGAAACAGTTAAGTCTTGATTAGATATGTTCGTGCAGTTTGTTTTTCAGAATTTGAACTTTGTTGGAGAGCTTTCTTCTGTCCACTTCCATTAATACCTTTGGAATAAATTCAAAAGTACATCCGAGTCCCTTTCGAGAGTTCATGTCCAGACAGTAGATTAATCCAAGAAGGAGCGCCCATCCAGTTGGAATGTGTTTTAGGTCTTGAAGAACTGCAATGCCATCGATGATTATTCCAAAGTCCTCCAATGAGTCTGATGCATCGGCATGTTGATGTTCCACGATGTAGACACCCAGCACTACTTTCTCAAACTCCTTCTCTGCTCCAACATCGGCATCCTTAAAAGAAAAGAATGGCAGATAGAAAGCTTCAATTTACAATTTAATATTTTCCCATATTGAAATCAAACCCTATAAATCAAGCACAAGGTGTGAGATGGTGACATTTTAATCAAAAATAACGCACACTGCTACAGTAGTTGCATGCTACAACCATTGTACATACGCTCTGACTACCATGCCAAAAAGCATCGCTCTTTTGCACAGCAGTCAACTGCTAAATCTTGTGCAACGGTGAGTGGGTTAAAGTGCGACTAAACACCTGTGCCCAGCCTGACTCCGACCACATGAACATTTGAAAATTCTCTGTAAAAAGGGCATTGCCCGCAGGACCAGGGGACAGGAAGGGGGCTTAGATTTGGGTGTGGTCTGGGCTGTGATTGACTGCTTGCTTGTCAGCTGTCAATTCTGGATTAAAGCAAAAGTTCCATACCAGAAATTCTCATTCCATCCTTGTTTACACACTAAAGATTATTGTTTAGCTAGACCAGGACCAGGACATAAAGAGCACTATAAAAAGAAACATTCATGCAGTTTATGAGTTTAAAAAAAGTTGTTTTGGTGTTTAGTTTTCCTTTAAAAGTTAGACTAGCAATTGTGTTTCATTATCATTTAAGGTAAATTATCCATAATAAAGTAGATATTTATCTTTATGTGAATTTTGGTCTTAGCATTATTGGCTCTATGCACATAGTGAACATTTTAAAGTATGAATACTAGGTATGAGTAATAAGTATGAATGTTAAAATATCAATAGTACTTCATCCCTACAAGCCTGTTTAGTGAATTCTCACTCATAAGGGGTCTTTATTAGAACATTTGTCACCATTGTTTATATCGATTATACAATGTATAGGCATTGGAGGCTGGGCAAGGTAGGCCTATGAGTTGCGCCGTAGCATTTTTCTTCAGTGTCTACATTACAAATCAGTTTGTTTTGTTGGTGGTGACAAATCTGGCCTGTTTATATAACTATTGCTATAGCCCATTGCTCCCTCTGGAAAATGAGCAGGAGACAAGTCCAACTGAGTGCGTTGTTCTGGGCTGTCCCCAGGTCTTTACCATCCAATTTCTGCATTACTGCGCATACTGAAATGTTTTTCTTTGTGGCAGAGGTTTATTATTGTTTTTACTGTACTCTTATCATTACATCTAGTTCTGCATACAGCAAATAAAAAAATGCAACCTCTCTACCTAAAAGTTAATTTTACACAGCCCAGGTTTTAGTTTAACAAATTGGTTTGAAATAGCCATGCAACTTTCTTCATCTATTTAGACTTGGAGATATTTGCGTGACAACATGATTTGAATGCATTTATAGATATCAGCAATGTCAAAGGTGTGCTGAAATAAGTGATAACTCACCATGTAGGTCTTAACCAGGTCCTCGGGGGCTTCATTCAAGTACACGCACAGAGCCTTTAGGATGCAGAGTAGTCTTATTTCAATGTTGGGTTTCTGTGAAAGACCAATTAAGTGTTCTCGTTATACAGTAATATTTGTGTTACATTTTCAAAAAATATATTGAGAAAAGTCAGAATGTTGGGTTAAAGCTGCACTAACTGACTTTGGGATTTTGAAGCCGCGGACTCACTGGCCTCGCTCTTTCTGCTCCCCTCCCCTCACTCACGAAGCTATCGCCCCCCAAACACATTCACTGTTGTCGACGGAGCTAGCATCTCCCAATATGGATAATACATGGACATGGATTTGCACGTGGATGGCGTGACCATAGAACGATAGAACCGGGAAGCGCAGAGGAACGAGACTTTCTTTTGGATGGCTGTGTAAGCAGTAACCGGTGACGAGGACGAAGTCTCAGATTAGCTCCGCCGCTTGTTGTGCTAACTCAGCCGTCTATGCTAACGGACCTGTAGATTTCTCACGAAAGTGGGGGCCAGTGGTGCGCTGTGATTGGTCACAATCTGCGACCCGAAACACATTCTCTTCCTTGCTTCATCAAAACTCGATCTAAAATATGTCACGCCAGCACAAATCTGCGCTACTTTTTCTTCAAAAGGACGTATATCCCAATGCACCACATGGACATGGATAGCATTTTCGTAATGAATACAAAAATAAAGCCAGTTAGTGCAGCTTTAATAATGCTCAGATTTTTCATGAGAATATGTTCTGTTATGTTTGTATAGAAAGTAAAACTTATTTGACTATCCAGTAAGGTTTCAATGTAAAACACACCTCTTCTAGGGCCACCATAATCTGTTATTTTGCGTCCTGCTGCTCCTCCTTTCTTCTTGAACACCTTCATTAGTTTGTTGGAGTATTGATCCACAGTATGTGCATGGAGACGAGTGTCTTTATCCATAATGATAATGCTTCAATTTGTAGTGTTTAAGCAACAGATACCTCGTAGATAACAGTCTCAGGGCACTCCTTGCACATCCACATTGAAAACCTGCAAAACAGAGACTGACATTAGAAATAGTTTCAGATTCATTAACTACATTTTTATTTAAAGTAGTAGTCCCTCTACAATTCACCTACACCATACTAATCATGTTTTTGTAGTAACTGCATTAAAGTCTTTCATTTGAATACAAAAAGGTATGCAAATTGAAGACAAACCAAAATAACAAGACCCTTTAATGGAAAATGAGCATGTCCCAATCACCATGGTTTGCCTCAGATCCTGATAAGATATTTAAACTTAAAATGTTTTTAATAATTTGTATTGTAAATTCTAAAAAGTATGGAACCTTTATGTTGCTCGCGTCGTCAAGTAGAATTAAATGAATACTGAAGTTACCACATCAAACACACCCAATTTAAATAATTCTTTAAACACAGGCAAAACCAATTACGATAACAAAAATATACAACCAATACATGTTTTGTTATATTTGTAGAGAAATCGGAAGCGAAAGTCTGTCCACTTAAATAGTCCGGGTGAAAAATGGACCGTTCCGGGTTACCGTGCACGCACTGACACTGATAATCATGTAACACGGAACGGCCCGCTTATCCGTAACACACAGCTCTTCACACCTTAGTTTATAACCTTGGCATAACCATCATTTCGAGTGAAAACGTAACAATACTGCGCACACGCCTTGTACTGATTGAATGCTAGCCAATTCAATATATTCAACAATATTTAAACAACAGCTTAACAGAATCCATGTCGAATATGAAAGTTCTGATCAATAATCATAACTATGACATGAACGTTACTTCGAACAACAGTTGAGGCGAGAAATACGACCCTTAAGGTCATTTTGGTGATTTATTTAGTGGCATAATGATAGGTTGGACTAGCGGGGAGCTCCGCATGTGGCAGAAGCTAGCGTTAGCTGTTAGCAGCTATCAGCTGCTGTGTTTGCAGCGCCATTATTGCGAAAGCATGGTCGGCAAGTCACTGTTCGACGCAACTGGAAAAAAGAGAAACTAACACTGTTTACCTTGAATGCCCAAGCTCAAATTATAATGTTGTGTTTAGTTATAAGTATATCAAACACCATTACCATGGAAAACCTCTGATAGTCTAGCAATGACTATGTTCCAAAATGAACGACAAAAGACACAACCACTATTGAAAATTACACCATACCGTTTCATGCTGTATAGTCAAAGAAGCGTCTTACTTACCAAAATGACGAGAATTTTCGACCACTCGAAGTTGTGTCTTTTCAAATGGCTCTCACTCTGTTCGCGGTCAGTGGCAAGCTCTCGGTTGCAAGGGTTGCCAGATGCGGCAAGATTTTCCTGCCCAAAACCCGCGAGAATCCCAACAAAAAAACACACAAAATGATATTTTTGCGATAAAAAGTTATGGAATCAACTTAGAATATCAGGATACTGTTTATGGCCGTTTTATCCATTAATTAACTACAAGATACATGGAACAAAAGTATGCGGGGAACCGCCCATCTGGCAACCTTGACAACTACGCATGTCTGCGTCATTGCGTCACAGCGTCATTGCGTACATGTTTTGTTTACGTGAAAGAGTTAGGTTGGTTTTAAACATATGTACTGTTTAGCTCTGAAATCTGTTGCTTTTGTGTTATACCAATGCAATATTGTTATGTTTTCTGTAGAAACATAAGAAACACATTAATTTCACTTTAACCATTTCACATAAAGTGCACAACATCACTCTTTCACTTCTTAGAGTGCATTGTGGCTCCTGGTGTATATGTGCACATTTACTAAATGAGTAAACCACACACTGACGGCTACAGCTCTGGATCTCGCTTTAGCTTATGGGCACAAAATGGCGTTCTTGGATGTTCTTATTAGGTATTAATACTAAAGCAAATCCTGGTCTCTGCGAAAAGTTCAAATACAAGAATAAACACATGATTAGCTTAAAAAAAACCTATGTTACCTCAACAGAAACACCTCACCGATGAACACTTTCATAACAGTGTTTGTTCCATTAGAGTATCTACAACTAGTACTCAAAAGAACAGAAAAATATCTGCTGATTGCTAAATTCATAGCTTTCTTTGACCTGGACCTTGTTCCACAGGCGGTGATTGAGACTCTGTCGGTTGGAGCTACGATGCTATTGCCGCCGCTCAGAGAGAGGATGGAGCTGCTCCACACACTGCTGCCACAGGGACCAGATCGCTGGGAGAGCCTCTCCAAGGGACAGGTACCAGAGAGGGACCAGAGAGAGAGAGACCAGAGAGAGAGAGACCAGAGAGGGGGAGACCAGGGAGAGGGACCAGGGAGAGGGACCAGGGAGAGGGACAAGGAAGAGGGACCAGGGAGAGGGACCAGGGAGAGGGACCAGGGAGAGGGACCAGGGAGAGGGACCAGGGAGAGGGACCAGGCAGAGGGACCAGGCAGAGGGACCAGGCAGAGGGACCAGGCAGAGGGACCAGGCAGAGGGACCAGGCAGAGGGACCAGGCAGAGGGACCAGGCAGAGGGACCAGGCAGAGGGACCAGGCAGAGGGACAAGGCAGAGGGACAAGGCAGAGGGACAAGGCAGAGGGACCAGGGAGAGGGACCAGGGAGAGGGACCAGGGTGAGGGACCATGGAGAGGGGGACAAGAGAGAGAGAGACAAGAGAGAGAGAGACAAGAGAGAGAGAGACAAGAGAGAGAGAGACAAGAGAGAGAGAGACAAGAGAGAGAGAGACAAGAGAGAGAGACCAGAGAGAGAGACCAGAGAGGGGGACCAGCCTGCACTCATTGAGAAAGCAATAGGCCCTATGCCCAGTTGGGGCTCGGGCCTAAATAATGAGGCCGTAATTCAGAGGTGTCCAAACCGGTCCATAAAGGGCCGCTGTGGCTGCAGGTTTTCTATCAGACCTAGCAGGAGCAGAGCAGACTTCACCCATTTCATCAAATCTTCAGGTTAAGACTGAACTCACTTGAGGAAATGGGCGGAGTCTGCACTGCACCGACTGAATCTGATAGAAAACCTGCAGCCACAGCGGCCTTTTCTGGACCGGTTTGTACACCTCGGCCATAATTCATATGTGCTGACAAAGAAGACATGGAACTTTGCGACTTTGTTTCTAGCTGCGTTTCCACCGCAGGAGTTCCTGGTAAAAGGAGCGGGGTGGAACTTTTACATGGCCAGGGGAGGACTGCTCTCCCTGGGTCCTCTCACTGGCCGTGTCTCCACTGCAGAGTAGGACCACTCGACGATGTCATGAGTTTCAATTGCCGCATAAGAAAAATTACGCCAAACCCATTTGTTTATTTTACGGTCGTAACCGCTCCTGTTGTTGTTGTCTTTGAGTTTTTTTATAGTTCTACTTCTGTATCCCCAGTGCTTCGAGGTGAATGTCTAAAAATATCTTTCCATTTTGCAGCGATGCCTCAAACCCCGTCCGAATCAATGCCGTGCTGTTTGCTTTTTCCAATGGTGTCTGCGAGGCTATTGCTGCAAGGCTAAGGCTGCTAGGCTAATGCTGCTGGAAATGCCGGTTGTTTTGGTGCTTTCTGCACGCGTCAGAGTCTGCGCTAGCAAATTTGGTCAACCTCAAGTCCCACCAGGGCCCAACGGAGTACCTAGCATAGGAGGGACTCTGTTTGGCCCCCGTAAAAGTTCCTGAAATGGCCCTGTGGGCGAAGTTCCTGCAGTGGAGACACACACTGACTGGGCTGGCCCTGGAAAATTACCCCGAAGTTCCTGCGATGGAAGCGGTTTGACACTTCCTATAGTTACCATAGTTACCAGGAGCAATGTCTCTGCTTCTCCACCACAGTGTGAAACTATAGGCTATTTGGAGCGTTGTACTCTGCCATATTAATCATGATCTGAGTGTATGTTATTTGAATGGCACAGAGGATGCAGCTGGACATCATCCTCACCAGCCTGCAGGACCACACCCACGTGGCCTCTCTCTTGGGGTACAGCTCTCCGGCTGACGGCCCGGAGGTGGTGTCGGCCTCTGGCTTCACTCAGACCCCAGACCCAGACCACAGCAGCCAGGGCAGCAGCCACCCGGACACCCACCTGGCAGAGATACTGATGAAGACTCTGCTCCGGAACCTCGGCTTCTACACTGTGAGTGCATCTGCCTCATTTCCTACTGTTCAAATTCTACTCTACTCTTTTCTCCTCTCCTTTACTCTCCTCTAGTCTACTCTGCCTGGTTGTGCTTTCCATTATCCTTTAGTATCTTGTACCGTATCCTAAAAACCTTCACTGTCGGTTAAAACACTTTAGTACTACCTCGCCCTGGATTGAACCTTAGGGAATAAAGAATGACCTGGTGGACTTCCGGTTCTGCTGGCGAGAGGAATGGCAACCTGATTTTGGAGCTCCTAACAGTTTCTTGGGGGAATACTCCCCATACTTTTGCAAAAGGACATTTTCATCAAAACTGACTGAGCTATATGGACATTTTCATCTCTTCATCTTCATCTTCATCCCTTGTGTGAGTCTTAATATAAGAATTGTTTAACGGCAAACATTAAAATCATCATGGACTTGACCCTATTAAAGCATCTTTTGCTTTTTTGTACATATATGCAGAATTGTAAATTTAGGTCTTTAATTTTCACTGTACATGTGTAAATATTTTCAATATAAGGCACCAGCCCCAAACGTAAATCTATTCGTCTGTCTGTATTACTACTCCACCTGCCTAGAGCTGAACCAATTAGACAAGTAAACACTTGTATTTGAACAGATACAGGAGACTTCTCATGTAGTTTAGCACACATTTAACTCACAGTTACAGATGCCAGAGCGCTGAGAAAACACCTCGGTTTGACTAATGCATCAACAAGTATTCATGACCAAATGTGATTCAGCTGCAATACATCCACAGTGATGTCATATGCAAATCCTTGTTAGAATGTGATTATTAAAAGGGAGGTACCTAACCTTTCTCCATAAATAAGACATTTTTTTCGGCCCAATAAACAGAAACAGATCCCTGTGAGTGACAATTTGACTCTTTCAGCTGATTGGCTGAGTTTGGGTCCTCTCTTGCATGTGAAAACTAGTGAAAACCAGTCTCTGGTCTCTCCTTGGTGTCTCTCTCTAAACTCTCTCTGGTCTCTCTCGATGGTGTCTCTTTCAGTCTCTGTCTAAAATAGCTGATTTAAACATGTGAAAGGGGCCGAATATATATGATGTGAAAACTAGTGATTGAAGCAAACTGTTTTAGAGCCAGGAACTAGAGACATATATTTCATGTGCGTGTCTCTCTATTTGTGTCTGCTTATAGGACCAGGCATTTGGAGAGCTGGAGAAGAACAGCGATAAACTCCTCCAGGGAATGTCATCGTCTGACAGCAGCCAGCCCGCTCACCTGCACCAGCTCCTCTGCTCCTTACAGAAGCAGCTGCTGGCCTACTGCCACATCAATGCAGTCACAGAGGCAAGATTATCAGTATTGCACAGTTCAGACACAAGGCAACACAAAGTGCTTAACAAAAGAGAAGAAGTGAAGGAACAATTACATAAATCATAAATATTCACAGGGCATTAAAAGAAGACATACAAGCCTCAAACGTGAGACAGAATTATTATTATTATTATTATGTGTTTATTAGATAGGGACAGAACAAGAAGCATTGTTACATGAACCGATGTTGTGTTCAGAGGCCGTATAGCTAACAGCTAGTTAGCTGCAGACCTGGTCCCTTATTTGTGTGGGTTCTTTTTCTCACACAATGGCCTAGGGCATAAAGGGCTGTTTTTTTCTGCAGTAGGGACAAGATCCTTGACAGTGACATCAGAGGATCAAGTTGAACTTTTTTTATTGATCAAATACTTCTAAGGTCTGCTCCATACATTGTTTATTTTGTCAAGTTTGCATGTTCTCCCCGTGGTGCGTAGGTTTCCTCCAGGCCTTACGTTTTCCCCTCATATCTATAATGTGTGTTTTCAGAACTCTAGCAGCGTTGCTCTGCTCCACAAACACCTGCAGCTGCTGATGCCTCACGCCACAGACATTTTCTCCCGATCGGCCACTCTGATCAAAGAGAGCTCCTGGAACGGGAGCATCCGGGAGAAACTGCAAGGTGAACATACTGTAGTTCTGCTCTCCTCAGGTCCATCCTGCTCCACCCCAATTTTTACAGACACACACCAATATTGTCACCGCTAACGAAAAACATCTGTGTAAATGATCTGTCTCTCCTGCTCAGATGTGGTCTTCGTGTCGGCCGCCGGCAGCATGTTGTGCCAAATCATCAACTCTCTGCTGCTGCTGCCGGTGTGTGTGGCCAAACCCCTACTGTCCCACCTTCTGGACCTCCTCCCTCCTCTAGACCTCCTGAACAGGCTGCTCCCGGCTGCGTCTCCCCTCGAAGACCAGGAGCTGCAGTGGCCTCTGCACGGTAACACCACTGTCCACCAATGCTCCCCTTTCCACTGGTTAAAGCTGGGGGTAGTTTTTTTGAAAGACCAGAGAGAGACTTCATTTCATGTATTTTTGTCCTTTGTTACTCTTTAGAATAGCCTTTTCAGACAGAAAAGTGAAACAGTGAGGACCACCTCCACGCCACCTCAGAGCTCATTACATTAAAAATCAATTTTCTGTATTGTTTCTGCCTCTTCCCTCCAGGCACGACAGACTTTGCAGAGCCAGCCTCAGGCATGTCTCAGGCTGCCTTGTCCTGGGTTTGGCTGGTAGACCTGGAACGCACTGTGGCCCTGCTCGTAGGCCGATGTCTGGGGGGGATGCTGCAGGGAGCTCCCACGTCTCTGGAGGAACAGGACACGGCCTACTGGCTCAAAACTCCCATCTTTAGCAACGGCCTCCAGATGGACATACCACAACTAGGTGAGTATTGTATTTCAGTATTTCTGCAGGAGTCACTGTAAGTCTGTGAGAAAGAAGATGTTTGTGAAAGAAATGTGACAAAAGAAAATGTCCAGATGTCCAGTCAGTATTTGAGAGTGATTAGATTTACAAAACTGCTATAGAGGAGAGGAGGGAGGAGAGGGGGCAGAGAGGAGAGGAGAGAGGGGAGAGAAAATAGCAAAAGAGAGAGGAAAGGACAAGGAGAGAGAGGGCATAGTAGAGGAGAGAGAAGAGCGGGGAGGAGAGAGGAGAGAACAAGAGGCTCCATCCGCTCCATGTGTATACTGTCACTGGACCTTAAAGCGGTCAGACTGGTTTTGAAATAATGCCAAATAGAGTTTTGTCGCATACTCTATATTCCTAATTTTTATAAATGTTTTCGGAAATACATTTCCTTCCTTATGTTTGTGTTCTTCCGCCAGACTCTTGCATCAGCTCCCTGTTGGATGTGGCTCTCTCTGGGAACGAGGAGCACAAGCCCTTTGAGTTCCCCTTAAGCCCAGACCTAAGTGTCCTAGTGGAACTGGCCCTGGGATCCTCCAAAGAACCAGCCAACTCTCTGTGGATCAACATGCAGGACTTCGCCATCACTAAAGGTCCCTCATCCCATCCAGCCCCTGTCACAAGGGCAGCACCATCAAACGCAAAAGCAAATCGCAAAGACTGCACTCTCTGGTCTCCCTTTCTAGTCTCCCACTTCTAGTCCCTGGTCTCTCTGTCTGGTCTCTCTGTCTGGTCTCTCTGTCTGGTCTCTCTCCCTCTGGTTTTTGTCTGGTCTCTCTCCCTCTGGTTTTTCTCTAGTCTCTCTCTCTCTCTGATCTCTCTCTTTGGTCTCTGATCTCACTGGTGTCCCCAATGGCTTCCTGATATTAAGATTAAGATTAAGAACATTGTAGGTCAGAAACATCTAGGGTTGCAGAGATTAACCGGTTTTACGATAATTGCAATTATACACTCACCGGCCACTTTATTAGGTACACCGAGTTGAACCCCCTTTTGCCTTCAAAACTGTCTTAATCCATCATGGCATAAATTCAACAAGGTACTGGATAGGGATGTAAATCATGGTCAGTCATGAATTTTCATGACCGACCACCGAGCCTCATTAACCGGTTGAAACCGGTTAACCGCGTAGTTTAAAATATTCCACGTTCTCTGAAATAACAGCCATTTTGAGCCGCGTACTTTTCATAAGTGCAGCTGAGCGTTCTACTGGATCAGAGCCGAGACAGCGGCCCGCAACAGCTACGGCACCTTTGCGCACAGAGAACTGCTGGTTTAATCTTCCCATTCTTCTGTGCTGCGGGTAAAAGCCTTTTAGCAGCAAACAGCTCGTCCACATGGTCAGAGCAGCGAGTGACGAGCCGCGTCTCGCAGGTCCCTGCTAAAGTTTAAATACAAGTGATGTGTGTGGAGCTGATCTGATGACAAGGACCATCAGCACAAACATGTTCCATGTGATTTGACTGAAGATACGTATTTGCGAGGATCCTTTGGGCTCCGTGACACAGAGGAGCGCGACAGACCGGTATGTGTGTACATCACAGTGTGCATGTATGTGTGTGTAAATGTAAGCTCCAATGTAGTTCAGTGTGCAACTCGGGCAGTAACAGAGGGGCGAGATGATGCATGTGGATGTTACGTATCAATGGAGGGTAGGAAAGTGTGCGTGCATATGTGGCGAGGGCGGCATGAAAGTTGGCCCTGAGTTTACTAATACATAGGCGCACACAGCTAGAGATGGACCCGCTCGTCACACAGTGCAAATAGGGCTTAAAATAGCGTTTTTAAGAGACCTCCCCTCTCCTCCTTTTCTTTTTTTTTACCGACAGCTTTGACCGGTTAACGCTGTGACGGTCAACCACCGGTTAAACGGTCACCAATTTACATCCCTAGTACTGGACACATTCTTCAGACAGTTTGGTCCATATTTGTTAGCAACATGCAGTTTCTGCAGATTTCTGCACATCCATGATGCGAATCTCCTGTTCCACCACATCCCAAAGTTGCTCTATTGGATTAAGATCTTGTGACTGTGGAGGCCATTACTGTACAATTAACTTCACAGAAATCCGTCTGTGATTATTTGAGCTTCATTGGCAACAATGCTCAATTGATACTAAGGGACTCAAAGAGTGCCAAGAAAATACACATCATTACACCACCACCAGCAGCCTGAACCATTGATACAAGGCAGGATGGATCCATACTTTCATGTTGTTGACTCCAAATTCTCACCCTACCATCCGAATGTCGCAGCAGAAATCGAGACTCATCAGACCAGGCAACTTTTTACAATCTTCTATTGTCCAATTTTGGTGAGCCTTTGCAAATTGTAGCCTCAGTTTCCTGTTTATAGCTGACAGGAGTGGCACCGGGTGTGGTCTTCTGCTGCCTTGGTTGTAACGCGTGGTTATTTGAGTTACTGTTGTCTTTCTACCAGCTCGAACCAGTCTGGTCATTCACCTCTGACCTCTGGCATTTTTGCCCACCAAACTGCCACCCACTGGATAATTTCACTTTTTCGGAGCATTCTCTGTAAACCCTAGAGATGGTTGTAGGTGAAAATCCCAGTAGATCAGAAGTTTCTGAAATACTCAGACCAGCTCATCTGGCACCAGCGACCATGCCACGTTCAAAGTCACTTAAATCACCTTTCTTCCCCATTCTGATGCTTGGTTTGAACTGCAGCAGATCGTCTTGACCATGTCTACATGCCTTAAAGGGCCCATATTACGCTTTTTGACTTTTCTCTGCATTAAACATGATTACAGTGCTATTTGGCCATCATACACATGCCCAGAGTAGTTTTTTCATTAATTCTGTGAATCTTTAGTAAGAGAGCAATCGGTCTCCTTCAGCCTCGAGAGGCACGTTGGCTTTGTATTTAAGGGTGTATTCAGACCTGCACATTTGCTCCACTTTAAACGGACCAGGTATTGTTTGGAACTCTGATCCGAAGCTTTTATGCAGGTCTGAATACACACAAACAAATCCTGGTCCGGACCAAAGAACCGAACCGAGACCCACTTTTTCACTGGAGTGAGGAGACGCTGTGCAACAGGCTTATGGAGTTAAAACTGTTCACAGTATACATTGACGTTAATGGCAGCATCTTCAAATCATTTGCATCATTAAAAGCCTGACACTGTTTGACTCACGTCTCAAAGAGCAATATTCCGCATCATGTAGTGAATTGTGTTCTTTGGTTCCTACCTGATCCTCAGCGTCTGTTTGTCCCGTGGTTATTATCTATCCATGGTTTATCCACAATGCTGAACAGGGCCGTTATTATCATAGATCCATGTGTGGGACAGGGCACGGAGCGCACAGACAGTCTCCTTCGGTTTTCTCCTCACACATTCTCCGACACTGTTCCAATATTTAAAACAACGTGTTTCGCCTGTGTCATATGAGCTGCTGCTGTTGATGTTGAAGGTGGTTTTGCTCTAGAAAGAACAAACATGCTGCACATACGAGCCCTCAATGTTTTCTGCCGGTTCCGCGTCTATCCTCCGTGAGCTCTCGCTGTCCAATAGGAGCGCCGATCGTCACACGTGTCCATATGTTTATATAAAAAGGTCTGAATACGAACCGGAGCAAAAGAAAAAAAGTTTGGTCCGCTTTTGATTCAGATCAAGCAAGCGAGCAAAGGACTTTTCAGGTCTGAATACACCCTAAAATACATAATGCTCGATGTGACGGATTGTCATTGTTGGAAAAAGTTTATTCGTTTGTCTGAAATGACTAAGTACCGGTGATAAACAACGCAGAGCGTGATGCTACGTCACCGTGCGGGCGGGGGAGGTGGGCTCACGGACAGAGGAGGAGACTGATCTCTGGATCAGCCTGTTTGAGTTGAGGTGACCTCACCTTTATACAAGAGATGGCACTAATCTCACAAGTTTGAGTGTTGTATGGTGTATCACACACATTATTATCACACATGTGTATAGGATTGACTGTGAAACATGAAGAAAAGCGTAATATAGGACCTTTAATGCATTGAGTTGCTGCCATGTGATTGGCTGATTAGGAATTTGCATTAAAGTGGAGTTGAATAGGCGTAACTAATAAAGTGGCCGGTGAGTTTAAAAGCCTGCGTAGATTTACCGTAAGGATTATAGATGGCAAGGTTTTACTGCTGGTACTGAAAACATTTGCATGAAGTGCAATGTTTAGTACGGGCTGCTGCACACACGGAGCAGCTTAGACTCACCGGAAAATTAAAGATGGCAGGACAAGCTCCCCCAGAGTTTTGGGATCACCGTGTGGGATCACTTCGGGTATACAAAAGATGAGCAAGGTGTTGTTGCAGCGGATGGAATTCCAACGTGCAACGAAAGGAAAAAAACTATATTTTCTGTGAACTCGTGGCAACCCTTGACACATCACAATTGAATATTTTCCTTTCACCTCCTTTTCCAACACCCTCATTTTCTGATGCCTGTGGTACTTTACAGACTGGGACAACGCCTCTCTGAGCAACGAGACCCTCCTGGACACAGTCTCCAGATTTGTTCTGGCGGCGCTCCTGAAGCACACTGGACTTTTAACACAAGCTCGAGGAGAGGGAAGGTACTGAACTACACATATCACAAGCTTTGAATCTTTTGAAAATCTGTGTATTTAGTAGTTGCTCTTTATCTAAAACCACTTTAGTATAAAACCACTAACACAGTTGGCCCAGGAGTATGGAATTGGGAGTAAATGCTTCCTCAAATTTACAAAAAAAAAAAAAATCAACATCCAAACAATAAATCTAGGTCTACATGACTCAATTGCGGATTTAATAAATATTCCGCCAAAAAAACTGAACACCAAAATATACATAATAATCACAAAATCAGACAATACGCAATCACTACCAACCACAAAGTGGCAACAAGATTTAGCTTTTACTCACAATGTCAACTTCTGGACCCAAATCTGTAAAAATATGTACACAATGACCACCAACTCCAATCTCCATCTCATACAATTCAAAATCCTGATAAGATATCGCTACACATTGGTTACAAATTGTCAAAAATGGGATCCACTTCAGACAGCTGATCACACTGCACACAGGGTTGTAGGGACATTTACATTCTGGAAAGCCGTCACTCAGTCACTCACTACTTCACTTGGCTGCCACATCCAAAAGGACAACTCACCCTCAAATCCACTTTTTTTGCTGATAAACGGTATAAATGAGTGTCCAATAGTGTTGTGTACATATCCTGGTCATAATTTTGTCACTTTAGTGCAAATTAGTTGAAAGATCAACTTTCTGCCTAAAACCGTCAGTGAGGCGCCATCTGAGGAAGGTGGAGAGAAGTCCTCCACCTTCCTAGACCGCACAGAAGCTATAGAGCTGTGATCACTCTCCATCTTTGTCACAGCCAATGCT
Source organism: Knipowitschia caucasica (assembly GCA_964034765.1). NCBI lineage: Eukaryota > Metazoa > Chordata > Actinopteri > Gobiiformes > Gobiidae > Knipowitschia > Knipowitschia caucasica. Next base: position 35,345,609 of record OZ035826.1, read on the forward strand.
GATGTCAAGTGTCAATCACAGCTTAGACCCGCCCAACATTCACCCCCCCGCCAGTCCTCTTTAGTCCTCCAGGCTACGCCCATTTGGAGGGAGATTTGAAAAGAGAATGTGAGTGACGTAAGTCTCGAGGAGGGGGGGTGAAAAGTCCTTTAAGTATGCAAAATAAAATACAAGACGCCTGTCGTGGTGTGTTCTGTTTGATTTGTTCACAACATTTTACTATTGTGCACAACCAACATGCATTTTTAATTTAAGGGGAGATTTAGGTACCTGAGCTTTAATTTCGTGAGTTGTGGTTGCGTATAGGTAGGAGACAAGCTGGGGATGGTCCTGAACGCGTGTCTATGGTTCTGTCTGCACGTCCTGTCCGCGCGTCTGGTCCTGTCCGCGTGTCTATGGTCCGCGTGTCTATGGTCCTGTCAGCGTGTCTATGGTCCACGTTTTCTATGGTCCTGTCCGCGTGTCTATGGTCCGCGCTCGGTACCACGTTACCTGTGCGTTCACTGAGCTGTCAAAGCGGCTGTCATTACAAAGCGGCCGCAGCTGCTCCCGGGGTCAGAGCGGAGGATGCAAATTCCGGTCGAGTCCGTACAGCAAACAACAGAAAGTTCCCACGGTAATGACATTTGCAGCAGAAAAAAGTCGGGAATTGTGGATCCGTGAAACATTTTGAAGAGAATTGGTCAAAAAAAGACCAGAGGAAGAATTGCGGGAATGTGTTCGCGGCCTGTATGGGTTAAAGTGATACATCATATATATATATATATACAGTGCATCCGGAAAGTATTCACAGCGCTTCACTTTTTCCACATTTTGTTATGTTATAGCCTTATTCCAAAATTGATTTAATTGATTTTTTTTCCTCACAATTCTACACAGAACACCCCATAATTTATTAAAAATAAAAATAACGAAGAAACCACATGTACATAAGTATTCACAACCTTTATTTAATACTTTGTTGATGCACTTTTGGCAGCAATTACAGCCTCAAGTTTTTTTGAATATGATGCCGCAAGCTTGGCACACCTGTCTTTGGGCAGTTTTGCCCATTCCTCTTTGCAGCACCTCTCAAGCTCCATCAAGTTGGATGGGGAGTGTCGGTGCACAGCCATTGTCAGATCTCTCCAGAGATGTTCAATTGGATTCAAGTCTGGGCTCTGGCTAGGCCACTCAAGGACATTCACTGAGTTGTCCTGAAGCCACTTCTTTGTTATCTTGCTTAGGGTCGTTGTCCTGCTGAAAGATGAAAGTCGCCCCAGTCTAAGGTCAAGAGCGCTCTGGAGCAGGTTTTCATCCAGGATGTCTCTGGACATTGCTGCATTCATCTTTCTCTCTATCTTGACTAGTCTCCCAGTTCCTGCCGCTGAAAAACATCCCCACAGCATGATGCTACCACAACCAGACTTCACTGTAGGGATGGTATTGGCTTGGTGATGAGCAGTGCCTGGTTTCCTCCATGACGCCTGGCATTCACGCCAAAGAGTTCAATCTTTGTCTCATCAGACCAGAGAATTTTTTTACTCATGGTCTGAGAGTCCTTCAGGTGCCTTTCATCTGGACACTCTACCATACAGGCCTGATTTGTGGATTTCTGCAGAGATGGTTGTCCTTCTGGAAGGTTCTCTCTCCACAGAGGAACGCTGGAGCTCTGACAAAGTGACCATCAGGTACTTAGTCACCTCCCTGACTAAGGCCCTTCTCCCCTGATCGCTCAGTTTAGATGGCCGGCCAGCTCTAGGAAGAGTCCTCGTGGTCCACTCCCCCGTCCACCATCTTCCCCTGCAGCAGTGCCGGTCTGATGGTATTGAAAGCACTGGAGAAGTCAAAAAACATGACCCTCACAGCGTTCCTGGCGGGCTCAAAGTGGGAGAGCGTCCACTGCAGTAAGTAGATGACGGCATCCTCTACTCCGATGTTGGGCCTGTAGGCGAACTGCAGCGGGTCCAGGGTGGGGCTGACCACAGAGCAGAGATGGGTGAGGATGAGCAGTTCCATGGTCTTCGTCAGGTGGGAGGTCAGTGCGACTGGTCTTTAGTGAGCCGGTTCCTTGGCGTGCGCTATTTTAGGAACCGGGATCACACAGGAGGTCTTCCACAGGACAGGGACCTTCTCCAGGCTGAAGCTCAGGTTGTAGATGTAGCTGAGGACCTCAGAGAGCTGGTCTGCACAGGTCCTCAGCAGCCTGGGACTGATCCCGTCCGGTCCTGCGGATTTCCTCTGCTTCATTCGCTGTAGCTGAGTCTTCACCTGGTCCGGTGTGATGGAGAGAGGGGGAGACTGGGGTGTACTGTCAGAGGTGGGGGCTGGGGATGTGGCGGCAGGAGGGCCCGGGGCAGCCGAAGGCTGGGGACATGTGAAGAGGTGGGGGTGGGAGGTGGGGCAGATGGAGAGGGGAATACACACTAATGCATTATTCATAATAACCTTACACAAACTTTCATTCCATTCGTCTAGAGTTCCATTATCATTTATTTCTCTGCACTGATTGTCACACAGCCTGTATAACCTTCCCAAATCTGCCCTTCTGTAATTCAAATACTGTGGGTATTCCCCATCCCTGGTAACCTATTCCCTTCCAAACTTTAGAATTATTGGGTAGTGGTCACTCCCCACATTCCACTGATTCAGTACGTTGCACTCTCCCACTCTTGCTAACTCACTGGACACAAGTGCTAAGTCAATACAATACCCTGACCCCGTCAGTACCTTGCAAAAGTATTCACCCCCTTGGCTTGTTACATTACAGCCTTTAGTTTAATGTTTTTTTAATCTGAATTTCATGTGATGGATCAGAAAACAATAGTCTAAGTTGGTGAAGTGAATTGAGAAAAATACAGTGGGGCAAAAAAGTATTTAGTCAGCCACCGATTGTGCAAGTTCTCCCACTTAAAATTATGACAGAGGTCTGAAATTTTCATCATAGGTACACTTCAACTGTGAGAGACAGAATGTGAAAACAAAAATCCAGGAATTCACATTGTAGGATTTTTAAAGAATTTATTTGTAAATTATGGTGGAAAATAGGTATTTGGTCAAAAACAAAAAATCAACTCAATACTTTGTAATATAACCTTTGTTGGCAATAACAGAGGTCAAACGATTACTATAGGTCTTTACCAGGTTTTCACACACAGTAGCTGGTATTTTGGTCCATTCCTCCATGCAGATCTTCTCGAGAGCAGTGAACACAGACTTTCAACTCCCTCCACAGATTTTCAATGGGGATGAGGTCTGGAGACTGGCTAGGCCACTCCAGGACTTTCAAATGCTTCTTACGGAGCCACCCCTTCGTTGCCCAGGGGGTGTGTTTGGGATCATTGTCATGCTGGAAGAGCCAGCCACGTTTCATCTTTAAAGCTCTCACTGATGGAAGGAGGTTTTGGCTCAAAATCTCACAATACATGGCCCCATTCATTCTTTTCTTAACACGGATCATTCGGTCTGTCCCCTTAGCAGAAAAACAGCCTTAAAGCATGACGTTTCCACCCCCATGCTTCACAGTAGGTATGGTGTTCTTGGGATGCAACTCAGTATTCTTCTTCCTCCAAACACGACGAGTTGGATTTATACCAAACAGTTCTACTTTGGTTTCATCTGACCACATGACATTCTCCCAATCCTCTGCTGTATCATCCATGTGCTCTCTGGCAAACTTCAGACGGGCCTGGACATGCACTGGCTTCAGCAGGGGGACACGTCTGGCACTGCAGGATTTGATTTCTGGTGCAGGTATACAATTCTTTTCCTGGTGTCCTTCGACAGCTCTTTGGTCTTGGCCATAGTGGAGTTTGGAGTCTGACTGTTTGAGGCTGTGGACAGGTGTCTTTTATACAGATGAGTTCAAACAGGTGCCATTAATACAGGTAACGAGTGGAGGACATAAGAGCTTCTTAAAGAAGTTAGTCGTCTGTGAGAGCCGGAGATCTTCCTTGTTTGATGTGACCAAATACTTATTTTCCACCATAATTTACAAATAAATTCTTTAAAAATCCTACAATGTGAATTCCTGGATTTTTTTTTTCACATTCTGTCTCTCACATTTGAAGTGTACCTATGATTAAAATTACAGACCTCTGTCATTATTTTAAGTGGGAGATCTTGCACAATCGGTGGCTGTTTTTGCCCCACTGTTTATACATAAAACTATTTTTCAGAAATAAAAAAATGTAAATTGGCATGTGCATATGTATTCACCCCCTTTGTTATGAAGCCCATAAAAAGCTCTGGTGCAACCAATTACCTTCAGAAGTCACATAATTAGTGAAATTATGTCTACCTGTGTGCAATCTAAGTGTCACATGATCTGTCAGTACATATACACACCTGTAAATTTCTCCTGTGTGAGATTAATAAAGTACATCTTATCTTATCATTTTGAAAGGCCTCAGAGGCTGCAACACCTACGCAAGAGGCACCACTAACCTACCACTAAGGAACTCTCCAAACAAGTAAGGGACGGTGTTGTTGAGAAGTACAAGTCCGGGTTAGGTTAAAAAAAAAAATCCAAATCTTTGATGATCCCCAGGAGCACCATGAAATCTATCATAACCAAATGGAAAGAACATGGCACAACAGCAAGCCAAGAGACGGCCGCCCACCAAAACTCACGGACCGGGCAAGGAGGGCATTAATCAGAGAGGCAGCACAGAGACCTAAGGTACCCCTGGAGGAGCTGCAGAGTTCCACACCAGAGACTGGAGTATCTGTACGTAGGACGACAATAAGCCGTACGCTCCATAGAGTTGCGCTTTTTGGCAGAGTGGCCAGAAGAAAGCCATTACTTTCAGCAAAAAACAAAAGGTTTAGAGTTTGCGAAAAGACATGTGAGAGACTCCCAAAATGTATGGAGGAAGGTGCTCTGGTCTGATGAGACTAAAATTGAACTTTTCGGCCATCAAGAAAAACGCTATGTCTGGCGCAAACCCAACACATCACCCAAAGAACACCATCCCCACAGTGAATCATGGTGGTTGCGGAATCATGCTGTGGGGATGTTTTTCAGCCGCGGGACTGGGAAACTGTTCAGAGTTGAGGTAAAGATGGATGGTGCTAAATACAGGGATATTCTTGAGCGAAACCTGTACCACTCAATGACCCCAAACACACTGCTAAAGCAACACTTCAGTCGTTTAAGGGGACACATGTTAAAGCCCAGACCTCAATCCAATAGAAAATCTGTGGTCAGACTTAAAGATTTCTGTTCACAAGCTCAAACCATCCAACTTGAAAGAGCTGGAGCAGTTTTGCAAGGAGGAATGGGCAAACATCCCAGTGGTAAGATGTGGCAAGCTCATAGAGACTTGGAGCTGTGATTGCCGCAAAAGGTGGCTCTACAAAGTATTGAGTTTAGGGGGGTGAATAGTTATGCACATTGACCTTTTCTGTTATTTTGTCCTATTTGTTGTTTGCTTCACAATAAAAAAAAGACAACATCTTCAAAGTTGTGGGCATGTTCTGTAAATTAACTGATGCAAATCCTCAAACAATCCATGTTAATTCCAGGTTGTGAGGCAACAAAACACACAACATACTTTTGAATACTTTTGCAAGGCACTGTATATCTAGTAGACCTCCTGTCATTCATGTACACCAGGTCACACTCATCCATATACTCTTCCACTACTATTCCATTAGCATCCCTGCTTAAGCTTCCCCATGACGGATTGTGAGCATTAAAATACCCTACCCACACCACAGGACGACCCACTTGCTCTTTGACTTCCTCCAAATCTCTACCTTTAATTTGTAAACACGGATTATAAAAGTTTACTATATACTTCCACCCATCTCTCCCCCACACTCGAATAGCCACACACTCAAGGGAAGTGATTAAATATTTTTTTTGAAATTGCACATCTCTCCTTATAAATGTAGCACATCCTCCTCCTGACTGGTCTTGTCTATAAAACCTGATACTTTCATATCCAGCGATCGCAAAGTCCAAACAGGGTTTCAGCCACGTCTCCTGTACACAAACAATTTCAGGTGAGGATTTAATTTTTAAACTCCTGTCCGTTTGCTAAAAGACTTATTGCATTCCACTGTAGAATATAAAACATGTGTTAAGTTAAGACCCCAAGTTTTGGGAGTGTCGCTCCCAAAACCCCTTCAACCACCACCTCCTCCTGTCTACACAAAGCAGCCCCCCCCCCCCCCCCCATGACCTCCCCCCAAAAATCTATCAATGGCATCCTCCACCAGTTTCACTATTTCTGCCTTTTTGGACATGCCCTATGGACATCCAGGAGTGTGTCCAAAATTGCAGCACTTAGCTTGTTCCTCAGTGCATTCACTGATTGTAAGGCTCCCTCCACACTTCTCACACCTTGTTGACCCCCGACAGGCTGCTGCCACATGGCCAAAGCACTGGCACATGTAGCACCGAAGTGGGGGGCGATTGTACTGTCTAACAGGATAACTCATGTACCCCAGTGTCACCCTTTTCGGGAGTGTATCTTTTCTAAAGGTGAGAAGCACAGCCTTTCCATTCACCTTTTACATTTTGAACAATATCTCGGTCTAAGATTTCCGGGCTGACATAATTAACCCCTTTGGTTTTCTCGGAGTAGAGCCTCTTGGCTCTACTCCTCCCGTGTGACTGAGCTCTTCACCCTATCTCTAAGGGAGCGCCCAGCCACTCTGCGGAGGAAGCTCATTTCGACCGCTTGTATCTGCGATCTCGTTCTTTCGGTCATTACCCAAAGCTCATGACCATAGGTGAGGGAGGGAACGAAGATTGACCGGTAAATCGAGAGCTTTGCCTTTCGGCTCAACTCCCCCTTTACCACGACGGTACGATACAGCGACCGCATCACTGCGCACGCTGCACCAATCTGCCTGTCAATCTCGTGCTCTATCCTTCCCTCACTCGTGAACAAGACCCCGAGATACTTTAACTCCTCCACTTGAGGAAGAACCTCTCCACCCACCCGGAGACGGCAAGACACCCTTTTCCGGTCGAGCACCATGGCCTCAGATTTGGAGGTGCTGATTCTCATCCCAGCGGCTTCACAAAACCAAACCATCCCAGTGCATGTTGCAGGTCCTGGTTCGTTGGAGCCAACAGGACAACATCGTCCGCAAACAGCAGAGATAAAATCCTGTGGTCGCCAAACCGGACCCCTTCCGGCCACTGGCTGTGCCTAGAAATTCTGTCCATGAATACAGTGAACAGAACCAGTGACAAAGGGCAGCCCTGGCGGAGGCCAACATGCACCGGAAACAGGTCCAACTTACTGCCGGCAATGCGAACGCAGCTCTGACTCCGGTCATACAGGGACCGAACGGCCCTCATCAGAGGACCCCGGACCCTATACTCCCGGAGGACCCCCCAAAGGACACCCTGGGGAACACGGTCGAACGCCTTCTCCAAATCCACAAAGCACATGTGGACAGGTTGGGCAAACTCCCATGAACCCTCGAGTATCCGATGGAGAGTATAGAGCTGGTCCACTATTCCACGGCCGGGACAAAAACCACACTGCTCCTCCTGAATCCGAGATTCGACCATCGGCCGTAACCTCTCCAGTACTTTGCAGTAGACCTTACTGGGGAGGTTGAGGAGTGTGATCCCACGATAATTGGAACACACCCTCCGGTCCCCCTTCTTGTAGAGAGGGACCACCACCCCGGTCTGCCACTCCATTGTCACCGCCCCCGATTGCCACGCGATGTTGCAGAGACGTGTCAGCCAAGACAGTCCCCAACATCCAGAGACTTTAAATAGTCAGGACGGATCTCATCCACTCCCGGCGCCTTGCCACCATGGAGGCTGCCAACCACCCTGGTGACCTCTGCCAGGGAGATGGAAGTATCTGCCCCAACATCCTCAGCCTCTGCCCCCGGGGGGGGGATTGAGGAGAACCTTCCACCGTCCGACAATATCCCCAGTCGAGGTCAGCAGCTCTCCACCCGCACCATACACGGTGTTGGCAAAGAACTGCTTCCCCCTCCTGAGGCGCCGGACGGTTTGCCAGAATCTCTTTGAGGCCGACCGATAGTCATGCTCCATGGACTCTCCAAACTCCTCCCAGTCCCGGGTGTTTGCCTCTGCAACAGCCCGGGCCGCGGCACGCTTGGCCAGCCGATACTGGACAGCTGCCTCAGGAGTCCCCCGAACCATCATGGCTCGATAGGACTCCTTCTTCAGCCTGACGGCATCCCTTACTGCCGGTGTCCACTACCGGGTCCGGGGGTTACCGCCGGGACCAGCACCAGCGACCTTATGACCACAGCTACGAGCCGCCGCATCGGCGATAGAGGAAGAGAACATGGTCCACTCAGACTCGATATCCCCCTCCTCCGCCGGGACCTGGGAGAAGCTCTCCCGGAGGTGTGAGTTGAAAGTCCGTCTGACAGGGGGCTCAGCGAGACGTTCCCAGCAGACCCTCACTACACGCTTGGGCCTGCCAGGTCTGACCGGCTTCCTCCCCTGCCAGCGTATCCAACTCAGGACCAGGTGGTGATCGGTTGACAGCTCCGCCCCTCTCACCCGAGTGTCCGAGACACGTGGCCGAAGGTCAGATGATACGACAACAAAGTCGATCATCGACCTCCGGCCTAGGGTGTCCTGGTGCCACGTGCACTGGTGGACACCCTTGCGCTCGAACATGGTGTTCGTGATGGACAAACTGACTAGCACAGAAGTCCAACAACTGAACATCGCTCGGGTTCAGATCAGGGGAGCTGTTCTTCCCGATCACCCCTCTCCAAGTGTCACTGGCATTTCCCACATGGGCGTTGAAGTCCCCCAGGAGAATAACGGAGTCCCCGGTCGGTGCACCGTCCAGTACCCCTCCCAAGGACTCCAAGAAGGCCGGGCACTCTGCACTGCCGTTGGGCCCGTAGGCCGTCACAACAGTGAGAGACTTGTCCCCCACCCGAAGGCGGAGGGACGCGACCCTCTCATTCACCGGGGAGAACTCCAACACGTGGCGGCTGAGATGGGGGGCAATGAGTATGGCCACCCCCGCTCGCCGCCTCTCCCCGCGAGAAACACCAGAAAAGTGGAGCGTCCAACCCCTCTCAAGGAGTTGGGTTCCAGAGCCCAAACTGTGTGTGGAGGTGAGGCCGACTATCTCTAGTCGGTATCTCTCAACCTCCCCCACGAGCTTGGGCTCTTTCCCCCCCAGTGAGGTGACGTTCCACGTCCAAAGAGCCAGATGTTGCGCGTGCGGACTGGGTCGCCGAGGTCTCCGCCTTTGACCGCTGCCCAGTCCTCTCTGCGCCGCTTCGCCACCACTGACCCCTCTGCGGGTGGTGGGCCCACAGGAGGGACTGCCCACGCCGTCCATTCGGGCTGAGCCCGGCCGGGCCCCGTGGGCTAAGGCCCGGCCACCAGGCGCTCGCATACGAGCCCCGACCCCAGGCCTTGCTCCAGGGTGGGGCCCCGGCTGCGCCATGCCGGGCGACGTCACTGTTCTCATTTTTGTGCGGTCCATGGTGTCTTCAGACTGCTCTTCGTCTGACTCGTCACCCGAGATCTGTCTGCCATGGGAGGCCGTACCAGGGGCATGAAGCCCCAGACAGCTTAGCTCCCAGGATCACCCGAGTCCTCAAACTCCCCCACCACGTTAAGGTGGCAGTCCAGGGGGGAGACTGTGATTCCAGTTACATAGAAAATAAAAGGTCATCACTGTGACAAAGCGGCACATGAACTCCCACAAGATTAACATGGCTAACACAATATAGCCAACATAAGCAAGCCAACATATCACTTGATTTGAAAATAAATTCTATTTGAAAAATAATCAATACTAATTTAAATGACCCTTGAGAAAAACGTGTAACGGATGTGATGATTTTGGTAAATTTTTTTCTAAAAATTTAACTTGAGATAAAAATTGATTGTCTTGCACATTTAATTGGTGTACTATATGTACTATATTTACTGTGTAAAAAAAAAAAAAGAATCTATTAAATTTTGGATCTGAAAATATGTAACAAACATAACTCATTCCGTCAAAGGCATCACATTTGTGACACAAATAAACATAGCCACTAGGGCTGGGAATCAATTAAAAAATGTTATCTAATTAATTACATGCTTTGTAATTAATTAATTGCAATTTTAATCGCAAATAAACATTTGACCTGAGAACAGTGAGAAATGTTTTTTTTTTCACATGGATTTTTAGTTTACCATTGAATAATGACTGAATACATAAGCAACACATGTTCATTGTGGATGATAAGGGGATCAGACGGACTTCTTTCCCATCAAATAAGGTTTCTGTCATTGCCTCCACAGTCTCTGAACACCACACATTTAAGCCCAAAATCCACTGTATTCGCAGTGAGCAGTAAAGCTGGGTATGCGCTGTTTGCTAAAGCTTTTATAATACGTTTATGATGCGTACATTCGGACTAAACATCAGCAATAGCAGCTCACACACCTATGTCTCGCACCTCACACCTATGGGCGGCACGGTGGCTGAGTGGATAGCACTCTCGCCTCTCAGCAAGAAGGTCCTGGAACAATTGTAAACCGCTTTGAGACTCAATTCTGCAGTGAAAAGGCGGTATATAAATAAAAACTTACTTACTTACTTACTTACTTACTTACCTCCTCCTCCGCCTAAGCTCACACACAGAAGCGCTCATTCCTGTCTATAACTCACTCGGATTTAGACACTGCTAAAGTTGGCCTATGCTTGTAATAATGTACTTTTGAACAAAAAAAGTCACTGAGCTCCAGTTGGTGCTCCAGTACAATCGGTCGGTCTGAAACTCATCCAGTGAGGAACGTTCCGCGGTGCAAAAATAGATACGATTAACGTGCTGATTTTTGTGTAATTAATTAATCTTAATTAACGCGTTAAAGTCCCGGCCCCAATAGCCACTATAGAAAATTTGACTAATGTATAAAATGGTTATCTTCTAGCAACTACTAATGGACAGAAGAGGTGTTTGGATAAATGAAAAATATGAATATATCTTTCATTTCATTTTCATCCCCTTTATTATTCCATTTCTTGGTCGGAGGGGTGGCAATCAGAGCTGCCACCCAAGTCTCATAGCGCCAGTCCCTCGTTTTTCCTCCTTCAGGTGGTGGGTCCACAGAATGATGGCTTCTCCGCCATCGAAGACATGGCCTTGGTCTTTCAGCGGGGGCTTCAGGCAACGTGGGGTTAATGGTCTTGTCCAAGGACACGACGATCATTGAATATATCTGATTAATAAAATCTAATTTTTGGCCTTCTGTCACACGTTTGTAATTTTCAAAGACAATATCACAGATCCAGATATTAGCCATATAAGGATTGACCAATTATATGCCTTCATTCAGGGGAGAAGTCCCATAGCAACTGTCTTCGCAATATCACAAAGCTAAATCCGTGGAACAAGTGCCTGTATAAGGCTCTAGCTGGCTTATTTCGTGATGTTTCTGGTTCTTGTTGTGCAGGTACCAGCCGTCCAAGTTGTTGGCGGAGGTGTACCGCACCGTGTATAAAGTCCGGAACAGACTTCTTGCCTGTAAGAACATGGACTTCATTCAGACAAGATCTTCCTCCCGGGAAAGAAGGGTCAGTGTCAGTGAGGTTTTTTCAAACTCTGACACAAAGGAAGTATAGTACAAGACCCCAGTCTTTGTGTGTCTGTACAGATTTCGGAGAACCAGGACTCTCTGGACCTGGACCCGCAGGAGCACTCATTCACACGCACAATCGACGAGGAAGCAGAGCTTGAGGAGCGTGCAGACCGTGAGCGAGAAGAGGGACAGCAAGATGAGGAGGAGGAGGAGGAGCGCGAGCACGAGGTTATGACGGCCGGAAGTGAGTACAGTGAGGCTCCACGTAAAGCCTCTTACTTTTACAAATATGTAGAAGTGGAAAATGTGTATCACTGAGTCACAGTTTGAGTGGTGGAAGAGAGACCATAGAGCGGGTTCAGAGAGAGAGTCCATAGAGCGAGTCCATAGAGCGAGTCCACAGAAGCAGAGGCCACATACGACAGAACAGACGACAGAGGCCACAGACGACAGAGGCCACAGACGACAGAAACACAGAGCAGAGGCCTCTTTGTGCATCCCCTACTGTGGCTGAAACTTTGCTCTGTGTGTGTATTGTGGACTAATCCTGGTTTGGTGTGACTGGCCCACACAGAGATCTTCCAATGTTTCCTCTCAGCTCGGGAAGTGGCTCGAAGCCGCGGTCGTGAACGGGCCAGCAGCAGCACAGGTCTTGGCTCCACCGCGGCCTCACGGTCCGGGACGACCGGAGGAGAGGATGAGACCTGCACGTCCCAGGTATGGAGCTCCAGAAGGTCAAAAAGAAAACTTCAAAGATCAAACGGATAGGCTAATAAAGGCCTAAAGAAACTGTTAATCTTATCTCTGCGTTCTTTGCATCAGTGTTCTTTGCATGGGTAAACAAGTGTGAGATGTGTCTTTCTCCAATGTGCAGCAGCTTAGAGGGACACGTGAGTGTGTGTGTGTGTGTGTGTGTGCGCGGAGCGCTGACAAATGAATTAATGAGAATGAAAGAATGAAAAGTGTGGCGTACAAGCAGAGAAACCGGAGCCTTTAACTGGGCTTTAGGCTGTGCATGTGCATACCTTAGTTCATTTCAACCACTGAAACATTGTCAAATAAAGAATTACAACTCCAAATTTTAGTGTAAACATGGACCTGAAAAAAACATTGAGTGTTGAATTCTCTTTTCAACACTCAACATTTCTTTAAAACTGTGCAGCCCTGATCTCTCTCTGCTCTTACTCTGGTGACTCACTCTGGTCCCTCATTCTGGTCTCGCACGCTTGTCTATAGTCTCTGGTCTCTCTCTCTGGTCTCTTTTTGGTTCCTCTCTCGTTGGTCCCTCTCTCTGTCTCTGTCTCTGTCTCTCTGGTCTCTCTCTGCTCTCTCTCTGGTCTCTGATTGTTACATGGTGTTGTGTCCCTCAGGAGGGCAGACGTGGAAGCGTGTCTCTGGTGAAGGGACATGACCTGTACACTGCAGCCTGTAACTCTGTGGTCCACCGCTGTGCTCTGCTGATCCTGGGAGTGAGTCCGGTTCTGGGGGAACTCGGCAAACAGAAGCAGGAGGAGATCCAGGGCCAGACCACAGTCGGGACCCAGGACTGCCTCAGCTACATGACCCGGTGAGGAAGGCTCCAGGAAACCGGGATAAAGCAGTAGTGATATCTGTCACAAACACATAAATGCCCTGTCCAGGATAACAGTTGAAAACAGAAACAAGTTATTTGGAATCATGTCACATTTTCACCACCGCAAAGTGTCAAAAAAGGGTGAAAACAAACTTCTAATTTTCAAAATAAGTGTTCTAAAGTCATAGCACAGTGTACTCAGGACCAGAGAGACCAGGGAGTGAGACCAGAGAGAGCAGAGAGAGACCAGAGAGTAAGTAAGTAATGTTTATTTTAGGGCTGGGAAAATTAGCGCGTTAACGATATGCGTTAATTTTAACACGTTAACATAAATTGACGACAGTCAATTTTTGTGTTAATGGGGCGACAGTAGCTCAGTTGGTAGAGCATTGGCCTTCAGGCCTGAAGGTCGTGGGTTCAATTCTCACCTCTACACCTTCTCCACCGACTCCCACTGATGACTGCTGTCGTTGTGTCCTTGGGCAAGACACTTAACCCCACTTTGCCCCAAAGCCCCCACTAAAAGATCAAGGCTATGCTCACACTCAGAGCAGCCGTCCTCCTGTGGACTCACCACCTGCAGAGGGTCAGTGAGGGGCTGGTGCTATGAGACTTGGGTGGCATCTCTGATTGCCACCCCCCTGACCCAGAAATGGATTAAAGGGTAGAAAATGGATGGATGGATGGACATAAATTGACGCATCTATTAATAAACCCGTCGCTCTCTCCTGGCTGTGGCCGCGAAGCTACAGAAGAAGACACGCTTGCAATTCCTGTGGCTAATGCAACAATCTTATCTGGCAATGAAAAATTAACAGAACTCAAGTTTATGAGCGATCCTGTACGAGCGAAGCATCCGTGTGCCTTTAGCTGTGTTCAGACCGCTGGTTTCATGGAGGTGCGTAGATGGAGGACTTTTGTAGAGGTCTAAACTCTAGAAAAGTCCTGAAGACAGATATTGTTTATTGAATCTATGCTATCTATGCTATCCTAGAGTTTATTCTTCTCCTTACATCTTCATAAATTATTTACAGACCGAAAGGGTTAGGCTGAAGTTTAACAAATAACAAAATTACATTTCTTACTTATAACAAATGTAACAAAATTACATACAATGTAGCAGATCCACAGATCTATCACAGTATTTCCAAATACAATTTTCATTGTAAGAAAATAAATAATTAGTACTGATTTAATCAAACAAATATTCCTTGTAATTACATTATATACATGAACACAGAATACGACTTGATTTTTTTTTTTTCGTCTTTCTTTTATGTATATTATATATATCTATCTATATATACATACACATACATACACACACACATATACATATATATATATATATATATATACATACACATACACACTCATACAAACTATATACATACACCTATACCTGTACCTGCAAACACACATCCACATATACAGTGTACACATAACGTGTATACACATAAATATACACAATATACACAGATATGTTTAATACTATATTATACAATATGTATAGTTTTAATATATATCTCTTCTTTTTGTTTTTTTGAGAATATTTTCAATATCTACTATTGATATAATATGTAAATTCATGTATTATTATCTTTATTATCATTACCATTATCATTATTATTATCATTATTATTCTAGTGATTTATATTTTTCTTTAACGCCTTAAAGCGTTTTTTAAATGTGTGATTTGAGGTGGAACATTTGAGTGGTTCATCCAGGCCATTCCAAAGATGAACCCCCCTGACAGAGATGCATCTACTTTTTAAACTGGTTCTCACATTTGGTTTCTGAAAGAGAGACAAACCTCTTAAAGGCCTTATGCAGGATTTGATTGATTTAGAAATACAGTTTTAATACCATTTTATATTAGAAGAGAACTACTAAAGGTTTCAAAAGCAGTTTTTTTTTTTTTGTCTGATCCCCCCAAATCGAAATAACCCCATAGCAACGCCCTAAGAAACGAAACAAATTCACAGTCCTTGGTGACGTCAGAGCGAGTGCGTTTCAACGCTCAGTCACAATTTCACTCTCAAAACGGCAATATATGTGTAATGAGCAATTGTCACCTGTAGAGTGCAGTATTGTGTCGGACATCAGTGGAGAGAAGAGAGGATAGGAGAGTATCTGTGGCATAGATCCATGGCTTTCAATGTATGGGCATTACCCGCTATGACGTCACACACAGGTTAGAGGAATAGACAACTTAAATTCATTGAAGTGATTGTCTGGAGCAGGGGTGCTCAATACGTCGATCGCGATCTACCAGTCGATCGCAAAGGTAGTATTGGTAGATCGCATTAAATAAATAAAAAATTACACATTCTGAACGAATATATACAAAAAACTCCGGGCAAAGTGGAGATTTTTGAAAACTCCGTTAATGCATTTGTGTGTAGACAGAGATAACCGGAGTTTTGCGTTCTCGCACGCCACAGTACCCCCCTAAATTCCTCTGATCACTGAAGCATGGATCATACTACCTTAAAAACTGTTCGCTGTGAGATGCTCGCAGCAGCGAACATCCTCGCTCCACATCAGAGAGCAACAAAGTGATCGCGGGGACTCACGCTCGAAAACAACCAAACCAGGACTAAACCAGGACTAAACCAGGGCTGAGGACGGGGTCAGTGCTTGTAAACATACGTCTTACTCTTTACTCTGAGTGTCTTCTATGAGTGTAAAAGTGCCGTTACCGGCGTCTGCATCAAAGCTCCGCCCACTTCTGTGTTTTTCCCCAACGCAGGACAGGACGTAAGAGACGCACATGTTTGAAATGTTACGAATGTGATTGATAACGCAGATGTGTGGATGCAAATTATTTTATAAACTGAGGAGGGGAAATATTTTGATTTAAAAAAAACAGGCATGGCACATGGACATGGCACCACAGTCAAATGACATCTGTGTTTTACTCAGTAATGTTTTACTGACACTTAGGTGACTGCACATGCGCAAACAACCGCGCTCAGTGCAGGAAAGCTAAACCACGACAAACTTGTCAGCGAGTTACCACCAATTTTCCGGACTATGCATCCCTGGCCGATTCAATTCACTGCAAGTCATAAGAGTAAACTCGGGTAATGACAAAAAATGTACATAGGTAATTGTGTTGTGTTGTGCTATATTGGCTCATGCGGTTTTGCATGTACATAAACATACATTGTAGGTATAAAGAATATTTTTTGAAATAAATATATGATTTGCATTTTTGTAGTAGGTAGATCATTTTGACTTGATCCTTTTATAAGTAGCTCGCATGCTGAAAAAGTGTGAGCACCCCTGGTCTGGAGTTTGTCAGAAAGAGAGACAGAGAGGTACTTGATTTGAAAAAAAAACGACGCAAGCTCCCTCCCCCTTCCTTTCTGATTGGTCTACACCTACGTTTCCGTAACACTTTTAAATGTTAATCAGAGAACACATTATACATATACATTATTAATACACATGCATGGAGGTTTTCAGAATTATTTGTTAACGTTTTAATGAAAAAAATAATGTTTTTATGCGCAAAAAATGCGATCGCGGCAAACCCGGAACAAGCTATTATCATGAATTGCACATTATAGGACACATGTGCAGAGGATCTGATTATGGATATAGGTTCAGTATATACATAAGTACCTCAGCGCAGATGTTCAGAATTCTTTGTTCAGTTTTCATGTAGTTCCAGAGCCTAATGAAGGCTTGATTCGGAGGTTCCGTGAAAACAAACAACTGAGCATGCGCGGAGCTATGAGCATCAGCGCCGATGATTGACAGCCCTTGGCATGACTCGATTGGTTAACGTGGACGGCACCGTGGATTCTGAGCTATAGCTAAGAGAAGGGAAGGCGGGACTTGTCTGTAATATTAGAATTAATTAAATTACTTATTTTATATCAACATTTAAGGCCAGGAGGTCAATTTAACACATTTCCTAAAATTTGTAATTCATTTAGAGTTACAGACTCTAAAAATAGTAATTTTGTCATGAAAACGTTACCAACAAATTCTGAATGTGTGTTAAGGATGTATATGTATACTGTATTGTCCGATGAACATTTAATGGCGTTGATTGATTGATATGTATTTGTTTATGGAGCGTGGCTCCATAAACATGCTAAGTGCTAAACATTCAAACCTTGCAGAAACGGGTATAGCGCCTTTAAGCACTAACAAAAAAGCAGCACAGTATAAACACATCAGACATCTTACTCTGAAGACTTCTCTTCCGTCAATAGAAGCGGCGTGAGTGGGAGAGAAGTCTATAGGAGTTAGTGCGCTGACGTAGCGCTCCTCGTATTATTATCCTCGTATTATAACGCCTCACAATATAGTACCCCTTTTTATCCGCTGAGAAAATTGACATGTTACATTTCTGTGTTACTATACTTTGTAGTGTAACACGTCACGTAACTGTATTTAAATAGAGAACACGTGGAAGAGTTTGGTAGCTTCTAACGGGAGCTGATTTGGAACTATACAGTATGTGGAAGAGGCTGCGTTTCTGCTCCGTTTGCATGACAGAGCGCACGGACAAAGACCAGACAGGTACATATTGAGCAATTTCATTCACTAGCGTGGGTCCAACATTCACAAAGAAATTGTTAAATAAATTAGTTTTTTCCTTTGTATTATTTATTGTTTGGTCTTTGTCCAAAAAATATATTGGATACTCCTTCCTTTTCTTTCTTTTTCATGTCTTTTTTAATAATACTATTTAATACTTTCCATGTTCCTTGTACATTATTTTTATGTTGTTCTAATAGGTTACAAAAGTATTTTCTTTTGCTGCATTTTATCATTTTTACTTGTTTGTTTTTGTATGTTTTATATCTCTGTTCATCATCTTTGGTTCTGCTTTTTATAAATTTTCTAAAAGACAATTTTTCTTCTTACAGAATTTTAATATTCCTCTAGTAATCCACGGTTTATCTTCTCTAGTTGTTTATTATCAAGGTATAAATAAAGGCTTCATATGCCTCATCTGGGTCTGTTGAGTCTTGGACCACACCCCAGTCCTTAGCACATAAATCAGCTTTAAATGCTGCCATGGCCTCTGGTGTCCGATGTCTGATGTGTTTATACTGTGCTGCTTTTTTTGTTATCTTTCTTTTTTTTTTAAAGTGCTTAAAGGCGCTATACCCGTTTCTGCAAGGTTTGAATGTTTAGCACTTAGCATGTTTATGGAGCCACGCTCAATAAACAAATACATATCAATCAATCAATCAAACGCCATTAAATGTTAATCGGACAATACGGTATACATATACATCCTTAACACACATGCACGGACGTTTTCAGAATTTGTTGTTAACGTTTTCATGACAAAATTACTATTTTAATGTGACAAAAAGCGATCGCGAAAAACCCGGAAGTAACCATTAACATGAAACGGCCATTTTAGGACACATTTGAAGAGGATCTGATGGATTTAGGTTCGGCATACAAATGGGTAACTCACCGCTGATGTTCAGAATTCTTTGTTCAGTTTTCATGTAGTTCCAGGGAGTTTTTGAACTAGCTAGCTTAGCTGTTACCTGCCTAGCACAGCCCGGTGAAACCTTTGGGAGCTAACTATTTTATTTGCAGTCATTAAATACATTTATTCATTTATATATATTTTTTATTTTAGAATTATATTCAAATTTTGAGGCCGAAGCCCTAATGTTAAGCAGCGCTGTATAGGGGCTAGAGGACGAAGGCTTTTTGCTGCTTGTTCTGTGAGTGGAGGAGAACGAGCGTCCCGCTAAGACTCTACTCAGCACTTTTCACGGCCGTAACTCATACACCGCTGAATCAATTACCTTAAATTATGGATTATAATACAACTTGTATGTAGTAATAAGCATTTTTATGAACTACTTAGAAAAAAAATTGGGTATAGCTTCTTTAAAGATGCTGAAGACTGGTAGGTGATCGCTTATATCGTAAAGAAATAACCCTGCAGTTATTTCATTTTCCAGCATCTGAGAGTTTGTTGTTATTCTAGTTGGTTTTGTGATAAGAGGGAAGAAGTTGTTACAATACATCTCTGCAATTAAGTCAGTTGTTTTTGTATTTTCAAGGGGGTTCAAGAGATCAATATTAAAAACACCACACACAACATGGAGCTTGTTTATCTTACTGAACAGATGGTCAATATTTTGGCTAAAAGTGTCCAGACATGATCCAGGCGTTCTGTACACACAGCTAACTTTCATCTTTTTATTCTTTTTAAACTCTATTTCTACAGTTATACATTCTAGGACTCCATCAATGGTGGTTGATTTACTATTAATCTTAATACATTTTAAATCTTTATTCACAAACAATGCTACACCCCTCCCTTTTTACCAATTCTATTTGTATAAAATAGTTTGTATCCTTCCAATTCAATTTCAAAACACTTATCATCGTCTAACCCAGTCTCCGAAACTGCAATGACACTGAATATTTTGAACTGGTCTATATATTCCTTTATATTATCATAATTCTTAAATAAACTTTGACTATTAAAATGTATTATGGTAAAGGCTCCATCTGTAGTCACATACTTAAATTGTGTAATATTCACAATCACTAACTATATTATAAAGATGACTATCTGGATCTATGTCACAACCAAATTCATTTGTTCTGTAGCTATTGGTGTTCCCAGGCATACAGAATTGGATACTATTTAGTGTTTTATACAGTTCACTGAAATTCACATTTCATGGTTTTCTGGATTTAATAATGTACTTAATTCACTTTCATTTGTCATCATGGTTTAAGACTTTCCCTCTCTTTGACACTGTTTGGCGCACACACACACACACACACACACACACACACACACACACACACACAGAGAGAGTAATAGTAATAATAACAATAACAACAATAATAACAAATAAAAAGAAAAACCAATAATTATAAAAAACAAAAAAGAACTTAAATATAGTATTCTTGTTATTGTCCTCAGTGCTAGACATTTATATGTTATAATTGTCCATGAAGAAGGCAGCAAGAAAAAAACAATCTCGGCATGTCAAAAAGAGAAAAAATGTGTTTTTGTTTTTTTGGCTCCTCCAAATAAACAATAAAACTAAAACAACATTCCTAGCTGAGAAATACATTATTTGATTATTTGAACTTTTCAAGGTCTCCAAGTTCTCTTACCAGTATAACTTTTGCAGTCTCCAGTGAAGATCCGTTCAGTTGAATGAATACTTTGCAGTTCCTGGTCCACGTTGCTCTAATCTTTTTGTTTTTCTTCAGAAACCGTGTTTCACGTGCAATATCAGACGTCTTCTTGGTCAGGTGCTCATTTATGTAAACATTAGATCCTTTCAACTTTCTTCCTTGTCTCAGTAGCTCGGTTTTGTATTTCCTGTTAACAAAGCGCATAATGATTGAGGGTTTGTTTTATCCCTGCGTGGCAGTGTATGACATGCAGAGATGATGTTTGCTTCCAAATGTATATCTTTGTCTCTTAGGAATTGCACAACTTGGTCCTCAAAATGTGCAAATCTTCTCTTTCTGCGTTCTCTTCAAAATTTCTCCCTGTCGCAGTTGCCCTCGCATACGAGCGCGGTTTTCATGTCCAGGCCCGAGATGATTACGTCTTCCATCCTAGTGTACTGTTCCAGGTTCTCAACTCTCTTTTCGAGCTCTATTGTGGTCTTGTCTTTCTCTCGAAGTGTCGCTTTCAGCTGCTTCACTTCCTCCACAAGCTCCGTTAGCTTCTCAAGTTGCCGGGTGACGCTAGCCAGGTCCCCAGACATAAAGTTTAGCGACTTACAAATCTCCTCCATGTCGTTCTCCATCGGTGGATTTTTCTTTGGAGGCATTACAATAGTTGATGCCTCTTTAGTTTTTCTTCTAGAAAACGCAAGATTGTCAAGAAAAGTTTGTTTGTTTTCACATCAACTAAATCCAAAGCAGCCCTGCTCGGCTAGTATCGGAGCTGACGCCACCAACAGCGGAGCGCAGACTAGCACTGGAGCTAACAACACCAGGAGTGGCGCAAAAGCTGGGCTAACACTATGGGTAACCAGGCTGCCTGGCCAAGCTTAGGAGCCCGCCCTAGCAGCCTAACATCGGAGCGGAAGACCCCAATAGTGGAGCGTAGGCCACTAACACCGGTCTCGACAGCACACCAGCAGGGCTGGCAACACAAGCAGAGGGCTGTATACTGGCTTCGCAGCCACCGTCAGCTGCAGTAGGGCCTGCCTCGCTAGTGCCGGAGCTAGTGCCATTAGTTCTGGACAGCGGGCCAGATCTCAAGCCACCGTTTAAATACACAATCACCAAGGTAATGAATAGACAACCACAATTACGTCAAAAGGGATTTTTGACAGGCATATTAATATCAGAAGCTTCCCATAAAAAATTAAACCATTTGAAAAAGTTTTACTCGACAAACATTGACTATCTTGGGCTCTCATTTAGAAGAGACAGACCACACAACAAAAGGTGGTGGGGTCCTGCTCTATGTTAACAGCGGCATCCAATGCAAACAGACTTTCCAAATAATGAACTGGAAAGGGTGAGTTTCAATTTATCTTTCCCCTGAATTGTCCTTTAACGTGGTAGTAATATATACTGTAGGCCACCCTACGAGAAGGATTACTTTTTTTAACATGTTGAAAGATACGCTTAAAACCTGTATCAATAACAACAATTGACATTAGTGGGAGCCGTTGGAGTAGGTCCCGAGGTGGGCTCGAACCCACGACCTTCCGGCCCAAAGGCCAATGCTCTACCAACAGCTCAGTTGCAGGCTGGCCTTAGCCATCCGTACACTCCTATCATCATTTCCCTGCATGTAACGTCTGGGTCTGGTCCCTGTGATAGCGATTACAATTGGTTGAATTTCATCCGACAAATCAGCGAGCTTGGGAGGCGGGTGTAGTTTAGATGTGGGTGATGTCAAGAGTTTGCGTCGAACGGGCAGGTTGTAGTTTGGCAATGGCAAAAAATGCGATAGTAAAGTAATCCGGTCTGGATCTATCAAGAAATTGAAGCAGGAGCAAGAGGAATGTTTAGCAAATGTAATCGCTGGAAAAAATTGTGGCGCTACTCCCCACGGGCTCCGTTAGCGGCATGGAGATGATAAGATAAGATAAGATAAACCTTTATTCGTCTCGCAGTGGAGAAATTTCAGTGTCATCATTGTGCACAGAGAAAGCAGAGAAAAAAGGAAATAAGAGCACTCAGATTGCACACATCAAATAAGTCTATTACAGGGGTTAAAGCAAAAAAAAAAGATTTGACTGAAAATTTTTGCATGGAAATTTATCACATGTAAATCACAGTAATATGCAGGACCAAGTTATATTTGTAATTACAATATATGATTGTATAATAGATTGTATATTGAATACAGCTCAAATGAATTCTTCAAAGATATACAGTGTATTTTGATATGAAATGAAGTGGATCAAGCAACGAGTAAACTTTTTGACAGAATATTAGTGAGAGTAGCTTTACTTGAGGCGATATGGAGCGTCAACACTTTGGCTCTGTCCTCGTCAAAATATTGCAAAAGGACGATAAAATTCTGTCCACATTTGTTTGTGGACACGTCAATATTTAAGAAAAAGATTTCCCTATCAAGTTTGAGTGCACAGTGCACTTCGATCAACTGCAAATGATTTAAATAAATCTACCAGCGGTAGTGATATTCTGAACGTTATTTTCTGCGATAAAGCCACAGACACGGTCTGCCATAGCAAGCCTAGTGTTAGTTGTTGCTGATGCACCAGGTAAAGATGAAGTGTGGGAAAGTGCACAAACAGCTGCCTTGTGCGCCGTTTTGAGCTGGTGGCGAATCAAAACTTTTTTCTCATTACTCCCATACATGCAATTTTTTATGGCAAAGTACGCACAAGCACCGGCCACTTTCATGTTTCGCACCATGACTCATTGATTGGCTCTTTTACATCACGCTGAGTTTTGCAAGAAGATCGCAAACAAGACAATATCAAAAGCTCACCAAGACATGTTTGTCCCCATTCCCAGTTGCAGCAAAGTCCGTTTTGTACATTCCGTTAAGTAAAATAGCATTGCGTTTGGTAAACGTTAATTACCTTTCGTCTATTACGCGCCCAGCTTACCAGTCCGCGGATCTGCTGCTGTTATTGCTCCGTTCGAGATTCAATTTTCCTCCTCTTCTCCTTTTCAAAAGCTCCGTGCAGTTTCCAGAAACTTTCACCTCTGTGTTACCAATGCTAACTTCATCGCGTCTTCATTTGCGCGTGAGCTCAGCTACGTCCCATTGCCTTGATTCATTTGCGGAGCGCTCATGTGGCCACGGCACGTTCAAGGCCCACTCGTGATTATATTACTTATTATTTCTATATACATATAAATACAATTATATTAAAATTATTATTATACATCGATATATATATATATATATAACAGATTCACACGTATATGTATTACTATATATTATTTTTATAATCAATCATTTCATTGTGTGTATTATTATCATTATATATATATATATTTTTTTTCCAGACCAATTTCATTTGACGGAAATCCGTCACCTAGACGGAACTCTTTAATCCCTGGTCTATTATTTAAGATACAATACAATACAATACAATACAATTTATTCTTGTATAGCCCTAGGTCACAACAGAAGTCATCTCAGAGGACTTAACAAAACCATTGTAATCACCAACACAGGTCAGAGAATCAACAGTTAAAACACATGAAGAATATAAAGCACACACAGAAGAAAATGTCCATACATGTTGTAGAATGCTAAAGTGTCCTGATCATCACCAATCCTTTCTGTTGGACACTAACTGTCCAACAAGACCCTCCTGCATCGACAAGGAAAAACTCTTAAAAAACCCAGTGGAAAAAAGTGAGAAACCTTGGGGAGAACTAGGGAAACCCACAGGGAGGGAGACCCATATAAGAAAGGGATCCGCTCCTCCGGACGGACAGGCTAATGATCTAGGACCTAAGCTAGCTACAGAACGTGGACCAGTGGCCGCTGAACGTGGACAGGTCCGGTGCAGGACTGAAGCACTCCCAGGCGGGTCGGCCGGGGCAGTCCGCAGGTGTAGATGGAGGAGGCCAGGCTCAGAGATCCCGTCATCGTACCATGAAACAGACAATGGGACAACGGGTGAATAGCAATGAACAAACTACAGTCAGAATCCTAAAAATGCTAAACAGATAAAGTAGGAAGGAGGAGAGGATAGTGCTCAAGTTACCATACTTCTCCCAGCAAACTGACTCCCTATGCAGCTTGACTGACACTCTGAGGAGTTTAGCCTTCCCTGAGTCTTACCTTCCTAGCCATATGCTAAACTAAAGAGGACTGTTTTAAACCTAGCCTTGAATAAAGAGAGCGTATCTGAAAGGAGGTGAGACAGCAGCAGCAGCCACGGCTAGGCTAGTCTAGGTTACAGCACCAAGATTCATGGATTGCACACCAGGTGTGCAAACCGATCCAAGCAAACCTAATTATATATTATATATCATATACATCATATATACCATACATACCATATATATCATATATAATACACAACATAACATACAGTATAATATATAACATAATATACAACATAACACAATACATAACATAATACATATATTGCATAATATATAACATAATACAGCATATATATATAATATAAACACCATATATTATATATTACCTAATTATATGCTAAATTAAAGTAGAGTGCTTTAAGCCTGGCCTTGAATGTGGAGACCGTATCTGCTTCCTTAACATAAATGGGAAGCTGATTCCACAGTAAAGGAGCTTGGTAGCTAAATGCTCTGCCGCCAACAGTGATTTTTGAGACCTTAGGGACCACCAGACGTCTGGCGTTTTGTGAGCGCAACGCTCGACTTGGTTGATACGACACTAACGTGTCTTGGAGATAAGAGGGAGCCAAGCCATTTATGGCTTTATATATTAAGAGAAGGATTTTAAACTTTATTCTGTACTCCACAGGGAGCCAGTGGAGTGATTTTAACACCGGAGTTATGTGCTCCCTCCTTTTGGTACCTGTTAAGATCCTAGCTGCTGTATTCTGAACGAGCTGGAAGCTCTTCAAAGACGCTTTAGGGCACGCTGCCAGTAAAGCGTTACAGTAGTCAAGCCTTGAGGTGACAAACGCGTGAATAAGTTTTTCCGCGTCACTTTTAGGGAGGAAATTCCTAATTTTAGCGATGTTCCGTAAGTGGAAGTACGCCGTTTTAGTTGCTTGGCTTATATAAGCCTTGAAGGAGAGTTCTTGGTCAAAAATGACTCCAAGATTCCTCCACAGTGTTACTGGGTATAATACTGACATTCTCGAGATTAATTATCTGGTTAGTGAGGGAGTCACGCAGGCGCTTCGGACCGAGTAGGATCACTTCTGTCTTCTCCGGGTTGAGAAGTAGGAAGTTAAGAGTCATCCACATTTTAAGGTCCTTTATGCAGGCACTGAGCTTTTCTAGCTGATCTGTCTGATTTGGCTTCATCGACAGATAAAGCTGTGTGTCATCTGCATAGCAGTGGAAATTAATTCCATGCTTTTTAATAATGTTTCCTAACGGCAGCATGTAGAGAGTAAAAAGAATCGGTCCGAGTACCGAACCCTGCGGCACACCGAATTCTACTCCAGAATAAGGTGACGAGTTCTGATTTACGTTGACGAAGTGATACCGATCTGATAAATAGGATTTAAACCAGCCAAGGGCTGTTCCTCTAAGACCTATATCACATTCTAGCCTCTGCAGTAGAATGCTGTGGTCTATTGTGTCAAATGCAGCACTAAGGTCCAGTAGGACCAGCACTGACACTTGTCCATTATCAGCAGCTAGTAGTAAGTCATTTGTGACTTTGACTAGTGCCGTTTCAGTGCTATGATGAGCTCTGAATCCTGATTGAAAGACTTCAAACATATTATTTTCCTGCAGGTGGCAGCGAAGCTGCTCAGCTATAAGTTTTTCCAGGATTTTAGATATAAAAGTGAGGTTTGAGATCGGTCTGTAGTTTGTAAGTATTTCTGGGTCCAGGTTTGTTTTCTTCAGAAGGGGTTTGATTACCGCGGTTTTAAAAGCTTGTGGGACATAGCCACATTGTATGGATGCGTTTATTATATTTACGATAGGCTCAATTATCAAAGGAAGTATGTCTTTGAAGAGCCATGTCGGGACTGCGTCTAACATGCAAGTTGAGGCTTTTGAGGATGTGACCACAGAGATCACCTCTGCTTGGCTCACAGCCATGAATTTATCGAGGCCCACTGAAGAGTCTAAGTGGGAAGTCACGTATGCCGCTTCAGCTTGTCCACTACCAACAGCAGGAGTAACCTCCTCCAGTTTGTCACGGATGGATGTAATTTTATTATTAAAGAAGTGGAGAAAGTCGACACTGCTCAGTGAGCTTGGAATTTTAGGCTCGATTGCGCTATGGCAGTTTGTGAGTTTAGCGACGGTGCTAAACAAAAATCTACTGTTATTTTTATTGGCTTCTATTAAAGTTGAATAGTATTGAGTTCGAGCCCTGCGAAGGGCATTCTTGTAGTTTCGGAGACCTGCTTTCCACTCCCTGTGGACAGGCTCCGAGTGGGAGTGGCGATATAGCCTCTCCAATTTTCTGACGTCCTGTTTTAAAGTGTGGAGTTGAACACTGTACCAGGGCGACGATGATCTAATCCTAATAGTTTTCTGTTTTAAAGGAGCTGCTGCATTTAATGCAGATTTTAAAGACTCCATAGTGTTGTCCACCGTTTGGTCAATGACTGAGGGACTGCAGCAGCTGTGAACAGGTTCACCTGCAGCAGTATTCAACATAGGCTGTATTAGTTCTTTGAACCTTGTGATAGATTTATCATTTAAGGTTCTTTTCATTATGGTTTTATCTTGCGGGACAGGAAAGTCCTCCAAATCGAGATCAAACGTGATCAAGAAATGGTCAGACAGCAACGAGCTTTGACGCTGGATGTCAACATTGGAGACATCACAGCCGTAGGTCAGGACAAGGTCCAAGGTGTGGTTATGAATGTGAGTAGGTTCCTCAACATTCTGAGTAAAACCAACACCATCTAGTACGGCGCTGAAAGCTTTGTTTAAGCTGTCAGTGCTGTCGTCCACATGTATATTGAAGTCTCCAGTTATAACTATGTTTTCCCATTCCAAAACTAGGTTTGAAATGAAGTCAGAGAATTCTGTTAGGAACTCGCTGTAAGGACCAGGAGGTCGGTATAAAACTATAAATAGCACCGCTTTTTGTTTTCTCCACCCAGGACAGGTGATTGAAAGTGTTAAGTTTTCAAACGAGTGAAAAGCATTGTTGGTTTTGGGACTAAGAACCAAGTTTGTGTGTGTGATATAATCGCAACACCACCGCCGCGACCTGTAGTTCTCGCTTTCTGGTAGTTAACATGCGTCGGAGGAGTGCACTCATTCAATCTAACGTAGTCGTCCTGTTGGAGCCAAGTCTCCGAGAGCGCAAACAAATCCAAGCCCTTGTCTATAATAAGTTCGTTTATGAGAAGCGATTTAGACGAGATTGATCTGACGTTCATTAAACCACATTTAACAACCCTACTGTTAGAACTATTTCTGTCTGTCTGAACTTTTATTAAGTTACTGTGTCTGACACCCAGGTCAGATTTCCTCGCATATAGTGCTTTAGACTTCAAGCGAGGAACACACACAGTTTCAATCTGACTAGGTTCTGAGGCTAGTAACTGAGCACACACAGGCACACACACACATGCACACACAGTTTCAATCTGACTAGCTTCTGAGGCTAGTAACTGAACAGATGGGGGCTCAGAGGTTGTGGCAGAGCAGCTCTGCACCCGGGCCTCAGTTCTGCACCGTCATTTGAGCCGGGCAGAACAGGGCAGAACAGTTTAGAGCCAGGGCCAAATTCTTAGCCAAAAGGGATGTACATGTCAACATGAACAACACCACTTCGAGGGCACCAGCCAGACAGCCAGCGGTTGAAAGCCGAGTGTCTGCTGAATGCTTCTGTACTGCTAGTGCTAGGTAGGGGCCCAGAGAAGATGACAGTGTCGGCCATTGTGCTAGCCAGCTTGCACACCGCGGCGACTTGCAGCTTCAACACCTCGGACTGTTTCCGCCGAACGTCATTACCATCCGCGTGAATAACAATTCGACGGAAACGCTGCTTGTGGGTCATCATGAGCCTCAGATTCCCTTCAATATCACCAAGCCTGGCCCCAGGGAAGCACCGAACAGTGGCTCCTGGGTTCTTAACACCTCTAACAATAGAGGAGCCAATTACCAGCGCATCAGCGACTCCATCGGCTCTCTCAACAGCTCTCTCAGCGGCTCTCTCAGTGGGGCCTTCTTCCCCCCGCGCGGCCGGACAGAGCGTCCCAGCGATTGTAAATGCTAACAGGAGGAGGCCCAATGGGGAAACTACCAACAACACGTCGCCCTCTCCGAACAGTCACAAAGCCATCACTATCCTGGTCTTGCCCCAGCTGCGGAGGACGGGCTGGGAGGCTAGGCTCGCTAGTTAGGCCCGAGCCCCGAACGGGGTAAGGGCCTATTGCTTTCACAATGGTGAAAACAAATGGTGGCGGTGCGTGACGGACACGTCAGCGCCCGTCACTCACCAAAACGTGACGGTTGCGTGCGTAAACTCAAATGCTTTAAAATGATGAATCACATGCCATTGAAACCTATATTGTTTTTGCTCGAGACAAGTCACAAAAAATTCCTTTTTTATTTATTTATTAGGCCCGAGCCCCGAACGGGGTAAGGGCCTATTGCTTTCACAATGGTGAAAACAAATGGTGGCGGTGAGTGACGGACGCGTCAGCGCCCGTCACTCACCAAAATGTGACGGTTGCGTGCGTAAACTCAAAAGCTTTAAAATGATGTATCAGGTGCCATTGAAACCTATATTGTTTTTGCTCGAGACGTAAAAAAAAAAATTCCTTTTTTAGGCCCGAGCCCCGAACGGGGTAAGGGCCTATTGCTTTCACAATGGTGAAAACAAATGGTGGCGGTGCGTGACGGACGCGTCAGCGCCTGAACATGCATGAAAAGTTGTTAAATTTTGCCCAAAAATCAGACCTGGCGAAAAATTTGATATTTTGGTGTTTATTTTTATGGGACTCAAAAAATGCCAGAACAGCGCCACCTACAACAGCCAAAATAATACCCCTATGGGACTTTTCGGAGGTCAAGTTTGTCGTAGAGCCATGAAATTTGGTACACATGTTCCTCAAGTCAAGACAAGAAAAAAATATTATTATGGCTCCGCCCTCTGACAAACAGGAAGCCCATGAATTTCACTGCAAAATGGAAAAATGAACAGCAAAAGTTTTCATACATGTCGGTTGGAAAGCGACTCCTCCTCGGCCGTTTCACCGATTCGCCTCAAAATCGCTCTACATCATCTCAACACATGTACCTTCAAAATGACCTCAGGGATTTTCGATCAGTGCAACGTTGTTCGAGCAGCGGAGCGGCAAAATGTGACCTTTTTTTGGCCGTTTTTGACAACATTAAATTTGCTCCCGTTTGCACATACAAAGTCTGATTTACACAAAACTTTAATACATTGTTCAACTCTAGGGTCTAGGTCATTTGAAAGTGAATTGATTCAAATTGACACATTAGCGCCCCCTACAGACTATTTCAAAGTTTTAGATGGGCATTTTCAAATTTAGTTTTTTCAAAATGTTTGAAATTTTGCACATACATCTGTTTTGCCCTCTTGATTCAAAAAGTCAACAGGGTCCAAGGCTTATTTTTTACCCTGTTGCCGTGGCAACGACAAACGCTCCCCATTCATTGCAAATGTACACCTCACACAAACATCAAACCAGCCTCGGCCATTTCACCGATTCGCCTCAAAATCGCTCCACATCATCTCAACACACGTACCATAAAAATGACTTCAGGGAATTTTGATCAGTGAAACGTTGTTTGAGCAGCCGAGCGGCAAACTATGAGAGTTTTTTTGGCCGTTTTTGACAACATACATTTTTTTCCCGTTTGCACAAACAAAGACTGATTTGCATTAAACTTGAATCCATTGTTCAACTCCAGGGTTTAGGTCAGGTGAAAGTGAAATATTTGAAATTGGCCCATTAGCGCCCCCTAAAGACTGAGTCAAAGTTTACATGGGGAGCCAAACCAGCTCTACTTATCATATTCATTCCAATTTGACTAACAATCTTCTATGGCTACGGGAACAAATCATCACACGGCGGCGCCACCTCCTTTGAGCGGTGCTGCGTGGTACGGTGTTGTGCGGCGTTGTGGAGCGGCGCGTTGCGGCTTGGTGCGGGGCGGCGTGGTGCAGGGCGGCGTGGTGAATGGCGGCGTGCTGCAGGGATGCGTGGTGCGGGGTGGCTTGGTGCGGGGCGGCGTAGAACGGGGTGGTGCGCGCGGTGCGGGGAGTCGCGCGGTGCGGCGAGGGCCGTTCGACGCCGCTTGCGGCTTTAATTCTCCTCTGCCTTTCCCTAAAGCTGCGCTCCGCTGTCCCTGAGGATACGGCCTGGCTGTAGCTATTGCTAGCGCTAGCTCGAGACTTCACTACACTTCACACATCTATCACTACCCTCAGAGAAGGATCCAGGGTTTAGACTCGCCATATGGCAACTCGAGCAGTAAAGGATTGAGGGAGAGACAGCAGCCGCCATAGGAGTAGCGAGTTAGCGGCTAGGCTAGGCTTAGCTAGTCCGGATCCGGGCCCGCACAACAGACTCCGAGACCAGACAAACAACCGCTACCTAAACCTCAGCTGCAGTACAGCTGACTCGGAGTGCTTACACAGTTAGCTTGGTGTACAATACGTGGATTTGTAATGTGTTTGTTAGTCCAAACAGAGAGCAGAGTGATAGTAGTCAAGAAACACGCTCACCGGATACAGGAAGTCACGTGACTATAGATAATAGACTATAAAATTAAGATAAAGAATAAAAGAATAAAATAAAATAAACTCTGGGGCTATAATTGCACTTGGTTCAGAAGTATTTACAGATGTGTATATTGTACTTTAGCAGCGTAGAATATGAATATGAGCAAAATAAACATCAAAAATAATATCAACAGGTAAAGTGACTGGTGAATGGCAGAAATATCAGATGGATATGTAATATTGCAGTAATACTAATAACAGGTAAAGTGACTAGTTACAAAGTTACTAGTGAATTATCAGTGACACTTGTACAGACTCAGCAGTTCTTGTTACACATTCTTGTTGTACAGCCTGACAGCAGCAGGGAGGACGGACCTGCGGAACCTCTCCCTCACACAAGCGAGGATGAATTAGTCTATCGCTGAAGCTGCTCTCCAGAGCAGAGAGAGTGTCCTGCAGGGGGTGACAGTCATGGTCCAGCATAGATGTTAGTTTGTCCAGGACCCTCCTGTCCCCCACCTGCTGCACTGTGTCCAGGGAACATGGCTAGGCTAAATGCTAAATGCTAACCACTCCCTCGGGCGCATTACATACGTCACGGTAAACTCAGATCCAATCGTTTCAATCTGCAAAAGAAGTTAACCCCTCATATCACATGTAAACGGAGCTCAATGGAGCACCTCCAGACCTTAGTACAAAATGTAATTTGTGCTATGGTGTGGTAGGACCAGGCTAGCTCAGTTGGTGGTATAGATAAGCTTTACATGAGCTATACTACATAAATTATTACCAACCATGGTTCGCGGTTTATGCCACTTTTGCTCAGTGTCAGTGCAGGAAAGAACAGGTGGCACCACAGACATCCCACTCTCACAATGATGTGCAGTCTGTTACAGCAGAGCAACTATGTGATTGCACAGTGCCTGGCCAGCCACACAAGAGCAGGAACTCCCAACAAACACAACTGGGGTTGATTCACGGAGTGTAATCTGCAACAATAACAGAGGTTTTTAGAGGAATTGTCTTATGGTGTCATGCTTTTAAATGCAATGTAAAAGGCAGCCAAGTAGGGTGAAAGTATATGTACAATTGGAAGGTTTTTTAAAATTATTTCTGTTTTGTTTAATAACCTTTCATGAGTAATCAAAATCAGTGCTGCCAAACAAATTCTCGTCCTACTTAGCTGCCAACCAACGTTTCAGCGTGACTTTCCCTATATTAAAAAGCATATTTGAACATGTTCTACAGAACATAGAACAACAGTAAGTCCAGCAGGACAACAGAACAACAGTCCAACGGGACTATGACACAAAGACAAAGTCCAATCGGACTGAACAACAGAGATGCCAGAAAGATGGCCGTGACTTAAGTCAGCTGGTGGGGAGCCTCGGACTTCTTCATAGAGCGGTAGCACCGGGTTCTAACTGTCACCTCGCCTGTCAGAGAGTTTTTACCTGACACTGGCAATTAGAAAAACAACTTTAATCGTATCACAAGTATATAACATTAGCTTGCTACGAATGGGTCGTTGCGGAAATTAAAAGGCAGTCACGTTAGTTAGCTACCTAGTAAGAGTTGGAGCCTGTAAACTTACCTTCAAAGTTTTTAATGTACGAACAAACATAAAACTTAAACCCCTTCTCCATGAGGCTCTGTGGACACACTCCTGACCAGTTGTCCGACATCATTAACCGAGACTTTAGGTATCTCGATTAAACACCGTGTGAAATTTGCCACCTTCCGTAGCAGTAGCATAGACTCTAAATAGTAGTAGACCGGGTATGACGCGCCGCCGGAAGTGATGCGTGCATATAGCCCATTATGAACATTTCTAACTAACTATCTAACAATAGTGCATATTTTTAACTCCTACAGGTCTATTGTACAGTCTGACAGCCGCAGAAACAAAGGATCTCTTAAAACGTTCAGTTCGGCAGCGCAGTGATATAAGCCTGTTGCTACGATTACTCCTCTGAGCGGTTATAGTGTCATGCAGAGGGCATCTGGAGTGACCCAGGATACCGTGCATTTGAGCCCTCATCCTTCTCTCCAGCACAGCTTTCACAGAGCCTACACTTCCCCCCATCACAGAAACACATTTCCGGATCAGCCTCTCGAGCCTTTTACTGTCTCTCGAGGTCAGACTGCCGCCCCCAACACGTGACCCCAAAGAACACAGCACTAGCTACAACAGAATGTAAAATATTTCCAACATCTGACTGCTCACATCAAAGGACTCCAGTCTTCTCAAGCAGAAGAATCTGCTCTGACTTTTCTTATAACAGCATTGGCTCGTGCTGACCAGTCCAGTCTGTGGTCCAGGTGGAATCCTAGGTATTTGTATGTCTGTACCACTTCGATGTCCTGTCCATTTAGTGTGACTGGTTGATGGGAAGGGCTCCTGTGAAAGTCTATGATCATCTTCTTGGTCTTGGATGTATTCAGAATCAGACCATTCCTCTCAAAATTAACTTGTTATGGAAACGTATTTTAGTAACTTGCACTTTTATTTGAACTGTATTTTAATATAAGGGTTATGTGATTGTATTGTCAAGGACTACAACTTGACAATACAATAACTCGAACTTGAAATTTGAAGCTGTGGCACTTGAAAAGAAAAAGTTCTCCAGGTTGGTGGAGTGGTCCTTCCTCAAGTGGAGGAGTATCTCGGGGTCTTGTTCACAAGTAAGGGAAGGATGGAACGTGAGATTGAGAGACGGATCGGTGCAACGCGTGCAGTGATGCGGTCGCTGTATCAAAAAGCAAAGCTCTCCAGTCAATCTACGTCCCCTCCCCCATCTATGGTCATGAGCTTTGGGTCATGGATGAGAGGACAAGCTTCCTTTGCAGTGTCTGTGCGCTCCCTTAGAGATAGGGTGAGGAGCTCAGTCAAACAGGAGGAACTTGTTGTAGAGCTTGTTGTTGGGATGCCTCCCTGCGGAGGTGTTTTGGGCATGTTGCACAATAGGGAGACCAGGGACATGCTGGAGGGATCGTGTCTCTCAGCTGGCCTGGGAACATGCTGGGATTCCCCTGAATGGATTGGAGGAAGTGTGTGGAGAGGGAAGTCTTGGGCGTCTCTGCTTGGACTGCTGTCCCCCATGACCAGGCAACGAATAAAGTGGAAGAAAATGGATGGGTTTTTGAATCTCAGACTGACGCAGGTGTTTAATGGGGACTATGCTCACTGAGATTCATTTGGAGCTGTGTTTTTTTGTCTTGTAGTGTGTAGTATTATGTAATTAATATTAAGTCTATGTTTCTCCCTCTTGTTTTCCACAGGAGTGAGAGCATGAGCGCAGAGAGCCGCTCCATTCAGACCAGCCCGAGTTACAGACTCATGAAGTCCAGGAGTGAGTCGGACCTGTCCCAGCCTGAGTCCGACGAGGAGGGCTACAACTTGGTGAGGAGATCACTCAGGATATATATCACTGTTTAACACATTGTGGAAGGAACTAGTCAAACTGGATCTCTCTCTTCAGTCCAATTTAAATTGAACAAGACTCATGTAAACCCATAATATGATTGAGAAAAACCAGTCGGCCCTGTAACTACAACCTCAATCTTGGGCCTACAGCCTCAGTCCTGGATCTACAGCTTGTCCGTCCGTAGGAGTGGATCCCTCTCTCAATATGAACCTCCTTGAAGTTTCTCACTCTTTTCTCACTTGGTTTTTGAGTGGTTTTCTTGCTGATACAGAAGTGTCTAAGGACATGATATTTCTGTACATTTATTAACATATGACAGTAGGCCTGTCGCGATATTCAATAAATCAATTAATTGCATGATAATTAAAATTAGCTCGATAATTTTTCTGGCCGTGATAAATGCCATTTGCATGCTTGTTTGTTTTCCCTGTCTCTCTCTCTCGGGTCAGAGAGCCGCAAAGTGGTCATGGGAACATTAGCGGTCTAGCGAGCTTAGTGAAATAACTCAAAATTACAAAATACAGCCAAAACAGGACCTAAACCATGACTAAACCAGGATTTAACCAAGATTGACAATGAGGGACATAGTAGTTGTGAACATATTCCATATGCCTGAGTTCTCATTCAGGCTATAGTAGTGACTAAACTAGCGGAGCTAGCGTTAGCGTGTTGGCCGATGCGGAAGTACCGTTTAATAATAAAAGAAACTGTTGGCGCACCTCCCTGAACACATACTGCTGATATATAAAGTCTCTGGAAGGTCTCTGGATACAGAGGCGCTGCAGAGCTACATTCCTGGCGAAGAACTTTACACAAAAAGCTGCTAGCTTAACTCAGTTAGCATCAAAGGCCGCCCGCTACTTCCGCCACTTCCGCCGGTGGTCTTTAAAAATAAAAGTTTATTTCTCTTTGAAAAGGTCCTTCGGTACTTCGGTAGCTTTGAAGGATTATATGTCGTCTTTGACAGTGGTCCCCTACTCCTGGTGTAGCAGGCCAGTTTAACTCCCCACCAGAATATACCGGGTATAAAGTAACATAGTCCAGATTATACGCCGGGTATAAAATGGCCTAGGCAAGAATATACCCCTGGGTATAAGCTGGCCTAGGCTAGTTTAACCCCCCTTCATTTTATATAATATCCATTAAATACAAGCAATATTTTACTAATTTCTTTATTTCTCATAAAATGCATTCAGGGAAAGGATATGATGTATGAAATAAACTATTCTATACTATAAAAAAAAGTACTGTAAGAAATCAATTAAGCAATACAATATCTAAATGCTGATATTCTATATTGTATTTATTTGATAAAACTATAACATCCATCCATCCATCCATTTTCTTCCCCTTAATCCATTTCTGGGTCGGGGGCGTGGCAGTCAGAGCTGCACCCAGTTCACAGAGCACCAGCCCCTCACTGATCCTCCTGCAGGTGGTGAGTCCACAGGAGCTGAGATCTTTCAGTGGAGGCTTCAGGCAAAGTGGGGTTAAGTGTCTTGCCCAAGGACACAACGACAGCAGTCATCAGCAGTCATCAGTGGGAGTCGTGAAGTAGGTCTTACGGTGGGCTCGAACCCACGACCTTCAGGCCCAAAGGCCAATGCTCTACCAACTGTCGCCCCTAAAACTATAACAACGTCTTAATATTCCTATACTGTACTGTACAGTACCATACTACACCATATAGTCTCATCACTCAACACCAATCACAGCCCTAAGTGCTCAGACTTGTTCTCGAGGTTTATGGCAGATTCTGATTTCTAGTGTTGCTCTTACACTGAGTACATGAAGAAGAACAGATGAACTGCACCGCAGACGTCAGTCCTTAAATACAGTTCAGAGAAAAATATCTACCAGTGATGGGCAGATGAAGCCTCGTAATTCAGTGAGGCTTTGAGTGTCAGATTGGTTAAAATGTGTCAGAGCCTTTATAATTACATTTTTTATTGACTCATTCAGCAGTTCTTACATCTACACAATGTTACATACATGGTACATTAGAATTTGTACATTTGTAAAAACTTTTTTTCACATAATAGAACAAAAACTAAAGGACAGTTGATAAGCAAATAAAGGGATATCACAAGTGTCCTTGAGTGCTGGTATAATGTGTCCAACATTTCCAATAGTCCTCAAATCTGTCATGATCCAGTCTTTGTTCAAAAGTCAGTCTCTCCATTTGAAAAATGTCTTTAACAAGTGATGTCCAGTCCCCAAAAATATTATTTCAAAATTCAAAAGAACATTAATGCCAAAAATTGCGTCAATACCCTGTTTAACTCATTGAGTGCCACAAACGTAATTTTACGGACAGAGATGAAGAAAAAGTTTCAAAAAAAGTCTGTGCGCATCAGCCAGACACGCTTGATGAGCGCTTTTTACATCGAAGAAGAGAGTCAACTTTAGGGACTCGTGTTCAGGAGGAAGGTGCTCAGGAGGGAGTTGCTCTCGAGGAATGTGTTCAGGAGGGAGGCGCTCAGAGGGTAGGTGCTCAGTCTGAAAGATCACAACAGGCTGGTCGGAGCGGAATAGTAAGAGATAGGGACCAATCAGGACCAACCAAGTCGCACGTGTAAACGGTTGCGTAGTCCTGCCGCAGTCTGAGAAAAAGCGGAGGATTTTTTATTATATTCCTACAAATAAACATTTGTATTCTAATTGTACATTCGTATTGTTGTGTCTGTTGCCATAAATCTTCAGATGGCTCAAATCTCATCTCCAGTGTTCTTTGTAAAGGAGGTATGAACTGTGAAAGCAATTGTATTGAAATGGAAGGAGTATCAGACCACTGCAAATCTACCGAGACCCGGCCGTCCCTCCAAACTTTCATCTCAAACAAGGAGACGACTGATCAGAGATGCAGACAAGAGGCCCATGATCACTCTGGATGAACTGCAGATAACTACAGCTGAGGTGGGAGAGTCTGTGTCTGTCTGCAGTGCACGACTGATTGTTGTCCTATGCAACAATCAGTCGTGCACTGCACAAATCTGGCCTTTATGGAAGAGTGGCAAGAAGAAAGCCATTTCTCAAAGATATCCATAAAAGTCTCGTTTAAAGTTTACCACAAGCCACCTGGGAGACACACCAAACATGTGGAAGAAGGTGCTCTGGTCAGATGAAACCAAAATCGAACTTTTTGGCCACAATGCAAAACGATATGTTTGGCGTAAAAGCAACACAGCTCATCACCCTGAACACACCATCCCCACTGTCAAACATGGTGGTGGCAGCATCATGGTTTGGGCCTGCTTTTCTTCAGCAGGGACAGGGAAGATGGCTAAAATTGATGGGAAGATGGATGGAGCCAAATACAGGACCATTCTGGAAGAAAACCTGTTTGTCTGCAAAAGACCTGAGACTGGGACGGAGATTTATCTTCCAACAGGACAATGTTCCAAAACATAAAGCCAAATTTGCAATGGAATGGTTCACAAATAGACGTATCCAGGTGTTAGAATGGCCAAGTCAAAGTCCAGAATCTGTGGAAAGGGCTGAAGACTGCTGTTCACAAACGCTCTCCATCCAACCTCACTGAGCTCGAGCTGTTTTTCAAGGAAGAATGGGCAAGAATTCCAGTCTCCAGTCGATGTGCCAAACAGTTGTAATTGCAGCAAAAGGTAGCGCTACAAAGTATTAGCACAAGGGGGCCGAATAATATTGCATATTCTCCCATATTTCTTTAATGTACAGTATATTTTCACTCTGCAAGTTTTGTAGCTCATCATATAGTTTAGAAATCAATTTATTGTTTGATCCTTGCTGGTATGCTTTTATAAATATTGTAAATAATCCCGACAGCTGATTTGTATGGTCTCTATAATTTTGGCGGACCTGGAGGTATCGGAAAAAGTCTTTGTTGTCAAGATCTTTCAAATCTTGAATGCTCCTCATTTGATCTTTATGATAAAATGGATTGTAATTTGTTAAACCTTTGTCGGACCATTTTTTAAATGTTTTTAGAGTTTCGTTCGGGCCTGAAAAATGAAGCCCGACCCGGCCCGAGCCCGCTAATGTTAAGCCCGAGCCCGTTTAAGCCCGACCAATGAACGCTGTATAACAGGCCCGAGCCCGACAGAACCCGACACATCTGATTTCTCGTTGTACGCACTCACCTTCCAATTGCAAGTTTAGTCTCCACTTTTGAATTTGTTTTGTCTCCACTTGATCCATTTCTACTATTGTTCCTGTTCGCTGTTGACCACAGCATGCAGCAGGAGACACGGGGATGATGCGTTCACGGCTCGCTGCTGCTGTAGGACTCAGGTCGGGCCTCGGGCCTGCTCGGGCTCGGGCTGAAAAGCGAAACTCTAACCAGGATCACAAAGCACTTCACACATTAAAACACATAGAATACACATACAAGTCAGATAAAAGCAGAACACAGAAAACACAGTTTTACATTCACAGAGGCCTATGAACAGTGAGGCGAGAAAGCCTGTCTAAACAAATACGTCGATAGTTAGTAAAATCATCAACGTCTCTAAGATACGCAGAGACTGAGGAAGCTCATTCCAAAGGAGAGGAGCAACTGCCTGGAAGGATCTGTCTCCTCTGGTTTTAAAGCGAGTGCGGGGGACATCAACAAGTTCTGAGTGGAGGACCGCAGGGTTCTGTTGGAAACATAGGGGTGGATCAGGCCCTGGATGTATTCAGGCGCCTGACCATGAAGTGCCCTGAATGTCAGCACCAGAAAATTTAAAATGGATTCTGTGTGAGACGGGGAGCCAGTGTAAGGCCTTCAAGATAGGACTAATGTGGGCTCTCCTGTGGGTGCGGGTCAAAAGCCTCGCATTAGAATTTTGGACGACTTGTAAACGAGCCAGGTCTTTCTTATTAAGACATGTAAGCAGGCTGTTACAATAGTCCAATCGCGAGGAAACAAAAGCGTGGACAATCATCTCCTGCTCCTGACCTGAGACCATGTGTCTGAGCTTGGAGATGTTGCGCAGGTGGAAATTACAGTTACGGATAAGCTGTTTGGTGTGTCGTTCAAGGGACATCCCTTCATCAAAAGTGACTCCAAGGTTTCTCAGACTCTTTTTTACAGAGCTACTTAGGTCACCAAGGTGCTGAGTAATGACAGACACAATACTGTCCGGGGCTACAACTAAGGTTTCTGTTTCACTAGAGTTCAGCTGAAGGCTATTTTCACTAAGCCATGTCTTTATTCTGTCCAGACAGTTAGTGAGAGCAACCAGTCTCTGGGGTTCAGAGGGCTTAAAAGAACAGTACAGCTGGAGATCATCAGCATACAGGTGGTATGAGACCTCACTGAACTTGCCTAGAAGGAGCAGGTACATCATAAATAAAATAGGCCCAAGAACGGAGCCTTGGGGTACACCCCACTGTAGGTCAGCAGATTCAGACACCACATTGTTAGAGGATACACAGAAGGTTCAACCTGTCAGGTATGATCTAAACCACTCTAATACAGAGCCTGACATACCAACCACATCCCGTAGTCTAGAGACCAAGATGCCATGGTCCACCGTGTCAAAGGCAGACGACAGGTCTAACAGGACCAGGACGGAACATTTACCGGAGTCGGCAGCCATCATGATGTCACTAGACACCTTCAGTAAAGCTGTTTCAGTGGAGTGGAACCTCCTGAAACCAGACTGAAAGGAGTCAAAAATATTGTTAGCCTCCAAGAACGCTGACAATTGATTATAGGCCAGCTTCTCCAGGACTTTGGCCAAGAGCGGGATCTTTGATATGGGCCTAAAGTTCTGAAGATCTGTTGGGTCCAGGCTAGGTTTCTTTAATAGGGGCTCCACAACAGCATGTTTAAGAGAACACAGGAACACACCAGTTGAGAGCGACATGTTAAACATTTTAGTGATCGACGGACCAATAGACTCTAAAACATTAACAAACAGCCGAGCCGGGACAACATCCAGTCGACAACACGACACTTCCATGCTGTTAATAGTGCATAAAATATCCACTTTAGTGACTGACTCGAAGGATGACCAGCTCTGAGGAGGACGGTCAACCTTAGCATGTCTGAAGGAAGGAGAGGAAGGAAGATTGTCTTTAATCGCTCTAACCTTGTCAATAAAGAAACTCAGAAACTCAGTACAGCTTGCTCTGCACTGCACAGCGACAGCAGCAGCAGCAGGAGAGACAATAGAATTGATGGTGTCGAAGAGCACCTTGGGGTTTCTCTTATTGGAGACACTCAACTGGTGAAACTATTTTGATCTCGCCTCATCTAATTGATTGTTTAGAGAGGTGACAAGGTCCCTCAGATGCAGTCTGTGAACCTCAAGTTTAGTGGAATGCCACAAGCGTTCGATTTTACGGCAGGATCTCCGCAGATTCACAACAGTGTCATTAATCCAGGGACAAGTCTGTTGATGCTCCAGATTGAGTTTTAATAGGAGCCACTTGATCCAGGATGGATGTACAGTGACTATTAAAAGAGCACATGAGCTCATCCATTTCGGTGCAGTCATATACAACAGAGGAGTTGAAGCTTTGACAGAACCTTTCTGCAGTAGAATCCGTAATAATCCTCCTCTCTACTTTAGCAGGTAGAGGGCGAGGTTCTGAAGATCCCAGCAGATCAAAAAACACACCGTAATGGTCACTTACGTGCACATCCTCAACACTCACATTGGCCACCTGCAGGCCCAGTGTAAAGACCAGATCTAATGTGTGGCCTTTCACATGAGGGGGGCCTGAGACATGTTGCGTGAAATTAAAAGCTTCCGTCATGGATACAAAATCAGCAGCTAGACCCGAAGTATCCTCAATGTGCAGGTTAAAATCCCCTGGGATTGAGACCTTCTCCAGTCTTAAAATGGACGATAAAAAGTCAGTAAACTCAGCTAAGAAAGCACCAGCAGGGCCAGAGGGACAATAAATCAAAACACAATAAAATGTGTTTGTAGAACCGATTTGCATCATGTGTGATTCATCACTCTGCATGTAAACGCGTCAGTGTATATGGCCGCCAGACCACCACCGCGGCGAGAGGGGCGGGGCGTCCCAACAACAGAGCAATCCGCTGGACACAGTTCATTCAGGTGAATAAATCATCCTCCCGTTGCCACGTTTCAACGAGGAAAAGGAAATGCAAGTCTTTTCTGGAGAAGAGCTCATTTATTGAGAAAGACTTATTTGCGATGGAGCGCGCGTTTAGTAATCCAAAACGGAGTGGAAACCCGGTGGGACGAGGTGGGGAAGCCGCGCTGTCTCCCGTGCCCTGCTGCTGGAGGGGAATGGGACATAGCCACCTGTAGCTTCACGCTGGACGAGCGTGACCAAACAGCTTCCAAGCGGCTCGTCTGATCTGGACCTGGACACCAGCTCTGCAGCCTCTGCGTCTCGCCCTCCTGTTGGAGTTACCCGGGGGTCGCAACAGCCACAGGTACTCCTGGGAAGTGGGGGCGAAGGTGAACGGGAGAGGAAAAGTGTTCCTGTTGCTGCCCCAGTCATTGAAGCGGCGCTCTATACACGCTTTTATATTAAACAAGGAGCTTCGATCGTACGTCCTTACAGCCATGGCACAGTCGCTGGCCATCAGTGCATACAGGATGGCAGTGCATGTTATGTAAAACATAGGAAAATAACATTGTAGGTAACGAGCAGAGGCACAACCAAACATAGGCGCCATC
Organism: Knipowitschia caucasica; assembly: GCA_964034765.1. Taxonomy (NCBI): domain Eukaryota; kingdom Metazoa; phylum Chordata; class Actinopteri; order Gobiiformes; family Gobiidae; genus Knipowitschia; species Knipowitschia caucasica. The sequence goes on from OZ035826.1 coordinate 35,387,595, forward strand.
TTGGATCTCACCCCATCGCAGCTAATACGTGTTTGAAGCATTTGATCATAAGGGTGGATTTTGGATTGTACTCTATTATTTTTGACCAGATGTCAAGTGCTGCCTTGGTCCATGGATTAAGATCCCTTACATTACACATTAAATTTTTGTTGCCAGTCATTGCCGCTACAAGGGTAACTTCAGATCTATATTCTATGTCTTTCCATTTTGCTTTATATGCTGAGCTGGAAATGTCAAACATTGGGCTTAGTTGGGCCGCTTTGTAATAATTCTTCAGATTTGGAAGAGAGAGTCCACCCTTGTTTCTTGCCATATGTAGAGTTTTGTATCATATTCTAGGTTTTTTCCCTTCTCAGATAAACCTTGAAAGTAATTTCTCCAGTTCCTGGAACATTGTCGTTGAAGAGTCAACAGGTATTGTTTGAAATAGATATAATCGTTTAGGCAGGATTACCATCTTAATTGCTTCTACTCTTTGTAAAAGTCCTAGATTGGGGATCATGCTCCATCTATCCAAATCCGTTTTAATTTGACCAATGAGTGGATCGTAGTTTATTGACTTTAAAGTTTGAATGTCCTGTGGAATTTGTATTCCCAAGTATGTTATTGAGTTCATGTACCAATTGATTTTAAATATTTTCTTTATGGGATCTTATCAGGTGTAGTTAAATGCCAATACTTGTGATTTATGAGAAATGTAAGCTATAGCCTGAGATGTTGCTGAATTCCATTAAAACTTTATGCAGTTCAGGGAGAGATTCAGTGGGTTTAGTAAACTAGGAAATCATCAGCAAACAGGGCAATCTTCTGTTCCTTATCATTTACTTTAATGCTTTTTATCTTTCTATTTTGTCTGATACATTGTGCCAGGGGCTCAATAAAAATGGCAAATAAAATCTGAGATAAATGACAGCCCTGACTACAACCTTGTTCAATGTTTAGAGGATTTGATAGAATCAGAATCAGAATCATTTTTATTGCCACGTAAGTAAGAGGAAGTCACAGACTTGGAAATTGCTTTGGCTCAGTGCAACAGTCAGAAAGAGATAATAAAAATAAAGAATAAAAAACACTTCTAAGGAATACATTTAAATTTAAAATAGAGTTACAGTTACTATTTACAATATACAAGTGCAGTCCAACAGCAGAGGGGAAGAAACTGTTCTTGTGGCGGGAGGTTCTAGTCCTGATGGACCGCAGTCTCCTGCCTGTGCGGAGTGGTTGGAATAGTCCATGTGCAGGGTGAGAGGGGTCGGCTGTGATACGACCAGCCCGGCCTCGAGCTCGGGCAACGTATAGGTCCTGCAGCGATGGAAGGCTGCGGCCGATCACTTCCTCTGCAGAGCGCACAATGCCCTGTAGTCTCTGTTTGTCCCTGACTGTGGCTCCAGCGAACTACACGGTGATGGAGGAGGTGAGGATGGACTCGATGATGGCCATGTAGAACTGCACCAACATCTGTGCAGGCAGCTTGGCTTTCCTGAGCTGCCGCAGGAAGTACATCCTCTGCTGGGCCTTCTTGATGAGGGAGCTGATGGTCGGCTCCCACTTGAGGTCCCGGGTGATGGTGGTGCCCAGGAAACAGAAGGACTCCACAGAGGTGATGGGGGAGTCCATCACGGAGGGTGGGGGCGGGGGGACAGTGCTCTTTCCTGAAGTCCACAATCAACTCCACTGTCTTCTGGGCGTTCAGCTCCAGGTTGTTCCCTTTGCACCAGGACACCAGCCTGTCCACCTCCCTCCTGTAGGCGGACTCATCGTTGTTGGAGATGAGTCCAATGAGGGTGGTGTCGTCCGCGAACTTGATCAGCTTCAAGGAGTTGTGGCTGGAGGTGCAGTGGTTGGTGTACAGGGAGAAGAGCAGGGGAGAAAGAACACAGCCCTGTGGGGCTCCTGTATTTATAATCCGAGAGTCCGAGACATTCTTCCCCAGACGCACTCGCTGCTTCCTGTCCGTCAGGAAGTCAGTGATCCACCTGCAGGTGGAATCAGGCACGTTGAGCTGGGAGAGCTTGTCCTGGAGCAGGGATGGAAGGATTGTGTTGAAGGCAGAGCTGAAGTCCACGAACAGGACCCTGGCGTAGGTCCCCGGGGAGTCCAGGTGCTGTAGGATGTGGTGGAGGGCCAGGTTAATGGCGTCGTCTACAGATCTGTTGGCTCTGTAGGCGAACTACAGGGGGTCCAGGAGGGGGGAGGTGAGGGACTTGAGATGGGAGAGGACCAGGCGTTCAAATTACTTCATGACGACAGACGTAAGTGCTACAGGTCTGTAGTCGTTGAGTCCTGTGATCCAGGGCTTCTTCGGGACTGGGACAATGATGGAGGATTTGAAGCAGGCCGGGACATGGCAGGACAGCAGAGAGGTGTTGAAAATGTCAGTGAACACAGGAGTAAGCTTACTGGCGCAGTGTCTCAGAGTGGCCGGAGACACGTGGTCCGGGCCAGGAGCTTTGCGGGGGTGCAGCCTCAAGAAGAGTTGTTGAATATCTTTAGAGACTATTGTCAGGCTGGCGGCAGGGCTGATGGGTGGGTCGTTAGAGTAGTGGGGCAGCATCAAAGCGACTGAAAAATAAGTTCAGTTCGTCAGCTAGCTTGTGGTCGTCAGCACAGGGGGGGGCTTTGGGCTTGTAGTTGGTGATCTCCCGTAGGCCCCTCCAGACAGAAGCAGTATCGTTGTTACCAAACTGCTCCTGTAGTCGTTCTCTGTGCCGGGACTTGGCTGCTTTCAGTTCTTTCCTGAACTGATATTTAGCTGCTTTCTGCGGTCCCCCTCCCTGAAAGCAGACTCCTTTGCTTTTCTGAGCTGCCGGAGTTTAGCAGTGAAGCAGGGTTTGTCGTTGTTATAGATGACCCTGGTCCTTGTTGTTCTTCGGAAAGACCTTGTTGTTATTTTAAGTCTGTAGGCCAGGACCTTTGTAGATTTACTTCCTGCTTCATAATAGCTCTGTTTTAGATGAAGTAGTTGAGTCTTTATTTTCTGTAATTCTTGATGATTTTGTGTTTAGTTTCTTTTACTTTTTGCAGGGTATCGTTGCCTCCAGTATTTTTGTATTTTTCTTCCAAGTTAATACGTTTTTGCTCCAAGATCTTGATTCTCTGTTGTTGTCTTTTTTTAAGAAGAGTGCCCTTCGCAATCAAATTACCTCTCAGGACCGCTTTACAGGCATCCCATAATATTTCGGAGCAGACTTCATCATTATCATTGTCTTGAATGTACAATTTGATGTCATTTTTAATTTGATTTCTCCTTTAAGTATGCTCGAGTTAAGTCTCCATAAAAAAGGTGTTTTAATCTTTTCTATGTCTAGCTTCATGTACACAGGACAGTGATCAGAGAGGTCCATTGATCCAAAGCAGCACTCACTCACCCGCTCTAGGTCTTTATTATACATGAGAAAATAATCAAGTCTTGAATAGACTGTATAGAATGTAGAATGTATAATCCCTCTGGTGGGGGTGCAGTTCACGCCACACATCTCCTATTCCTAATTTCTTTATTAACTTTTTCAATCGCACAGTATTATTGTGCGATGTCTGTGCGGAGGAGTCCTCTAAAGGGTTCAGTGTCACATTAAAATCTCCACCACAAATCACAATACCTTGGCTTGTGCCTTTGTAGCCATCATATCAATTACACATTTGTAAAAAGACCATGATGGGCATAAACATTGATAAAGATAATCTCTAAACCTTCAAGTCGACCTATGACCATATTATATTGACCCTCCATGTCTTTATATTCAGCTATTTTTTTCAAACGAAACTTTGTTGTGGCCATTCCCCTTTTCTGACCCAAAACATCACTGTCACTGTCTTCTCCCACTACACACTGCCACGAATGGATATGATTTGTATATTTTAATAGTTTGAATATAAACACTAATGCTATCAATTTGACCAAGTGAAAATACTCCATTGTCTGGTAAAAGGGAAAAATGAAATAATAGTAATAATGATTATAATAATTAAAATAATAATAATGATAATAATAATAATAATAACAATAACAAAAAGAGGAATATAAATAAAAATAAATAAACAAACAAATGAAGTCGGCTGAACGTGGCCTGAGACCGGTGGGATAGGGTGTGTGCAGTTCTGGCTCGATGCCTTGGTGCGTTGCTGGTTGTTGCTACTCTGGTGCCTGCTGTGACGGGATTGGCTGGGGTCACTGTGCTGCTTGTTGCCGTGTTGTTATTGAAGTCAATAATTCCCTTGACTGACGTGTTCGAGTTGATGCAGAGGCATGACAACAGATCTCCAAGTTTTAACATCTGTATTTAATTATCTTTACAATCAGATACAGAAATTCCAACAAAGAGGGCTCCTAAAACTATGCATGTCCCTAGCTCGCCCTCGGCTCATTCTCCTGTGTCCTCTCAAGCCAGAGCATTATCAGTCCATGTTCAGGAAGCAGGGGGCGTGTCGTATCAGGCAGGACTTGGGTCCGGCCTCTTCCATCATGTCCCCTCTGTCTGCCGTACCTTAAACAGAATCATTCACACACACTACCACTCCCCAAATTTATTACTTCTTTGAGATAAGGCAGAAGGCTCTCTGGGTCCCCCTCCTTCAGGATTAGCAGAATCCCCCCCCAGATTACCTATCATTAACTCACCCATGCACTTTGGACTAACAAAGGAACATGGGGAAACCAGGTCTTTTTGCTTTAGGAAAAGACAGTTCAAATCAGGGTCAGCCAATATTCACATCTGCATAGTTAAAATATACAACAGTTTCCCTCTTTTGACCTGATTAAAAAATTAGGTCACAATCCACATCGTCGTTTATCATCAATACTTGTGCTTAGTTCCGGCTTGATATCTGTGAAGAGTTAATACAGAAAGAATACAACACACAACCACATTCGAAACATTCCTTCACAAAACTCTTTGATGACCACCGCTGTGTCATTCTGATTCTTCATCATTAATCAAATTGGTATTATCGTTACAGGAGCTAATCTATTTTAGCAGGTTTCTCTGGGGTCAGTCCCTATACAACGGTATTTTGATTCTCTAATCTGTTGCTGACAAATCGACAGCTCTTAAAATTCTCAAAAATACCTAAATATCTACTTTTGTGCTATATTCAAATTAACCAAAATGCTTTTAAATGTTTTTTGAATCTCTGTTGGTTCTAATCTATCTCATTAATCTAAGCTACATTAATCTAGGCTACACTCATGAACATTATCTACTTTTGAAGTAACTACTTTTGGACATAATATGAAGGAAATGGTCTTTTTACCGTTTGATATTGGCCCTGTCTAAAAATAATCTCTATTTTTGAAAGCATCTATCTATTTTACACTCTATTGTGACTCCAAATCTTGGTTGTAGTTTGAGCCAAAGCATATTCCCAATTTTTGAGTTCTGATTGTAACAATTGCATTGGCAATAGACGATTTTTCATTGGCTGGTTCTTGTTCTGCAAATCACTATTCTATGTATTGTATTTCAGACAATTCCAAAAACAACACAGTCGTTCTCCAATATTAAAAACATGAATCTATTCAATTTGCCTGAAAGGGAGCGGGAGGAAGAGAACTATTTTAAAACCGTTCTCTACGATTATATGGCTATGAAATTAATTATTTAATAAACAAAAGCACATTCATGGCTTCTGTCCGCTGCTTATAACTGTTTAAAGAGTTGTCCCAAACTTAATATGTGTAAATACATCAGCTGTTTGTAATAAACAATAACATTTAACCTGTTCTCCAATGGAGCAGCTCAGAGGCTGCATCAAGAGCAATGTTATATTTGAGCTATTTTTAGATTTAAAATTGTGTTAAAGCCTGTCGTTCTATGTCTGCATTTTAATACTACTCTCTATAAACACCTCTGCACCAGTTCCTACAGATGTGGAAAACAGAAACATCTAAAATCTGACTCCATTTGATTCCTTTTTACTTTAGTTTTTAGAACAATTTGACCTTATTGATACTTATTTCCACAATAGAACTATTTTGATTATTCACTAGTCTAACTATTATTACTATTGTTTATTCTGACACCTCTTCCTAGCGACCTTTCAACCTATAGCTCCTCGAATCCAATGACATTATAGCTCCAGACTATTTCATTCTATTCTATTATTGTATGATCTATTATCTTAAAGAGTAGATCTGTTTGATGTTATAAGCGCTATTATTTCTCCTTTTAAATTTGCACAACACTAAATTTAGAATGACCCCCTATGGGACAAATATAGAATTTTATTTCATTTTGGCAACTCCGAAAATTACTTAATAATTTTCCCATTTTGCTTTTTTAGGCTGCCCTTTCTATTATTTATTTGTTCTTGTAAATATATGTTTTACACTTCTTTCTAATGATTTAGAAGGTTAAGGACCATGACCACCTATGACAATAACATTACTATACTCCCTCTGTTGGTCGTGGTCCAAAGTATAAAACATGCATCTGTGTGTGTGTAGATTACTGTTCCAATCATCTTCAGTTGTTCCTCCCGGATCGTCCTCAATTCATATTGTGGGCTTTGGTGCCAAAGTAGAGGCTCATTTTCCTTATGATCCATACTACTGTGTTATCCCTGAAGCAGGTGCAGTTTATCTTTCATCTGAAAAACAAACATTAGAACACAAGAAACGCCCACTTTCCTCTCTTCGCATGGTGCGGCCTGTCAATCAATCCAATTGGGCAAAACATAACTGCATTGACAGACGGTGTGTGGCATCAGGGCAGAGGCTGTAGCCAAATACAGACTTAACAATATGTATGTTTCTAATTTTATACTCCCCTAAATGTGAATTACAAACCAAAGTTGTCCTCCGCCCAATGACCGCTCACTGCGGTTGGACCGAATCACTGTCCGGACAAACAGCAGAGGGAGGGGCTCCCAGTACCTTCAGCAAGGTATTCATCTCAGAGTACTTTCTCAGAGTACTTTCCTCAGAGTACTCATCCCAGAGTACTCTCACTTTTACACCTGTTCAATAAAGCTTGTCATCTTTGAATCTCTAGTACTTACACCGTATGCTGTTGACAAAAAATAATTATTCCATGATCACATTAAAACATTACAGAAAACTTTTGTTATTCCATTCTCCGTTCAGCACTCCTCGTCCACTCCCCAACACACTCACAACACCCCACGTTAGTATTGGTCCAGTTTGTTAAGGTCAACGTAGTGTATTGGACATGACGCACAAACATATAACATACACAAACATATAACATACACAAACATATAACATACACAAACATATAACATACACAAACATATAGACAACACAAGAGGCCTGTAATTTTAACTTTGTTATATTTTTCCATGTCCAATTACAATTGTCTCATGAGCTATTTTATAGTTGCAACTTTCAGAGCCTGCAGAACATGCAAAGCTTTGAGAGATTTTTCCTAAAAGGATCCATTTCAAACTTTAGTGTTTAAACCACGTGGTCTTTACTCGGGCTTGTCACAAACTGTGTCCCCTATATTTTTAATGAGCTCTTGTTACTAAAAAAAACTCATGCACGTGCAATAAATGTTTTTCCCTTTTTTTTTTTTTAAAGCCAGTTCGGATTCCTTAAAAATGTAAATTAGTTTCAAACTTTAATACTTCACCTTTGTTTCACGTTCATGTGGAGAAAAGACCATTGTTTTATGTGTGTGTACTTGCACCAATCATGTCTCAGATAAACGGCCAACAGTTATCAAAGACATAATTGTCCTAATTGTTTCTAATTTAGCTATTTGGAAGAGAAACATGTCATAAAAGATTTCAAAAAATGTCCCTACATCTTTGTTTTCAACCAATGAACAGTGTTGCGTCTATGTGTTATCAGAAATGATCCAATATCACCTTTAGCCAAAATTCAGAAATGCTTTAAATCATTTTTCAAACTTTAATTGTCTGAACAAACCATTTTGTACTAAATGCAGCGTCCATTAAAAGCTGCAGTTCTCTTTCTAGCACCAGTTTCATCTGTGCATGTGATTGTTCTTAAATGAGAAACGAGCCACGGTTCAGAGGTTGAAAACACTGCTTTAAATATCCGTATTACCAAGATCATGCAGTCAAAATCAATAATTCTAAACTTCTCCGCGTCTATAACTTTAAATAATACTAGTTTCAATAATAGAGCTCCTCTACTTTAAATATACTGCTGTTCTAATCTCCTTGTGTCTCATGCTAAAGCAAGAGTCGAATTAATTTTAACGATTGTCCTGTATTCTTTCATGCAGCTAAATGTGGTGTTATGAACGAATGACCTAAATGTGTAAATATGACTTAATATGTCTCTGTGCGTTTGTTGTCTGTCTGTATATTTACCTTCTGTGTGTCTCATTTAGGCCAGCCACGTCTTCCTCAAATGTCCGTTAATGTCTTTCTTTTACTCATGGCGTCTTTCAATGTCTTTTGTCTCATAGTGTCCAATGTCTTTGTCTCCATGTCTTTTTTCTTCTTCTTCCAACAATCACTTTCTTTCTTCTTCCGATAACTCTTTCTCACAATGTCTTTCTTCTTCTTTCATATCTGACGCACCCAAATGTGTCGTGTCCTTCTTCTTCTTGTTTGGTTTTCCGGCGGTTGGCGGCCTATTCTTCGCATTACCGCCACCTTCTGTTTCGTGGATGGGACAACACTCAGTTTGTGAAAAAGTCTGCGGTCTTTTCTTTGCCTCCTCACAGGCAGGAGAAGTCTTCTTCGAGAGTTCCTGTTAGCTGCTGCAGCCGATGCTGCCCCCTGCGACCCGCAGGGAGAGGGGGAGACGCTGATGATGATGATGATGGTGCTCGGTTGTGGTTTGTGGCAGGGACGATTTTTGGCCAAATGAAACAGACAGAAGTTTTCTCGGAAAAAACAGACAAACAAGAAACACAAACAAGTGTGTTAATTACCATACCAAACCAATGATTAATTACAATTCAAAATAAACCTATGAAATAATTACTATTAACATTTTAAACATTAAATTCTGAAAACCAAATCTGCATTCAACTACTATCCTAAGCCCTATTTTTCCAAAAGTATAATGCTCTCTAAGATCATTCTAACTTTTATATCACCAAAATGTAGGGAAAAAAAAACTTGTCTAGACGCCTTGGAGATAAAAAATAAAATAATGCCTCTTTATAATCTAACTCAAAGTTCTGTGATCCTATGACTCCATGTCAGTAACATTATCGTGTGTATAAATGTAATTTTCTACAAAAAATTCTTTCTTCCCGAGAGAGAGAGAGAGAGAGAGAGAGGGGAGAGAGAGAGGACAGAACGAGGGAGGGGAGAGAGAGAGGACAGAACGAGGGAGGGGAGGGGCCTCCCGAACAAAGGAAGCATGGAGTCAAATACTTTTCTCGTTTTTCTCGTGACAAGGTTCTAAATCAGTGGTAAAAGTTTTTCTCACGTCAAACGACACTTTACATTTTATCCTTAAATACGTCAGTAATGGAAAACATTACTATTTGCTTACATGAGTAATAGTCCCAGCAGAATCTTTTTTTTTTTTTTGATTCTCTGTGACTATTAAACATTACATCAGAATAAGAGAAAAACTTCCATAACTGATCATTTCTTCACATGAAACTCGTATACTACAGCCAAGAGGCTCTCTTTTTCCTCATTAATCAGATCATTATTATCAGAATCCACATTTTAAATACTTGGCTTTTCTTCTGTTTAAATTAATTGTGCCCTTTTCCCCGCCCCCGGGGGATATAGAAGGTTTTATTATCCTATCACTTCTGACCCTAACTATCCCTATCTCTCTAATCCTATTTATCTAAACAGTTGTGCCTCTTTTGCACTTATACCCCTGTGGCTCTTTTCATCATCTGTTCTGTTTTTTAAGGAGGGACCAATGCTTCCCCCAAGGTTAAAACGTCTAAACCTGACTATTGTTCTATCGCGTCCGATAGAACGCCCGTCACGGCGGTCGCCTGGCCACGCTGCAGTCCGTCGAGCCGAATTCTCTCTCTCTCTTCCATTTAAAACAATGTGCAGATTTTCAAAAGTAACGATCCGCTTACCTCTTTCGAAGAGAAGAGAGAAGAGAAGAGAGAATTCTCCCGGCCCACGGACCCAGTCTATATTTGAGCTCATCTCTGTCTTTCCCCTGCACCATCACGTCGGGGGTCTCCAAATGAAGTCAATAATTCCCTTGACTGACGTGTTCGAGTTGATGCAGAGGCATGACAACAGATCTCCAAGTTTTAACATCTGTATTTAATTATCTTTACAATCAGATACAGAAATTCCAACAAAGAGGGCTCCTAAAACTATGCATGTCCCTGGCTCGCCCTCGGCTCATTCTCCTGTGTCCTCTCAAGCCAGAGCATTATCAGTCCATGTTCAGGAAGCAGGGGGCGTGTCGTATCAGGCAGGACTTGGGTCCGGCCTCTTCCATCATGTCCCCTCTGTCTGCCGTACCTTAAACAGAATCATTCACACACACTACCACTCCCCAAATTTATTACTTCTTTGAGATAAGGCAGAAGGCTCTCTGGGTCCCCCTCCTTCAGGATTAGCAGAATCCCCCCCCAGATTACCTATCATTAACTCACCCATGCACTTTGGACTAACAAAGGAACATGGGGAAACCAGGTCTTTTTGCTTTAGGAAAAGACAGTTCAAATCAGGGTCAGCCAATATTCACATCTGCATAGTTAAAATATACAACATTATGCATGACTTTGCTACTGGCTCCGGACACACAGGGGTAAGTGTGATGTGCACAGGGGTGGGAACTTATAAGATTTTTTTCTTCCTCCCACTCCTTTTCGAGTTTGAATGAATGATGTCAATATTGTATCTGTAAAGGGTTGATTTGATGTACATGAACTCGAAATAAATAAACACTCAACTCAACTCAACTCAACATGAGATGCAGAAAACACGTGACAAAATCCTTGTCTTTTTAACTTCTTCCTGTAAGAAAACCACTCCAATTTTTTCCCTTTTCATTATCCCCAAAATCTTTCTATTGGCCCCAAAACTCCTTTAACATTATATGCATATGCGCTTCAACAAAACTATAAGTCCAAAAAGACAGAGTTACTCCCATCTCTGCGGTCTCCTCAGTGACCTGTGTGCCAAGTGTTGTGAGCGATATAGAGGGAAAGCCTGTACCACTCGATGGCTGTGCAGGGTCCTCTAGTGGCGTTACCTGGTTGTTGTGGTGCATTACGGCTCTCTGCTCCCCGGTATTTCTTCGTGGGGGAGAATCACTTATGATCCGCCCCCCTTCATCCCTTCATAAGGGAACTATGTTTCTTTCTTGATCATTGTCTTCGGAAAGCTTCCAATTTCTTCTTATATCCTCGAGTGGAACCTTAGTCTCTCGCTTCCTCTGTGCGCGCTCATTTGTGCCACATTGTGCTTTTGAGTTAGGCTGTCGCCATTTTGGTTGCTCACCGGAAGTCCCCATGATCCCCTTTTCAAACTTGTCAGGGCACGAGGGAAACAACAATATTAGCATTGCCTGTGAAACGAAAACGCCATTCTCGCATACTTCAAGATGCTGCATTGACCAGGAGAGTCCTCCAGCTCTCATGTACTTTTATAGGTCAAAGTCTAAGCCAATGACAACAATTAAAAAACATGGTGGAAGTAAATATTCTTAAGGGCACTAACCTCACAGCAGGACCATCGACTACCTCTACGCTGCCGTGTGCTGGGCCCCGAGCAGTATAGAGCGGGACAGGAGAAGACTGAACAAGCTGGTCAGGCGGACCAGCTCCGCTCTGGGCTGCTCCCTGGACTCAGTGGAGGAGGTGAGGGACAGGAGGGTGCTAGCCGAAGTCACCTCCATCAGGGACAACACCTCCCACCCGCTGCACAGAATTGTAGAGGAGCTGAGGAACTCCCTCAGTGGAAGACTGAGACACCCCCAGCGCAAGAAGGAGCTGTACTTCAGGGCGCTCCTTGTATAGCTGTCAGACTGTACAATAAGTCACTTTAAGTCACTCATGACCTACTCTAGGACTGAAGAACCAGCCCTGCTATTGCCATTTATTGTACATAATTATATCCTGCACAGACTATATTTTTAACCTGTAACATGTAGCACACTTCTGTGTTTTACCTGAGTTTTGTCTGAGTGATGCCAAATGTGATATGTAGATTTCTCCATTGTGAGATCAAAGTGTATCTTATCTTATTTTATCATAAAAAGGTCACATTTGTTTTGTTTTTGTTTTGTTTTTCATGTGGAGCAACTGTCAAAATTACACAGAGTACCTTTAAAAAGACCAAGTGCAGATGCCCCCTTTTTGGTCAAGCAATTAGCTAGCTGCTCTTTGGTGGCCGACCTGCTGAATAGCGTGTAGGAGTTCCTTCATACTGCTGATCTCAAGGCACAGTCTCTTCTCTGACAGATTTGATATGACAGCAGAAGTGAATAATCTGTTACGGACACAATGGATACAGCTTTGTATGAACAGTCCGTGGTGGTGATTTCAGAGTATAGGGTAGCAAGGAAAATGCACTATCAATCCAAGTAGTAAGTAAAATTACTGACGCAAGTTCCAGAATTTCTCCGACCAATGCACTCCGCACAACTCTCCTGATGCGTTTTGACAACCAAGAGATAGGTTTCCTTTGAAGGTTTTTTTGCTTTTGAATTATATCAACTATAACAAAAACATATTCAGTGTAAATAAATTCACTGTTTTAAAATTCAGTGTAAAAAAATTCAATGTTTTAAAATTCAGTGTCAAAATATTCAATGTTTTAAAATGTAGTGTCAAAAAATTCAATGTTGAAAAAAATTCAGTGTCCAAAAATGTGTTACTTTTTTTTCGCTGGTTGAAATGTCATGCTTGATTTCCGGTTAAATCAAGACAGAAGCCATCGATCAGCCAAACCTCCATAGATGTAGCCGGGGCCAGAACATGACTTTGGCTTTATCCAAATGTCCACACTATACCATATTCACTCACTCACTACATAGTGCGGGGCTATATCGTGAGTGAGTGACTGACTGAGTGAGTGCACTGATCCTGATGGCGATTTGGACGCTGCACACTATTTTCAGGCCGTGCTGTTGTACGTGAGCGTCCCTCACTAGCATGGATCAGGGAGCGGAGAGAGGAGCGGCCATGACAAGGTAAAAGTTGAATTTACGTCTTAATTAGCACATAACATTTAATTGTAATAACATTGGAGGTGGGAAATAGCCCCCTCTATTGTCATATCAGAAGTCTGTTAGGTGATTAAACAGATCATTTTTTGACTTTTCCTCCAGCCTTGAGCTCCAGTTCTAACACGCTAACCACGGGTGATCATGTCAGAGTTAATGGCCTAAATGTTTTTAAGATTAGAAGTACTTCAATAAAAGCTATGAAACATGTTTCTCACAGATTGTGTGGTTGGATAAAACAAACACATACATCACTTTTCATTGCACACATAGCACTAAATCATAATTGTTTTATTTTATTCCAGGTTGTGATGAGTACACCGTTGAAAAGACAGCTGTGTCAGAGGCAGACGTCCAGGCACCTGCTGTTGTTACTACTGCTGCTGCATATGTCTTCAGAAAATGAGAGATGTGTTCTAACTATCCATGACTTGTAATTAATAAACACATGAAAATATAGGTCGTTGTAGTTTGTATTGTAATCCACAGAAGCTGGAGGTAATGGAAATGGATGAAGAAATGATGGCCTCTGGAAGACAGCTGCCTCTGGAAAAGAAATTCACACAAAAAAATCATTAATTTAAACAGACCCGGTTCTTCTGGGATTACAGATTAAAATTAGCCTTTTGCTACAATCAGACATGTCAACATATGTTCAACCACATGTTCATAAACATGTACTGTCCCAGTCAAATGAATAAATACAAATACTCAGTTGTAGAGTAGAAAACAACGCTCTGAGAATGCCTTTACAAACACACGCTTGAACACTATTCAATAACTTGACATGTCATACCAACGGTAAATGTAAATACATTAAAGTATTGTGTATTAAGTTGTGTATGTATTACAGTAAATGTAAATACATTTACTGTGGGGACATTGAGCTGGTGGTCAGCTTCAAGTACCTGGGTGTTCACATTAACAATAAACTGGACTGGTCCCATAACATCAAAGCCCTGTACAAGAAGGGCCAAAGTCGCCTCTTCCTTCTGAGGAGGCTGAGGTCCTTCGGAGTGAGCAGGCCTCTGCTCAAGACTTTATATGACTCTGTGGTAGCCTCTGCCATACACTACACTGCCGTGTGCTGGGCCCCGGGCAGCACAGAGCGGGACAGAAACAAACTGAACAAGCTGGTCAGGAGGGCCAGCTCCACTCTGGGCTGCTCCCTGGACTCTGTAGAGGACGTGAGGGACAGGAGGGTGCTAGTCAAAGTCTGGAGGAGCTGAGGAGTTCCTTCAGTGGAAGACTGAGAAGTGTAAGAAGGAGCTCTACTGCAAGGCCTTTATCCCCACTGCTGTCAGACTGTACAACAAGTCACTTTAAGTCACTGTATCTGAAAAACCTGCACTACTATTGACATTGTTTCTGATTGCCACTTTTTAAATCAACACTTTTTTGTATCCTGAATTTAACATGTTTGCACATTTCTTTCTTTTTGCACAATCTTGAGTGTTTCTATCCATGCCAGATGTGACATGTAAATTTCTTCTTTGTGAGATCAATAAAGTAAATCTTATCTTATCTTATATACATTCCCAGTCTTTAAAGAACAACTCATCCTCAAATCTTTTTTTTTTGCTGATAAACGGTATAAATGAGTCCAATAGTGTTGTCTACATATCCTGGTCATAATTTTGTCACTTTGGTGCAAATTTGTTGAAAGAGCAACTTTCTGCCTAAAACTGTCTGAGGCGCCATCTGCAGACGACCTGTATTTACTACATTTGAATTTTGAATCTGGCGCCAACATTGGCCGCAGCAGTGGCTGCTGACGTCTGCAGTAGCTCCTTACGTCAGTTGCCCTGCCGCCCTGAGGTATTTAAGCGGCCCCATTCTCATTCACGCCCCCGTAGCGAGTTGGAGAAGGAATAGCAGAGAGTATTTTCATTGATTGTCACGTTTGCGATTAGTTATAGCATTTAGGTAGATTTTTATTAGCATAGTTGCTTGTATTATTGATAATTGTGTAGTGTTAATAGCGTGGTTGTTGAATATTGTAGTTTTAGGCTTTAGTTGCTTTTATTGTTTGATTAATTAACTGAATTTAGCTTAGGACTTTTGTTAGTATTACTTGTTAGTGTTCTATATTATGTGAAATTTCATTGTATATTCTTTATTGTACTTGTGTACAATAAATGCTACTTTATGTTTGAGCGTGTGTTAAATTACTGTCTCTTTTGTGCACATTGGGGTATCATTTCTATCCAAAATACCTTTGGGGTTTCCATGCTTGCAGACCTGTGACAAGCAGTTTGTACTTTTATTCCACTCTAATCTATATCATTCAGAAACAGGCCCCATTCTGTGGCGGTCTGCTGCCTCCGCTGCCTCTGCAGTTATTATTATAGATCCATGGGTGGTGGTGCCCGCTAGCTCGCGAGCCGAGCCGCTAGCTCTACTAGCAGCGCTCACTCTACTCGCGGCTCAAATTCATAGGGCTGAGAGCCGCCGTCTGCCTCCTCTCTCTCAACCTCTGGTGAGGACGGTGGAGAGAAGTCCTCCACCTCCTAAGACCGCACAGAAGCTATAGAGCTGGCGTGTGTGATCACTCTCCGTCGTTGTCACAGCCAATGCTGATGTCAAGTGTCAATAACAGCTTAGACCCGCCCAACATTCACCCGCCGCCTGTCCCCTTTAGTCCTCCAGGCTACGCCCCTTTTGGAGGGAGATTTGAAAAGAAAATGTGAGGGACGTAAGCCTCGAGGAGCGGGGGTGAGAAGTTCTTTAACAGGAGGCTGGTAGAGTGGGATTTACAAAATATATACTCAATTAAAACCATATCTATCAGTCTGATTCCTCTCTGTAGTATTAATATTCAATCCGTGGGTTTGTTTTCTCCCTAAAGAACCGATCCTTCATGGTTCACTAAGATGTCAAAATTTAAGAGTAAAGTTAGAATAATTATTGGAAGTCTAGATGAAAAAAATTAACAACATAATTAACAACAACCTCTTAGCATGTTCTGTCTCTAGAACAGTCAGCAGGTTTCTGACCGGTTGAATTATCTCGTCCTTGCTGCACTGCTAGAATAATATACACATTGAAATTGGGAACATAGTGTACGTCACACAAGAACCGCAAAACCCCAGGTACTTGGCCTTCCTGCGTTTAATTTTATCTAGCGTTAGCAAAAATTAGTTTTGGGGAATCCCAAAACGTAGAAGCCACCTACGCGGAGCTTTCTAATAATAAGCTAAGTCAAAAACATGTTCAGAAAGTACATAGTGGTTTGGATGTTACATACTAACTAATGATTAGAAAACGCACTTACCGGTTTGTAGGTGGACGCCATGTTCAGATGAACAAGACAAAGTCATGTTCTGGCCCCGGCTACATCTATGGAGGATTGGCTGATCGATGGCTTCTGTCTTGATTTATCCGGAAATCAAGCATGACATTTCAACCAGCAAAAAAAAATGCAACACATTTTTTGACACTGAATCTTTTTCAACATAGAATTTTTGGACACTGAATTTTAAAACAATTAATTTTTAATACTGAATTTTAAAACATTGAATATTTTGACACTAAATTTCAAAACATTGAATTTTTGGACACTGAATTTTAAAACATTGAATTTATTTACACTGAATACTTTTTTGTTATAGTTTATATAATTCAAAAGCAAAAAAAGTGTTGATAATAAAAACACAAAATAACCTTCATACTTTCCCCTTTCACCCATTAGCCCTTATGAAGAATGTTGCCAAAAGGGCGGCTATACTAGTGTCTGCGTTCAAATCACAGGTGGGAATATACTGTGCAATTTCCCTTGCGCGCCCTGCTAGTGACAAGGTAACACCTAGCGCTTGCTTCTTTTTGTCCAGATCTGTGACCAACCGTGTCTGCTATCACAGGTTTATTGTGATAGCAGACAAATGAATATGTGGACTTATTACAACTTTGACTCTTAAAAGGGGGCTAACCTTATTAAAAACTTTTTTTTTTCTGATAAAACACATTAAAAACACGTATTTCCCACCTTAGCAATGTGTTATCGTGTTATAGATTAGTAATAAATCAGTAAAATAACTTTTTACTATCAACGCCTCTGATTGGCCAGAAAAATTATGACGTATTTGTAGGGGACGCAGCTCCCGCCTTACTGTTTATGGCATTGCTCCTGCTGCCGCTTTGACACAAATAGACCTTAAAATGGGTGTGTTTTGTATGGCCCCGGGATGCAACAATGAAAATTACCAAAAGAAGAGTGTAAACAGCAGTCCCTACGATCTTTGACTTATTTAGAGCAGTGTTTTTCAACCTTTTTTGAGCCAAGGCACACTTTTTTCATTGAAAAAACTTGTGGCACACCACCATGAGAAAATTTAAAAATATATACTCTGTAGCCTATATTTACAATATAAAGTCATTCTTATCAAAGTGCTTAAATCCAGGCATTGAACATCAAGCTTCGTTTTAATATTTCTCAATACAATGAGTTAACAAGAGTTTGGTAATAAAGTGGGGGGAAAAACCATAAAAAAATCCACTCTCAGCCCAAAAAGTCAAATAATGACTCACAGGGCTCTTATATGTGAAAAATAATGATTAAAAAAATGCCCTGCTGTGTGTTCTGTTTGATTTGTTCACAACATTTTACTTTTTGCTCAAATAACATGCATTTTTAATGCATGTGGAAAATGTTGGTATCCAAGCTTTCAATTCAGGAGTTTTGCGCTTCGGCAAAAGACACAGGAGAGACTCGGGGAGACACAGGAGATGGTCCTGAACACGATTCAAGGACCGCACAGATGGTTCTGTCCGCGCGACAAGGGTCTGCGTGCGGCACCATGTTACAGATGTGCGTTCGCTGAGCTGTTGTCAAAGCGGCTGTCAATACAAAACGGGCCACAGCTGCCCCGGGGTCAGAGCGGAACTGAGAGAAGACAACAGCGCAAGTTCCGTGAAATGAGTTCTATCAAGCTCCAACTATAACCAATTTTTCGAGTTTCAACCCAGTATTCAGCAGAAAACACAACTGTCATTGACCCATGAACGTGTCAAATGATTGAACACACACTCCATTTCTCTCAAACTCAACATCTGGAGCTGGGACATAGAGTTGAGGCTTCTCTCTCGGTGTTGCGGGTATTGACGTGTTAGCTGGTGTTAGCTGATGTCCATAAAAATAATCCATCTTATCAAACCACCTCCAGACTTTTCAGTTCTGTCCACTTTTACGGCTGGGATCTTTCATTTCACGGTAGTCACTTTTACACTTCTTAACTTTTCTCTGCACTGCGATATCCGTGATATCCATCCCTTCGTCCCTAGCGCAACCTTCGCTAACACTTATTTACACTCACTCGGGTGGCACCATCGAGCTTAAACTGGCCGCATCTACAAACCAGGTCGAGACAGGTCGCACCCGGTCGGACCATAGATCCATCCCTCCAGCCCTTGGAAACGGCCCTAATGTCTGCAAATGTTGAGTTCTTGAAGATTGCTCCTCATCTGAACCGAGTCAGAGTCCTCAAAATCAGAATTACTGTCACAACAAGTACACCATCCATCCATCCATTTTCTTCCGCTTTATCCGTTGCCGGGTCGCGGGGGCAGCAGTCTAAGCAGAGACGCCCAGACTTCCCTATCCACACACACCTCCTCTAGCTCGTCCGGGGGGACCCCAAGGCGTTCCCAGGCCAGCTGAGAGACATAGTCTCTCCAGTGTGTCCTGGGTCTTCCCCTGGGCCTCCTCCCGGTGGGACGTGCCCGGAACACCTCCCCAGGAAGGCGTCCAGGAGGCATCCTGAACAGATGCCCGAGCCACCTCAACTGGTTCCTCTCGACGTGGAGAAGCAGCGGCTCTACTCCGAGCTCCTCCCGTGTGACTGAGCTCCTCACCCTATCTCTAAGGGAGCGCCCAGCCACTCTGCGGAGGAAGCTCATTTCGACCGCTTGTATCCGCGATCTCGTTCTTTCGGTCATTACCCACAGCTCATGACCATAGGTGAGGGAGGGAACGAAGATTGACCGGTAAATTGAGACCTTTGCCTTTCGGCTCAGCTCCCTCTTTACCACAACGGTCTGATACAGAGACCGCATCACTGCGCACGCTGCACCGATCCGCCTGTCAATCTCACGCTCCATCCTCCCCTCACTCGTGAACAAGACCCCGAGATACTTGAACTCCTCCACTTGAGGAAGGACCTCTCCACCCACCTGAAGAGGGCAAGGCACCTTTTTCCGGTCGAGCACCATGGCCTCAAATTTGGAGGTGCTGATTCTCATCCCAGCCGCTTCACACTCGGCTGCAAACCGTCCCAGTGCATGTTGCAGGTCCTGGTTCGTTGGAGCCAACAGGACGACATCATCCGCAAAAAGTAGAGATGAAATCCTGTGGTTCCCGAACCGGACCCCCTCCGGCCCCTGGCTGCGCCTAGAGATTCTGTCCATAAATACAGTGAACAGAACCGGTGACAAAGGGCAGCCTTGGCGGAGGCCAACATGCACCGGGAACAGGTCTGACTCACTGCCGGCAATGCGAACACAGCTCTGGCTCCGGTCATACAGGGACCGAACAGCCCTCAGCAGAGGACCCCGGACCCCGTACTCCCGGAGGACCCCCCAAAGGACACCCCGGGGAACACGGTCGAACGCCTTCTCCAAATCCACAAAGCACATGTGGACAGGTTGGGCGAACTCCCATGAACCCTCGAGTATCCGATGGAGAGTATAGAGCTGGTCCAGTGTTCCGCGACCGGGACGAAAAACACACACTGCTCCTCCTGAATCCGAGATTCGACCATCGGACGTAGCCTCCTCTCCAGTACCTTGGAGTAGACCTTACCGGGGAGGCTGAGGAGTGTGATCCCACGATAATTGGAACACACCCTCCGGTCCCCCTTCTTGTAGAGAGGGACCACCACCCCGGTCTGCCACTCCATTGGCACCGCCCCCGATCGCCACGCGATGTTGCAGAGACGTGTCAGCCAAGACAGTCCTACAACATCCAGAGACTTTAGATAGTCAGGACGGATCTCATCCACTCCCGGCGCCTTGCCACCATGGAGGCTGCCAACCACCTTGGTGACCTCGGCCAGGGAGATGGAAGTATCCGCCCCAACATCCTCAGCCTCTGCCTCCTGGACGGAGGACGTGACGGGGGGATTGAGGAGAACCTCGAAGTATTCCTTCCACCGCCCGACAATATCCCCAGTCGAGGTCAGCAGCCCTCCACCCGCACCATACACGGTGTTGGCAAAGAACTGCTTCCCCCTCCTGAGGCGCCGGACGGTTTGCCAGAACCTCTTCGAGGCCGACCGATAGTCATGCTCCATGGACTCTCCGAACTCCTCCCAGTCCCGGGTTTTTGCCTCTGCAACAGCCCGGGCCGCGGCACGTTTGGCCTGCCGGTACTGGACAGCTGCCTCAGGAGTCCCACGAACCATCATTGCTCGATAGGACTCCTTCTTCAGCCTGACGGCATCCCTTACTGCCGGTCTGCTGGTCCCGGCGGCAATCCCCGAACCCGGTGGTGGACACAACAAGTACGCAAGGGCTCATAAATTAAAAACCCTGACTTGTATTGTCCATCACTGAATAACAAATACAGTGCCTTGCGAAAGTGAACCTTTCAACATTTTGCCACATTTCAGGCTTCAAACATAAAGATAAAAATTTTTAATTTTTTGTCATGAATCAACAACAAGTGGGACACAATCGTGAAGTGGAACAAAATTTATTGGATAATTAAACTTTTTTAACAAATAAAACACTGAAAAGTGGGGCATGCAATATTATTCGGCCCCTTTACTTTCAGTGCAGCAAACTCACTCCAGAAGTTCAGTGAGGATCTTTGAATGATCCAATGTTGTCCTAAATGACTGATGATGATAAATAGAATGCACCTGTGTGTAATCAAGTCTCCGTATAAATGCACTTGCTCTTTTGATAGTCTCAGGGTTCTGTTTAAAGCGCAGAGAGAACCATGAAGACAAAGGAACACACCAGGCAGGTCCGAGATACTGTTATGGAGAAGTTTAAAGCCAGATTTGGATACAAAAAGATTTCCCAAGCTTTAAACATCTCAAGGAGCACTGTGCAAGCAATTATATTGAAATGGAAGGAGTATCAGACCACTGCAAATCTACCAAGACCCGGCCGTCCCTCCAAACTTTCATCTCAAACAAGGAGAAGACTGATCAGACATGCAGCCAAGAGACCCATGATCACTCTGGATGAACTGCAGATAACTACAGCTGAGGTGGGAGAGTCTGTCCATAGGACAACAATCAGTCGTGCACTGCACAAATCTGGCCTTTATGGAAGAGTGGCAAGAAGAAAGGTATCCATAAAAAGTCTTGTTTAAAGTGTGCCACAAGCCACCTGGGAGACACACCAAACATGTGGAAGAAGGTGCTATGGTCAGATGAAACCAAAATCGAACATTTTGGCCACAATGCAAAACGATATGTTTGGCATAAAAGCAACACAGCTCATCACCCTGAACACACCATCCACACTGTCAAACATGGTGGTGGTAGCATCATGGTTTGGGCCTGCTTTTCTTCAGCAGGGACAGGGAAGATGGCTAAAATTGATGGGAAGATGGATAGAGCCAAATACAGGACCATTCTGGAAGAAAACCTGTTGGAGTCTGCAAAAGACCTGAGACTGGGACGGAGATTTATCTTCCAACAGGACAATGATCCAAAACATAAAGCCAAATCTACAGTGGAATGGTTCACAAATAGACGTATCCAGGTGTTAGAATGGCCAAGTCAAAGTCCAGACCTGAATCCAATCGAGAATCTGTGGAAAGAGCTGAAGACTGCTGTTCACAAACGCTCTCCATCCAACCTCACTGAGCTCGAGCTGTTTTGCAAGGAAGAATGGGAAAGAATTCCAGTCTCTCGATGTGCAAAACTGATAGAGACATACCCCAAGCGACTTGCAGCTGTATTTGCAGAAAAAGGTGGCGCTACAAAGTATAGTGCAAAGGGGCCGAATAATATTGCACGCCCCACTTTTCAGTTTTTAATTTGTTAAAAAAGTTTAAACTATCCAATAAATTTCGTTCCACTTCACGATTGTGTCCCACTTGTTGTTGATTCTTGACAAAAATTTTAATTTTTATATCTTTATGTTTGAAGCCTGAAATACTTTCGCAAGGCACTGTATCTGTTTAAAACGTCCGTGTACAAAGTTATGGCTTACAAATGCATATCAACAAAGCCCAAAGACCCCTACGTGTACGTCACTTCCGGTCTCGGCAATTTTTCCGCAAACGTCTTTTTGCATGATATTTATTGATAGAAATCGCTAAGGGTGAAACTATCTGTCAAAATGAGTTTTATTTAACACAAAAAAAGACCACAATATACCAACAAAAAAATAATAGGTCCCTTTTAAAAGATTTCTTTACCCTACACTGCTCCTAATTGCACAGAAAAACACCAATTAACAGAATTGTTGTTTTGTCTTCTTTTTAGAGCGGTCGGAGAAACGTCGACCTTGACTTGATGTTTTCACACAAGAAAAGAGGTAATACTAGAGTTGACTGTTGAATGGACTGGTGAGTGGATGATGATGTTTGGTTTCTCACTTCACACTTCTTTTCTATCCTGTTGAGATGGAAACAAGTAATCTTCTCTCTTGAAATATGGTCCATATCTTCTCTAAAATCTCTACACAAATACCAGATGCACGTTTGTGTTTCCCTCTAAGCTTCCCCTCTCGCCTTCAGGCCCTCTGTACAGCTCTCCGGACTCCCTGGCTGAGTCCTGGTTCAGGGCCAAGCTGAGCCGTGAGCGCAGCTACAGTTCTGCCTGTTCGTACGAGGAGTCGGACATGGACCTGAGCTGCTCCCTGGGGGTCTATGCTCTCATTGACAATATGCTGAGCTTCATCAGTGGAGACGTGGGGCTCGTTCCGGCTTTCAGGGAACCAGAGGAGAACATGTCCACCAGCCCTCAGGCCATTGTGCTGGCCATGGAGCAGCAGCAGAGCAGGGCCGAGGTGAAAACACCATGTTCTTATGTAGAGCTATGCCAATCATCAAGTAGCAATTATCTGTACCTGACCACAAAAATGAATCTGTAATAAAGTATAGATATACAGTACATAATTGCTGTATTTGTGATTGGCTGATTACAACCATGAACATTCGATTAAGTGCAGTCTCTTCAACTCCACACGCCACTAAAGTTTTGTAGTAAATGTGTTTTCCTGCTCTCTGTCTCTGCAGCTGCGTCTGGAGGCTCTTCACCAGATTGTGGTCCTGATCTCTGGTATGGAGGAGAAGGGCTCGGCTCCGGGGATCAGCGAGCGCTCCAGTCCCTTCCAGTCCTCTTCCCTCCTTACCTCGGTCCGGCTGCAGTTCCTGGCTGGCTGCTTTGGCCTGGGCACCGTGGGCACCGGGGCACTGAAGAGAGAGAGCGTGCAGCTGCATCACTACCAGGTCTTACACGTTACATCACTTTACAGCAGGGTTTAGGGAGAGGACTTCAGAACAGAGACCTGAGACCAGGCCATGAAAGGCGTCTAACCTACTGGGCACAAAAACAGAAGAAGAGAGGACTAATGTGAGAGGACTTCAGGGAGGAGACGTGAGACCAGTACTAATGTGAAAGGTCTTCAGGAAAGAGCCATTTGACCAGGACTAATGTGGGAGGACTGAGCCCTGAGACCAAAAAACCGCCCTCTCCACTTTCTGACAAATTGCACATGCGCAACACTCTTCCTACTTCTGGTATTGCCTACTAAAGCGTGTGCAAGAGACACACGAGCCCACTTCTCTTTGTACACGCTCTGCTTACAAGTCACTGTCGGCATCACTCACCCAAGCTCACTTTCCAAGAAGATTTTCACTTGTTCCACTTTGTCAGACAGTAAAGACGTACATAACTTTTACTGGAAGTGATTTTAAATGGATTTCTCCTAATAGAATGCCAAACTTTACCACACGAGTAGAAACTTTGCGACTGAAGATTTCAGCGCACGTCATTGTGTCAAAGAATCTCCCAAAAACACTCTGGTCTTGTTTGACGAGCACGTACGACATCCTTACACCAGAAGGATTGACAATTAAGAGGACCAATTGTCTGGATAATCCACCAAGAAAAGGAAAATTCACCTATATGCCTAAATTTGCTGTAGACGCTATAGTCCTGATGGTATCGTCCACACAACCTTCAGATCTCACACCATCAGACACACCGTCTTTTCACTTAATCACACTGGGCCGAGAATATCTTGTTATACTGACGTATTATTGAAGTTTTTAGGTGTAACCTAAAGGTGTAACATAGGTGTAACCAGTGTTCTGTGTTCAGGATGGGATAATGGATTACCACAGGCGTAACCATTATGCTGTTTTCAGGATGGGATAAAGGCTGCAAAGCGGAGTCTTCAGATGGAGATCCAGACCGCGGTCCATAAGATATACCAGCAGCTGTCGGTGACTCTGGAGAGAGCTCTTCAGTCCAACAAACACCACATCGGTAACCCCTCACCTGACACACATGACCTCCCAAACACTCATGACATACAGAAGAGGCAACACTACCAGCCTTAAGTACTTAAAGGAGCTATACCTGATTTGTTTGTAATGAGTTCACAAAAAAGCGTATTACTGCATACAAGTTGTATTACAACCTGTAATTTAATTGAAAAATTGAGCTAGTTGATTCATCTTGTGTTTGAATTCAGGCCATGCAAAGTGCTGAGTTGACACTTTGCGGGACGCTAGTTGTTCTCCACGACGACGGACGGTGCTTTTGCAAACAGGTTGCCTCTAGCGCGTGCCCAGCGGCAGTTAAAGAACTTCTCACTCCCGCTCCTCGAGGCTTACGTCACTCACATTTTCTTTTTAAATTTCCCTCCAAATGGGCTTACCCTGAAGGACTTAAGGGGCCAGGCGGGGGGGTGAATGTTGGGCAGGTCTAAGCTGTGATTGACATCAGCATTGGCTGTGACAAAGATGGAGAGTGATCACACACGCTATAGCTTCTGTGCGGTCTTAGGAGGTGGAGGACTTCTCTCCACCGTCCTCACCGAAGGGTGAGAGAGAGGAGGCAGACGACGGCCCTCAGCCCTATCAATTAGCGCCGCTAGTAGAGCTAGCACCGCTATTAGAGCTAGCACAGCTATTAGAGCTAGCACCGCTAGTAGAGCTTGCGGCTCAGCTCGCGAGCTAGCGGGCACCACCCATGGATCTATTATAATAACTGCAGAGGTAGCAGACCGCCACTAAATGGGGCCTGTTTCTGAATTATATAGATTAGAGTGGAATAAAAACGAACTGCTTGTCACAGGTCTTGAAGAGCAATCATGTAGGGATCCGGACCCCGAAATGCTAACCTGTGTGAACCTTTGACAAGAGTAGCCATTTATGTAGCTAGCCTTCCCATTTTCCCATACAGTAACCCCTTATGTTGCGGTGCTTTGTTTGACAGTTTTGTCTGTACATTTTATTTATGAACCCAGACCAAGAAACTATATGTTGTGGGGTCATATAGTTACAAAATTCTAAACTCTGCCACAATAACCTGCGGCCACTGCACCTCTTTGTCTCCAAGGGAAAACTTGTGCTGCATGGAAACCCCGAAGGCATTTTGGATAGAAATGATACCGCAATGTGCAAAAAGAGACAGTAATTTAACACACGCTCAAACATAAAGTAGCATTTATTGTACACAAGTACAATAAAGAATATACAATGAAATTGCACACAATATAGCACACTAGTAATACTAACAAAAGTCCTAAGCTAAATTCAGCTAACTAATCTAACAATAAAACAAACTAATGACAAAAACTACAATATTCAACAACAACGCTATTAACACTCCACAATTATCTATAATACAAACAGCTATGCTAATAAAAATCTACCTAAATGCTATAACTAATCGCAAACCTGACAATCGATGAAAATACTCTCCGCTATTCCTTCTCCAACTCGCTACGGGGGCGTGAACGAGACTGAGCCGCTTATATACCTCATGGCGGCAGGGCAACACAGCCTTCACGGCTGTGCCAATGTTGGCGCCAGATTCAAAATTCAAATGTAGTAAATACAGGTCGCCTGCAGATGGCGCCTCACTGACGGTTTTAGGCAGAAAGTTGATCTTTCAACTAATTTGCACTAAATTGACAAAATTATGACCAGGATATGTACACAACACTATTGGACACTCATTTATACTGTTTATCAGCAAATAATTGGATTTGAGGATAAACAAGAACAGAATGGCAGCCAAAGGAGGATCAACGCAGAAAGTCGCTATAAGACATTGCTGAATTGGGTATAGCTCCTTTAAGTAAAAGTAGAGAAATAATACCCTATCTCTCTCCCTCTCCGGTGTCTGTCTCTGGCCTCTCTCTCTCTGGTCTCTGTCTCTCTAGTCCCTCTCTGGCCCGTCTCTGGTCTTCCTCTGGTCTCCATCGCTGGTCTCTCTGGTTTTCCTCTGGTCTCGCTCAGGTTTCTCTCTGATTTCTCTCTGGTTGCCCTCTGTTCTCTCTCTCTCGTGTCTTCCTCTGCTCCCTCTTTGGTCTTTCATTAGGTTCTTTACAGCTAAATTACTTCTACTACAGTACAGACCAGAAGTTTGGACACACTTTCTCATTCAATGAGTCTCCTTTCTTGTCATGACTATTGACTGTAGATTCACACCCAGGCTGTGTAAGGGCTATTTGACCAATAAGGAGAGTGGGAGGGTGCTGGGCCAGATGACCTGGCCTCCGCAATCACCGGACCTGAACCCAATCGAGATGGTTTTGGATCGAGCTGGACCACAGATTGAAGGCAAAAGGGCTAACAAGTGCTAAGCATCTCTGGGAACTCCTTCAAGACTGTCGGAAGACCATTTCAGATTACTACCTCTTGAAGCTCATCAAGAGAATGCCAAGAGTGTGCGAAGCAGTAATCAGAGCAAAAGATGTCTACTTTGAAGAACCTAGGATAAAAGACATATTTTCAGTTTTTTCAAACTTTTCTTTTGTACGTACAAAATTCATCGTTTTGATGCCTTCAGTGTGAATCTCCAATTTTCATAATCATGAAAATAAAAAACGTTATATGTTAAATTTAATTTCCCACTTGTACAGAGTGTTGCAGTCCTATTTTCCCCTTTGCTGCTTGCAGAAGCTCAGCAGCGCCTCCTTTTGGTAACCGTGTTTGCCCTGAGCGTGCGGTACCAGCCTGTGGACGTGTCTCTGGCCATCTCCAGTGGACTCCTGAACGTCTTGTCTCAGCTGTGTGGGACGGAGACCATGTTGGGACAACCTCTACAACTGAAGCTGAAACCAGGAGTGTCCCAGCTCAGCACAGCTCTCAAAGTGGCCTCCACCAGACTGCTGCAGATCCTGGCCATCAGCACCGGGTGAGGGGCCTGGCTTCTATTTACTCTCCCAGTATGATGTCTTCCAGTGCTTTCCAAATAATCCCCTAGTACAGTGGTTCCCAAAGTGGGGGTCGCGGGAACCCCAGGGGGGTCGCAAGATATACAAATATATAGCTCTTAAATATTTTTTTAATTATATATTTAAATTAGGGCTGTCAAAATTATCGCGTTAACGCACGTTAATTAATTTTTTTCATTAATCGCAATAAAAAATTAACGCATTTGACGCATGCCCATGCATCCCATAATAACACTCAGAATGCCGCGGACACATGGGCGTGTAAGATGGGGACAGAGCAGGTAGGCCCTCTGGGAATTCAAGTTTTTAAAGAATACACGCGTGACCGCGGGGCACCTGTAGTTTCCTGTATGAACTCTGCATGATGAGCTGCGGATGCGACAGTGCTCTGGACAGCAGTTCCCACTTCCAGCGGCTGTGATCACGGCGAACGGCGCTGCGTAATGGGATCATATCCAAGACCACGCACAGAACTATTACAGAACTATTCTCTAGTGTGCGTACGTATCTTTGCGTATCCAATGCACACAATATGTACAGCGCAGAAGCTGGACTGCGGAGCCTCAGTCTCCTCCGTGTCTTCTCCCGAAGCGCACTCGCTAAATTAAAGCTGAGGTACCTAATTTTTCTTTCGACTACCAGTTCATGTTAGTTGTGCCAAAAAAAGTAATGGTGTGAGCAAATCAAACAGATTTAATGACATTCTGCATTTCAGACTGTTTTGAAATGTCCCTCATCTGTAACAAACAATGGTTTTGGTCTGAGTCTAAACAGAAAGACAGAATGTTAATAATGTTAATTCCATTTTATTTGGATTTATTTTTATAACAAACAAATACAGTACATATGTTCACTAAACTGACATTTATCTTTCCATTCAAACAACAATTTACAGAAAAATATGGCATAATTTTGCCAATAGTTTGAAATGCGATTAATTACGATTCATTAATTTTTAAGCTGTAATTAACTCGATTAAAACAATTAATCGTTTGACAGCCCTAATTTAAATATTTGATTTGATTCAAAAGGACTACTTGTTAAATTGTGTTTGGAAAAGAGTCTGAAAAAAATATAAAATATTTTAATTACATTTGTAATTTTGTCCCAGTCATTGGCAGCGTCAATCAAAATCAAGTTACGCAGCTCACATCATGCGCAGCGACAAAGCGTATCCTGCTGTTGTTTGCTAAAGCTAAAGGTGTTTGGAGGCTACAAACAAATAATACCGGCTTTAAAATGAAACATGGTTAATATCCACTACAGAAAAACCTGGACGGGGAGAAAAAACACATCTGCCAGAGGTGAGGCTGATGATGCTAAGACTGTGGCGGAGGGAACATCTGAGAGAGCAGGGGAGAACACCGCGGTGAAGAGGCCCGGCTTTTCGGAGTCAGTGGTAAAGAGGTCCGCACATTAAAAGCGGGTGGATGCTTTATGCTGTTACTTCCGTGTGCAATATTGATCCAAAATACAAGTGTGTAGTGAAAGTATTTTCCAAGGCTTTTTTGTAAAATAAAAATAAAAAGTTAAAAAGTGCATTTTGGCCTCGTTATCGCGATCGGAGAACAGTGAGGGCGAGCCGCAAGAAATGCGCTCCACCCCTGCTAAGGGGGGATCCCGCCATGCCTATCACTTGCGTCACTACGAAAGTAAAAATAGCTCTTATTTTGGGCTGGCGAGTGCAGCTTGGTACGCAACGCTAAGCGCCACTACACTCGTCTCCTCGTGTTTTGTGGACGGTCCTGATAACATGGGCGCAAGTCTCTTTGTTTCACATGAAGTGTGATGTGTGTCCAACTGGGACGTGCGGTGAGGTTTGTGATTGGGGAGGCACTGACTTTAAACAGTCAGATTTACCATCATTATTCTATTAAATAGCATTAAATCGTCAATGCAAAAACGTCCACAAACATTATATACTGTAAAGATAAGAACCAGCATATTAATAAAAATCCCGCAACACATCTAGATGCTGGCTCTCCGCTTCGCATCAAACCAAGTCTTTGCGAAGCACAGGTGCGAGAGACGGGAGGAGGGAGGGAGGGAGAGAGAGAGATGCAAGGAGCGAGAGAGATACGCAAGGGGCGTGAGAGAAAGAGACGCAAGGAGCGAGAGATGCAAGGGGGGAAAGAGAGAGACGCTAGGAGAGAGAGTGACGCAAAGAGCGTGAGAAAGAGACGCAAGGAGCGAGAGATGCGAGGAGAGACACTAGGAGAGAGAGCTTATGAGCAGTGTTTAAATCAGTGTTTTTCGGGGAAGCACTTTTACGCAGCTCTAGTACATTTTCAATATAAAACACAGACACTGACAGCTCCTCCCCCGCGGCTGGATTAACCTCGTTGGTCCAGCGGTGGTCTTGTCTATATTACTTCTTGTTTTGATTGAAAGTCCAGTTGAGTCAAATCCTCAATCCAATCATCCATTTTCCAGCAAAAAAAAGGACCGACAGGACTGATAGTTGGTTAGCAAAATATTTACAGTTTGTGTTAGCAACTCCGTTATAACTTCATGCTCACTATCACCCCTAGTGGTGAGGCACAGACACTGCCTGCCTCACGCTAGGCTTTTCTGTGTATGTATGTGTATGTGTATTCTTCTCCGATCAAAAGACTTCAAATAATTATATATAGTACACACAATACGTGCAATACATTACTAAACGCTATGACAAGTTAAACAAATGTTTTCATAGCAGGATGTTGAAACAAAAAGGGATATATCAACAGCACGAGCTGAGTGCACTCACACACACACTATGTGGGAGCGAGCGGTCTGGGCGGAGGCACGCAGGAGCGCTGCCTCACCTCGTCTCTTTGAATAGGAAAAATAGGATTTCAGCGATTTTGACTACAGAAATTATCAAAACTGTTCGGAAACAGGCCGAAAATACGTTATAAGCATAGGACAGTGGAAAACAATTATATATTTTGACTATATTAATAATTATTTTTTCAAGGCTCTGCCTCCCCTGACTGCACGTCACTGGTGTACAAAGCGTAACTCAGAATCAAGGAAATACGTGCTCATTTCATGCGACGGGAAGGGGTGTTGAAGTGGGGGGTCGCGGGGGAGCAGTTGCAGTTTTTATGGGGGTCGCGGGCTAAAAACTAGTATATATCTACTAGTGCTTTCCACTGGCAATAGACCTCAGAGAAGGAGAGACTAGAGAGGGAGAAACTAGAGAGGGAGAGACTATAGAGCATGGGTAGACCGCGATCAGGACCCTGAGACCCTTTTCTCTGCACCTCCATGATTTTTTTTCAAAAGTACATTATTACAATTATCTGTAAACATTTTCACGGAAAGCGATTTGTAAGCAGGCAGGCACAAGTGCAGCACTGTGCGTGGTGAGGTCCTTCAGAGTAAACATTACGGAGCTGTCAAAACAACTTTAACAGTGTCTAAATCTGAGTGAGTCAGAGACAAGGAAAGAGACGGAAGTGAGCACAATGTACGGAGAGTTCGTAGATAAATGGGATGAGCGGGCTAAAATCTAAATCTGAGTGAGTCAGAGACAAGGAAAGAGACGGAAGTGAGCACAATGTACGGAGAGTTTGTAGATAAACGGGATGAGCACATCAGAGATTGTCTAGTCGTGGTCATTCAAGATTAAAGAGCTGTCTCGTAAATTCCAACTTAACGCAAGCAGTTATGGACTAGGAGCTGTTCTTCTCCAACTTTATGGAGAGGAATTGAAACCAGTGGCATACACATCCAGGCAGTTGAGTGACACACAGAGACCATCCATCCATCCATCCATTTTCTTCCGCTTCATCCGTTGCCGGGTCGCGGGGGCAGCAGTCTAAGCAGAGACACCCAGACTTCCCTATCCGCACACACCTCCTCCAGCTCGTCCGGGGGGACCCCAAGGCGTTCCCAGGCCAGCTGAGAGACATAGTCCCTCCAGCGTGTCCTGGGTCTTCCCCGGAACACCTCCCCAGGGAGGCGTCCAGGAGGCATCCGGAACAGATGCCCGAGCCACCTCAACTGGTTCCTCTCGACGTGGAGTAGCAGCGGCTCTACTCCGAGCTCCTCCCGTGTGACTGAGCTCCTCACCCTATCTCTAAGGGAGCGCCCAGCCACTCTGCGGAGGAAGCTCATTTCGACCGCTTGTATCCGCGATCTCGTTCTCTCGGTCATTACCCAAAGCTCATGACCATAGGTGAGGGACTGAACGAAGATTGACCGGTAAATTGAGAGCTTTGCCTTTCGGCTCAACTCCCTCTTTACCACGACGGTCCGATACAGCGACCGCATCACTGCGCACGCTGCACCGATCCGCCTGTCAATCTCGCGCTCTATCCTTCCCTTACTCGTGAACAAGACCCCGAGATACTTGAACTCCTCCACTTGAGGAAGGGCCTCTCCACCCACCCGGAAAGTGCAAGGCACCCTTTTCCGGTCGAGCACCATGGCCTCAGATTTGGAGGTGCTGATTCTCATCCCAGCGGCTTCACACTCGGCTGCAAACCGTCCCAGTGCATGTTGCAGGTCCTGGTTCGTTGGAGCCAACAGGACAACATCGTCTGCAAACAGCAGAGATGAAATCCTGTGGTCGCCAAACCGGACTCCTCCGGCCCCTGGCTGCACCTAGAAATTCTGTCCATGAATACAATGAATAGAACCGGTGACAAAGGGCAGCCCTGGGGAGGCCAACATGCACCAGGAACAGGTCTGACTCTGACTCCGGTCATACAGGGACCGAACGGCCCTCAACAAAGGACCCCGGATCCCATACTCCCGGAGGACCCCCCAAAGGACACCCCGGGGAACACGGTCGAACGCCTTCTCCAAATCCACAAAGCACATGTGGACAGGTTGGGCAAACTCCCATGAACCCTCGAGTATCCGATGGAGAGTATAGAGCTGGTCCAGTGTTCCACGGCCGGGACGAAAACCACACTGCTCCTCCTGAATCCGAGATTCGACCAACGGCCGTAGCCTCCTCTCCGATCGATAGAGGAAGAGAACATGGTCCACTCAGACTCTATATCTCCCTCCTCCGCCGGGACCTGGGAGAAGCTCTCCCGGAGGTGTGAGTTGAAAGTCCGTCTGACAGGGGGCCCAGCGAGACGTTCCCAGCAGACCCTCACTACACGCTTGGGTCTGCCAGGTCTGACCAGCTTTCTCCCCTGCCAGTGGATCCAACTCACGACCAGGTGGTGATCGGTTGACAGCTCCGCCCCTCTCTTCACCCGAGTGTCCGAGACACGCGGCCGAAGGTCAGATGATACGACAGCAAAGTCGATCATCGACCTCCGTCCTAGGGTGTCCTGGTGCCACGTGCACTGGTGGACACCCTTGTGCTCAAACATGGTGTTCGTGATGGACAAACTGTGACTAGCACAGAAGTCCAACAACTGAACACCGCTCGGGTTCAGATCAGGGGGGCCGTTCTTCCCGATCACCCCTCTCCAAGTGTCACTGGCATTTCCCACATGGGCGTTGAAGTCCCCCAGGAGAATAACGGAGTCCCCGGTCGGTGCACCGTCCAGTACCCCTCCCAAGGACTCCAAGAAGGCCGGGTACTCTGCACTGCCGTTGGGCCCGTAGGCCGTCACAACAGTGAGAGGCTTGTCCCCCACCCGAAGGCGGAGGAAAGCGACCCTCTCATTCACCGGGGAGAACTCCAACACGTGGCGGCTGAGATGGGGGGCAATGAGTATGGCCACCCCCGCTCGCCGCCTCTCCCCGCGAGAAACACTAGAAAAGTGGAGCGTCCAATCCCTCTCAAGGAGTTGG
Source organism: Knipowitschia caucasica (assembly GCA_964034765.1). Taxonomy (NCBI): domain Eukaryota; kingdom Metazoa; phylum Chordata; class Actinopteri; order Gobiiformes; family Gobiidae; genus Knipowitschia; species Knipowitschia caucasica. Next base: position 35,420,818 of record OZ035826.1, read on the forward strand.
GTTCCAGAGTCCAAACTGTGTGTGGAGGTGAGGCCGACTATCTCTAGTCGGTATCTCTCAACCTCCTCCACGAGCTCGGGCTCCTTCCCCCCAGTGAGGTGACGTTCCACGTCCCAAGAGCCAGATGTTGCGCGTGCAGACTGGGTCGCCGAGGTCTCCGCCTTCGACCGCTGCCCAGTCCTCTCTGCTCCGCTTCGCCACCACGGACCCCTCGGCGGGTGGTGGGCCCACAGGAGGGACTGCCCGACGGGCTAAGGCCCGACCACCAGGCGCTCGCATACGAGCCCCGACCCCAGGCCTGGCTCCAGGGTGGGGCCCCGGCTGCGCCATGCCGGGCGACGTCACTGTTCTCATTTTTTTGCTGTCCATGGTGTCTTCAGACTGCTCTTCGTCTGACTCGTCACCCGAGACCTGTCTGCCATGGGAGGCCCTACCAGGGGCATGAAGCCCCAGACAGCATAGCTCCCAGGATCACCCGAGTACTCAAACTCCCCCACCACGTTAAGGTGGCAGTCCAGGGGGGAGCTGCCACCAGACACAGTGACCAGGTACGGCCAAATCGAAAAGGAGTGCCTGGCCAGCGTCTGGGCGTGTGAGAGGTTTGGACTGATAACTGACCACAAGCCCCTCGTACCCTTCATAAACTTCAAAGACTTGGACAACATCCCCATCAGATGCTAGAGACTCCTGATGAGACTCAAGCGCTTTAGCTGCGTTGCAGAGTATGCACCAGGGAACCGCCGATATATATATACTTAGGTTGTCTGCTACCAGTCTATCTTGGTTGATCAGCGACGTCCTGGATCTTTTTTATGAAGCTCTGGGCATCCGCTGCTGAGTTGAACTTATGCAGTTTCTTGGTACGTTAGCACTAGAGTAGCTGGTGGGATAATGCCGTGTCTCAAGCCCAGTCGGCGCAGTTGCTGACAAGTCGCGTCGAATTGTTTGCGTTGTTTATGCACTTCTGTGGCAACATCACTGTAGAATCTCACACGATGATTTTTGTACAGTATGTCCTTTTTCGCTTTGGCTGCTTTAGCCACAAGCTCCTTTTGCCTGTAGTCAAGGAATCTCATGATTACAGTTCTCGTTGGTGCATCGTTGTCCCGTTTGGGTCCGACCCGGTGCGCTCTGTCCAATGCCAAAGGGAAACCCGTTGCTATATGAAGCACTTCGGGCAACCAGCCTTCCAAAAACTTGCATGTACACACTACCCTCCGCGCCCTCGGGTAGTGTTAATGCTGGTTCAGCCAGGTTTGTCCTTAAACAGTCGCCCGATGAAAGAAAGGAAACTACAAACTTAGATAGATATAAAAGAAGGTTTAATATATAAAACAGAATACATATAAAAGACAGGCAGCAGCCTGGGTCTAACTGCACTGGTGGAGAGGCAAGGCACAAAGACGCTGCTGATTGTCCAGCCACTAGTCTATAGCAAAGGTAACAGGATAAGAAGATTTAAAACACATGTGACAATATGACCTATGAACTCTAGGTTTGAAAACAATCTTCTCTTCCAACAGAAGAAGTCTCTTCTTTCATAAGACCAACTCAACCCAGATGTTTGCTTGTTTATACGTCTCGTCTTTCACTCTTGCCTGGGGGCTGGAAGAATGCTGCATTCCACCCTCAATGCATGAGTTGGTTAACTAGACTAGACCCTACTAATCTACACACATTTATTAATATGATAATACACATAACATTTCTTGACATATCTCCCCCCTGTTTCTCACTTAATAAATGAACCATTCAACATCCAGTACTACATCTCTTTTCAGTTTTCTGTAATACCTTCATAATAAACTTACACTCAGAGGGAAATGTCAAAATCATTATTTACAATTGCGTGAGTTAACAACGCTTGGCATTGATCTGAATACAGGGTATCAGCTACTACTGTATTAATCATTTTGCTGGTTAAAGACTAAGCACATGGCAACAAACAAGTGACAAATATGCAAAATGAAACCAAAATCATTATTGCAGGTGTAGCCATCTTCAATATCAGTTGCCACCATGCACCAGTAGAAAACCATGACATTAAAGACCTTATGACGGGTTTAAAAAAAAAAAATAGTGGATATCACAATTGCATGACAATGTCAATTTGAAAGAGATTCCGGCAAAAAAAATCCTATATTTTATAAAAAGATTGTGTTTTTCATGAATTTAAGTTTTCTATGCTCTAACCTGTGTATGACGTCATAGCGGGTTACGCCCATGCATTGAAAACCATGGATCTATGCCACAGGACTGCCTTTTCTCTCTTCTCTCCACTGGTGCCCAACACAATACTGCACTCTACAGGTGACAATTGCTCACTACACATAAATTGCCGTTTTGAGTGTGAAAAAGTGTCCGAGGTGGGATTTGAACCCAAGTATCTGGATTGGCAGTCCATCGACACAACCACTGGACTATCTCAGTGACAACAAAATGACACAGTCTAGTAGTTATCTTAGACTCGCTGTACACGGCCTTGTCATCTTGAATATCCGCGAAAAAAGAACGAATACCAAATTGTAAACAACTTACAGCATTGAAACGTACCCGTTCTGACGTCACCAAGGGCTGTGAAGTTTTTTCGTTTCTAAGGGCGTTGCTATGGGGTTATTTCGATTTGGGGGGATCAGACAAAAAAAAACAACAACTGATTTTGAAACTTTTAGTAGTTCTCTTCTAATATAAAATGGTATTAAAACTGTATTTCTAAATAAATCAAACCCGTCATAAGGTCTTTAAGTCCCAACTCATGTTGGCACTGTCTCGTTCACTTAACATCTAAGTTTTAAGGCCTTTTAATCGATCCAAAATTAGTGAATAATTTGAGTTGGATGATAGAATGAACGTACAACAGTGATCTTTAATTAACTGATACACACCCCCAGTCTCGGATAAAACAAAGTCTAATGCTACTCGATTCTGCATGATCATTTGTCGCATAGCCTCCTTCTCTGGATCTGTACTGATTCCATGCTATATCATTCATCCTATGACCTAAATAAGCAACTCCATACATGGGAAGGGCTGTCATGAACACTCCTCTGACATTTGAAATTAAAGGTGGGCTTCCGGCAGCTGTGGCAGCCCTTTTCCGCCTCTGGCCTATGAGCTGGGTCAAGTTACTACTAGAGATGACGAATGAGGCCGGACCTAGGGTGGCCAGATGACATACACCACACCACCTCTCTGGAAGCCACAAATATACTCTGTCTCCACAAACCCACACCTGGTTTGACGGACATGGATAGCCCCAATATCTCGGGACCGTCACTGTAAAAGCTGGATATGAGGTGCCAGTTGGCCACTCCACTGACCTCGCCAACTTTAGTGAAGTTGATCACCGGGACTTCTCGTGCAGTAGGAGTAGTAGTGAAGTATAATCTGTGATGTATCTCAGAGGTTTGTTGGTTATAAGTGGCAATAGGCAGAACATCATCACAGGTGGATGTTCCTACACAACACAGAGGGGAGTTGATTGGATAGCGTGCCACCGTTACACCTTTTTCATTAGTCACATTTGTATTTAAAGAGAAGTTCTGTGGAATTCCCCAGTCTGTTACATTTTGAATTGCGAGAGTAGTGCAATTTGGCAGCCATTCTATATATTTAGAGTAGCTCATGCCTATTGAATGTAAGGTATAAAAAGCTAGAGTGCATATAGTTGTTAAAGCTGAGACTGGATGTGGTGTTATATAAGAATTTGAATGATGAGGGACAAATTTACAAACATAACAATCTGACATATTGTTTGCCTGTGCTGAGATTTCAGCCATGCGATACCAGTAGTTGTCTTTATAGTGATCTACATCTATTTCTGCCCTCGGTGTGCGCTTGACATTGTTACATTGTCGACTCTCACACCAGAGCAACGGTGGAACCACAATGGCTGTCAATGAAATCAGCATAATTAGACAAGTCCATGTCGAGTGGAGAACACTTGGAAATCCATCTTGTCCTTGAAAAGTCCTTTTTTTTTTTTTTTAAACAGTCCAGTTCACCAATATAACAAGATGAGAGGTTACTAGCACATCATCAAGTTGTACAAACTGTGTTCCTTGTGCATTAAACCACTGGAGGATCCCCTGCTTCACTGACGGTTGAGACAAGCACGTTCTGCCCCCCTTTGTAGGTCAGACTCCCCCCCCTGTGGTTTACACAAGATTCTGCAGATTTCTCTTTTTGCAGTGTGAGAGGTGAATCCACGTGGACCTTTCTGCTATCTTCACAGCAGTGGGTGTCATCAGAAGCACTTGATGCGGACCTTCCCACCGTGGACTGGACCAGGACTTCCGTTTAATGACTTTCACAAACACCCAATCTCCAACTCGAACAGGCGGCTCCTGCGCACAAAACGGTTGACTCGGAACATTATTTGTTTCTTGACAAGTTCTAGTCAATAATGTTTTTCTCATATAGTCAGCCAACGTGGGGTTATCATCAGGAGACAACTGGTTGTTTGGCTGTAAATCTGGAAGTGTATATGGCCTACCATATAATATTTCAAATGGTGTCAAGGCACTACATTGAGTAGGTGTGATATGCATACTAAGTGTTACTAACTCTATGCATTCAGGCCATTGTCTGTTTGTCTCCTCCATGCATTTCCTCAACTTAGCTTTAATAGTGCCGTTATTTCTTTCAACTAAACCTGCACTTTGTGGATGATAGCTACAATGTCTTTTTAATTTCTCCTATGTGAGATAAATAAAGCAAATCTTAGATTTATGTTGAGATTTTTTCCCACTTTATCTATTACATAATTTACAAAATGTGTCCCGTTATCACTTCTGATAATTCTTGGCAAGGAAAATGTTGGCACTATTCTTTTGCATATTGCTTTAGCTACTGTCAAAGCATTCGGAGAGTGACAAGGAAACAATTCTACCCATTTGGAAAATGCATCAATAATCACAAGGCAATATTCCAAATTGTTCACTTTATTTAACTGGATAAAGTCCATGTGGATTTCTTCAAAAGGATGTGTGGGTTTTGGAAATACCCCCCTTTTTGGTCTCATATTTCCTTGTGAATTGTGTGAGTATAAACTGTACCCATATGTTGTATAATATTTGTTCACTAATCCACACATACTTGCAGAACAAACATGGGTTACTCCGTGGCTCACACAAGCCGCCCATTTAAACATTGATCTAGGTAGAACTGGCTTTTCATTTGGACCCATGTACAAACTCCGATTGAATGTTGCTCCCTCTTTAAGCCATTTTTCTTTTTCTGCTTTTGGCGCTTGTTGCTGCATTCCTTTTAAAAAGTCGTCAGAATCTAGTATTTCTTCACTAAGCAGTAAACCTGCTACTTCTTTTGCAGCTTTATCAGCTGTGTCATTTCCTATTGAGACTTTGTCTGTCCCTCTTGTGTGAGCCTCACATTTACATACAGCAAGCTGTTGTGGTAACATTATTGCTTTGAGTAAATTCTTTAATAATGTTGCATGTTTTACTTCTTTCCCCGCAGAAGTTTTATAACCACGATGATTTATACGCATGGCGCCATGGCAAGAGCTCTGATGTGTGTCGTCTGGTGCACACTGGGGTAGTCCGGCACAGTTTTTCCTATGTGGTTTTACTGCAAATGGCAAATAAATGAATCTGAATCTGATGTTTCCATTGTTGACAAAACAAATGAACTGCAGCAAATGCATATTGACTATCGGTGTAGACCGTGATCTTCTTATTTTTAAACAATTCACAAGCTCTTGTTAAGGCTACTAATTCTGCTGCTTGTGCAGATAAGTTACTTGGAAGTGATTTTGCTTCAATTGTTTTGTCCACAGTGGTCACAGCGTATCTTACATGGTTTCTCCCAAATTCATCTTTCCCTGCTGAGCCATCAACAAACACAGTACTTCCTACAGAGAGTGGCATGTCCTTTATACAGTGCCTTGCGAATGTATCCGGCCCCCTTGAACCTTTCAACATTTCGCCACATTTCAGGCTTCAAACATAAAGATATAACATTTTAATTTTTTGTCATGAATCAACAACAAGTGGGACACAATCGTGAAGTGGAACAAATTTTATTGGATAATTTAAACTTTTAACAAATAAAAAACTGAAAAGTGGGGCACTGTGCAAGCAATTATATTGAAATGGAAGGAGTATCAGACCACTGCAAATCTACCAAGACCCGGCCGTCCCTCCAAACTTTCATCTCGAACAAGGAGAAGACTGATCAGAGATGCAGCCAAGAGGCCCATGATCACTCTGGATGAACTGCAGATAACTACAGCTGAGGTTGGAGAGTCTGTCCATAGGACAACAATCAGTCGTGCACTGCACAAATCTGGCCTTTATGGAAGAGTGGCAAGAAGAAAGCCATTTCTCAAAGATATCCATAAAAAGTCTTGTTTAAAGTTTGCCACAAGCCACCTGGGAGACACATCAAACATGTGGAAGAAGGTGCTCTGGTCAGATGAAACCAAAATCGAACATTTTGGCCACAATGCAAAACGATATGTTTGGCGTAAAAGCAACACAGCTCATCACCCTGAACACACCATCCCCACTGTCAAACATGGTGGTGGCAGCATCATGCTTTGGGCCTGCTTTTCTTCAGCAGGGACAGGGAAGATGGCGAAAATTGATGGGAAGATGGATGGAGCCAAATACAGGACCATTCTGGAAGAAAACCTGTTGGAGTCTGCAAAAGACCTGAGACTGGGACGGACATTTATCTTCCAACAGGACAATGATCCAAAACATAAAGCCAAATCTACAATGGAATGGTTCACAAATAGACGTATCCAGGTGTTAGAATGGCCAAGTCAAAGTCCAGACCTGAATCCAATCGAGAATCTGTGGAAAGAGCTAAAGACTGCTGTTCACAAACGGTCTCCATCCAACCTCACTGAGCTCGAGCTGTTTTGCAAGGAAGAATGGGCAAGAATTCCAGTCTCTCGATGTGCAAAACTGATAGACATACACCAAGCGACTTGCAGCTGTAATTGCAGCAAAAAGTGGCGCTACAAAGTATTAGCGCAAGGGGGCCAAATAATATTGCACGCCCCACTTTTCAGTTTATTTGTTAAAAAAGTTTATATTATCCAATAAATTTCGTTCCACTTCACGATTGTGTCCCACTTGTTGTTGATTCTTGACAAATAATGTAATTTTTATTTCTTTATGTTTGAAGCCTGAAATGTGGTGAAATGTTGAAAGGTTCAAGGGGGCCAAATACTTTCGCAAGGCACTGTATCTGGTCTTCGACGGAAGTCTTTATATGCGTCCTGAACACAGTCATGTGCTATGCCATCTCCTTCTGTAGGAATTAGAGTTGATGGATTTAATGTATTACATCTTTCTATTGTCACATGTGGTTGTGACAGCAGAAGTGTCATGCAGGAAAGGTGACGGACTGGTGACAGGAATGTCATGCTTGTTTGCAAAAGTAGCATTGACACAGCATGTGGTACTTTCAAGGTCAATGAGTGAAACAGAATGACTTCAGCAGATGCCTGGACAGCCAATGCTGCAGCCAAAACCGCCTGGACACACTGGAGTCGCTCTGGCCACTGGATCGAGCCTTGAAGAGTGAAAAGCAATTGGTCTTTGTTTTGAACCCCATTTTTGAGTTAATACTGATGTCATGAATCCATTTTTACAGTCAACTGTCGGTTCAAAAGGCTTAGAATAGTCCGGCAAAGCTAAAACTGTTGAGCTAGCTATAATTCCTTTAATTTTACTAAAGGTTGTGACTGCTTCATCAGTCCAATGAATGTTTTCTTTAGGTGACATTGTCTTATCAAAAATTAGATTTTGTAATGGCTTTACTAATTCTGCATAATTTGCTACCCATAGCCGGCAGTAATTACATAGCCCCAAAAATGACATCATCTGTTTTTTAGTTTGGGGTCTAGGTGCAGCTAAAGTAGAAGCTTTCCTTTCCCCACGGATTAACCTTCCGTTTTTGGTTAAAGTATGACCTAGGTATTTAACTTCTGTCTTCCATAACTGTATTTTATTTTTGCTGACTTTATTGCCAGATTTAGCCAAATATTTTAGTAAAGCTATAGTATCTTTTTTACAGCTCTCAACTGTCTTTGACGCCACCAAAATGTCATCCACATAGCTCAAAATTTGGCTTCCCTCTGGTGGATTAAACTCAGCAAGACAATTTTTTATTGCATCAGAGAAAATTGTAGGTGATTCAGCAAACCCTTGGCTTAACCCTATGAACCCGTCTGCATCGGCGCCGATGCATGCACACATGTTTTACAAATGATCAATTTACTCGCGAACGGTAAAACGTAGCAACTTACTTTTTTTTCCTCTGTGAAGTACGTACTCAGGGCTTTCCGAAACTAGTTTTGATTTGTCTGTGCGATGCACGGAGGATAAACTACGTTTGTCTGAAAGTCCGTGTCCAAAGCGTGACCCGTGAGGTACAAACAGCTGTGAGATACAGACACACGGGGACTGCCAAAGATCGTTAGAGAGTGCGATGTCTCCCTCCTCTGTGTGTACTTGTTCTCCCACAGTTGAAACTACAGCTGCGATTGCAACAACCGGCTGAAGAGTACGCATTATTGATAAAGACGATAATACATACAGTAAAATGACATTATGTGTATATGATGTATAAAAATATATGTATTATATAAATAATTGATGTTTTTTTGTTTTTTTTGGCTCAGTTTCTTATGTTTTACGTTTTTTACAGCTGTGCTACAGAAGCAACCCCAGCATTATAGACAAACTGCTTCAGGAAGGGCATCAGGAGTACAGAGTTTTTTGCTTTTATAGTGGAATTTTGTAAAAAGTATAATAGTTAGAGATTCAATTTTTTTCCCCATTATCCCCAAGACCATAAATAACATTTCTATGCAGTGTAAAAAGTTGTTTATAGCATTTCATTGTGTTTTTTCAATACATTTTTGTTATTTTGTGACTTTCTGTTTGATTTTTTTCTTCCATAATTTTTATATAATTGATATGACAGCTTTACAATATGAATATTCTAAAACTCCAGGTTGTACTGAAAAAAAACAAAGTATACTGCTTGACTCTGAATCAAAAGATGACTGTTTTATGAACAATTATACACAAAGAAAACCAGGCGAGGAAAGTTCCCCAAAATGACCCATGTGCATAGAGGGTTTTGAAAACTTAAGGTTACTTAACGTAACCCCGGTTCTTTGATAACAGAATGAGGTGTTTCACTATGGGAATCGCCTTGGGCGTGACCATCCATGGAAGCTCCAATGGCACCACGTCTGTCTTTTGACAGACAGGTTGACAGTACCTAGCACCGCCCACCTACCCTGGTACAGTCAACCTCCTCCGTTTGGAATCATTCAAAAGTGCTTTCTGACCGCTTTGCAAGGAGGGTAATGAAGGTGAAACACCTCACTCTGTTATCAAAGAAGTTCTTTTTCTAACTTCGTTCAGTGTTTCACTATGGGAGATATGGACAACTCCCGTATTGCAAGAACTGCTCCTGAAGCAAAGGACCACCGAGGCGCCAGACAGTGACCTCAAACAGTACCAGAAGCACTTGGTTCCAAGACTACCTGAGCCAAAGAGGAGCCAGAGACATCCAGTCGATAAAACCGAACAAAGGTATGCGGCGATGCCCAGCTGGCCGCCGCACATATATCCTGGACAGAAACACCTCGGAACAGGGCCCAAGAAGTGGCAACACCCCTGGTGGAGTGTGCCCTCAACCCCTGCGGTGGAACTATACCCCTGCAGGTATAGGCCAGAGAAATTGCCTCTACAATCCAGTGAGAGATCCTCTGACTGGACACCAGCTTTCCCAAATGGGGAGAAGCCTAGGACACAAACAGCTGGTCGGCTTTCCTTAAACTAGCTGTCCTGTCAACATACACCCGCAGCGTGCGCACTGGGCACAAAGAGTGCAGTAGCCGCTCCTCCTCAGAGGAGAAAGGCGGAGGATGGAAGGCATTAAGCTCCAGTGTAGGGCAGCTATATGCAGAATCCACCTTCGGTACAAAAGCCGGGTTAGGGCGCAAGCGCACCTTAGATAACCTCGGCGCAAACTGCAGAGACGAGGGGCTGACAGAAAAAGCCTATAGTTCGCTCACGCGCTTTGCAGACGTCAGAGCAAGAAGCAGAACTGTCTTATAAGCAACATACTTCAAGGCCACAGCCCCTAAGGGCTCAAAAGGGTGATGACAAAGGGCATCAAGCACAACCGACAAATCCCACAAGGGAACCAGGGACTTAACCACTCGAAGTTTACGTCGTGCACCCCTCATGAAGCGACAAACTAGAGGGTGCTGTCCCACAGTTTTGTCACCGATACCCACGTGGCACGCCAATATGGCAGCCAAATAGACCTTTATAGTAGAAAAAGCCTTACGCTCTTCTAACAAATGTTGCAAAAAACATAAGACGTCAGACACGGAGCATTGGAACGGGATGATCTGTCTAGCCCCACACCATTCCTCAAAAACCCGCCACTTGCAGCTATACAAAGAGCGAGTGGAGGAGGCCCTAGCACACTGTATGTTATACATCCGGTGCCTGTTATAGTATCTATAACAGGCACCGGAAGACCCGTGGCGTTCAAGTTCCACCTTTCACGGGCCAGGCCCAGAGTGCCACCTGGTCTGGGTGAGGATGAAAAATCTCCCCGCCCGCCTGGCACAACAGGTCCCTCCGCAGAGGAAGAGGCCATGGGTTGTCCCATAAAAGCTGCACTATCTCCGCCATGGCTTGGACAACCAACGGGGAGCAATCAAAATGAGCGACAGCCTCTGTTCTCTCACCCGCGCTAGGGTGGGTGAGATCAGACTGATGGGAGGAAACGCATATAGTAGAACGGTCGGCCACGGGTGGGCCAGAGCGTCCACGCCCAGAGACGCGTTTGCGTCTCCCAGAGAGAAGAACAGTTTTCCCGCGAGGCGAAGAGATATACGGCAGCCCGACCGTATCTCCGCCACAACTGCTCCACCACCTGAGGGTGGAGAACCCACTCTCCGTACAGGGGGTTTCCCCTCGATAGCAGGTCGGCCCCTTTGTTGAGGACGCCTGGAACATAAGTCGCTCGGAGAGATAGGAACCTTGTGTCGCTCCACAAAATCACCCTCTGTGCCAGCCTGTGCAGCTGAAGAGAGCGGGTACCACCCTGGCGATTTATGTACGAGACAACTGTTGCATTGTCTGTTTTCACCCGAACATGATGGTCCTGAAGAAAAGGCAGAAAATGCCTCAGAGCTAGATACACCTCCCAAAGTTCCAGCACATTGATTCCCAGGTCCCATTCACCGTCCGACCCGACAGAGTGGCCCCCCACCCTGACAGGGAAGCGTCGGTTGTCAGGGTAACCCTTGACGACACGGCGCCCACCGGGACTCCGGCTGAAAGAGCATGAGCCTCCCGCCACGGAGGCTCATGCAATAACACACTGGGAATCCACCTTCACTCTGCGGTGAAGGTGACGTTTGGGACACAAGCGCTGTGATCCAACGTTGAAATGGTCTCATTATTAAAAGCCCTAGGCGCACGACAGATATTACTGACACCATGAGACCAGCGAGGCGCAGGCACGTTCTGAACGTGACTGTCGCACCCCGGTTGAAAAACGCCAAGCAGCGAGTGAGAGACAGCCGTCTCTCGTCTGTCAGTGTGGCTCGATGTGAAACCGAGTTTATGCATAAACCCAGGTATTGAGTCTGCTGCCTGGGTTCCAACCGGCTCTTTGCGTGGTTTATTCTGAAACCTAGGCTGGTCAAGTGACTGAGCACTGTGGCAGTCTCTCTCACTGCGGCGCCCCGTGAACTGGCGCATATCAGATAATCGTCTATATAAGAGAATATCCGTATTCCCCTGGCCCGGAGAAGAGCCAGAGCTGCCTCCACACAAGTGGTGAACACCCGTGGGGCTAGGGAGAGACCGAAGGGAATGACCTGGTACTCGTACGCTGTTCCCCCGTGAGCAAAGCGGAGACATTTCCTGTGCGCTGGATGCACCTCGATGTGGAAATATGCATCCGCAAGATCGATTGTGGTGAACCAATCCCCTTTGCGTATTGAACGACACAGGGCTTTGCGCGTCAACATTTTGAATCTGAATCTCCGTAGATGTGTGTTCAAAACACGGAGGTCTAGAATGGGACGCAGTGACAGAGAGCCCTTCTTTGGAACCAGAAAGTAGCGGGAGTAGAAGCCCAGCTGAGACTCGCTCTCTGGTACAATGCGGATAGCGTGCTTGCTTAAGGGATGTAATTTCGTCCTGTAAGACACGGGGTGCGTCCCCTGAAGCCACTGAAACAAGTACTCCGTTGAAGGAGGGTAACAGTGCAGTCTGTAACCTCGAGAAACAGTGGATTGAACCCAAGGATTGACTGCGCATGCGCGCCACTGCTCCGCTCTGACAGAGAGTGGGGCTTGCACCAGGGGAATCCCTGGTGACGTCACTCCCCTGAGAGGAGCAGAGCCTTCTGCCTGAGCAGGAGCGTGAGCTCCCTCTGGAGGCGAACAAAGGGAATGATCCAAACTTAATTGAATTTTTTTGTTTGATTGATAACTCACCCTTAGCCCTTGGCCTGGATGCGAGTTTAAAAACTTTATTTTCTTGTGAAAAAGTGTTTTGTGAACATGAGACCCAAGACTCATTCCCTGTAGCGTGCGAGGGGAGAGAAAGCCAGAGAGGTCGCCTGGAGAACTGTGCGGGGAACAGGTGGAACAGGTGAAGAAGCTTGGTTGCTAGGAATTTTGCTCTCCCCGGGCTGAGAAGAGCGGTTTTTTGCTGCAGCCGCAGCATAGGAGTGTTTTCCATGGTCTCCACGCGGGAAGAAAGCGAGAATGATTCCAAAAGGAGGAGGTTGACAGTACCTTGCACCGCGCAAGGTACTGTAAACCTGTCTGTCAAAAGACAGACGTGGTGCCATTGGAGCTTCCATGGATGGTCACGCCCAAGGCGATTCCCATAATGAAACACCGAACGAAGTTAGAAAAAGAACATATCTTTCCCCTTCAAAAGTAAATGCAAACCAATATTGACTGTCTTTATGCACTGGAATTGACCAGAATGCATTGCTGAGATCAATCACAGAGAAGATTTTAGCCTCTGATCATAATTGATTTAGCAGTGTGTATGGATCAGGGACATTTGGTGCTCTCTGAATAACGGCTTCATTCACAGCTCGCAGATCTTGAATCATTCTCCAGGCTGTGGATGGAGGTGCCTTTTTTACTGGGAAGATTGGTGTGTTACATGGGGATTCTGAGCATTTTTGAATTATTCCTTTTTGAATTAAATCCTGTATTACAGGTTTTATTCCTTCTACTGCATCAGGTTTTAAAGGATATTGTTTTATTATTGGCCTGTACTCAGTTTTCCCTCTGATCTCCACTGGTAATATTCCCTTCATTAACCCAACATCTGTGGGCCCTTTTGACCACACCATATCTGGATCTTGCTCAAGCTCCTCCTCCTCTTCTTGTGTTAGAGTCATTTGTCATGCAAGATCCTGGTCAGTCAGATGTACAGCTGGAGTACATACTACTATCCAGTTTATCTTCTTTTGTTTTCTCCAGCCAGTTGTTTTACTCAAGTATACTCCTACTTCTTTATCTTGTTCCCAATCTCTAATTGATTCCACTTGACCATTGTTATGTGGCATTGTTATCACTCCACATTGCCTCTGGGTTTTTGGATATAGAGATATGTGGATTCTGCAAATCCCCCATAAGCTGTTTTACTGCATCTGTCACTCCTACAGTGCAAAAACTTGTTTTGTCTCTCCAGTAAATGTCTCTAATTTGAACCCGCTGTGGGCCCAATTTTTGTACTAGTTTATCATAAACTGGATCACCTCCTGGAGTTGTTTTGTGTCTCAAAGTGACATGTAACTCATCATTTTGTTTGACAATGGCACTTGGATTTATTGCTTGTTTTGCCCTTGCACAATTTCTTTCCCTGTTTCTCCAGGGTCACTTGCTGGCAAGTCCAACAATACAATAGTGATGTCTCCCCTTCTAGGACATGGATATCAGTGTTGTTACAACGCCTAGCCTCCATATTTCCATTTTTATTTGGAAAAATTCCCATTTTTAATGCAACCATTGCATCCCATGATGCAGAGTGATCATGGGCCTCTTGGCTGCATCTCTGATCAGTCTTCTCCTTGTTTGAGATGAAAGTTTGGAGGGACGGCCGGGTCTTGGTAGATTTGCAATGGTCTGATACTCCTTCCATTTCAATATAATTGCTTGCACAGTACTCCTTGAGATGTTTAAAGCTTGGGAAATCTTTTTGTATCCAAATCCGGCTTTAAACTTCTCCACAACAGTATCTCGGACCTGCCTGGTGTGTTCCTTTGTCTTCATGGTTCTCTCTGCGCTTTAAACAGAACCTTGAGACTATCAAAGAGCAGGTGCATTTATACGGAGACTTGATTACACACAGGTGCATTCTATTTATCATCATCAGTCATTAGGACAACATCAACAATCATTCAAAGATCCTCACTGAACTTCTGGAGTGAGTTTGCTGCACTGAAAGTAAAGGGGCCGAATAATATTGCACGCCCCACTTTTCAGTTTTTTATTTGTTAAAAAAGTTTAAATTATCCAACAAATTTCATTCCACTTCACAATTGTGTCCCACTTGTTGTTGATTCATGACAAAAAATTAAAATTTTATATCTTTATGTTTGAAGCCTGAAATATGGCGAAATGTTGAAAGGTTCAAGGGGGCGAATACTTTTGCAAGGCACTGTATAAAAGACAGGCAGCAGCCTGGGTCTAACTGCACTGGTGGAGAGGCAAGGCACAAAGACTGCTGATTGTCCAGCCACTAGTCTATAGCAAAGGTATCTTTCCCCTTCAAAAGTAAATGCAAACCAATATTGACTGTCTTTATGCACTGGAATTGACCAGAATGCATTGCTGAGATCAATCACAGAGAAGATTTTAGCCTCTGATCATAATTGATTTAGCAGTGTGTATGGATCAGGGACATTTGGTGCTCTCTGAATAACGGCTTCATTCACAGCTCGCAGATCTTGAATCATTCTCCAGGCTGTGGATGGAGGTGCCTTTTTTACTGGGAAGATTGGTGTGTTACATGGGGATTCTGAGCATTTTTGAATTATTCCTTTTTTAATTAAATCCTGTATTACAGGTTTTATTCCTTCTACTGCATCAGGTTTTAAATGATATTGTTTTATCCTTGGCCTATTTTTTGCTCTGATCTCACTGGTAATATTCCCTTCATTAACCCAACATCTGTGGGCCCTTTTGGCCACACCTTATCTGGAACTTGCTCAAGCTCCTCCTCCTCTTCTTGTGTTAGTCATTTGTCATGCAAGATCCTGGTCAGTCAGATGTACAGCTGGAGTACATACTACTGTCCAGTGTATCATTTGTTTTCTCCAGCCAGTTGTTTTACTCAAGTATACTCCTACTTCTTTATCTTGTTCCCAATCTCTAATTGATTCCACTTGACCATTGTTATGTGGCATTGTTATCACTCCACATTGCCTCTGGGTTTTTGGATATAGAGATACAGTATGTGGATTCTGCAAATCCCCCATAAGCTGTTTTACTGCATCTGTCACTCCTACAGTGCAAAAACTTGTTTTGTCTCTCCAGTAAATGTCTCTAATTTGAACCCGCTGTGGGCCCAATTTTTAAACTAGTTTATCATAAACTGGATCACCCTCCTGGAGTTGTTTTGTGTCTCAAAGTGACATGTAACTCATCATTTTGTTTGACAATGGCACTTGGATTTATTGCTTGTTTTGCCCTTGCACAATTTCTTTCCCTGTTTCTCCAGGGTCACTTGCTGGCAAGTCCAACAATACAATAGTGATGTCTCCCCTTCTAGGACATGGATATCAGTGTTGTTACAACGCCTAGCCTCCATATTTCCATTTTTATTTGGAAAAATTCCCATTTTTAATGCAACCATTGCATCCCATGATGCAGAGTGATCATGGGCCTCTTGGCTGCATCTCTGATCAGTCTTCTCCTTGTTTGAGATGAAAGTTTGAAGGGACGGCCGGGTCTTGGTAGATTTGCAATGGTCTGATACTCCTTCCATTTCAATATAATTGCTTGCACAGTACTCCTTGAGATGTTTAAAGCTTGGGAAATCTTTTTGTATCCAAATCCGGCTTTAAACTTCTCCACAACAGTATCTCGGACCTGCCTGGTGTGTTCCTTTGTCTTCATGGTTCTCTCTGCGCTTTAAACAGAACCTTGAGACTATCAAAGAGCAGGTGCATTTATACGGAGACTTGATTACACACAGGTGCATTCTATTTATCATCATCAGTCATTAGGACAACATCAACAATCATTCAAAGATCCTCACTGAACTTCTGGAGTGAGTTTGCTGCACTGAAAGTAAAGGGGCCGAATAATATTGCACGCCCCACTTTTCAGTTTTTTATTTGTTAAAAAAGTTTAAATTATCCAACAAATTTCATTCCACTTCACAATTGTGTCCCACTTGTTGTTGATTCATGACAAAAAATTAAAATTTTATATCTTTATGTTTGAAGCCTGAAATATGGCGAAATGTTGAAAGGTTCAAGGGGGCGAATACTTTTGCAAGGCACTGTATAAAAGACAGGCAGCAGCCTGGGTCTAACTGCACTGGTGGAGAGGCAAGGCACAAAGACTGCTGATTGTCCAGCCACTAGTCTATAGCAAAGGTAACAGGATATGAAGATTTAAAACACATGTGACAATATGACCTATGAACTCTAGGTTTGAAAACAATCTTCTCTTCCAACAGAAGAAGTCTCTTCTTTTATAAGACCAACTCATCCCAGATGTTTTCTGGCTTTTTGCTTGTTTATACGTCTCGTCTTTCACTCTTGCCTGGGGGCTGGAAGAATGCTGCATCCCACCCTCAATGCATGAGTTGGTTAACTAGACTAGACCCTACTAATCTACACACATTTATTAATATGATAATACACATAACATTTCTTGACAGGTAGATTCACCAGTCGGAGATTGTTTAGACGTGATCTCGTTTCTAGATCAATAACTTTCTCCTCAAGGTGTTTGTTTCATTTACCCAGCTTTTCGACTTCAGATTTTAGGCTGTTCTGGTCGTCCTCCACGTGAGAAATGCGCACTTCTGCTTCGTCCAGCCGGCCTTCACACGCACCCACTTGTTTTTGCGTGTGGCGAATAGCTGTCATAACACGTCAAATCTTCCACAAAATTCTGACCTGAGACTGCGCAGTTCTCCCAGTATTTCTTCTTTTGTCATCTCTTCGCTAGTAGCTTCTTTGGCTAGCAATAATAGTTGACCCGTATTTTGCAGTCCGAAGTCCGTAAGTTTCAATTGTTTTATTGCTAGACCGTCCCTTGCCTGGCATCATTACATAATCAATTAACCGTTCGGAGCGTTGTATATCCGTAAAAAAAATATTAAATCAGGATTTGTTCAGGTGCAGGGTAAAACGTGACCTAGCAGCTTGCGGCCATGACCGGAAGTCTTAAGTAATGTTTTGATAAACAACAACAGGTCCACGTTGTTTTTTAAGTTATGGACTATTTTGAAAAAAATATGTTTTTTGTCTTTTCTGTGTTTGGGGGAGGATGTATGTGTATACATGTAATTATTCTTATCTACTTATTATCCTGCCCTATACAGTATGTTCAGTATATAACTCTGCACTACTATATACTGTATATTTTTTTTGTAATTGGTATTGAAGCATTTAAAGCATCTACCGCTAGTTAAGCTAGTTAACGAGCATAGCTATTACTTATTTTGTATTTTGTATATTTTGTGTGCTCCCTGTGTGCTCTTACTACTGTCCTGTATGTGCGCTGCAACATGGAAATTTCACCACTATATTATGGCTTATTGGGAGTGACGAAAAGAGAGTCCAAGTTATTAAACGGCGCATTTGAATTACCATCTGTCTTTGTCTCGTTCGTATGTCCTGTAAGATATATACAGACATCACAGTTACAGTATATGGATGCGATGACAGAAACGTAATTTGATGGGAAAGAAGCACTTCAACAAAAAAGTCCGCCAGATCCCCTTATCATCCACAAATAACATGTGTTGCACCCTCTGCTCGAAGAGTTTGTGAGAGGTTTGTGGTGTGTTTTGTAGAAGAGGAGATTAATGTTATGTACACCTTTTATTTATATTATTATAATTTTTTATAATTCTTACTACTGTAGTTGTTGTTGAAGGTTTTGAATCATTTCATATGAAAGAAATTGCTTGAATGGATTTCTAATAAGTCAAATCTTTGACTTATCTATTGAACTGATAAGTGGTCCTCTTGCCAATTTAATTTGGTTACCCCTGATATAGAGGGAGAGACAAGAGACAGATAAGAGGAGGGACCAGAGGAAGCCACAACCTTTTTCCTTTAATTAAAGGTAACTGTATTGTTATACTAGTGGTTATATTATTTTGTTGATGATGTTGTTTGAGTAATCGCAACTTCAGTACAGAAGTGTACTAATCAGTTAATTAGATAATCACTAATTACAGTGTTACAACATGTGTTGTCTGATTGTTTACTGCACTTTTTTTGCGTATTTTATTCCTGTTCTTTTCACATTGTTTTGTTATGTACTTGTCTTGAGCACACTGGGGATTTTTGCATATGTATTCCAATTTGGGTTTACTGCAAATACAAAATAAAATGAATCTAATCTCACATCTGTAACTGTCTGTAAACGTTCTTTTAATGTTGTAGGACGTACGCAGACAAACTGAGCCCGAAAGTGGTTCAGTCTCTCCTGGACCTCCTCTGCAGTCAGCTCAAGAATCTGCTATCTCAAGCTGGAGTGGGGCAGCTGTCCTCCGGGAAGGTCCAGGATGATAAAAAACGGGACGATAATGTGGACTCGGAGAAGAAGGACTTCAGAAGTGAGTGATTGTACAGAAACAGGACTAAATGCGCTCTCTGGTCTCTCTCGCTGGTCTCTCTCTGATCTCTCTCTCTACTCTCTCTATCTGGTCTCTCTCTCTCTGGTCTTTCTGTGGCCTTTCTCTCTGGTCTCTGACCTTTCTCTCTGGTCTCTCTCTGGTCTTTCTGGTCATTCTGTGGTCTTTTTGGTCTCTCTGGTCTCTCTGGTCTCTCTTTGGTCTCTCTCTCTGATTTGTTCTGTAATACTGAACTATTATTTTTGCCTGGAACAGCTGTGCTCTGCAAGCAGCACACAGCGGAACTTCATCTTGGAGACTTCTTGGTGTTTCTGCGCAGAGTCGTTTCCTCCAAAGCCATCCAGTCCAAGATGGCCTCCCCCAAATGGACTGAAGTCTTGCTCAACATCGCAGCTCAGAAATGCTGCTCAGGTATAATTATCACAGGTGTCTTTGTGTCGCTCTTGTCTTGTCTCTCTGGTACCTCTCTTATCTATCTCCTATCTCTTGTCTCTCTTGTGTCTCTCATGCGTCTTGCGTCTCTTAAGCCTAGTGTATACTCGCGCGGCGCGGAGCTTACGGTGGTGACGTGACGTCACTTGCGCAACGCGTGGATCACCGCAAGGCCCTTACGTTGCCTGCCGCGCACCCTTTACAATTTACATAAGGGTCACTGCAAGGAAGCTCCGCTGTGATTGGTCCGTGTGTGTGTTTTGGAAGGAAGCATGAAGCGGCTGCAGCAGGGACAATGGACGAGGCATTTCGGAGAAGACTGCTTTGTGCTTCGAAGGAAACGAAGAGTAAGCAGTTTGGGCTCATGGCAGAGCCTGATATACGCAGAGACTGTGGACTATCTAACATATATATAACTTATAAACTGTACAGTCGTTTGTTTTGCATTGTTCCTGTCTTTGTTTGAATCTGCACTCGTTGATTATCGCGTCTGTTGCATTCCTCCTGTACTTATAAATTGTTCATGTTTGCCTCAGATATTTACCACTTATTGTTTTGCTGTTTGTGCTGAATACAATTTAATGATAACTATGTTTCCAACAAGAACG
This sequence comes from Knipowitschia caucasica, assembly GCA_964034765.1. Lineage (NCBI taxonomy): Eukaryota > Metazoa > Chordata > Actinopteri > Gobiiformes > Gobiidae > Knipowitschia > Knipowitschia caucasica. The sequence continues at coordinate 35,440,727 of OZ035826.1, forward strand.
TGTCTTTATTCACAACATCACAGTTAAATGAGTTAAGAAATAATGAGTCCATAGAACTATCACATAAACCTGCACTAGAAACACGTGTAAGGATCTCAAACAGCTCAATTTGTTCATGTTTTTGTTCTAAAGAGGAGAAAGAAGCAGCGTAAATGAGACCGCTTTGGTATCTCAGGCAACTCCTGTGAGATCGCCATCATGTGGTTGGTTGTGGGATTACAACATTCTCCTCAAAACTCCGCAAGGAGTATAACACAAATTGTGCTTACGTAGGTCCACCGCAAACGCTAACGTAAGCCGTGCCGCGCAAGTATACACTAGGCTTTATCTCCCTTCTGTTACTTGTGTCACTTGTGTCTCCTATCTCTTTTCTGTCTCTTGAGTCTCTTGTGTCTTCTTTTTCTCTTGTGTCTCTTGTGTGTCCTGTGTTTCCTCTGTTTCTGCTCTTATGCCTTTTCAGTCTCTTGTATCTTTACAATCAAATTTTATTTATGAAGCGCTTTTCATTCAGGAAATGTAACACAGTGCTTTACACTTTGGTTAAAAACAATCCCACATGACCATGACCCCTCCACCCGACCTGATCATCCAACAGACCCACCCCAAACCACATATTTTAAAAAATATGCACACATAGAATAGGTGTGTGCATACAATAGGTTAAAATAGGTTAAACCATGAAAAGAATATAGGGCTGGGTGCAGATGTAACTAGCTGAAGAAGCGCCATCCAAGGAGCCATATGCACTTGATTCAGATTCAGATTCGGTTTATTTGCCATTTGCAGTGAAAACACCACATTGGAATACATTAGCAAAAAGTCTCCAGTGTGCACAGACAAATACAGACATAAAACCACATTAAAAGACAGAAATAAAACAAATAAAACAGTAAACAAATGTCACTGTGAAATCGATCGACTAAAACAGTTGCAAACAAGTGCAAATCAATAAGTGCTCTGTTCAAACTGATAACAGCTTGTGGATAAAAACTGTTAGCGTAACGAGATGTCCTGCATCTCAGAGAGCAATATCTTCTGCCAGAGGGAAGAAGCTGGAACATGGCTTTTCCAGGGTGGCCAGAAGAGTCATTAACAATCTAAGAGCTTTGTTTAAAAGTCTGGATTTATAAAGAACCTCCAGAACAGGAAGCTCACAATCCACGGTCCTCTTTGCAGAGCAGAGCACCTTGTTTAAAGCTCTCTTTTCTTTATCTTTAATGTTTACAAACCACACAGACACAGAACCAACAAGTAAACTCTCAATGGTGCAGCGATAAAAGTTAAGCAGAATCTTAGAGTTAGTGGCAAATTGTCTAAGTTTACGCAGAAAGTAGAGACGCTGACGAGCTTTCTTAACGACTCTGTCAGTGTTTTTAACCCATTTCAGGTCGTTAGACAGTTAAACCCAGAAACTTGCACTCCTCTACGATCTGCACCTGGGAGTTTTCGATTACGACAGGCAAATGAGAACTATTACCAATGCTTGGTTCTTGCTCTGACATGCACTGTCAACTGTGGGACCTTATATATGAGTGTGTTCACAGTTAAGTGTCAATTGAAGTATCTCGACTTTAAAAGGTTATAACTTAAAAACTAAAATTACTATCATAGATTGGAAAAAAGATTTCAAACACAGACACATCAAAGAGATAGTGTGGATAAAATCAAAAGGAAAGATTGTCAAATATATTTTTGGTGACATTTTAAACGACAAAATCAGCCTCTTTTTTGACCATTCTACTGTGACGCCAGTTACATAGAAAATAAAATGTCCTCAGTCTGAAAAAGCGGCAGATGAAATCCCACAATATTTACATGGTTAACACAACATTAGGAAATCACTTGATATGAAAAGGAATCGTTAAAAAATAAAAAATAATTAATTAATTAAATGACCCTTGAAAAATGCATAACGGACGTGATGGTTTCCGTCCTCTTTTCTCTAAAATTTTAACTTGAGAAAGAAAAAAATCTTGTCTGGTTTCACATTTAATTGGTAGACTAAATGAAAGTATCACTTTGTTTCTACTCTGTGTAAAAAAATAGAATCTCTGAATCAATTGTGAACATCTGAAAATACCTATCAAACTTCCGCAAAGCTCATTCCGTCAAATCATCACGTCCGTTAGATAAAATAAACAGGGCCGCTATAGGAAACTTGTCTAATGTATAAAACAGTTATGTTCTAGCAACTTCTAATGGACAGAGGAGGTGTTTGGAAACATGAAAAACATAAATTATCTTCTGATTATTAAAATTTAATTTTTGGCCTTTTGTCACACTTTTGTGCCCTTTAGTGTGAACAAGCCCATATACAGGTGTGTGCCTTTCCAAATCAACTGAATTTACCACAGGTAGACTCCTATTAAGCAGGAGAAGCATCTCAAGGATGATCCGTGGAAACAGGATGCGTCTGAGCTCAATTTTGAGCTTCATGGCAAAGGCTGTGAATCCTTATGTCCTACATGTGATTTCTTCGTTTTTTTATATGTAATACATTTGCAAAAATCTCCCCAATTTTTTTTTCACATTGTCATTATGGGGTTTTATGTTTAGAATTTTAAGGGAAACAAATGAATTGAATCCATTTTGGAATAAGGCTCTAACAAAACAAAATGTGAAAAAATAGCGCTGTGAATACTTTCCGTATGCACTGTATTACTTTAGACTTCAAGCGAGGAACACACACAGTTTCAATCTGACTAGGTTCTGAGGCGCGTAACTGAACAGTAGACTACTACATGGATTATCAAAGATAATGCGGACAGAGAGCAGAGCGCAGAGGGACAATCAGTCAAAACACACTCACCGGATACGGAAATGATCTAGATTATAGATAATTAATAGTAGTAGCTGTGTTGCAAAGAAGTATTGATAAAAAAAATTTGCTTCAAGTCTGCTGTGTGATAGTTTTCTATAGTTGCCAGTGATATTCCGGTTGGTTTGTTTTTCCAGTATAATTGGGTTGATATTAAATGAGTAATTTCTAATGGTTATCGCATGTATTTATGGGAAAACATTTATATTTTACTAATGTTTGAGTCCGAGTGTGAAGCGGCTGGGATGAGAATCAGCACCTCCAAATCCGAGGCCATGGTGCTCGACCGGAAAAAGGTGCCTTGCCCTCTGCAGGTGGGTGGAGAGGTCCTTCCTCAAGTGGAGGAGTTCAAGTATCTCGGGGTCTTGTTCACGAGTGAGGGAAGAATGGAGCGTGAGATTGACAGGCGGATCGGTGCAGCGTGCGCAGTGATGCGGTCGCTGTATCGGACCGTTGTGGTAAAGAGGGAGCTGAGCCGAAAGGCAAAGCTCTCGATTTACCGGTCAATCTTCGTTTCCTCCCTCACCTATGGTCATGAGCTTTGGGTAATGACCGAAAGAACGAGATCACGGATACAAGCGGTCGAAATGAGCTTCCTCTGCAGAGTGGCTGGGCGCTCCCTTAGAGATAGGGTGAGGAGCTCAGTCACACGGGAGGAGCTCGGAGTAGAGCCGCTGCTTCTCCACGTCGAGAGGAACCAGTTGAGGTGGCTCGGGCACCTGTTCCGGATGCCTCCTGGACGCCTCCCTGGGGAGGTGTTCCGGGCACGTCCCACCGGAAGGAGGCCCCGCGGAAGACCTAGGACACGCTGGAGGGACTATGTCTCTCAGCTGGCCTGGGAACGCCTTGGGGTCCCCCCGGACGAGCTGGAGGAAGTGTGTGTGGATAGGGAAGTCTGGGCGTCTCGGTAACGCTTTATATTAAGGTGTGCTTGTTAAGTATTAATAAGGTATTAATAGACATTAGCAACATGCTTATAGATTGCTTATATGTACTTATAAACATATTAATAAGCTGCTCATTTCACTATTCTCTAAATGATGTTGTTCTAGTTATATGCTTTTAAGCATTTAATAAGTAATTAGTAAGATACTTATTAAAGGAGGAATATGTTTATAAATATATGAATAAGCTGCTTATTAAACTATTATCGATACCATGTTAATAGGCCACTAACAATATGCCTATAAAGATATTGATACGCTGCTTATTAATAGGCAATAGTGGTAATAGGCCACTAAAAATATGCGTTAATAAACTGCTTATTACACTATTTTGCAGTACCCTAATCTAAAGCGAGGAGCATTTTTGTTAATGCAGAAAAAACAAACTCTAACTCCCGCTCTAACTCTCGCTCTGATCAGCAGCTCTGATTGGTCAGAGCACGGCCCCTCTGTGCACGTGCATGACATCCACGCAAGCGTATTTGGCGCAAAGCATCATGGGAGCTCGTCCACTGCGCAGAACCGGGAGGACCAGACGATGCCCAAAAATAGGCGAGTTCTGCTAATCTCTCAGGCTCGTGAAGTCAGTTGATTAACTGTTTTGCCAAAGCCAAATTCATTAACAGAGCAGGGTGGAGCATGAGTGGGTTCATCATGGCTCCTTGAAGTTACTAACAAACTTTTGGCACAAACTTAATTTTGATATTTTTTTTCATTTAGACTTTAATTGTTGCTGTTTGAATAAATAAAAACATCTTAGATCATTGTTGTGTTTTTTTCTGCATTAACAAAAATGCTCCTCGCTTTAGATTAAGGTACTGCAAAATAGTGTAATAAGCAGTTTATTAACGCATATTTTTAGTGGCCTATTACCACTATTGCCTATTAATAAGCAGCGTATTAATATCTTTATAGGCATATTGTTAGTGGCCTATTAACATGGTATCGATAATAGTTTAATAAGCAGCTTATTCATATATTTATAAACATATTCCTCCTTTAATAAGTATCTTACTAATTACTTATTAAATGCTTAAAAGCATATAACTAGAGCAGGGGTCACCAACCTTTTTGAAACCAAGAGCTACTTCTTGGGTACTGATTAATGCGAAGGGCTACCAGTTTGTTACACACTTAAATAAATTGCCAGATATGGCCAATTTGCTCAATTTACCTTTAATTCTATGTTTTTACTAATAATTAATGATATTTATTTTGTGGAAAAACTTTTATATTTTCTCTAAGTGCACATTTTTCAAATTTAACAAATGATCACTTCTAAGACAGTCCCATTTAATCGCAATTAATCACATTTTAATCGCATATAAATATTTGACCTGAGAACAGTGAGAAGTAATTTTTTTCACATGGATTTTTTGTTTACCATTGAATAATGACTGAATACATGAGGCTTAAGCAACACATGTTAATATGGAGTTTAAGGGATAACTTCTAAACATCAAATAACGTTTCTGTAATTGCCTCCACACTCTGACGACAACATATGCTCCTCCTCCTCACACTGACGACAACATACTCTTTTTAAGCCCAAAATCCACTGCACACGCTGTGAGCACTTAAGCTGGGCATGCGCTGTTTGCTAAAGCTTTTATAATACGTTTTTGATGTGTGCATTCGGAGTAAACATCAGCATTAGCAGCTCACACACCTGTGTCTCGCTCCTCCTTCTCCTTCTCCTCCTCCTCCGCTCACACAGGAGTCACTGCTCCTCCTGCTCACACACAGAGTCCATCGCTCCATACACAGCGCTCATTCCCGTCTAATTTACTCGAATTTAAAGTTGGTCTCTGCTTGTAATAATGTACTTTTGAACAAGAAAAGTCACGGAGCTCCGGTTGGTGCGTCAGTTCAATTGGTCCGTCTGAAACTTATTCAGTGAGGAACGTTCCGCGGTGCAAAAATACATACAATTAAAATGCGTAATTTTTTTAACGCGCTTTTTTGTGTGTAATTAATTAATCTTTATTAACTTGTTAAAGTCCCGGCTCTAGTTTATATGCCATTTGTAAGTTGCATGTAAGTATGATTTAAACAAGAATAGCACTGGTAAGTGCTGCCATTTGAGCTATTTTTAGAACAGGCCAGCGGGCGACTCATCTGGTCCTTGCGGGCGACCTGGTGCCCGCGGGCACCACGTTGGTGACCCCTGAACTAGAACAACATCATTTAGAGAATAGTGAAATGAGCAGCTTATTAATATGTTTATAAGTACATATAAGCAATAAATAAGCATGTTGCTAATGTCTATTAATACCTTATTAATACTTAACAAGCACACCTTAATATAAAGCGTTACCGGCGTCTCTGCTTAGACTGCTGCCCCCGCGACCCGGCAACGGATAAAGCGGAAGAAAATGGATGGATGGATGGATAATGTTTGAGTCTGAAAACAGCTTTTGATCTCTAGTTTAATTCTATAATATTGTGCCTTGTGTTAATAGTGAAATATGAGAACATCGCTGTTATTCCCTGTTTAAGGAACATGTATGTATCCAGTCTGTCAGGCTTCCGATGCATTAACTTGTAATGAAAACCATTGATTAACACTATGGCTGGCAAAGACGTCTGAAGACTTTTTTTTTAGTAACACTGACTTTTTCATTTTTTGACACGGGTCTGGTACATGTTTTGATATAGAAATCAGCCAATATAAATTACGTGTAATGATCAGTCGAGACATGTAGAGTGCAGTAGTGCCCTCTGTCCCCTCTGCTGATGTCGGGTCAGACATCAGCAGAGGGGAGGAATTAATATATAGCAAGAGACAGCATGGCGACACAAAAAAGACATTGAGGTAAGGTAATTGAAAACATTGCTGGAGATGTGTAAAACTGCATTATTGAGATTTTGAGGGGGGCCCCAAAACCCCCTTTCCCTCAGGGTCCCACTGGTGTATGTAATATGTTTTTATGTGTGAGTGCTCGCGTGCGAAAATTGAATTGTTTTTTTTGTCTGTAGTCAGTCCGTTGTTGTTGATTTAATTGCGGTTGGATGGCGCTTTTCACACTTACAGGCCCTAATGAATAGTCACTTTTTATTCCCTGTATAAGAGGCGTGTTTGTTTGTGTATTTGTGGCGATCTGCGTCAAGTCTCTATTTAAACGCCTCATCAAGGTCTGATTCCAGGTCTGCGTTTGCCTCTTTTCTTCGTTCGAAGAAGCGTTGGGCTCAAACATGTGGCAAAAGGTGCAAGACTTCTCCTTATAACTCGCTTTGCTCTTCATCCATTGATACTCGTTCCATAGACAAGGTATTTTCGCTGGTTTCTCATTCGCTGTCAGAATCGCTGTCCATTTGAAATGAGCCGGTTCCCGCAGTGACGTCACAGGGCTTTCAGGATCAAACGGGATCAGTCCCAGGCTGCTAAATAGACTTGTGCGGACCAGCTCTCTAAGGTCCACAGCCACATCTGCAACCTGAGCTGAGGAGTGGACAGCAACCTCACTGCATGGACCATCGAATACCTCTCGGACCGACCACAGTACTAGCGGCTGTGCAGCTGTGAGTCTGAGGTGGTAGTCTGCAGTACTGGGGCCCCTCACCATCTACACTTCGAAGTTCACATACGACCCACACACAGCTTTCACCTGCAGAAGTTCTCAGATGACTCTGCCATCGTGGACCGTGTCTGAGGCAGTGTTTCCGCCAGGAATTTGTTTGAGGGGGGGACCGCAAGGGGGGGGGGGGGGGGGGGTATGCATTTAACAGCTTTATGCTGTTACTCACGGTAACATTGGAAAGAGAAGCCGCGGGGATGAGCCGCCACAATGCACTTTTTAACATAAAGCGGCCACCCGCTTTTAATGTGCGGACCTCTTTACCGCGGTGTGTGACCGCAGTGGAAACATTCTGCGAACGCCAGGCAGGGGACGTGGTGAAGGGGACAGGGGGGTCATAACACCGGGCATGTGGGTGAATTAAGCGGGGATAAACAACCGCGGAGAACGCGGCAGAAGCATAGACTGTATATATTAAGAAGCCGCGGAAGAAAACACACCGCTAATCTGCCTTTACGGACGGAGATGATGATGATGAAGGCAGAGAGGAAGAAAATCCATAAAAGTGGATCAGAAGTGTTGAAGAGCCTGTTATTTATTGTTGAGACAATCTGACAAGTTCTGAGCCCATTAATTTAATCGCTCTGTTCCTAAACGATGAATTCTGGAGCCTCATTTCCACTGAGACAAACAGTATGCCACCAGGTCTTTTGAAAGGGTAATATTGAAACCAAACTGCAGATTTCATGACTGGTAAACAATAAGCAGTGCCATCTTGATCATTGAAGGTCTAATACATGATACAATTCCATATGGCTGCTGACCAGTGCTAAAATATTCTATATAAATTGGATCAGTGAATTCATTCCTATCTCACATTGTGTTTTCATACTAAAGATATTTCACATTGACAGTATTCCCAGAGCTCAAAATACACTCTCAAACTACAGCTTTTTGAAATCTTTATACAATAAACATTTTCCAAAATGGCCACCACCTTGATGACGTCACAGTATGCAAATTAGATGACGAATCAACATCCATCCCAAAGTTTGGTTCATACTGAAGATATTTCTCATTTACAATATGCCTTCATCTCAAACTACTTTAAAGTTATAGCCTTTTGAAATCTTGAAATCGAAATTGTAAATTTTTTTGAAATAAATGGGCTTAGTGCTGCATGAAAATCCCTCGCCAAAGGCCTGGGCTCCGCACCGTGCTCCTCTTTGCTGTCGTCGTTGCAACATGTCCAGAAGTTCAACTTTTTAGCACTAACCATCTTATGGGTTTAGTCCATGGTTTTGTCAAGGAGAAAATTAGTATACAGCACTTACAGTCACACTGCTAGCTCTCAGACATGGATTTACATTTGTCAGTGTGAATGCTGTGATGTACCGGAAACACTGCACAGAGATTAATCCTTAGCCAATCAGGACGCAGAACACATTACGCTGGTTCTTCCTTAGCCAATCAGGACGCAGAACACATTACGCTGGTTCTTCCTTAGCCAATCAGGATGAACATTGCAAGTTCATATACAGTGAAAATCATGCTACAGTACAAATAAATCTGCAAGACCGCGAAAAGAGAACCTCTATTCATCTGAGGAGACTCCGATTCAGAATAAAGAATAACACATTTTTCCTGTACGGAAGTGTATGATTTGGTGTTTGTAAGTAATTTTTTTTACTATCATGTTTTAGATTATAGATTAGACAGCGAGCCAGATCAGATATATCCCAATGAAAATAATGTTTTTGCACTTTATGATGTGAGAATTGTATACATGCATGTGTAAGAAAATTGAGGGGGGGATATCCCCCCCTTGGGCCATGGCTAGGGGGGGACTGATCCCCCCCATCCCCCCCTCTGGAGGAAACCCTGTGAGGGGAACGAATTGGAATACTGGTCGGTTATCATGGACTTTGTTGATTGGTGTGAGCGCAACCACTTGTGCTTGAACACCAGTAAGACAAAGGAGGTGGTAATCAACTTCAGGAGAAAACCACTATCCCACACGCCAGGGGAAGGGCATTGAGCTGATGGACATTTTCAAGTACCTGGGTGTAGGGCTGCACGATATATCGAAAACATATCAATATCGCGATATTGGTGTATCCGATATCCATATCAAAAATATCCGTGATATAAAAAAATTTATATATATATATTTTTTTCTTAACTATTTTTTCCTCCTTTATTAAAGACAACAAAACAGACAGCCACATCAACATTCAACAAGAACAACAAACAAACAAAAACGTATATAGATTGTACTGGCAAAATGCCTTGTAGTCCCACTCCCCCTCCTCACCGAAGGGAAATGGTGGGTGGAACTGTTCACCTGTGCAATCCACACCCACCCGGTGTGTTAAAAAGGACGGACACAAACACTTCAGCATGAGTTTGAGCAGGACCATGGATCTATTATATTAACTGGATAGGGTATTACTAGCTTGTAGCTGAATAACTCATGTGCTCAGGGGATTCTCGCGGTACTGCAGACTAAACCAGACTAAATTCACGTGGGCTACCCACAAATTTTCCCCATAGAACTCAATGCATATTAAAACAGCTCAACCTGAGCTGACAGAGAACCTACAGCTTTAATAAAGATCGGATTTTGTGGGGATTTTAGTGTCCCTTGTCACCCTGAACTTTTTTTCTTCTTAAATCCTTCGGTTTTGTTTAAATCCACACTTTAGTGTCACAAACTCTGCCCGTCTGGCTCTCGCTCTAACTCCCGCTCTGATGAACTGCTCTGATTGGTCAGAGCGCAGCCGAGCCCCTCTGTGCACGTGCGTGAGACCTGGTGTGAGACGGTCGGCACTAGATCATCGGAATCGGGACAAAACCGGAAGTTACAATCCTACTTTCGAATTAGTTTTAGACTAATAAGTCCTTAAATGGTGACTGGTTAAGTTTTAGGCGTCTGAGTAAGATGGTTAAGGTTAGGGTTAAGGCTGGGTTGGGGTTATTTTATGGGAATGGCTGGTTAAGTTTAGGCATAAATAGGTAGTTTGTTGTATTTACTTCCGCTTCCGTCCCGATTCCGTATATGATCTAGTGCTGACCGGTGTGAGACCCACACTCGCGTGTTTGGCGCAACGCATTATGGGAGATCACCCACTGCACAGAACCGGGAGGACCAGACAATGCCCAAATACAGGCGAGTTTCCCATAGATCTTTGCGAGTTTCAGGCGACTTCCGCTAATCTTTCAGCCCCCATGCCGTCACAAAGCGCCACTGAGCACAACCATTCATTTGAATAGGGCGCCATCTTGGATCGCCGGGGCTTGAGCAGGACAAGCAGCAATCGCAGCGCACAATCAGTGCATGTAAAGACAAGTACTGTGCAAGACAAACCCTTCTACAATCCCATGAAAGACAGCCGGTAAGCGCCGTCATCACTCGCGATCATTGACTGAGAACTTACGCGGAGTTGTATATGATGCGTTCAAGAGCCCTCTGAAGTAGCGGAAACGCGGACTCTTTTACTTTGTTCTAATGCAGTTAGCAATCATGTTCCTAAGTTCATTACTTAAAGGGCCCATATCACGGTTTTTGACTTTTCTCTGCTTTAAACATGATTACAATGCTATTTGGCCTTCATACACAAGCCCACAGTAGTTTATTCATTGATTCTGTCAATCTTTTGTAAGAGAGCAATCTGTCTCCTTCCCCAGCGTGAGGCACAGAAACGCTCGGGTCCACTTCAGTGACGAAAACCACACTGCATGACGCGCATGACCCCGTTTGCTTTGTATTTAAAATAGTTGTTAAATACTTTTGTCAAAACGGGGTAAACAATACACAATTAGTATGCTGTTTTTTGTCAAAAATAATAAAAATAAAAATAAATTAAAAGCCGGCGGGAGGTGATTGACGGATCAAAACAGCGAATCAGAGCGCACAGGCTCCGGCTCCCGAGTCCAGCGTCTGTGGTCTGGTCTCGCAGACACCACATAGAGCTGCTGTTTTTATGCTTTTGTCAGCAGCTAAAAGTGTTAGGATCACGTCAACTTGAATGAAGTGTGTTATGGGTGTAAATATATGACACACTATTTGGCCCTAAGAGGAAGAAAGCGGCTCGACTTTTTTCATCTGTTCATCTCATGGATCTATTATAATACCGGTTCATCTGCGACACTTCACTGAGACTGTTCCAGAACTACAGGGACAATGGAACTGGACTTACTCAAAAGCTGATCTGGAAACACGTTATTCCCACGGTAAAAGACGTAACTCGGACCCCCTCGATCTGTAAGTAGTGACGCTAACTCGCTGTATACTTCTGTAAACTAAATAGCTAGGGTCTGATTGTGCATCGAGGACATAGGGCTCGATGTGACGGATTGTCATGGTCTGGCCCGGACTGGCCATCGGGAGCATCGGGAGATCTCCCGGTGGCCTGCGTGTCAAAGTGGCCTGGGCCTGCCCTATCATCACGTGTTTTTTTTTTTTTTTTAATTATGTTTTTTTTTTCTTTTAATTTAATTTCATCCTCACGGTCTTTGCAAACTCCTACCCTGCCTGGTGGCCTGGTCCAATGAGCAAGGCCCAGGCCAAAGCCAGTGTTGTGCGTGAACGAGTTCAAAAGAACGCGTTCATTGAAAACGCTCATTTTTTCGTGAACGTTGAACTGAACGCAACACATTTTTTAATAAAGAACTTGAACGTGAATTAGTTCATATTATGTGTCATGAACGGCAGACAATTTGTTTTCCATTTAAAACTGAGTTAAATCTGTTTTCTCTTTTGAAACGCAACGAGAGAAAGTTCCTCCCTCCTGTATTCTCCGCACTGTTTCCGCCGAAAACTAAAAATTCCTACGGTTTCCACCGTCTGTGAACGCACCCCGACTCAGTGTACTACTTGCGGTGCGGCGCTATATGCTAGTGCTATTCATTGGTTGTTGGACTCACATGTGCCGTGATGAAAACACAGGGGTAAGTCAGTGACACAGGGCCGTTTACATTTGACATAAAGTATAGACACACATTCTGCAGCGCATTACAGTTTGTACTTATGAGCAGAGATGGGACAACTCAGTTCCCATTGAAACCCATGTAAATCTTGTCTGCATTGGAGTCAAAACATCCTGTGCAGTGTACAGGATATAATATATAATTATATATATATATATATACCACGTATTGTGATTTCTAGCTTGTAGTGAAATAAAATATTTATTTGAATATCTCGCAAAAAGTAAAATGAACTGAACTTTGAACTAGTTCAGAATTAAAATTGAGAACTTCGAACGTGAACTGTTCACTTTGAGCATGTATGAACTGAACTTGAACAAGTTCAGAAAAGCTGTGAACTGGCACAACACTGGCCAAAGCTTTACTGTCATTGGGCCAGAGCAAAATTAAACAAATGTGACGTCACACGTCGACTACACGTTAATATAATACATCCATGCGGCTACACAGCCAGGCCAGCCTAGCAGTGCACCCAGTGTAGCTTCCCCGGTTGAAATGAGTGGTCTCTCCAACTGATGGTTCATACAGGTTTTTATTTTTCCTTTTATATGAGCTGTAACGATGTGATTTTACCTTACTACTTTTTTAACAATAATTGATTAGCTTGTTATAGTTATACCCTAATGAACACTTAATTCATTGTGTGTGTGTGTGTGTGTGTCTTTATTCTCACTAAACTCCATAAACGTTACGTTGCTAAGCAACGTACAACAATCCTTAAACGTCCGAGATTATATAAACAGTCAATATAAAAAAAAATAAAGAAAACACAAGTTTTGACAGTCAATCTTAAAACTATTAAAAGAACATCAAAATACAATGACAAAAACCCAAATTTAGAACCTTGTTTGGCCTGAATGGATGAAAAGCTCCCGGCCTGAAATGTTGTCCCACTCCGGCCCTGGTCATGGTTGGAAAAAGTTTATTCTTATGTATGAAATTACTAAGTACAGGTGATAAACGACAAAAGCGTGATGCTACGTCACCGTGCGGGCGGGGGGAGGCGGGCTCACAGGCAGAGGAGCAAACTCTTCTCTGGATCAGCTCGTTTGAGTCGAGGTGACGTCACCTCTATACAAGAGATGGCTCTAATCTCACAAGCTTTGATTGTTGTGTGGTGTATCATACACATTAATATCACACATGTGTATAGGATTGAGTGTGAAACATGAAGAAAAGCGTGATATAGGACCTTTAATGTTAACATTGTTTACTTTGAAAACAGCTAGATGCACTGGTTGTGCCTCTTTTTTCTCAGCTTTTTGGTGATTTCAGTAAAACTTCCCTCTACTCAACTGGGGATTACAAGCTAGAAAAAAAATTATTTTTGCTGATGAAAGTAGACAGTCTATTCTTTCAGAATCTGGTTTCGGATTTCATAGTACACAATATTCTGTGGGTCTTGAAAAATCTATAAAAATCATCAGAAACTGCTGGCAATATGGGAGTACCTGTTCTGAAATAGGATTGCAGGCAATGAGTTAATAAACATTGAACCAGTCCGGCCCTCGGCTCGCAGCCAATTTGTTTTTTTGGCCCTCTGATGTATTTGACTTTGACATGCCTGCTTTAAGGTGTGCTAAAACCAGATCGATTGATTAGTGAACCTATGGTCTAATTCATAGTATATCTATCTATCTATGAAAAAACTATACTATACTATATATACTACTCCATATAATATACTATACAATAATAATGCTAAACTGTTCAGAAAAAAAGGTCTTCAACAAACCAGTTTACTGATATTAGCAGGTTAAAAATATAGATTACTTCATTTGGGAGTAACATTTTGTTTAATAAAAATTAGTACTTTGATTTACTAGCAGAAACATTATTTGTTTAAAAGTAGTGATTAAAAGACAGTTTTTTTACACAGAAAATGATTGTATGTTTCTGTTCTATTTTTTAGGTAACAAAAATATCGCAATGATATCGTTATCGCAATCCTAAACACTCATATCGAATATCGCACTCATTTCCAATACCGTGCAGCCTTACCTGGGTGTTCACATTAATTATAAACTGGACTGGTCTCATAACACCAACGCCTTGTACAAGATGGGCCAAAGCCGCCTCATGCATCATTGCCTCTGTGTTGGTCCAAGTGAGAGTGGGGCGGATGTTCTTTAAACGACAAAAACCTATTTTTCTGATGTTCTTAAGAGGAATAAAAGTCTTCCAAATTACACCCAGATTTTTCACTTGTGTTTGGAGTTTGGGTAAAACTTTATCTCCCTGGACCTCAGGACCGATGAGAAAGTTTGCTGCCATCCATTATTTCAATCTAAAATGTAGTCCAAAAAGAGCATCTATTACAATACAATACAATTTATTCTTGTATAGCCCTAAATCACAGCAGAAGTCATCTCAGAGGACTTAACAAAACTATTGAATCACCAACACAAATGAGAGAATCAACAGTTAAAACACAAAAAGAATATAGAACACATGTTAATAAATATCCATACATGTTGTAGAATGTTAAAGTGTCCTGGATCATCACCAGGCTATTGGCCTGGTGTCATCAGGAGACATGGAGATGTACAGCCGTTTATCATCAGCATAACTATGGAAGCTCATTCCATGTCTCCTGATGACACCGCCAAGAATGTACAAGTACTGGACCTAAAATTGAACTCTGCGTCTCTTATATCTCTTCTGTCTCTTCTGTCTATGGTCCCTCTTCTGTCTCTTGTCTCTCTTCTGTCTCTCGTCTTGTCTCTTGTCTTTCTCGTGTCTCTCGTGTCCCCCAGAGGAAATACTTACTTATATCTTCTCCAAAGGAGTTCCGTTAGTGGGGAACCTCCGCACTCGGCTTCTGGCTCTGCACGTTCTGGAGGCGGTGCTGCCGGCATGTGAGGAAAGCATGGAGGACGACCAGATGACACAGGTACAGACCAGAGTGTCTACAACAGGGCTCATCAATCTTTTTTAAATCCAAGGATAGGATTCTCTGTCCTGGCTCAGAACTGTTTCACAGGAGCTTACAGCTTTCTTTTTTAAGGGAAGCATAAATAAACTTCTAAGCGAGGGAAATGTATTATTTTTGTTTTGTTTTAAAACAGGGGTCTCAAACCGGTTCCAGAAAGGGCCATGTGGCTGCAGGTTTTACTTCCAACAGTTCCAAACTGAGCAGGAGCACAGATGACTCCACCCATTTCCTCAAATCTTCAGGTTAAAACTGGACTCACCTGAGGTTTGAGACCCCTGTTTTAAAACATTGATTGAAATGTGTGTAAAATGTAGCGCACCACTGCTCATCACGAATATATTTTCCGCGCGGCCATTGACAGTGTCTGCCTCACTAACAAGCCAGACTCATGAGCGGCTCATATCTCTGAGATTACTGACACTTTTTGGACGCTTTAAAGGAATAGTTCACCGTTTTTACATACTGACATATGTTCTTACCTTACCTTAGACTAGTTAATACGTACCTGTGTGATCTTAGTCCGTGCGCTCTGTCATGCAAACGGAGCAAAAACGGGAGGACAAATGCAGCCTCCTCTGTATACTGTGTAGCACCAAAAGGTAGCTCCCGCTAGAAGCTACCAAACTCTTCCAAGTGTTCCCTATTAAATGTATATAGTTACGTGACGTGTTACACTGCAAAGTATAGTAACACAGAAATGTAACTGTCGATTTTCTCAGCGGATAAAACGGGTACTATATTGTGAGGCGTAGTAATCTGAGGTGCGCTACGTCCGCGCACTAACTTCTGTCCGGAGACTTCTCTCTCGCTCACTTCAGTCAATAGAAGCAGCGTGACTTGTAGTACAGAGAGAAGTTAGTGCGCGGACGTAGCGCTCCTCAGATTACTACGCCTCACAATATAGTACCCGTTTTATCCGCTGAGAAAATCGACAGTTACATTTCTGTGTTACTATACTTTGCAGTGTAACACGTCACGTAACTATATACATTTAATAGGGAACACTTGGAAGAGTTTGGTAGCTTCTAGCGGGAGCTACCTTTTGGTGCTACACAGTATACAGAGGAGGCTGCATTTGTCCTCCCGTTTTTGCTCCGTTTGCATGACAGAGCGCACGGACTAAGATCACACAGGTATGTATTAACTAGTCTAAGGTAAGGTAAGAACATATGTCAGTATGTAAAAACGGTGAACTATTCCTTTAAAGATCAAAACAGAGCTTAAACTCTCATCTGTCACGTTGACTGCATGTCTATGCTCTTTTGCAAACACCGACCGCTGAGCCGAGGGACGAAGACAAAAGAATGTGTTAACAGGCGCCGAGACCAATACTATTTTTCTAGGGCTGTTAAAATTCTAGCCTAGACGGGGGCCGAATGACCTGCCCATGCATCCCGTAATAACAAGGAGTTCCGCGGACACATGCGTGTGTAAGCTGGCAACAGAGCAGGTAGGCCCTCTGGAAATTCAAGTTTAAAAAGAGTACGCTTGTGACTGCGGGGCACTTGCTGCTGTATGAACTCGAACGGGATTCCGCATCCTCCGTGGCCACATCGTTCTGACCCGGGGCAGCTGCGTCCGCTCTGGACAGCGGTTCCACCCGTCGTGAGCCGCTATGACAACAACACGGCCGTCACGTCATATTCAAGACCATACACACCACAGAACTATTCTCTGCTTGTTGTGTACATGTCTTTGCGTAACCAGTGCACGCAATAGATACACAGCTGAAGCTTGACTATGGAGCAGAGATGCAGAGAAGTCTCTGACCCGCAAGTCCAAGTCAAGTCCAAGTCCCTAGCCCAGGAGTCCTAGTCAAGTCCAAGTCTCTGGACCCGCAAGTCCAAGTCAAGTCTAAGTCCATGCCCTGGAGTTCAAGTCAAGTCCAAGTCCCTGGACCCGCAAGTCCAAGTCAAGTCCAAGTCCCTGGACCCGCAAGTCCAAGTCAAGTCCAAGTCTAATTTCCTACGCATTAAAATTATGGCCAATACAATTTAAAATTGACTAAAATATATGAATTTATTGTATTGCTTTTTAGAGCGCATTTTTCCAGCCTTAAACATTTCAGCCTGCAGGCCATACCAGGGCTGGACTGGGACCAAAAACGGCCCAGAGATTGTTGCCTCCTCAACAGCCCGGCCCGGTTTGTTGTCACATTTTTTAACAGTTATTTATATGTTATGCAGAAGCGCATACTGTAGAGCAGGGGTGCTCAATACGTCGATCGCAAAGGTAGTATTGGTAGATCGCATTACATAATTTTTTTTATCCGTTTATGCATTTGCGTGTAGACAGAGCTAACTGGAGTTTTGCAATTTCGCACGCCACAATATGCCCCCCTAACAACAACAAACAAAACATGCGACCTATGATCACTGAAGCATGGATCTTTCTTCCTTAAAAACAGTTTGCTGCTGCGAGTGGTTTGCTGCTGCGAGCGGTTTGCTGCTGCGAGCGGTTTGCAGCAGCGAACATCCTCCACATCAGAGAGCAGCAAAGTGATCACGGTTACTCAAGCTCGAAAACAGCCAAAACAGGAGCTAAACCAGGATTAAATCAGGGCTGCGGACGGGGGTCAGTGCTTATAAACATATGTCTTCACTCTGAGTTTCTACTATGACTAGCAATGCAAGACTCAGTGGAAACGCTGTGGTGAAAAGAGGTCGCTGTCTTACTCACTTTAGTTCATATGATTCTGAGCAGCTAAATAATCAGAATATATAGCTACCACCACTATCAATAAACATATTTTTATTCATAGAATCCATAAATGTGTGTATTGTTCTGATATTCCGTTTATTTCCTGAGATATGAATTAATAAAGTTGAATATGAGGCAGAGTGGGCCACAGATAGTCTGGACTCTGAAAAAAAAATGAGTCGGGATATCCTCGGCATTCCGCGCGGGTTAATGACGTCGCCGCGAGGTGATATTTACCGGGTAAACACATCACTTATTACAGCGCATTACGGTGAAAGCGGCATCTCTCCAGCTGTTGCGGTTACGGAGATATAATCCGACAAACTTAATAGCAAAATACACGGTAAGTAACCGGGATTTTGGAAAACCAACACCACACACATACATCTAAGATTATAAGCTTTAGAATGATGGTATATTTGAATCATGTCAAGGTTGTTTTGACCCGCGGATCAGTGAATAAAGTTGAAAAACCGCCGCGCTCATCACACACTCTGCTCTGCTGCCGAAGCGGCACGCAAGTCCGGGCGAGTCCACTTTTCAGGGGGGTAGAAACGCGAGTCACGTGGCCCAAACGGACCAATGCCATTGGTTGGACTAATCCATTTTACATGTTAACAAGGGGGTTTGGGTTAGTTAACATGTTTAAAGCTCGAGTCTGTAACTTTAGTCTCGTAAATAACACATTTTTAAAGCTGGGGTCTGTAACTTTAGTCTCATAAATGACATGTTTAAAGCTGGGGTCTGTAACTTTAGTCTCATAAATAACATGTTTAAAGCTCGGGTCTGTAACTTTAGTCTCATTAATAACATGTTTAAAGCTGAGGTCTGTAACTTTAGTCTCATAAATAACATGTTTAAAGCTGAGGTCTGTAACTTTAGTCTCATAAATAACATGTTTAAAGCTCGGGTCTGTAACTTTAGTCTCATAAATAACACATGTTTAAAGCTGGGGTCTGTAACTTTAGTCTCATAAATAACACGTGTGTGTGCATATGCCAAAAACATTTCTAAGCATCATTTTTAGATTGCTCCATCAATTACCTTCATTTTGATATATTACATATGTAGTTTGAAAAAAATGTTTTCCGGATATCCTGTTGGCAGCCATCTTGGATAAGCTGGCGGCCATATTGGAATCGGGGTCGGCCAAATTGTAAAATAAATATCGAATTCAACATCCCTGAATTGTTTCCTTCTTTACTGTGAATTTTAATGTTTTTAGTTAGTAAAATAGGGAAGTTACAGCACTTAGACGATGAATAAAGGCTTGAACTGGCTGAATAGAAGGTTCCACAGTATCCCTTTGTTTTAAACCAAATTACTTTCACTATAAGCGCCTAAAAGCACAATATGGTAATAAAATCATAACCACTTATCCGATTTTCATAATTCAAAAACGGTTTTATTCCTCTTACTGAGCTGGAAAATACTGTGCTAAATTAAATCTGATTTGGTAATTTAAAAAATGTAATCTTGCATTGCTACTATGACTGTAAGTGCCGCTACAGAAGTACCGGCGTCAGCATCAAAGCTCTGGCCACTTCTGTGTTTTTTCCCCAACGCAGGACCGGACGTCAGAGATATCTTTGTAGATATAAAGAATCCTCAATATATTTAGAAATAAATATATGTTTTGCATTTTTGTTGTAGGTTGATCATTTTATAAGTAGCTTGCATGCTGAAAAAGTGTGAGCACCTCTGCTGTACAGGATGTATGTAGTTTCAACAATTAAAATACAGTGCAATAGTCTACGTCAGTGGTTCCCAAAGTGGGGGTCCCGACCCCCCGGGGGGTCGCGGGAACCCCTGGGGGGGTCGCAAGATGATTTCTACACAAACAAACAAAAAAGATTTTTTTTTTTTGAGCAAATATAAAGCCCTTAAATATTTATTTAGCATTTGATTTGATTCAAAAGGACTACTTGTTAAATTGTGTTTGGAGACTATAATATATTTTAATAACGTTAGTAATTTTGTCCCAGTCATTGCAGCGTCAATCAAAATCATCACGTAACACAGCTCACATCATGCGCAGCGGCAAAGCGTGTCCTGCTGTTGTTTGCTAAAACTAAAGGTGTTTGGAGGCTACAAATAAATAATACCTGCTTTAAAATGAAACGTGGTTAATATCCACAACAGAAAAACCCGGAGGGGGAGAAAAGTCACTTGTATCAGGGGTCAGGCTGATGGTGCGGGTTAGCAGGGCGTTTATGATGGGGGTCGCGGGCTAAAAACTTTGGGAACCCCTGGTCTACGTTACGAGAGAGAAACAAATATGTCACTACAGTGAGTGCACAGGACCAAAACAATTGTCTGTTACAGGGATGAGGGACATTTCAAAAAAGTCTGAAATACATAATGTCAGCCAATGGCTGTCATTAAATCTGTTTGTTTGTTATAGCATTTTACTATCGGCACAACCAATATGAGCTGTTAATGCGAGGGAAAATGTACGTCTTGTGCGCGTGTATGGTCCTGGGAACATTATGACTGGCTGCACGCTACCGCGTTGTCAGAGCGGCTCACAGCACAGACACAACTGAGGCACAAAGTGACCCGCACAGTCGACCCACGATTGCCGTCAAAGAGCGTGCACAGCCAAAGAGCGTGCACAGCCAAAGAGCGTGCACAGCCAAAGAGCGTGCACAGCCAAAGAGCGTGCATAGCCAAAGAGCGCGCACCCTTACCGCAATCTTCATAAGTCCAAAAACAATGAGTCCGAGTCAAGTCCCGAGACTTTAGGGGACGAGTCCGAGTCGAGTCGTAAGTCTCTAAAAATTGCGACTTAAGTCGGACTGGATTCCGAGTCCGACTCGCGAGTCCCCATCTCTGCTATGCAGCCACAGGAAGTGTCTGTGTCTCCTCCGTGTCTCTTCCCAAAGTGCAACTAAACTTTCTAAATTAAAGCTGGGGTACCTAATTTTTCCATTGCATTACCAGTTCATGTTGGTTGTGCCCAAAAGTAAAATGTTGTGAGCAAATTAAACATATTTAATGACATTCTGGATTTAGAGCTTTTGGGGAAATGTCCCTCATCCCTGTAACAAACAATAGTTTTGGTTTGTGTCTACTACATAAAGAAAGAATGTTAATAATTTTAATGCTATTTTATGTGGATTTATTGTTGTTATAATAAACAAATACAGTACATATGTATACCATGTACAAAATAGTATAGCATAATTTTGCAGATAGTTCTAAATACAATTAATTACGATTAATTCATTTTTAAGCTGTAATTAACTTGATTAAAAATTCTTATCGTTTGACACTCCTACTATTTATAAATCATGCTTTGCGGGCGCCTCCCGTTGTCCTTGTGGCATAGGTTTGTTGCTAACATAGACCGTCTACATCTGGAAAATGCTAACATAGACTGTCTACAGCTGGACAATGCTAATATAGAATTAATTTCTGTTTATCTTGTTTGTTGTTAATAGTTGATTTTGTCATTAGTTTGAAACTCGATTTCTAAGGACTAAATACTGGTTTAGTTCACATGTGAGCCTGTGGTCCATAGGGAGCGGGATAACGACTGTCCAGAAATGTTCAGAAATGGTGGTTCAGTGTAGAGTTTTGTTCGGGCCTGAAAAATCAAGCCCGACCCGGCCCGAGCCCGCTAATATTAAGCCCGATCCCGTACAATTTTAAAGGGTATTATATGTACAAATACAAATAAAAAACCAACAACATGGAGATAATTAAATAACAAATATTTAATAAAGATATAGAAGAAAGAAAGAAATATTGAACCTAAAATCAAGCAGCAACAGGCCTCAGGTATCTGCGTAATAAATAATTGGTCAGTCCTCCTCACATAAACTAAAATAATTGTATACATGTTATGGCGTACTTCCGTGGTTCTTTCTACATAGAGTCATGAAGAAAAATGAAAGCATCCACTGTTGAGGGTTTAAGAGCTGTCCTGCGCTCACTGATGGTGCGGGCTGCTGCGCTGAAAACCCGCTCACTGCTGCTGCTGCTGTTTGCAGGGATGCAAAGTACCGATTTGGCCAGTTTGGAGAATTTAGGGTACACATTGGAGTTGATCTTCCACCAGCCCAGTAGGTCTCTGTCATCTGCCATGGCATGCATTTGAGTGATGTAAAGAGACACCTCATCCTGCAAAGTCGGACACTCGGCTTCTTTTTGAGCTTGCTGGATTCACCGACTTCTCCCACAGATTTAAAGACCTTATGACGGGTTTGATTTATTTAGAAATACAGTTTTAATACCATTTTATATTAGAAGAGAACTACTAAAGGTTTCAAAATCAGTTGTTGTTTTTTTTGTCTGATCCCCCCAAATCGAAATAACCCCATAGCAACGCCCTTAGAAACGAAAAAACTTCACAGCCCTTGGTGACGTCAGAACGGGTACGTTTCAATGCTGTAAGTTGCTTACAATTTGGTATTGGTTCTTTTTTCGCGGATATTCAAGATGACAAGGCCGTGTACAGCGAGTCTAAGATAACTACTAGAATGTTACATTTCGTTGTCACTGAGATAGTCCAGTGGTTGTGTCGATGGACTGCCAGTCCAGATACTTGGGTTCAATTCCCACCTCGGACACCTTTTCACACTCAAAACGGCAATTTATGTGTAGTGAGCAATTGTCACCTGTAGAGTGCAGTATTGTGTTGGGCATCAATGGAGAGAAGAGAGAAAAGGCAGTCCTGTGGCATAGATCCATGGTTTTCAATGCATGGGCGTAACCCGCTATGACGTCACACACAGGTTAGAGCATAGACAACTTAAATTCATGAAAAACACGTTCTTTTTATAAAATATAGGATTTTTGTTGCCGGAATCTCTTTCAAATTGACATTGTCATGCAATTTTGATATCCACTATTTTTTTTTTTTAAACCCGTCATAAGGTCTTTAAGTAATGTGCGGACATGGGCTTGTACAGTGGAAGCCCACGCTAACTTGGTTTTTGTCAACCACGAATTGGGAATGTTGCCAAACATCTGGTTTCAATTGGTTTTGTACCTCCACTCGATCCATTTCTATTAATTTTTTTCGTGTGTTCGCTCTTGACCATAGCATTCAACAGGAAAAACAGGGCTGATGCGTGTTGATATATTAAATTATTTTAGTAACTTTTTGTCAATCAACTGACATTATTATTAATAAACATATGTAAATACTGCATATGTATGCATATATTTTATATGTATAAAAATCCTTAAAAAACTAAAAATTAAAGAAAGGAGCTGGAGCCCGGCACGGCCCAACAGCTGAGCAAATGAGGCCGGGCTCGTTGAAACTCTAGTTCAGTGGTTCTCACTGATGCAGGAGGGTCTAAGGGTCTGTGTGTGTTGTAGGTTGCGGAGAGGCTGTTCACTCTGTTGTCTGACTGCATGTGGGAGGCTCCGGTCGCTCAGGCCAAACACTCGCTGCAGATTAAAGAGAGGGTCCAAGAACTGAAGCTGCAGGTAAGACACATTTCTAAGGACCTTTCAAGTGAAATGTATTAAAGCTAAGCTTATGAAGGTTATTTTGTGTTTTTATTATCAACACTTTTTTTTGCTTTTGAATTTTATAAACTATAACAAAAAAGTATTTAGTGTAAATAAATTGAATGTTTTAAAATTCAGTGTCCAAAAATTCAATGTTTTAGAATTCAGTGTCAAAATATTCAATGTTTTAAAATTCAGTCTCCAAAAATTCAACTCCCAGCTCAACGTGCCCCGATTTCAACCGGGCAGGTGGATCAGCTGACCTTCCTGACAGAAGTCAGGGAGTAGCAACTTGCGTCAAGAGACAGAATGTCCGGACTCTCTGATTATAAATACAGGAGCACCACAGGGCTGTGTTCTTTCTCCCCTGCTCATCTCCCTGTACACCAACCCACTGCACCTCCAGCCACGACTCCCTGTGAAGCTGATTCCAAGTTCGCGGACACACCACCCGTCATTGGACTCAGCTCCACAACGATGAGTCCGCCTATCAGGAGGGAGTAGACCTGGTGTCCAGTGCAAGTGGTAACAACCTAGCTGAACGCCCAGAAGACAGTGAGATGATTGTGGACTTCAGGAAGAGCACTGTCCCCCCGCCCCCACCCTCCCGTGATGACTCCCCCACACCTCTGAGGAGTCCATCGTTTCTGGCACCACCATCACCAGGACCTCAGTGGAGCCGACATGCAGCTCCCTCATCAAGAAGGCCCAGAAGAGGATAGTACTTCCTGCCGGCAGCTCAGGAAAGCCAAGCTGCCTGCACAATGTTGGTGCAGTATTCTACTCGGCCATCATCGAGTCCCTCCTCACCTCCTCCATCACCTTCTGGTTCGCTGAGCCACAGTCAGGGACAAACAGAGACTACGCCGTGAATACCTTTTGGCGCTCTGCAGCGGAAGTGAACGGCCGCAGCCTTCCTCTCTGCAGGACTTGTACGATCGCCCGAATCTCGAGGCCGGGGCTTGTCTAACACAGCCGACCCCTCTCACCCTGCACATGGACTATTCCAACCACTCCCCTCAGGCAGTGAGGCTGCCGGTCCATCAGGACTAGAACCTCCCGCCACAAGAACTAGTTTTCTTCCCTCTGCTGTTGGACTCTTGAACACTTCTTAACCTGTCCCCTGTTGTAGGTGGCGCTATAGAGCCAATTTCCAAATGTTAACTTTCAAATGACCTAGACCCAAGAGATGAACCATGGATTCAAGTTTTGTGCAAATCTGACTTTGTTTGTGCAAACGGAAGCAATTTTCTATTGTCAAAAACTGAAAAAAAAAATACAACACTTTTTGGCGCTCCGTTGCTCAAACAACATTTCACTGATCAAAAGTCTGTGAAATCAAAATGATGGTACATGTGTTTAGATGATGTGGAGCAAATTTGAGGCCAATCGATGAAAAGGCCGAGGAAGAGTCGCTTTCCAACCGACACTGTGAAAAGGATCATTTTTCATTTTTCCATTTTGAAGTGAAATTTATGGGCTTCCTGTTTGTCAGGGGGTGAGCCCTTAATAACATTTATTTCATGTCTTGAGATGAGGAACATGTGTACCAAATTTCATGCCTATACAGCAAACTTGACCTCGAAACGCTCCCATTCTAAAAACTTTGACCCCATCTCTAGGGGGCGCTAATGAGCCAAGTTCATTTATTTCACTTTCAAATGACCTAAACCCTAGAGCTGAACAAAATATTAAAGTTTAGTGCAAATAAGACTTTGTACAGTGCCTTGCGAAAGTATTCAACCTTTCAACATTTCGCCACATTTCAGGCTTCAAACATAAAGATATAAAAAAAATATTTTTTGTCATGAATCAACAACAAGTGGGACACAATCGTGAAGTGGAATGAAATTTATTGGATAATTTAAACTTTTTTAACAAATAAAAAACTGAAAAGTGGGGCGTGCAATATTATTCGGCCCCTTTACTTTCAGTGCAGCAAACTCAGTCCAGAAGTTCAGTGAGGATCTTTGAATGATCCAATGTTGTCCTAAATGACTGATGATGATAAATAGAATGCACCTGTGTGTAATCAAGTCTCCGTATAAATGCACCTGCTCTTTGAGAGGACCCTGAAGACAAAGGAACACACCAGGCAGGTCCTAGATACTGTTGTGGAGAAGTTTAAAGCCGGATTTGGATACAAAAAGATTTCCCAAGCTTTAAACATCTCAAGGAGCACTGTGCAAGCAATTATATTGAAATGGAAGGAGTATCAGACTAAATCTACCAAGACCCGGCCGTCCCTCCAAACTTTCATCTCAAACAAGGAGAAGACTGATCAGAGATGCAGCCAAGAGGCCCATGATCGCTCTGGATGAACTGCAGATAACTACAGCTGAGGTGGGAGAGTCTGTCCATAGGACAACAATCAGTCGTGCACTGCACAAATCTGGCCTTTATGGAAGAGTGGCAAGAAGAAAGCCATTTCTCAAAGATATCCATAAAAAGTCTCGTTTAAAGTTTGCCACAAGCCACCAGGGAGACACACCAAACATGTGGAAGAAGGTGCTCTGGTCAGATGAAACCAAAATCGAACTTTTTGGCCACAATGCAAAACGATATGTTTGGCGTTAAAGCAACACAGCTCATCACCCTGAACACACCATCCCCACCTCAGCTGTAGTTATCTACAGTTCATCCAGAGCGATCATGGGCCTCTTGGCTGCATCTCTGATCAGTCTTCTCCTTGTTTGAGATGAAAGTTTGGAGGGACGGCCGGGTCTTGGTAGATTTGCAGTGGTCTGAAACTCTTTCCATTTCAATATAATTGCTTGCACAGTGCTCCTTTCAGTTTCAGTTTCAGTTTCAGTTTAGTTTATTTTGAAACATGTGTGCATACTTCCTACATAAGCCGTAAAACAAAACCAAAATTTCTAATCCATTCACATGTTCAAAAGGGAGTAGGAAGAAGCAAAAGCTTATATGGTCCTACCCCTCATTTACAAAATACGTTATTTATGTGGAAACAAGGGAAATGGTGTAAAATTTACAAGTGTACAAACAAACAATAACATATATTTCTCTGAAAAGGTAAATACAAGATTAAATGTGTGTATGTAGTTTAACGCATACACACACACATATCTATACACATATACATACATACTCATACGAACATATACACACCATTATACTCTTCATGTGTTCGGTCATGGAGCCTACTGGGCAAAACCTCATTCTTCTTTACTGTATTCCTCAATTAGTTGTTTTTTATATAAACTTTTGAAGTGCAGAATGGTGCTGCTTTGTTTTAATTCCTCTGACAGACTGTTCCATAGTTTAACGCCACCAATAAAAACATTGAAACCTTTCATAGTTGTTCTTGCATATTTTACTTTAAAGTTTAGCTTTCCTCTTAGATTGTATTTCCCTTCCCTCTCTGAGAACAATGCCTGAATGTGACCCGGAAGTAACTTATTTTGAGATTTAAAAATAATTTGTGCTGTTTTGAATTTAACAATATCAATGAACTTGAGCGTTCTCATGTGTAGGAACAGAGCATTTGTGTGATGTTGATAACTTTTATTGTTTACTATTCTTACAGCTTTTTTCTGCAGGATTGTGACCGGATGGATATTTGTTTTGTAGGTGTTACCCCACACCTCGACACAGTAATTCAGATATGGCAAGAAAAATGCGTTGTATAGTATCTGTAAAGCCTTTTGGCTTAAAACATTCCTAGTTTTGCCCATGATAGCGATCCACCGCACTAGCTTGGACTGGATGTGTTTTATATGGGGTTTCCAGCAGAATTTCTTGTCTAAAATCACACCAAGAAATTTGATTTCATCTACTTGTGATAATTCAACATGATCAATGCTGAGTTTTAAGGTTATGTTTTCTTTGTTCTTTCCGAAAACCATGAATTTAGTCCTTGAGATGTGTAAAGCTTGGGAAATCTTTTTGTATCTAAATCCGGTGTAACGCCGAGATACACTGCCTTGAAGAGATGCACTGCCTCAGCTGTTTATGATGTAATGCAAACCTGCGCATGCGCGTCCCACGGCAGCCGAAGCAAACCAAGATGGCGGACCGTGAATTTCTTTAAAAGTTAAAATACGAACGAATTAAGACACGAATGTCACTTTTAATGCAATTTGAGGCGAGATGTTGATGGTTCCGTTTTGTCACATGTGGGTTTTAAGAGTCAAAGTTTTGTGCAAAGTTTAGTTTAAGCAGTCAACTGCGCCTGTGAAACCACAAAGCTAATGTTTTCATAGCAGTCCGCGGCTGCTGACGTAGGCTGATGACTGGTCTGTCGGGTTGATAATGGAAAATGGGGAAAAAAATCGATCTAATTAAATATTTTGTTTTAACACACTATTGTTAATCATATTGAATACAGTACGATACATGTATTAAATTAAATTTATTATTTCCATTATCAACCCGACAGACCAGTTGTAAGCTGTAGAGTGGCCACAGGACGCGTCATCAGCCTACGTCAGCAGCTGCGGAGGCTGCTATGAAAACATTAGCTTTGTGGTTTCACAGGAGCAGTTGACTGCTTAAACTAAACTTTGCACAAAACTTTGACTCTTAAAACCCACATGTGACAAAACGGACCATCAACATCTCGCCTCAAATTGGTGTGTTCCTTTGTCTTCATGGTTCTCTCTGCGCTTTAAACAGAACCCTGAGACTATCAAAGAGCAGGTGCATTTATACGGAGACTTGATTACACACAGGTGCATTCTATTTATCATCATCAGTCATTTAGGACAACATTGGATCATTCAAAGATCCTCACTGAACTTCTGGACTGAGTTTGCTGCACTGAAAGTAAAGGGGCCGAATAATATTGCACGCCCCACTTTTCAGTTTTTTATTTGTTAAAAAAGTTTAAATTATCCAATAAATTTCGTTCCACTTCACGATTGTGTCCCACTTGTTGTTGATTCATGACAAAAAAATAAATGTTATATCTTTATGTTTGAAGCCTGAAATGTGGCGAAATGTTGAAAGGTTCAAGGGGACCGAACACTTTCGCAAGGCACTGTATATGCAAACGGGAGCAAATTTAACGTTGTAAAAAGCTGCCAACAAAAGGTCACATTTTGCCGCTCCGCTGCTCAAACAATGTTTCACTGATCAAAATTCCCTGAGGTAATTTTGATGGTACATGTGTTGAGATGATGTGGAGCACTTTTGAGGCAAATCGGTGAAACGGCCGAGGAGGAGTTGCTTTCCAACCAACATGTATGAAAACTTTTTCTGTTCATTTTTCCGTTTTGCAGTGAAATTTATGGGCTTCCAGTTTGTCAGAGGGCTTAGCCATAATAACATTTTTTTCATGTCTTGACTTGAGGAACAAACGTCTACGACAAACCTGACCTCCGAAAACTCCCATAGGGGTATTATTTTGGCTGTTGTAGGTGGCGCTGTTCTGGCATTTTTTGAGTCCCATAAAAATAAACACCATAAATATCAACGCGCCGCTCCACAACGCCCCGCACTACGCCGCACCACATCGTACCACGCAGCACCGCACAAAGGAGGTGGGGCCGCCGTGTGATGATTTGTTGCTGTTGCCAAAGAAGAACGTTAGTCAAATTGTAATGAATATGATGATTAGCGCTGTTTGGCACCCCATGTAAAACTCAATCTGTAG
Source organism: Knipowitschia caucasica (assembly GCA_964034765.1). Classification (NCBI taxonomy): domain Eukaryota; kingdom Metazoa; phylum Chordata; class Actinopteri; order Gobiiformes; family Gobiidae; genus Knipowitschia; species Knipowitschia caucasica. The sequence goes on from OZ035826.1 coordinate 35,469,711, forward strand.
GGGGCGCTATTGGGCCAATTTCAAATATTTCACTTTCACCTAAACCCTGGAGTTGAACATTGGATTCAACTTTTGTGCAAATCAGACTTTGTGCAAACGGGAGCAAAATTAATGTTGTGAAAAACGGTCAAAAAACACTCACATTTTGGCGCTCCGCTGCTCAAACAACGTTTCACTGATCAAAAATCCCTTTGGACATTTTGAAGGTACATGTGTTGAGATGATCTGGAGCGATTTTGAGGCAAATCGGTGAAAAGGCCGAGGAGGAGAAGATGTATGAAAATTATTGCGGATCATTTTTCCATTTTGCAGTGAAATTTATGGGCTTCCTGTTTGTCAGAGGGCGGAGCCATGACTACATTTCGTATCTTGACTTGAGGAACATGTGTACCGAATTTCATGGCTCTACGACAAACTTGACCTCTGAAACTCCCATTGGTTGTTGTAGGTGGCGCTGTTCTGGCATTTTTTGAGTCTCATAAAAATAAACACCAAAATATCAAATTTTTCACCAGGTCTGATGTTAGGGCAAAATTTTACAACTTTTCATGCATGTTCAGGGGGTGAAATTAAGGCTCAAAGTGCAGAATTTGACATCTTTCGAGCAAAAACAATAATACCCCCACGGGATTTTTCGGAGGTCAAGTTTTTCGTAGAGCCATGAAATTCGGTACACATGTTCCTCAAGTCAAGACATGAAAAAAAAAAACAGAGGAGCTGCAAAATTTGACCTTTTTTTTTGGCCGTTTTGGACAATATTAAATTTGCTCCCGTTTGCACATACAAAGTCTGATTTCCACAAAACTTTAATACATTGTTTAACTCTAGGGTCTAGGTCAATTGAAAGTGAAATAAAAGAACTTGGCTCATTAGTGCCCCCTACAGATGGAGTCAACGTTTACATGGGGCGGCACGGTGGCTGAGTGATAGCACTCTCGCCTCTCAGCAAGAAGGTCCTGGGTTCGAATCCCGGTCGGACCAGGGCCTTTCTGAGTGGAGTTTGCATGTTCTCCCCGTGTCTGCGTAGGTTTCCTCCGGGTACTCCGGTTTCCCCTACCACTAAAAAAATGTCCAATAGTTCTGGCATGTGCCTCCTGTACTGGCGACCCCGCTCCCATCTCTGTGTGGAGTGAGAGACAAATGCCCATAATTAACAATTGTAAAACGCTTTGAGACTCAGATCTGCAGTGAAAAGGCGGTATATAAATAAAAACTTACTAACTTACTTACTTACATGGGGAGCCAAACCAGCTCTCCTTATCATATTCATTACAATTTGACTAACATTCTTCTATGGCTACAGGAACAAATCATCACACGGCGGCGCCACCTCCTTTGAGCGGTGCTGCGTGGTACGGTGTGGTGCGGCGTAGTGCAGGGCGGCGTGGTGCAGGGCGGCGTGGTGCAGGGCGGCGTGGTGCGTGCGGTGCGGGGAGTCGTGCAGTGCGGCGAGGGCCGTTCGACGCCGCTTGCGGCTTTAATTTATATTGCGCCTTTCAGAGACCAGGATCACAAAGTGCTTCACAAAACACATACAGAAAAAAATGGTACACATACAAGGTAAAAAACACTAATGGACAGAATAGTTTTGAGCCTACTGTATGTATGAAAGGCGAGGAGCCTGCAAGGATCTGTCTCCTCGGGTTTTAAAGCGAGTGCAAGGGACCATCAACGTTCTGAGTGGAGGACCTCAAGCTCCTATTGGAGACATCAGGCTGGATCAGGCCCTTGATGTATTCAGGCGCCCTGACCACGAAGAGCCCTGAATGTCAGCACCAGCATTTTCAAATGTATTCTCTGGGTGACAGGAAGCCTGTGTAAGGACTTCAAGATTGGAGAAACATGGGCTCTCCTATGACTGCGGGTCAAAAGCCGCGCAGCAGAATTTTGGACTATTTGCAAACAAGCCAAATCTTTTTTGCAATGTAATGTAAGCAGGCTCTTGCAATTGTCTTAGCCTGGCTTTAGCCATCCCTAAACTTCGGCCAATTATCATTTCCCTACATGTACAGTATGTCTGGGTCTGATCTTAGTGGCTGCAGTTATTTGCGCCAAATTAGCTGGTTGCAGTTTGGCAATGGCGGCATATTGTGATAGTAAAGGAAGCTCTTCAATCCGTTCTGGTTCGGCTCCCAAATGTCAAAGAATTGAAGCCAGAGCAAGAGGAATCTTGAGGAAATTCCATTGCTGGCAAAGATGTTGTGTGCTGTGGGGAGCCACAGGCTCTGTTAGTGGCTCACTCGGGTGCATTACATACGTCACAGTAAACTCAAGATCCAATTGTTTCAATTTAACCCCTCCCACTTGTTAACAGTGTTCAGTTGAGCAAATTCAGACCTAAGTACGAAATGAAATGAGACCATCGGCTAGGTCTCGCCGATGGTTTTGCCGAGACCAAGCTACGATAGTCTAGAAGACTCGAGGAAACAAAGGCATGGCCAATCATCTCCAGCTCCTAACTTGAGACCATATGTCTGAGCTTGAAAATGTTGCGCAAGTGGAAATGACAGTTTTTTATCAGCTGTTTGGTATGCCGTTCTAGGGACATCCCTACATCAGACTGTAGTGATTCCAAGGTTCCTCAGACTCCTTTTTACGGAGCTGCTTAGGTCACCAAGGTGCTGAGTGATAAAAAAGTTGTTCAAAACGGGCACAAATGGCCTTACATTAGTGATGGCATAAGTGATGAACCTCGTAACGCACCAAGGCATTATTTTTACAGATTGTTTCAAATGTGTCAGTCTCTGAGCTAGCTCGAACTAGCTTGCAACACTGACATCTAGTGGACAAATGTAATCATTGCAGCTTCTGAATACGAACCACTTGTAAATAATGAAGACAATTTAAACATAAACGGTAGATAACACGTTAATTGTAAAAAATCATTTTAGGTTGGATGATATAAAAATGTATCCCAAAACATGAATCTCAGTTTTTGCCTTGTAGATGCCCTTAAAGTCGCCAAAATCAACAATGCTCCTTGTCTTCTCACTACCCAAAATTGTGAAGAAATATTGATGCATCATTTATACTGTAGCTAGTTAGCCTATCTACTACAGTCTATGCTATCCACTAAAAGCTGTCAAACCAAAGAGGCACGTTGACACCGTAGACTGTTATGCTCTAAACCAATGCAAAGCTGAGAAACTAATTGAGCCATTGAAACGCTTCGACACACCAACACAGTTGATACCCAAAGCGATGTAGTCGCTGCAGAGTCCGAGACACTGACACGTTTGTCACGTGAGCGGCTTGTTTCGATACTCGCTCCAACGCAGTGTTTTGAAGCGGGTCGCTTCAGTAAGTGTGACACGCGCTCCGTAGCCTCGCTGTTGTAGTCACAACCAAGTAACTTGCGGTTTTGTAACGCATTGTAACGCTGTTTGCTTAGAAGAAAGTAAATGTAATTAAATGACTTTTTTCTCAGTTCCCAGCCAGCAATGCAATGTGGGCCCCACATGGGTTTGCCCACATGGGCAATAAGTGGGTTTGTCCGCGGTTTCCATGAGGGCCCCATATGGTTTTGCCCATGTGGGCTAAAAGTGGGTTTTGAATGGGCTCCATGTGGGCCCAAAGTGGGTTAAAACCATAAGGCCCACTTGGGCCCCATATGCCCACATGGGTAACAAGTGGGTTTGTCAGCAGTTTCTATGAGGGCCCCATATGGTTTTGCCCATGTGGGCTAAAAGTGGGTTTTGAATGGGTTCCATGTGGGCCCAAAGTGGGATAAAACCATAAGGCCCACTTGGGCCCCATATGCCCACATGGGTAACAAGTGGGTTTGTCCGCGGTTTCCATGAGGGCCCCATATGGTTTTGCCCATGTGGGCTAAAATTGGGTTTTGAATGGGTTCCATGTGGGCCCAAAGTGGGTTAAAACCATAAGGCCCACTTGGGCCCCATATGCCCACATGGGTAACAGGTGGGTTTGTCCGCAGTTTCCATGAGGGCCCCATATGGTTTTGCCCATGTGGGCTAAAAGTGGGTTTTGAATGGGTTCCATGTGGGCCCAAAGTGGGTTAAAACCATAAGGCCCACTTGGGCCCCATATGCCCACATGGGTAACAAGTGGGTTTGTCCGCGGTTTCCATGAGGGCCCCATTTGGTTAAGCCCATGTGGGCTAAAAGTGGGGTTTGAATGGGTTCCATGTGGGTCCAAAGTGGGTTAAAACCATAATGCCCACTTGGGCCCCATATGCCCACATGGTTTTGTCCGCGGTTTCCATGTGGGCCCCATTTGGTTAAGCCCATGTGGGCTAAAAGTGGGGTTTGAATGGGTTCCATGTGGGTCCAAAGTGGGTAAAAACCTTAAGGCCCACATGGGCCCCATATGCCTACATGGGTACATGCCTACAATTATCCAGTAGTTTAATTTCCTGAATCTATGATGAACGATATACAATGTGGGCCCTATCAGACCAGACGCTAGTGGTTCAAAACACAGGTCCTGATGTGTTTTTGATGAGAACATTGTAACAACCTTTAAAAATAGTTTCAATTCCTCCAGGATTTTGCAGGTATTGTTTGTGATTGTTGGGGGCTAAAAACATTTTTCCAAAAGATGAAAGGTTCAGCTTAAACATAATTGTACATGAAGACACATTTCTTTGAATTCTACTGAAATTATACCAAAGAGGCCAAGGGTAATAAGAAAATAACTTTTATTTGGGCTGGGACGAAATATATGATCGGATTTGGATTGCGTACTTTTTGCTGCAATACCAATACTTTCAAGTATTGCAATACTTGTGTTTGTCTTCTAGTAACAGTTACACAGCACCTTGTTACATATTGTGTCAATGCACTTTTCAGTCTTAGCACTTCAATGAATGTCAAATGTCATTTCGGATCGCCCCCGAGTACCATGATACGTATCGAATCATGACAAAAGTGTATCGTCCCAGGCCAACTGAAAGAGAGTTATGATGACAAAATCGTAAAATCCTGGAGGGACTAACAAAAGGCCAGCGAACAAACAATTGCCAATCATATTTACAATAAAACCTGCTTAAATATAACAAGTCAATTTCATACCTTTTAATCATCAGACCAAGGATTTTCTGAAGTTGGTTGTTCAGTGCTTTAGAAGAGTTGATGTGTAAAAAATTATAAGCCTTGTGAGAAGTCCTCCTATGCTTGTGTGAAGTGTTCATACTTTGTAGGCAGGATTGGCGGCTGCATCACTGATGACCCAGAGGTGACTGGTCAGCTCAAGATTCTTCGTATCCTGCTGCAAAAACAATGTTCATGTCAAGCACATTTTTTTAAAGTTTATATTACTAATGGAAAAGACATCTTAATTCATCTTTCACTAATGTCAGTCACTCCTGACAGTATTTTCTGTAGGGTCATATTTTTAATTTATTTTTTTCAAAAATGTCTTCCTCAAAGCATCAAGAACTAAATTCTTCATTGTAACTGGATTGCTGCATCAATTACATCTACACCAAATTCTAATTCTAAAAATTAAAATTCTAGTTGACCTTAAAATATATATATACAAAAAAATAAAAAATAGAAGTTAATTCTGGTTTCATGTCAGACAGTGAGAAAAAAAGTTCATTTACTTCTGTAATTCAACTTAAAATGTGAACTCCACACAGAAAGGCCCCATCCCTGGTGCGAATCGAACCCGGACCTTCTGTGAAGAACGAGTGCTAACCGCTGTACTACCGTGCCGCCCAAAAGAAAGATGAGAGACATGAGACCGAACAATGCAGAAGAGCTGAAGGAGCTATTGAAGCATCCTGGTCTTCCATAACACCTCAGTAGTGCCACAGGCCGAGAGCATCCATGCCACGCTGCATTAAGGCAGTCATGATTATAGTTTTCAGAGGGCACACATTTCTGTTTAAAATAAATTGTTCATTGATTTCATGTAATATTCTAATCTTCTGAGATTTTGAATTTGGACCTAAGCTGTAAACCATCATCAATATCATAACCAATACAGGCTTAACATGTCATTTTGCATGCAATGAGTCTATATATCTAGTTTCACATTTTAAGTTGAATTACAAAAAATAAATTAACTTTTTTACTAAACTGCGCTTCGTGCTCTAAAATAATGAAATGCATGCACATATTTTATTGAGCTGCAGACAGTCAAAGTAAAAGTAAAAGTGGAAAGGATGGCTTTTAGCACTTACCAAGTTTAAACGAGCTTTAAGTCAGCCTGCACCCAATACTTAGGCTTCTTAAAACTGTGTGCTACATACTAGAATGTTCCATGTCCTGTAAAATGCAATACAAAATTGTGAATTGCAATAGATTAGAGGCAGGAAATAAACCATGGAATAAAGATACAAAAACTTACATTATACATTGAAAGGCACAAGGTTCTCATGGTACACGTCTCCTTGGTTTTCACTTTATGTTCTCCTGATGAACGTTAACAGTGGATACTTAATGTGTAGGCTCTCAGCCATACACAAGTTGTACATCTTCAATGAAGGTTATTGAGTCATCTTCTGTACTCTGCAGCTGAAGTGTATGATGTTCGCCTCAGTGGATACTAAACTCCACTCATGAAATGCACCATAATTAGGTTTTTGTGGTCTTGTGTTTTCTTACCCTCACACGCCCTCAACTTGAGTGAATGTGGGAATTGTTTAATACTACTATATAACACCCGGCCAGTCTCAGCATGGATTTGGTTAAGCCGACTACAGCTTCAATTGTAAAATCTTTTGAACAAATCTATGGAACACTGTTCAATTTCCCAGGGTTTATACAGGCAAATACACACATATTTCTTAACATTTGCCAAAATTTCATCAAGCAGAGGGCAAAATTGGCAACTTTGAGCAAAGAATGTTGTCTATTTCAGCCAAAACTGCAAATAAATATATGTAGCCCACCCAAACCAAGTGAAATATGGTAAGGGCCCCTGAGTTCTTTTCTAACTCTAAACTACAAGAAACTAAATATATAGAAATCAGATACTCACTGCTTAAGTCCTATATCTCTCTATTCACCTTTAAATGCAACCTGCAACCTACTACACCTTAACTAATGAAAGTAATATGGAATAAACAAACAAATGTAAATGAATGAACAGTACATTTACTGGATTAGTAAATTCAAATAAAAAAATGTGTTTACATTACAGTTCAAACATTTTCTATAACTAAAGTGGGCCCACTCACCAATCACTCACACAATACACACAATAGTTCTATGCTGCAGCTATAAAACTAAAGTTGCAGGCCTGAGCGATGCTTGGGAGCGTGGAGGCCTAAAACACAATGGCCGCTTCACTCTTTAAAGAGCCAAAACAAAATATAACTCCAATGTACCTGGTTTTGATGGTCAAAAGTGGTCTACTATGTCTACTCCGTTTGCCTGGAAAGGAAGGCCATGTCGTGCTCCAAGATGGCGACTGCAGAGTGGTCCCGTCTCCTGGTCCTCCGGTAATGGCGCCAACTGCGAGGTCTCGTCTCCTGGTCTTCTCCGTCCGCACTGCAGCTCACACACGTCCAGCAAAACATCGAACACAGTTCTCTACATGTGCAGCTCCACACTTCAGTGAGTTCTAGTGCCCTGATCGAGTGCACAAGAGTCTTTTATCAGGCTGGTTTAGCCTAATTAAAGTTCATTGCCGCGAACGTTTAGCCAACGTGCGCTAAGGACTGAAGCTAACACCAACTACAGCAATAATACTCATCTGCCGATCCGCTCTCGAGCTGATGACTGTCCGTACACGTTTTTAAAAAAGGCACAAAACAAACAAATCCCGGACTCTTGGGCAAACAGTCCTGAAATTACTGTATTTACTGCAGAAACTCAGACACTTTTTACTCTCTGCGTCTCTTCTCTGTGTATCTCCGACGTTAAGCTAAGCACCGTCTGCACGCACACTTCCGGTTTACCCTTTCAAACTAAAACCACAGCAATAGCGACACACTTTGCACTTCCTGTAGACTTTCAAAATAAAAATAATACAAAATACATCGACTGCAAACGAATTCTTATACATTACCAGGCTCATTAAATGTTTTTAAACACATAACTTATTAAATGAACTATACCTTTTACTATATTTATGTAACTTATAACCAAAGTATGCTTTTAATCCTTTTTAACTGAAACTTACATTATGAACTCTTATCTTTGTATTATTGCTGCCTGTAAATATTCTATCCAGGTTACATATATTTTAGACCATAATTTATGTACACAGTAAATTTTCTATGAAATTTTGATTCAATGACTTTTAATACATTTGAATGCTTTTTCTAATGGCATTTACAGCCTTGATTTTGGTAACATGTTAAACCCCGGCCCCACAGAAATTGTAATGTCTAATCTCTTTGCACCCTTTATGCTCAGTCTTAATTTTTCTGGAGTTGGCATTGCTTCACATGATTATTTGAAACTGACTTTCTTTAAGATAAGATAGCCAAATTTATGTTGTGCCCATGAAAAAAGAAAATAAATTGCAACAGTATATTTGCCTGGGAATACCCATTCTGCTTTGAGAATGGGTATTAAAATCGAATCATTTCGAACTGCTCAGCAGCCTGGAGACCAAGGCCATGGATTTGCATGGATTTGGGGACGAATCACACAACGGGGAGAGACGGCAAGATTATGATGAACTATTGGACAGATCGACGCATGTAGTTTGTTTACAGATCCAACATGACAGCAGACACAATGCCATCGTTTTATCAAGCTTCAGACCGTGTTAAATAGTTTCGCTGGAAAGTATTTAAAAGAACAGCATTTGGCTGACATACGTCATTGGGTCCAATTGATACGATTGGCTATGGCTACGTGCTGATGCACATTATAGACTTCTGTAGCGCCCAATAAACAGCTTTGGACAATGGTAAACAACACCTCTCCTACGAGAAAATTAATGGTTGTTTCCCAGACTAAATATCACTTGTTATTTACGACTTATGCAGTATTATTTAGCTTTGTATCCAAAGCAAAGTGAAAATCTATTCATATCTTCAAATAACAATTCCCAAAGTGACCACACTTCAGTTGCCCATGCTTAACTATGTAGAAAATAACACTGCAACATAAGTCAACTTTTTAATAAAAAAAATTGCAAATTAAACAGAGCAATCTTGACTGATCCAAGCTTCACAACTATGCTCTTGTGGAACAGGTTATAAACTTTACTTTTGTTTTTAACAAAACAAACATCCAACTGGATCACCATTATGATATAACAGTAAGATTACGTCAAACAGCCCAATTCAGATGTAACTTGCTGATTAGACACACAAACATCAACTTAATATACGTTAAATATGTCATACTATTGTGAAAAATAATTATCAATAAAATTCACTTTTTCCCATATATAAATTTGGGATGGATGGGACAGTCGGTACCTTTAAAATATTTGTCTATACTGTCCTAAAATCTGTTCCCCTAAATTTGAGTACTTCATCCACCACTGCCCTAACGGTATATTTAAAGTAGTACAATACCACCCAAATTGTAATAAATTCTAAATTGTAAGCCAAAAAGGAGGTGGTGGAGGAGCTGACCAGTGCATGGCACCACGCTCTGAAACAGGGACAGGAGATGGTTCCTGGTTTGAGCCAGGTTTCCTCTGGATACTCCAGTTTTCCCTACCTACAAAAACATGCTGATCAGGTTGGAGTCACAGTGGCAGAGGACTAAACCAACATCTGATCCACCCCACTTTGTTGTACAATTGTACAATGACAAATAAAGTACTTTCTTACTTAAAAACTCCATACCAAATAATGTTAATCAAACTAAAGCGCTGCATTGTAGCGGCTCCTCCTGGGAGAGTGGCCAGGTTATGAGGCGCTTTCCTGTCTGCACAGCCGGCCCTGGGAGTTTCCCGGTGTTCAAAGCCGCTCTTATGTGGCAGAACTGGGTCCGTGGTGAAACGCTCTACACTACATTTTAAAGAATTTATTCTCTGTCCTTCCATAATATTTGAGCAGTGACACAATCAGTCGCTTTTATTTTGCACCTGAAGATACGTTAAAGGAGCATCCTAAGCCTAACCCAAGTGGTGCAGCCCACACAATGAACAGAGCTGGATAAGGTTTGCCACACCTCTGTCTGAGTTATAGTACATTTTAATGGGTTTCATCCGTGTGATGTAATGTAATTGTGGACAATGGGATTTTTACCTTCTTTGGAACCTTTGGAATGTTTTGGATGTCTTCTCAAAAGATATTGAAAGGGACCTGCAAAAAATAATAATACAAGAAATTAAAAATACAGACTGAAACAAGTATATCAAAACCACTGAGTATTTCTTGTATCTAAACATTAGGGCTTGGACTTTGGGAGCGCGCTGAGAAACACGTGCACTGACTATGGGCACGTTTTTACTGCAACGCAGCCCTTTGATCACAGCACGCTGCAGCGGGAGGCGTACACAGGAGAGATAGGGAGAGTCTGCAGCTGCAAAATCTCTCTCCATTTCTCTCCCGTTTTCCCATTTCTCTGCGGCCCGGTAGCAAATACGTCACGGCCCGGTATCGGTTCCCGGCCCGGTGGTTGGGGACCACTGCTGTAGACCTCCAGCTGCAGCGTGCTGCGATCAAAGGGCTACGTTGCATGCTGTAAAAACGTGCCCATAGTCAGTGCACGTGTTTCTCAGCGCGCTCCCCATCACCTCCCCCCCAAATCCCCCAAGCGGGTGCGCACCGGGCCGCGATTTTGTTGTTGTTTCTGTACCGGTCCGCAGCAGGAAAAAGGTTGGGGACCCCTGCTGTAGACCAGGTACCCAACATCAGCCGCATCCGTTACCGCGCGGTGCTTGTGGGAAAAGTAGTTCTAACACTTTACGTGCAATTTATCGAAATAATAAACATTTTCACGGGCCAACAAAAATACATTAAGGACATTATTCTGCCCCCTGGACGAGTGTCTGACATGCCTTGTCTTTATAAAGCCTCATGCCATTTGTTGCAGCAAGACAAAACGGCTAACAGAACAAGCACCTAATCCGACATAGTTTGGTCCTTCACTCTGACCAATATACACAACGCACGCAGTCCTGAACATGCACATAACATAAATAAAAAAATCTTACCTTTAAGCGAGAAAAAAATCGAAGAGAAGCAACAATCAAAGTGAAAAGTACAGGAGCCCGCCAAGTCGCCGGCAGTGAGTCCTGGACCATGGAATTCAAACGTGATATCCCTCCGCAACAAACGTCATTGCGGAGGGAATGCATATATATATATATATATATATATGCAGTTTGTAGTAGTGTGTTTTTATAATGTGCAGTAGTATTGTAGACATTTATTCATTCAGTTTAAAAAAAAGTAAGATATCATCGTAATAAACGTCACAATGTTGGTTCATCAGCGGTGTTCTACTTTTGAAGGCGTAGGTGGAAGGGGAGCAGTGGGCTGAAATGTGGCAGTACTGAATGCGCAGTGCACTTTCATGTTCGAATGTGTAATCCGCATACACTTTGGCGAGATGAAAACGACGACAAAAAAAAAAAAAGAATAATACTAATAAGAATAATAATTATAATAATAAATGTATCTATATCAATTAGAAACATTTCCTGTAGATTACTAACACAAATATGAGAAGAATTGCATTGCTAATTTTCTTTTTATGTTTTCTTAGGCCTACAAAAACACATTTAAAAAGCCATGCCAAAATTACTTTTGGCTATAATGCTATTTATTGAGTAATATTATTTGGCCCACTAAGTAATGGAAACTAAACCAATCTTTCAGAGAAATACTGGGAAATTGGTGTCAATTGTATAGGTAGGCTACTAGCTTTGATAATCGTATTATTTTATTTTAGTAGTGTAAACACCATTTGTCATACGTTGTAAACATATCTGTGAATGAAATAACAAACACTGATGGGCTGGGACCTTTCTGGGTGAACTATGCATGTTCTACACATGTCTGCGTAAGTTTCCTGCAGGTTCTCTGGTTTTTCCCTACGACTACAAATGTGTTCAATAGCTCTCTATTTCCTCATCAGCGGGACTTTCCTGTTAAATAAAGGTAAAAAAAATATATAAATATACAATATATGGACACTGAGATTAAATAACAATGGTCCATGGTTGTGCATGAGGGTTTGTAAGCACATTTAGGAAATATCTTTTCTCAACTATTCATTACTTTCAGGGTTTGATAATGGAGTAACTCAGGTAGTGCTGCGGAGATGTCATCGCCAAAATGGGAGAACAATGCACTTTATGAAATGGGGAGACATGGTGGCTTAGCGCTCATACTTCAGTTACAATGTCCGGAGTTCAATCCCTGGATATAGGTTTCCTCCTAGTACCCCGGTTCCCTCTACCACTAACATATGTACAACAGGTTAATCCTCCAGCCAAATGTTTCTAACCACCCCATAGGTTGCCCTATGCAGAGTGGCATTGAAGATGGGTCAAATGCAGAAAACGAATTACCCCTAACGGGGATTAATAAAGTAACAACAATCTTACATATCAATCCATGGAGAAACTCTGGCACAAGGAGCAATAGTTACCTCAGTGTGTTGATGAGGCATTTTTCTCTGTTACCAACCAAACATGTGTGTTAAACTACTCTCTATAGCAGGGGTCACCAACGTTGTGCCCTTTGGTGCATGCCCAGTAACCCTTGAGACTCTTCTTTCTAAGGTGTAAAACAATTAATTTTCTTCAATCTGATTCTTAAAAATACAGTTATTTCTGTTCTTGGGACTCAGTACGACTTTCAAATGAAGCTATTTCGATATAATATGTGGTCAATATCCTATAAATAAACAGTGTATGTTTAAGTCTTTAGGTAGCTTTTTTTTTCTTGAAGTAGCCCTCAGCTGAAAAAAGGTTGGTGACCCCTGCTCTATAGTGTGCCTACAGTCTCATCATGAAGGAGACTAAGCCCTGTGCAGTGTAAGAGAGAACAGCATACTGGCAGAGGCACATGTACACATCACTAGACTGGCATTGTGTGATTTTGTTGTGCCAATGATGATGTGTGTGCAGCACATTAAAACTCCTAGGTTTAGGTTTTGATTTTCGTTTACACTGATACTTGTTTGTCTGCATTTAACCCATCCTTCGATGCCGCGATTGTCGACAAAGTTAACCGTTAGAAAGTTGTGCTTTTGTTTAACTGATAACTATTCAATTTCTCTTCTTCAGTCTATTATCCAATATGAAATCTAAATGATGCCAGTATACTTTTTCACTATAAAAAATCCCTAGTCCGGCCATTAATACAACTGCAGGCCTCAGTTTGGTGAGTAAATTCTACTCACCAAACTGACGCTGTGGCTGTATGGGTGCTGTCCTGTGGGTGCCCAAGTGGAGGTGTGGTGTCTCTGCAGCGCCTCCTATGGGGATCCTTGTGTCGGTGCCCGGGCGGCCACGGTTGGTCTGCTGCTCCGGGAGAGGACAGCTCCTCTGATGGGGTTTCCTCACCTTGATCATCTGTACCCAGCCTTATGTACTTGATTTTAATTATGAGTGTGAGTTTGAGTGTAAAGCAAAGGGTAGGGGGTCTAGGTGTGTGTGTGTATTGTGATAACTGTATGGGGAGGGTTTGACGGGCGAGAATGTTTTTAATGTATTCTTAAATGTCAAGCACTTTGCGATGCACCTGTGTATGAAAAGCGCTATATAAATAAAGATTCATTGATTGATTGATTTGGGTTGTTTATCTGGGACCTAGACGAGTCAAACTATGTGGGCACTACATAGGGCATACCAGGTCTAGCCCATACCTATTTAGCCCACTTGAACTTTAAATGGGCCCCATATAGTTAGCCCATGTGGGTTGCTCATGTGGGGCCTATTCAAGTCAAACTATATGGGCCCTACATAGGGCATCCCAGCCTTAGCCCATGTCAGTTTAGCCCACTTGAACTTTAAATGGGCCCCATATAGTTAGCCCACGTGGGTTGCCCATGTGGGGCCAATTCAGGTTAAACTATATGGGCCCTACATAGGGCATCCCAGCCTTAGCCCATGTCAGTTTAGCCCACTTGAACTTTAAATGGGCCCCATATAGTTAGCCCATGTGGGTTGCCCATGTGGGGCCTATTCAGGTTAAACTATATGGGCCCTACATAGGGCATCCCAGCCTTAGCCCATGTCAGTTTAGGGCCCCATATAGTTAGCCCATGTGGGGCCAATTCAGGTTAAACTATATGGGCCCTACATAGGGCATCCCAGCCTTAGCCCATGTCCAGTTTAGCCCACTTGAACTTTAAATGGGCCCCATATAGTTAGCCCATGTGGGTTGCCCATGTGGGGCCTATTCAGATTAAACTATATGGGCCCTACATAGGGCATCCCAGCCTTAGCCCATGTGTCAGTTTAGCCCACTTGAACTTTAAATGGGCCCCATATAGTTAGCCCATGTGGGTTGCCCATGTGGGGCCTATTCAGGTTAAACTATATGGGCCCTACATAGGGCATCCCAGCCTTAGCCCATGTCAGTTTAGCCCACTTGAACTTGAAATGGGCCCCATATAGTTAGCCCATGTGGGTTGCCCATGTGGGGCCAATTCAGGTTAAACTATATGGGCCCTACATAGGGCATCCCAGCCTTAGCCCATGCCCAGTTTGCCCACTTAGAACCCATAAAGGCCCCATTTAGCCAACCCACATGGGCTTTACACCTGGGCCCCATGTATGTTAAACTATATGGGGCCCATTAACTTTTGCCCAGTTTTATCCCATGCCCATTTAACCCACAACAGACCCATATGGGGCCCAGATCACAGCCCATGTGGGCATCACATATGGGGCCCACATTAGCAAACCCTTCTGGGCCCCTCAAAATTTGCCCTGGTCAAGCCCATGCCCAGTCAGTACCCATCTTGCCCACTTGTGGCCCATGTGGGGCCCACATTGCTTTGCTGGCTGGGTTGTAATCCCTTTCTTTACTCGTTACTCAGAAAAATGTAATTGGATTACAGTAATGCATCACTTTTATCACTAACCAACACTAATTAAAACTGGGATACCTGACTTTAGGCCCCTCCGATCACCACCAACCATTCATACACACACCAGACTCATTCTAGGCAATGGGGGTGAAGTGTCTTGCCAAGGACACAACGGCAGTATTCAGTGGGAGTCGATGGTGAAAGTCTTGAGCGGGGCTTGAACCCACGACCTTCTGGCTCAAAGGCCAACGCTCTACCAACTGAGCTACTGCCGCCCTGATGTAATGTAATAAAAGCAGTGTTCCTATTGGCTCTAAAACTAGTTTTCACATCATAGAGAGAAATCAGAGAGAGACCGACCAGAGAGACGGCGACTGTATGTTGCTGTATGTAACTGATTGGACAATGCATTGTGGGCTTGTAGCATTTAAATGGTAAGGAGGACATGTGTGTGGAGTTTGCTTGTTTTCGCCATGTCTGTGTTAGAACTCTATAGTTACATGTCTCCTCTCATTTCTAAAAACCTATGGTCCATAGCTGAGTGTGTTGTTGGTGCCTTCTGCCTTCAGGGAGAGTCTGAGGAGGAGGAGGAGAACCTGCCAATCCAGGAGGTATCCTTCGACCCGGAGAAGGCCCAGTGCTGTGTGGTGGAGAATGGTCAGGGTCTGACCCATGGCAGCGGGGGCAAGGGCTACGGTCTGGCCTCCACCGGCATCTCTTCTGGCTGCTACCAGTGGAAGGTTAGTGCAGCTCACCTATCTGAGACACTGTATCAGCCCTCAGGATCAGGAGCTCTAACCCTGTCATCAGGATCAGCAGATATCAGCCCTAATCCTGTCATCACGATCAGGAGACCTCAGCCTGAACCCTGTCATCAGAATCAAGAGACCTCAGCCCCAATCCTGTCATCAGGATCAGGAGACAACAACCCTAACCCTGTAATCGGAATCAGGAGAAGCCAGCCCTAACCCTGTCATCAGGATCAGGAGACAACATCCCCAATGCTGTGTTCACACTAAACCCCAAAGGTTCCAAAGCGTCAGGTTTACATTTAAAATACATGAGGGGACTCGCCACGAGGAGTCCTGCTTCCCGTGCAGCGCATCTCTACGCTTTTTGAAATTTTAAGCATTTGACGCGCCTCCTGGGGCCTCCAACACGGGCAGCGCTAGAGTTGAAAATGTTTAACTTTTAGGAGATCTTCGCGAGTGTCGATCAATCAGGAGCTTTCTCCAACAGTGACGTAGTGACGTATTTCACGACCAGTAAGACAACAGATCATCAACTATTTGTATTTTTTATTTATTTATTTGTTCCTTTCATGAAAATGCTCTGTTCACTTGTTCACATACTAATAGTTACATACATATTTTAAACATTTACATGAAGGAAAGGAGCAGAAAAGAAGAATACAATTATGTTTTTCTGCCCCTTTTCAAAATCATATCTACCCTGACCTTTCACGGTACCATTTTAACGAACAAAAAAATACAAAACATTTACATATGTTTTGTTGCAAATTTTGAAGCCGCGGACCCGCTGGCCTCGCTCTTTCTGCTCCCCTCCCCGCACCCGCGAAGCTATTGCCCCCCGCACACACCCACTGTTGTTTATGGAGCTAGCGTCTGCCAATATGGATATTATGGATATATGGATTTGCACGTGGATGGCGTGACCATAGAACGATGGAACCGGGAAGCGCGGAGGAACGGGACTTTCTTTTGGATGGCTGTTTCACTGTGTAAGCAGTAACCGGTGACGAAGACACGAAGCTTCAGGTTAGCTCCGCCGCTTGTTGTGCTAACTCAGCCGTCTATGCTAACGAAGACCTGTAGATTTCTCACGAAAGTGGGGGCTAGTGGTGCGCTGTGATTGGTCACAATTTGCGACCCGAAACACATTCTCTTCCTTGTTTCATCAAAACTCGATCTAAGATATAATGTCACGCCAGCACAAATCTGCGCTACTTTTTCTTCAAAAGGACGTATATCCCAATGCACTACATGGACATGGATGGCATTTTCGTTATGAATACAAAAATAAAGTCAGTTAGTGCAGCTTTAAACAATACATCCTATCAATCAAGAAGTTTATGTGATTCATTAGATTTTTTTTTTACTTTTAAAATTGAACGATATTTTGACAACGTTTTGATTCATTCTCCTGAGCATTCCACAGTATTACACCTGTAACAGATAAGCACATGGCACATGTTTTAATGTTGTTCGTGCAAACTGATGTTTAAAGTCAAACCTTCTCCTAGAGTTTTCATTTTCTGACGTAACAATAAACATCCATCCATCCATCCATCTTCTTCCCCTTCCCCTCCATTTCTGGGTCGGGGGGGTGGCAGTCAGAGCTGCACCCAGTACACAGAGCACCAGCCCCTCACTGATCCTCCTGCAGGTGGTGAGTCCACAGGAGCTGAGATCTTTCAGCGGAGGCTTTGGGCAAAGTAGGGTTAAGTGTCTTGCCCAAGGACACAACGACAGCAGTCATCAGTGGGAGTTGTGAAGTAGGTCTTACGGTGGGTTTGAACCCACGACCTTCAGGCTCAAAGGCCAATGCTCTACCAACTGAGCTACTGTCGCCCCAACGTAACAATAAACAGTGTTTATATAATTTCAGGTAGTGCTGCATCTCTGGCTTTAAACATGACTAATAATGTCTGCAATTCTACTATATTTTTTAATTTCAACAATTTGGACCTAATGAATAGTGAGTTTGTATGTTCTCGAAATGCAGCTCTTTGTATTATTCGGACGGCTCTTTTCTGTAGTAAGGATAATGGCTTTATATGGCTTTCATAAGTGTTACCCCACACTTCTACACACTAAGTAAAATAAGGCAAAATCATAGAACAATATAACATTTGCAATATGTGGGCGGGTAACATGTATTTATTTGTTCAAAATGAATACGCTTTTCGATACTTTATTTTTCACATACATTATATGTGGTTTCCATGTTAAACTGTCACCAAGGAATTTTATTTCATTCACTCTTTCAATAATTGTGCTGTTAATAGATAGAATGACTTCAGTTTTTTTTTAACCAAATACCATAAACTTTGTTTTTGCTAGATTTAAAGATAATTTGTTGTCGTGCAACCAGGTTTTCAGTTTTACCATTTCTTTTCTAATATTTTCAGCCAGGTCTTTTAGATCATTTCCAGAAATGAAAAAGTTGGTGTCATCTGCAAACAACACAAACTGTAATAACTTTGACACTTCACAAATGTCATTTATATATAAAATAAAAAGTTTAGGTCCAATATTCGAACCTTGAGGAACTCCACACTTGATATTCAAGCATGTTCAGATTCAGATTCATTTTATTAGCCATGTGCAGTATGTTGATCTCTCACCTCCAAATTCTGTATATTGCTGCCTATTTTCCAAATAGCTGGTTAACCAATTCAAGACTACTTCTCTTATTCCATATGAATATAATTTAGATATTAGAATAGAATGATCTACATTGTCAAATGCCTTTTTCAAATCAATAAACACTTCTATAGTATATTTCTTTTCGACTGCTGTTGATATTTCTTCTACAATTTTTGTTAAAGCCTAGTAATGTATTTGTTTCTATAAAGCTGTCCAGTTTTATAGGATTTTATAAAAAAAATTCTAATAAGAAATCAATGACACTGCTTCAACTATGGAGGACACATGAATCTATTATAGGACACGCTGATTATCCGTGCTCGTTCAGAGCTGTATAACCCCGCGGACTATAACTACTGTGACAGAAATAAAAAAGGACCTGGACCGATCCATGGGAAGACCACAGGAAGACAACAGATCATCAACTATGGAGGACAAGCTCAAAGGAGAGCAAGAAGGAGCAGGAGCAGGAGCAAGAAGGAGCAGCAAGAAGTCGCTTCGCTTTTTTCCCACTTGTTTAGACGCGCGCCCAGAACGTTCGGTAACAGTGTCTGTCGTCAGTAAGCACAAGCGTCCAACTAGGTGCTTTGGCTGCGTTTTTGACGCCCGAGAAACGTGCGTAACCCTGTCATCAGGATCAGGAGACACTAACCCAAACCCTGTCATCAAGAACAGCAGACCTCAACCCTAACCCTGTTATTCGGAGACACCAACAACGGATTAAGCGGAAGAAAATGGATGGATAGATGGACAAATTTATGAAAATAATTTTTGATACGTTTACAAGGTTTTGTAATAACTACTTGTTATGTGTGGGTCACTGTTCCAACTGTAACACTGTGCTGTACTGGTTTTTAACTCTTATTATTATTACTTGCTCTGAATCTCTCGTAACGGTCCTTTCTCCCGGTGTCTGCTACAGTTCTACATCGTGAAGGAAAACCGGGGGAACGAGGGTACGTGTGTGGGCGTGTCCCGCTGGCCCGTCCACGACTTTAACCATCGCACCACCTCTGACATGTGGCTGTACCGAGCCTACAGCGGGAACCTCTACCACAACGGAGAGCAGACCCTGACCCTGAGCAGCTTCACCCAGGGAGACTACATCTGCTGTGTGCTGGACATGGAGGCCAGGACCATCTCTTTTGGCAAGAACGGAGAGGTGAGAGAGGGGAGACCACATCTGCTGTATGCTGGACATCGAGGCCCAGACCATCTCCTTTGGCAAGAACAGCGAGGGGAGAGAGGAAAGAAGTGGTGGAGAGAGATAGAAGTAGAAAAGGCACTCTAAAAGTGAAGGCCGTGTGTTCCACCTCTCTCTGCTCTTACAAACACTGTTTAAAGCCATCACTGTCGTCTTTGTAGGAGCCAAAGTTGGCGTTTGAAGACGTGGATGCCACAGAACTTCATCCCTGCGTGATGTTCTACAGCAGCAATCCGGGAGAAAAGGTAAAATGACTCTAACCCAGGGGGTTCAAACTGTTCCTCAATGGGCATCTAAGCAGCACAACACACTCATTTCCTGAAGTCAGTCCAGTCTGGGTCGGAAGGCCTGAAAAAATGGGTGGTGTGCTCCTGCTTGGTCGGAATTGAAACCTGTAGTCGTGCTCATTGGTCTCTCTCTCTCTGATCTCTTTTTGTTCTCTCTCTGTCTGGTCTCTTCCTTTGCTCTTTTTAGCTGATGGCTGTGTGTGTTGACTGTTACAGGTGAAGATCTGTGAGATGCAAATGCGGGGTACCCCACGGGACCTGCTTCCTGGGGACCCTGTTTGCAGCCCTATGGCCACGGTCTTAGCTGAAGCCACCACTCAGCTTATCCGCATTCTACACCGCACAGACCATTGGACCCACCGTATCAACAAGATCATGATTGAGAGGCTCCACAAGATTAAAGTCTGCTTCAAAGTATGTTCCCCAAATCAATACTGCCATGAGTGTATGAGAGGGAGGAGAGGGGAAAGAGTGAGGAGAGAATTCAATTAAATGTATGTTTGTATAACCCAAAACCACAACAGTAGTTCTTTCGGAGGACTTTACAAAATTGTTGATTTGCCAACATAGATCAGAAAATCAAAAAGAGGAAATGCAACAATAAAATACACACTACACACAGCCATTGCTCCAAAAGGGGCGGATGCATGGGTGTAGGTTTGCATTGGGACCATGGGGACATGTCCCCACCAATATTTGGTGAGGACCAAAGTGTCCCCACCAAAATGACATGATGTCCCGGGACCTGGACAATCCGGGGCACATGTCTTCAGTTTGTTCACATCCTTCTCACCTCCAGAGAAATAGCAGCAGCAGCAGAACGTGACCCGTTCCTCTCTCTGCAGTGATTGACTGTCTTCTTGTGCGCCAAACCCTAGCGCTGTGCTACTGTTTACTTTCGTCAGTCAAAGAAGCCATGTAGCCTGGCTGTAGATCTAGATTATTAAAGAATATAGACATATTGTTTGTCCAAAGTTTGCAGACTGTTCCCCTGAGTGGGTCGTGTGCGCGCACATCAGGCGTGTATCTCTGTTTATTTAAACCAGACAATACAATACAATACAATTTATTCTTGTATAGCCCTAAATCACAACAGAAGTCATCTCAGAGGACTTAACAAAACCATTCAAATCACCAACACAGATCAGAGAATCAACAGTTAAGACACAAAATGAATATAGAACACATAAAAAATGTCCATACATGTTATAGCATGTTAAAGTGTCCTGGATCATCACCACATCCTTTTTGTTGGACACTAACTGTCCAACAGACCCTCCTGCATCGGCAATGAAAAACTCACAAAAACCCAGTGGGAAAAAAATAAGAAACCTCAGGGAGACCCACATATTGAGAAAGGGATCCGCTCCACACGGACAGACGGGGTATAGATCCAGGACCCTCTGAACGTGGACAGGTCCGGTGCGGGACTGAAGCACTCCCAGGCGGGTCTGGCAGGGCAGTCCGCAGGTGTAGATGAAGGAGGCCAGGTCCTGTCAGAGGTCCTGTCGTCGTACCATGAAACAGACAATGGGACAACGGGTGTATAGCAACGAACAGACTACAGTCAAAATCCTAATAATGCAAACAGATAAAGTAGAAAGGAGGAGAGGATAGTGCTCAAGTTACCATACTTCTCCCAACGTTGGGTGGATATCATCCGAGCAGATGATACAGGGCTTTCCCCAAAAGGCACTCCAATTGTCAACATAGACAACACCACGTTGTGGGCACCAGCCAGACAGCCAGCGGGTAAAAGCCGAGTGTCTGCTGAATGCTTCTGCGTTGCCGGTGCTAGTAGGTAGGGGCCCAGAGAATATGACAGCGTCAGCCATTGTGCTAGCCAGCTTGCACACGGCGGCGACTTGCAGTTTCAACACCTTAGACTGTTTCCACCAAACGTCATTGCCACCCGCGTGAATAACGATTGTCCTCGTGCAGCCCATCCTAGCTGCGGGGGACGGGCTTGGAGGCTAGGCTCGCTAGTTCTTCTCTGCCTGCGCATCTCTATTCCTGTAGATACGGCCTGGCTATAGCTAATGCTAGTGCTCACAGCTCGAGTGATCGAAGACGCAGCTCTAACTCACTAACCCTGGATTCCAGAGCTACAACTAGACTACACTTAACGCATCTATCACAACCCTCAGAGAAGGATCTAGGGTTTAGACTCGCCATATGGTAGCTCGAGCAGTAAAGGACCGAGAGAGAGGCAGCAGCAGCCATGGGGATAGCGAGCTAGCGGCTAGGCTAGGCTAGCCCAGGCTACGCACCAAAAAGAGTATTTAATCTACGATATATAGTTAAGTCAGTACTGACTTTAGGTCCGAGTTGGTAACAGAGTGAGAGTGCTGTGTGTGTGCCGCTGAAGGGCTCTTGTTTTGGTCCGCGCTGGCACATTGCGCAGACGCCTTCTGCGCCGGGCATGCTGGGAACTGTAGTCTTTGTGGTGGTTCTACTCGGGGAAATTTGTGATTTCAGTATAAATGTAAAGTTTATTCATTTTTATTGAAATAGTAACTACTGAATGTTTATTGGGGAAGATAAATATTTAATGTTTAGTACAAAATATACCTTAGTTATAGAGATAATTTATGACAACTATTTGTGGGAACTACACCCCCGTCAATAGTTGTAGTCACACCAGTGAATTTCCCCACCAAGTTTGAAACCAAACCTACGCCATTAGGCGGATGACCAATGTCCTGCATCATCATCACTGTCTTTAGACATGCTAGCAACAACTAATAGTGGGTAAAAAGTGAGAAAAAAAGAAGAAGTGAGAAACCTTGAAGGCCCTCATGGAGGGAGGATACGCTCCCACGAACAGGCTATAGAACCAGGAGAGAGGCCACGCGGTGCAGAACTGATGCAGATCCCAGAGGAGAGGAGAGGAGGAGGAGGAGAGAGGACAGCTGAGAATAAGGAGAAGAGGGGAGAAGAGAGGACTGTAGTTTTTGATCTGAATGTATTGTAACTTCTCCCATGCTTTTCTAGGAGTCCGCCAGCTCGTCAAGCAGTTTGGGACAAAGGCTGAAGAAAAGCCGCTCAGTTCAAAGCCGCGAGGAGCACGACGCGCAGAAAGAGCCGCAGGACCCCGCAGTGCGCCCTGAGGAGGAGCGCGGCCGTCAAGGGAGACAGTACGGCCTTGTGGATCTGTCCGAGCTCCACCTGAAGATGCTCTGCACCGAAGTGTGGCCCGTGCTGGCGGTGATCGGAGGCGCAGACGCGGGGCTGAGGGTGGGAGGCCGCTGTGTGCACAAGCAGACTGGGCGCCACGCCACGCTGCTGGGAGTGGTGAAGGAGGGGAGCACATCAGCCAAGGTGCAGTGGGACGAGGCTGAAATCACCATCAGGTACTGGGACAGAAAAACACACACAGCTATGGTGCTGTGGGAGGGAGCACTCATACTTACGTGTTGTCATTAGAGTGTACACACCCAGGGTTAGGGTTAGACGACAGAGAGGGAGACCAGAAAGGGAGACCAGAAAGGGAGACCAGAGAGGGAGACCAGAGAGGGAGACCAGAGAGGGAGACCAGAGAGGGAGACCAGAGAGGGAGACCAGAGAGGGAGACCAGAGAGGGAGACCAGAGAGGGAGACCAGCGCGGGAGACCAGAGCGGGAGACCAAGCGTGGGAGATCAGGCCTGGGAGACCAGGCCCGGGAGACCAGGCATGGGAGACCAGGCATGGGAGACCAGTGCGGGAGACCAGTGCGGGAGACCAGAGAGGGAGACCAGAGAGGGAGACCAGTGCGGGAGACCAGTGCGGGAGACCAGTGCGGGAGACCAGTGCGGGAGACCAGTGCGGGAGACCAGAGAGGGAGACCAGAGAGGGACACCAGAGAGGGAGACCAGAGAGGGACACCAGAGAAAAACTTTTTTTAATTATTTTTATGAAAGGTAGTGTACAGTATTCTTGCATTCAGGTCTCAGTCAAGATGTAGCCACGCAAGATAATGATAAATAAAGAATAAAATAAAAATGAAAAAAAGTAACCAAAAAGAAAGGATGGATAAAATGAAAGATTTGTTATACATATACATATAGCGCATCTACCTACACATGGTTACACGGGCACATACATACATGCATACACATACATGCTCACACACACATATAAATATATATACACACACGTATACATAAAATGTGTCTGGCTATTGTTACATTAACTCATTCCTTTCCAATTGGAAATTAAAGTATACATGGCATTTTTAAAAGTTCATAATACAAATAATGATATCTTAAATACAGCCAATACCTACATACATACATACATGCAAAAGTGTCCTGAGACCTATACTGCCCCACACTGTATATGTTATTTCATTTTATTTTATTTATTATTATTATTATATTTTTTTTTCCACCCCTGTGCTTTTCCCTGCCCCCCCATATTATTCATTTTTAATAGGGCTGTCAAATGATCATCAGTGATTGTTGTACAGCTTACAAGAAGTTGTGCTAATGCTAATGGGATGCATATAGGCGGGTCATTTGGCACATGCGTTAAATGCGTTAATTATTTTAACGCGATTAATGAAAAAAATTCATCAACATGCGTTGATGCGATTATTTTGACAGCCCTTATTTTTAAGTATCATTCCAGAAACGCAGCCAAACATTTCTTGATGTATGATTTATGAAATACTGTCCTACATCATCACTTCTTCCTTAGCATCTGATCTCATAACATTGAGTATTCCAAGCTGTTTCCCTCTCCACACTTTGGAATTTTGTCCTGTTCTCATACTTTAACAGTGTATTGTAACGATCTCAGGTTCTGTGTAACTCTCATGCACATAGCTAACCCCCCAATCAAACACTACTGTGGTTTGTGATTTGTTGTGATGTGGCTCGATTATGCATGTAGACCTGCTGCTTCCTGCCCTCTCCCTTACTTTTGTGTTTCCTGTCCCTTCCCCGTACCCAAAAATCCCTCCGAACTAAAGCTTCCCAACTTTCTGGTCACCTAGTGATACTCCTTTATACAACCTGGAGCCGTGCGAGCCGCTTCTGTTTGATGTGGTGCGGTTCCGGGGCTTGACCGCAGCCTTGCTCCTGGACCTGACCTACCTGACAAGCATTCACGAGGAGAGCAGCGCCAAGCTCAGCATGCAAAGGCATTACAAAAAGCACAGGGCCACAGCCTCCATGGGGCACGAGCAGAGCAGTGCTGAAGCCGAGTCCGATCACAACGAACCCAAGGACTGTCGAAACACGCCGCCGTCCGAGCTCCGTGTCTCCCACAGCCTGGATGAGGTCAAAGCTCATCTGAGGCCCAAGTCTGAGGGAGAGATGTCTTGTCTGGGGTCCGACAATCCATTTGGGGCTCACCTGCCAGAGGCAGGCAAGAGGAAGGGGCAGGAGCACGGGGGGAGGAGCCATGAGTGCACCTCAGCGGCACAATCAGAGACCCACGCCGTGCAGCTGTCGTATCTGTACCTGGGAGCCATGAAGGCCCTGAGCGCTCTGCTCAGCTGCAGCAAGTATGCAGAGCTGCTGCTCATTCCAAAGGTAACGCACCAGTCTATTCACCACTACAAGATTATTTGTATAGCTCAGGTTGTACACAAGGAAAGCTCAAAGTACTGGAAAAAAACAATAATAGAAACATTCAAATCATAATCACATAATAAATACATTAAGTACAATGGTGTGTAAATAGTATATATACAGTACTCGTTAGTCAATCTGTGAGACCAGAGAGAGGGAGCAGAGGGAGCAGAGAGAGCGAGAGAGCAAAGAGAAGGAGCAGAGAGAGTATCTCTCTAGTGTGTCATAGAGATTACGTTTTCCTCTTTTTAATGATTTGTGTCGAACATGACCCTTTCATATATAAGTTTCCTTGCTGTTGATCCTCAGATTTCTCCAGAGCCTGCTCCCTCTGGCCATAATGCAGATTTGAGCTCTGCTGGAGTGCCCCCTGGTGTCTCGTCTCCCGTGTGTCCGGAGGAGGTGGAGATGAGGGCTGCTCTACAGTTCCTGATGAGGCACATGGTGAAGCGTGCTGTCATGAGGTCTCCCATCAAACGAGCTTTGGGCCTGGCCGATCTGGAGCGTGCTCAAGCCATGGTCTACAAGCTGGTGGTGAGCGGGCTGCTGGAGGAGCCTCAGGCCGGGAAGACCAAGCCTGGTGAGCCCTCTACTGCACTGCCTTCTACTCTACTGCCCTCTACTATACAGTGATCTACTCAACTGCCTTCTACTTCCCTCTACTAATGATAATTTTAATAATAATAACACAACAAACTTATATTGCGCTTTTTGGGATACTCAAAGACGCTTTACAAAACACATAAAAATAAACACTAAAGAACAGCAAGCTGAAATAGGTGGGTTTTGAGAAGTGATTTGAAGTTCTGTCGTGAGTCAAAGTTTCTGATGGGTTGTGGGAGTGAGTTCCAAAGAGTGAGGGCAGCTGAGGCGAAGGCTTGGTCCCCCAAAGTTTGGTGTTTAGTTCTGAGAGGAGTTAGGAGATTGGAGTCTGTGGATCTGAGGCGGCGGGTGGGAAAGTGATGATGGAGGATGTCAGTGAGGTATGAAGGGGGCAGGTTATTGAGGAACTTGTAGTTAAGGACGATGAACTTGTATTGGGTGCGGTATGGAACGGGGAGCCAGTGGAGTTGTTTGAGGACGGGGGTGATGTGGTCTCTGGGGCACGTGTGGGTGAGCAAGCGTGCAACAGAGTTCTGGATGTATTGTAGTTTTTAGAGATATGTGGAAGGGAGACCATAGAGGAGGCTATTGCAATAGACGAGTCTGTAGGTGATGAAGGCGTAAACAAGTATTTCAGCAGTGCGAGGGCAGGAGACGGGCAATGTTGCGGAGGTGGAAAAAATATATTTTGGAGATGCGTAACTTCAGACACCCTCTGAATGACACTATGGCTGCTCAGAGGAGTAATCGTAGCAACAGGCTTATATCACTGCGCTGCCGAACGGAACGTTTTAAGAGATCCTTTGTTCCTTCGGCTGTCAGACTATTCAACAGAGCTGGATGAGTCTTCTGCTGCTGGATTCCTGAATTTCTCTTACGGGATCAATAAAGTATCTATCTAGCTATGAGGTTGATGTGGGGTTTAACCGAGAGGGTTGAGTCCATGGTAACGCCGAGCATGCGCACAGAAGAGGATGGAGTGACTGTGTGGCCACCAATGTTGAGGGAAATGTTTTGAGCAGAGGGAAGGAGTGACTTGGTTTTGGTGATGGGAAGTTCTGTATAATTACTATTGAGTTTTAGAAAATTGTGGTCCATCCAGAATTTGATGTCTGTGATCCAGTGTGTGATGGTGGAGAGAATGATTGGGAAGAATTGGTCAAAATGTGGACCAGGGTGTCGTAGCAGTGAAAGAGAAGTCCATGGTGACGAATTATGTGGCCAAGGGGAAGCATGCAGAGGATGAAGAGGAGGGGTGGATATCCAAACCTTGGGAAACACCAGGGTAGGTGTGGATCATGCAGTTGTTAATGGCAACTATTGTCAAAAATGACGGACGTGTCTCAGAATTTGATACAGAAATAAGGAGACCCAATAATTCAGAGTTTAACAGTATTTAATTATCTTTACAATCAAATACAAAACTCAGAGCTCATATCCTGACTATCCTATCCCTGGTCTCTCCCTATGTGAGCTGCCTAACAGAACGTACAGAACAGTTGTATGAAATTTGTACAGGAAATTCCAGACATCATCTGGCTTCATTACAGACTTCTGATACCGCTTTTCCACAGTATCAGTACGGTACAGTACAGTACGCTTCAGCACGGTTATTTTGCGTTTCCACTAGTAGATGGTATGGGAGATTTGTGTACTTTTCCGTACTGCCTCAGCCTTGGTTCCATCCCAATTTTACCCGTGCCATGACGTCACGTCAGCCCACTGCCTTACACTGATTGGTCAACGAGTGTCGTCACTGGAAGCGACATCTGACACTTTGGGAAAAACAACTCAACCGCCATCTTTAAAACCGGCTGCTCTGCCCGGCTCTGCTTCGGCTACATTACGTCCTCCTCACTCCAGAGAAATGGAATCACACAGAAAGCCCCAAAAGTCCTGGTCCTGGTCAGTGGACGAGGTCCACACGTTCCTCTCTTCAGGCCAAAAGAAAGAATTCAAAGGCAGCTTGAGGCTCAACACAGTTTTCAGGGAGATCACCCAGCTCTGGATTTGGGACTAGTCTGTGGTAATCCTGGAAATAACTGGTTAGCTACAAATCCCGTTAAAGCTCTCACTGAAATGTATTTACTGTGTAAATGCTCGATTGTCTGTTGTACACAGTGAGCTAGCTACAATTAGCTTTATTTAGCTATCGATAGCAGCTAAGCTAACGTCCTCCCTGTGCTACTGTGCTTTATCTCGTAATATCTGCAGTATTCACATGTTGTCATTCTGTTTTATGCTTGTATTTAAGTTGTCGTGTGTATATTTGTATGAGAATCCCTTCCCATAAGTGTGGAGATTACCAACGAGTAATGAGTGACCGGAGTATTCTCATCTGGACCTGGTCTGGACCTGGTCTCAGACATACGTACTTTTGACTTTGTAAACTATTGGTTTTGCACTTTACTTTTGTTTTCAATAAATCTGTGATTGTATCCCAAGACTGTGTTTCATTCATTTATTATTATTGTAGCTGAGGTTTGGGTATCGATTGTTTGTCTGGTCTCGGAGTCTGCTGTAGTCCGGACCCGAGTCCGGACTAGCCTAGCCTAGCTTAGCCTAGCGTAGCCGCTAACTCGCTACCCCTATGGCTGCCGCTGTCTCTCCCTCGGTCCTTTACTGCTCGAGTTGCCATATGACGAGTTTAAACCCTGGATCCTCCTCTGAGGGTAGTGATTAGGGTTGCCAACCGTCCCTTGAAATACGGAATTGTCCCGTATTATAGAAACACTATGTGCGTCCCGTATTGAATCGATACGGGACGGCTTTTGTCCCGTATTTTCAGAGCCAACTTGAATGCATCACTCACTGCATGTCACACGCGCGACCATAGACTGTATTCGCTTGACACACGCACACAAAGTAATCACAGTTTAAGCGTCTACCTTTCGGCCAATCAGTGTCAAAGGGGCGTAGACTTGATCACATACATTGGTTTAATGTTGACAATCGCCAGCGTGGGCCGCTCCCGCAGCATCATCACAGCAGAAGTTTGGTAAAGTAGCGTCATATTCCCAGAGTCGGACTTCCGCAGTCAATAGTTCACAAAAGCTACTTTGTTAAAAAAAAGTCACTGTGCTAAAATGATCATCTCTACGTTGTTTTTTTCAAATCCAGTGCGCTGTTTTAATGCAGAGAAATCCAAGCGCCGAAAAAAGCACTAAGGAAGCGTCAACAAATGTACAGACCAGCTGTAAACGAACAATAGCTTTTACTGAAGCCATGTACACGCACTAAACTCTCAGGCAATATACATAATGACCATGTCTAACTGCTACAGGCTTTGATTTCAACATTTGTGAGTTTTTTTCATAAATACATATGTTTTTCTTTTTTTATTTGCTTTTACAGTAAATGGTCTTTACTGTAATGTAAGTTACAGCATTTGCCTTTTTTATATTCTTTATTAGTAATAAGAATGCATTAAGTACTCAATATTCAATTTCATTTTTGACTAAGGAGTTGTTTTTTTTTTATATGTAGTCAATAAATTACATTCTAAAAACTGATTATGAAATTCATGATTACTGTGCTCAAACCGATCCACCCAAATGGTGTCCCTTATTTTTTTGTTCTCAAGTTGGCAACCCTAGTAGTGATAGATGTGTTAAGTGTAGTATAGTAGTAGTAGCTTTGGAATCCAGGGTTAGTGAGTGAGCAGAGTCTCGCGCTAGCGTTAGCATTAGCTATAGCCTAACAGTATCCTCGGACATGCAGCCCTCCTCCTCTGCACACTGCTACACAGGCTGCTGTTGCTAAAGGTCCATTCAGATTGTACAGAGCAGTCAGCACCATTGACTTCACAGTGTCCGAGTCATTCTCTTAAGACATAAGCATTTTCAAAAACTACTAGTGCTGTGCAAAATTTTCTATTAAACACTCTGATAAAATAAATCCATGCACCGCACCAGTACTAGTTACGCGTCACACGTAAATGACGTGGTCTGACAACGCTGAGGACATATTGGGGGTACTATTTTTTATGGAAAAGCACGCGAACTGGGCCATGACGCGCCGTGTAGAGTCAAAACGTACCGTACTAGGACTGTGGAAAAGCGGCATGAATCCGGCCTGGACCCAGATGTCTGGATCTGTCCTCGTCCAGCCCCATCTCCTGTTTGGTGGGAAAGGAAGACTCCCTTCTTTGAGAGAAACATATTCAATGCTATCTATTGTCTATTGTTTTTGCTGTAGACTCATTGACTTCAGACTAATATGAAAACACTTTTGATATAAGTCTATACAATTTCATGATTAAATATAGAATTTTACAAGTTGTTAAATGGTGACACATCACAACATAAGGATGACGATCAGAGAGGTAAGCGGAAATAAGCGGCCAATAGATTGTAAACTGTGGAAGAGGATGGAATGGTTGATGTTATCAAATGCAGTGGAGAGGTCAAGGAGGAGGAGGATGGAAAGGGAACCAGGGATTCAGCAAGAAGGAGGTTGTTTTGGTGCTGTGATGAGGACGAAAACCAGATCAGAATATTTCAAAGAGGGTGAAGGTGAGGAGGTATGATTGGATTTCTGCGTTCTACTGCCCTCTACTGCCTTCTAACCTAATGCCTTGTACTTATACCACTTAGTGTGTACATGTAGAAGTATCACTTGTACCACACCTGTTCATGTCTTCATGTGTTCTTATTTCCATATTCTCATATTCCTGTAATGTCATTCTAACATGTGTAGTGCGCAGTGAACCAGAGGGGGAGATGGAGGGAGTGGAGAGGGAGCAGACAGCCCAGACCCCAGTCACCACAAGCCCTTCTGCTTCCAGCACAACCTCCTTCATGAGCTCTTCTCTGGAGGACACCACCACAGCCACCACCCCAGTGACCGACACGGAGACTGCTCCAGCCACCGAGTCACCAGGGGTCATGCCCCTCAGCCTGCTCAGGTCCCTAAGAAACACAGTATAATGCAATGTGTAAGAGATCAGAGAGAGAGACCAGAGCCAATTCTAAGATCCTTAGATAAATACAGCCTGAGCAGAGATACTGTCCTGATGAATCCTTGGACATAACACATTCCTCCTAAACTCCAGTCTCTCTTCTTATCCTAGACAAATGTTCTCGAGCTACCCCACCACCACACCGGGGCCGACCCGCAGAGCTCAGACTCCTCCGGTAGCCTCCCTCCCCACATCTCCCTCTGACGAAGTGGGAAGAAGGCAGTCCCTCACCTCCCCAGACTCCCAGACGTCCAGAGCCCAGAACAGGACCGGCACCTGTGAGTACCCAGGACACCACTCTCACCCACTTCACCCACCATGACACCACTATCACACACCCACCAGGACGGGCCCACTCTCACCCCCCTCACCTGGGACACCCACCAGGACAGGACCACTCTCACCCACCTCTCCCAATATCTGTATTTTACAGCAGGTCTCTCTTGTTATCTGTCATATGCCTTTTGTATCTCTCTCTGGTCTCACTCTGGTCTCTATCTCTAGTCCTGCCCTGGTCTCTCTCTCTCTGGTCTCTCTCTGGTTTCTTTCTGGTCTCTCTCTGGTCTCCCCCTCTCTTGTTCCTCTCTCTCTCTTTCTCTCTCTCTCTACTCTCTACTCTCTACTCTCTACTCTCTCTCTCACCAGTTTGACACCCCCATGTAACATGTATGCCTGTTAAAACTGTAAATATGTTTGCGGCCTCAGCCTTGTCGGACCCCACGAGTCGTCTATCCACATCTCCTCCTCCTCCAGCCATTGCTGTCCCGCTGCTGGAGATGGGATTTTCTCTTAGGCATATCATCAAAGCCTTAGAAGCAACAGGTAAGATGAACTCTCCTCAATATAACAGAAAAAATCTGGTAAAACTGAGCATCTTGTTGTTTAAAGGTCCTTTTTCATGTTTCACAGTCCATCCTACGCACATGTGTGATAATAACTTGGGGGATACACCATATAAAGCTCAAAACTTGTGAAATTATAGCCATTTCTTGAATAGAAGTGATGTGACATCAATTAAAACGAGTGGATCTCTTCTCCTTTGCATGTGAGCCCGCCTCTCACCACCCACGTGGTGATGTACCCCAGACTACAGTCTGCCTCCTCCCTCCCACTCGGAGATGTAGCCTCACGCTGACTTTGTTGTAAAAAAACGGATTGGTTTTTTTTTTTTTTTCAGATACATGACCTTAGAAAAAACTTTTTTCCAACAAAGGCGATCCGTCACGTTAGGGCGATATGGCCCACCCCTATATGGCGATATGAAATTCATATTGTGGTATAATTTGGGACAGACGGTTAACAGTATATATTGCGGTATCATTTGGTGTGTGAATTTCAATATAGGTCTAGCAGGTTCTTACATAAAAAGTCAAGATTGTTACTTATTTAAAATTTCAATTTTAGAGCTGGATAATGTTTATTTGTTTGACACTTTTAACATTTCCTTGACATTTAGTGTGTGACCTAGAGAGGGCGCCATAAAACCATCCATTTGTAAATTCCATTGTTGCAGTAAACCAGGGATTAAAGAGTTCCGTCTAGGTGACGGATTTCCGTCAAAGGAAATTGGTCTGAAAAAAAAAAAAAAAAAAAAAATATATATATATATATATATATATATATATAGAATAATAATAATACACACAATGAAATGGTTAATTATGAAAAATACACACGTATATGTATCACTGTATATCTGTTATATATATCTATACATATATAATAATAATTTGAATATAATTGTATTTATATGATTATAGAAATAAAAAGTATTATAATCATGAGTGGGCCTTGAACGTGCCGGGGCTAGCTACATGAGCGCTCCGCAAATGAATCAAGGCAATGGGACGTAGCTGAACTCACGCGCAAATGAAGACGCGGCCAAATTAGCAATGGTAACACGGAGGTGAAAGTTTCTGGAAAGTGCACGGAGCTTTTGAAAAGGAGAAGAGGAGATGGAAAATTGAATCCCGAACAGAGCAATAACAGTCAGCAGCCCCGCTGACCGGTAAGCTGGGCGCGTTATCAGAGGAAAGGTAGGACATAATTAATTAACGTTAACCAAACACAATGCTATTTTATTTAACGGAATGTACAATACGTACTTTGCTGTGACTGGGAATGGGGACAAACATGTCTTGGTGAGCTTTTGATAATTTCTTGTTTGCGATCCGCATGCAAAACTCAGCGTGATATAAAAGAGCCAATCAACAAGAGCGAACGGAAGAAACTGGATGAGGTGGGAGATGATTGTATTCTGTTGCTTCATGGTGCAAAAAGATGAAGGTGGCTGGTGCTTGTACTGTATGCGCGTACTTTGCCATTAAAAATAAATGGTAGTAATGGGAAATCAGTTTTGATTCGCCACCAGCTCGAAACTGCGCACGAGGCAGGTGTTCGTGTTCTTTCCCCACACTTCACCTTTACCTGGTGAATCAGTGACAACTGCGACTAGGCTTGCTATGGCGGACCGTGACTGTGACCTAAAGCCACGCCTACTTGCGCGGCGTGGCTTACGTTAGCGGTTGCGGTGGACCTACGTAAGCACAATTGATGTTATACTGCCGCGTTCCCCTCACGGAGTTTTGAGGAGAATGTTGTAATCTCACAACAAACCACATGAGGGCGATCACACAGGAGCGGTCCCATTTACGCTGCTACTTTGTCCTCTTCAGAACAACAATAGCAAACAAAGCTGTTTGAGCTCATTACACGTGTTTCTACTGTAGGTTTATGTGATAGTTTTATGGATTCATTATTTTATAAGTCATTTCAACTGTGATGCTGTGAATAAAGACACAGTTTTTGTTGGAAACATAGTTATTATTAAATAGTTTTCAGCACAAACAGCAAAACAATAATAGTGGTAAATATCTGAGGCAAACATGAACGATTTACGAGTGCAGGAGGAAAGCAACGAACGCAGCTACGATTCAAACAAAGACAGGAACAGTGCAAAACAAACGACTGTACAGTTTTTATGTTATATATATATGTTAGATAGTCCACAGTCTCCTGTATATCAGGCTCTGAGCCCAAACTGCTTTTCCTTCGAAGCGTGAAGCAGTCTGCTCCATAGTGCCTCGTCCATGTCCCTGCTGCAGCCGCTCCGTGCTTCCTTCCAATACACATACACGGACCAATCACAGCGGAGCTTCCTTGCGGCGACCCTTACGTAGTTAGAACATTTCTATGCTGCTCGGCAGGCAACCTAAGGGCCTTGCGGTGACCAACGCGTTGCGCAAGTGACGTCACGTCACCTCAGTAAGCTCCGCGCCGCGCGAGTATACACTAGGCTTTAGAGTCTGTGGCTTTATCCCAGAAAATAATATGTCGTTCAGAATATCACTGCTGCTGGTAGATATAATTAAATAATTTGCGGTTAGGGTTAAATTCATTATACAATAATATATTGTAATTAAGAATATAACTTTGTCCTGCATATGACTGTGATTTTTACATGATAATGATGTAATAAATTTCCATGAGAACATTTTCAGTCAAATCTTTTTTTTTGCTTTAAACCCTGCAATAAACAATAATAATACCAATCCCATTATCGTACATTCATACATACATACATTGTCAAGTCTCGTTAAACACATTTATTTATTAGTTAAACAAGTAAAGGACAGATAATCTTATCAAGAATTAAACTGTCTATGTGTTTGCCTCATTTCCTTGTGCCTTTGAACGCATCTGGGCGCTAGCTGCATGGCTACTAAAGGTATTTTTTTCTTTTAGCTTTTTTTCCGCCATTTCTCGTAATAAACCTTGATACATTTGTGCTCAAATCAATATATATTCTGTATATAACAACATAAACTGTTTACATGTTTATTTACACTTTTTGCGCAAACTGAACTTCTGGACGAATCCAGTTTCTGGGACAAATCCAGCAGCCACACTCCTTGTGGTTGTTGCCGGTCCCAGCAGGCCAAGCGTGTTGCAATTTGATGACATAATGACCTATCGCAATATGCCGGTATAACAAAAATCTCTATCTGCAGACCAAAGGCCCTGGAGGAGGCCATTAGAGGTGGTATGTAGCATAAATGGTGGATAATTTGCTCGGCCAAAAGTAATGGTGAACAGAGTCTCTGTCGTGAACCTAGAGAAGTTATGGCAGTAACAGTACAAAAACTATTTCCCAGATGTCCAAGTTTCTGGACAACTTCTGTAAAGCAAGTGAATGGGCACTATCAGATAAGCTTACCTCTGAGGCAAAGAAACGTCAGTATGCCTAATAACCGCAAGGTGGTTGAACAACGCTTAAACAATCTAAGATAGATAGATATATACTTTATTGATCCCTGTAGGAGAAATTCAGGTGTCCCGTAGCAGCAAAAATAAAATTGATTATTCTAAAAAGCTAATAATAGTATTAATCAGCCACAGGTCTTCAGGTCACAGCAGCAAAGAAAGAGTAGCCTCTGAGTGGAGCAGGAAAGGTCACAGCAGCAGAGATGCAGTAGCCAATGGGTGGAGCAGGACGGGTCACAGCAGCAGAGGTGGAGTAGCCTCTGGGTGGAGCAGGACTGGTCACAGCCGCAGAGGTGGAGTAGCCGCTTGGTGGAGCAGGACGGGTCGCAGCAGTAGAGGTTGAGTAAATAAATGCTGGATGGAGCAGGACAGGTCACAGCAGCAGAGGTGGAGTAGCAGCTGGGTGGAGCAGGACAGGTCACAAGGTGGAAAAGCCGCTTCGTTTGGACCATTTTCTCTGCTCTAGTCCAACGTAAAATGCTTCATTTGCATTGGGCGGCACGGTGGTTGAGTGGATAGCACTCTCGCCTCTCAGCAAGAAGGTCCTGGGTTCGAATCCCGGTCGGACCAGGGGCTTTCTGAGTGGAGTTTGCATGTTCTCCCCGTGTCTGCGTAGGTTTCCTCCGGGTACTCTGGTTTCCCCTACCACTAAAAATATGTACAATAGAGTCTAGGTTATGGCACGGTGCTGAGCAGACGTTGGGCAGATCCCTCCCCCGATTCTTTTGAATTATTTAACCACCTATAACCACTTACACCTCCACAATTGAATATATTGTGAGGGGGAAGGATTTATCCACAAAATGGCACCACCGAAAGGATCGAAGCAAGTACCTAAAACTCCGAGATTGGACTCCCAGATTGGATCTGAGCAACAAGCTAGCCCCAATGGAGCTAACACGGGAGGCTACAGCTAGCGATGCAACACTTGTCTCCGCGTACCAGGCAATAAGGGAGGACTTTGTTTCGAGATTCAATGTGATATTAGAAGAAATTTTAGAAGAAATAAGAGGATGTCAACTCGAGTCTCTGAAGCCGAGGAAAGGATCGGAACGAATGAGGATGATATAGCAATGCTAAAGGCTGCTAACGAAGCTATGAGAGCGGAGCTGGAAGCATTGTCACGTAAGACCGATGACCTGGAGAACCGCAGTCGGCGTTCTAATGTCCGATTGATTGGCTTTCCAGAGAAAGTTGAAGGAAAAGATATGTGTATGTTCTTAGCTAAGTGGATCTCTGAGACGCTCGGAGCTGAAAACTTTGAGGGTTCGCTACCATTCCTCATTGAAAGGGCGCATAGGATTGGGAGGCCCCGAGACGCGGATTCATCCGTGACATTGTCACATCCAAGATCGGTGATAATGAAGTTCTTGAACTATGCTGACAAGACCAGACTAATGGTGGCCGCAAGACGCAAAGGCTTGGTTTATTACGAAGGAAAGAAGATAATGTTTTTTCACAATATCTCAGCGGTGCTTCTTAAGCAACGTGTCGCCATCCCTGATCTACGATTCGGCATTATCCACCCTGCTAAGCTGTTGATAACTGTCCGGGGGAACCGACGCGTATTTGATAACGCTGAGGAGGCAAGTGCGTTTGTGCGACGTTTGAAAGGTGATGGACAGGCAGAAGATTGAATCCGGAACTGCAATCACACGTAACTGGTAATCTGTTTATGTGCCTTTATTAGTGCATTTAGATTGATAGATTAAATTTGTGCATACTGTGGTTATTATTTTTCTTTTATACTTAACAAGTTGGAGGTCATTGTTGATTGTTAGATTTAGGTGGTTTTGTAACCAATAATAATGAATATTATATGTTAAATATGACTCTTATTTCCCTTTAAATGGGCAGGGGCCCTGTTCGGTGATGCTCTGCTATGCGCTCCTCCTCCATGGCTGAGGTGGATCAGCTCGTCTCCATAACCCAGTCATCTTTAGGGATGCTGGGATGGGCTAGGTGCTGTTTAGCCGTTGTGCACCTTCTTGTTTTATTAGTTTGTTTGTCTTTTTGGTTTTTTTTCCTTAGGGAGGGTTGTTTTCTATTGTCCCCTAAGTTTTCTTTTGCCCTTCCCCTCATCCTTCTGGCAGACTGCATGTACTCGGCTCATTACAATATAGATGTCTGGATTATTTGAACTTCACGCGTCCTCCTGGAATGTCCGAGGGCTAAACAAATTGGTTAAATTAAAACAAGTTATGAACAGGATAAGAAGTATAAAAGCCAAAGTTGTATTTCTTCAAGAAACACATTTGACAGCTGAGGATATCATTAGAGTGAAGAGAAGATGGCCAGGTCATGCGTTTCATTCCTCCTTTAGCTCTCAATCCAGGGGTGTAATCACACTGATTCACAAATCACTACCTTTTCCTTTGATAAATACGGTGCAGGACAAGGCTGGGAGATATCTCATTGTTGAATGCATGATAGCATCACATCGGTTGAATTTTGTGAATGTGTATGGTAGAAATGACAACACTCCATCATTTTTTTGTAATCTATTTTTGTCCTTGGCTTCATTAGCTGGGCATTTAATTATTGGGGGTGACTTCAATTGTACACTCTATCCAAATATTGATAGACTGTCTGGGATTGACACCTCACACCTGCAGACTCGGAAAGAGCTGCTCCAGTGTATGGTGGAATTTAACATTGTAGATCTGTGGAGAAAGATGCATCCAGATGTTCTCGCATTCTCTTGCTATTTGAGCTCCCATAGTTCTCTATCAAGAATTGATTATTTTCTTATATCAGCAAAATTGATGCCCCATGTTACTCATTCTTGGTATAGCAGTATTGTTATATATATATATATATATAGATCATGCCAGTATGGAGGACTGTGGCTGCCAAAACAATAAATATATACAGAAATAAATAAATAAATTTAAAAAAAGATAAACATTTGCAAAGAAATGCATGCAATTATGAGAATAAGTGCATTTATTTCTGTATTTATTTATTCATACATTTATTTCTGCATTTATACATTTATTTCTCTATTTCTGTATTTATTTTTGTATTTATTTATTTATTTCTCTATTTATTTATTCATACATTTATTTCTGCATTTATACATTTATTTCTCTATTTCTGTATTTATTTTTGTATTTATTTATTTATTTCTCTATTTATTTATTTATCTTTGCATTTATTTATTTATTTCTCTTTATTTATTTATTTTTACATTTATTTATTTATTTTTCTATTTATTTATTTATTTTTGCATTTATTTATTTATTTCTCTATTTATTTATTTATTTTTGCATTTATTTCTTTATTTCTCTATTTATTTATTTATTTCTGTATTTATTTATTTATTTATATATTTATATATTTATTTCTGTATTTATTTCTGTATTTATTTCTGTATTTATTTATTTATTTCTGTATTTATTTCCGTATTTCTCTGAATGTATGCAAGTCATGGGGAGGGGCCGGGATGCCTCTGCTGTAAACTCATTGGTTAATCTAATCCAGCATAGGCGGTCTGTCTTTCTCAGGCACGGTCCTCGAACTGCGCTCGCACGGCTCCCGTGTTGTCTGGGCACAAAATAAAACATAGCTGATATGATAGAGGAGTATTAACGATCATCCTCCGCTCTGAGAGTCCACGATGTCGGCCTCTTTATGCTCATTTCCGTGTCCGGCTCGTGAGAGGATTTTTGCAAAGGCAGTGACAGGTGCTCGTGTGTATTTTACTACAAAGCGCTGAAGTCCGCCGAAAAACCCCACGTTCGAAGTGTGTGTTTTACACTCAGACACTGGAGCTTTCAGTAAATAATGTAAATGTAAATGTGCACTTTATTGTCCCCGTAGGGAAATTTGTCCTCTGCATTTGACCCATCCTGAGGCCACTAAGGCTTACGTCAGGAGCAGTGGTCGCTGCAGTGAAGGCTGAGAGAGACTGAAAAGTGGACGCGGCACAGCACCGAGCCATATTCATGGTACAAGCGGTGGCGCGAGTGTGGGGGGGGGGGGGCGGGCGGTACAGGCGCTCGTTCTACAGGCCCAGAGTCCGGTCGTTTTCCACACTCAGAAACGTGTTTTCGTTGCAGCGGCGCAGTATTCTGCACAGACCCAGGCCCAGCTCATTCAGCTGGACGTCACTCATAGGTTCAAGTCTGAGTGGAAGGACTCACTCCCCTCCACCAGTAGCGGCGCCAGGTTTGCAATTTTGGGTAGGCCTGCAGATTAATAAGTAGGCCAAATTCGCACGCAAACTACAAGGGGTAGCTGGAATTGGGGTTTCAAAGAATATGGTTCAAACGCACGCACGCGCACACACACGCACCCAAGCACACACATACACACAAGCTCATTTATGAAAATTGCGTAGAAAAATGTGTACATTTGGGGTGTATATTCCATTTACGCAAAATCCAGCATCGGATTTATGAACGTGTGAGATCAGCCCAGATCTGAGCGTACGCAGCTGCGGGTGTTGATAAATCGGCTGAATACGAACGTATTTATGAAAGTCACGCCTAGAATTATGCAGCAATGTTCGCGACAGGTCAGCACGGAAGTCCAAAAAGACTGTTGGAAGCCTCAAAAGGCACGTCTGTTTGTTATGTTTATGTAAAAATAAATATGCGCTATATATTCAGCTGCGTTTTGCACAAATTTGCA
This sequence comes from Knipowitschia caucasica, assembly GCA_964034765.1. NCBI lineage: Eukaryota > Metazoa > Chordata > Actinopteri > Gobiiformes > Gobiidae > Knipowitschia > Knipowitschia caucasica. The sequence goes on from OZ035826.1 coordinate 35,509,481, forward strand.
AAAATAGTTTTGATACATTAGAAAAATCTCTCTTGAATTGTAGGAGTGAATAAATATAGATTGATTGAATGAATGAATGAATTCATATACAGTGCCTTGCGAAAGTATTCGGCCCCCTTGAACCTTTCAACATTTCGCCACATTTCAGGCTTCAAACATAAAGATATAACATTTTAATTTTTTGTCATGAATCAACACGTGGGACACAATCGTGAAGTGGAACGAAATTTATTCGATAATTTAAACTTTAACAAATAAAAAACTGAAAAGTGGGGCGTGCAATATTATTCGGCCCCTTTACTTTCAGTGCAGCAAACTCACTCCAGAAGTTCAGTGAGGATCTTTGAATGATCCAATGTTGTCCTAAATGACTGATGATGATAAATAGAATGCACCTGTGTGTAATCAAGTCGTATAAATGCACCTGCTCTTTGATAGTCTCAGGGTGCTGTTTAAAGCGCAGAGAGAACCATGAAGACAAAGGAACACACCAGGCAGGTCCGAGATACTGTTGTGGAGAAGTTTAAAGCCGGATTTGGATACAAAAAGATTTCCCAAGCTTTAAACATCTCAAGGAGCACTGTGCAAGCAATTATATTGAAATGGAAGGAGTATCAGACCACTGCAAATCTACCAAGACCCGGCCGTCCCTCCAAACTTTGATCTCAAACAAGGAGAAGACTGATCAGAGATGCAGCCAAGAGGCCCATGATCACTCTGGATTAACTGCAGATAACTACAGCTGAGGTGGGAGAGTCTGTCCATAGGACAACAATCAGTCGTGCGCTGCACAAATCTGGCCTTTATGGAAGAGTGGCAAGAAGAAAGCCATTTCTCAAAGATATCCATAAAAAGTCTTGTTTAAAGTTTGCCACAATCTACCCTGGAGACACACCAAACATGTGGAAGAAGGTGCTCTGGTCAGATGAAACCAAAATCGAACTTTTTGGCCACAATGCAAAACGATATGTTTGGCGTAAAAGCATCATCACCCTGAACACACCATCCCCACTGTCAAACATGGTGGTGGCAGCATCATGGTTTGGGCCTGCTTTTCTTTAGCAGGGACAGGGAAGATGGCTAAAATTGATGGGAAGATGGATGGAGCCAAATACAGGACCATTCTGGAAGAAAACCTGTTGGAGTCTGCAAAAGACCTGAGACTAGCAATGCAAGATTACATTTTTTAAATTACCAAATCAGATTTAATTCAGCACAGTATTTTCCAGCTCAGTAAGAGGAATAAAACAGTTTTTGAATTATGAAAATCGGATAAGTGGTTATGATTTTATTACCATATTGATAAGTGCTTTTAGGCGCTTATAGTGAAAGTAATTTGGTTTAAAACAAAGGGATACTGTGGAACCTTCTATTCAGCCAGTTCAAGCCTTTATTCATCTTCTAAGTGCTGTAACTTCCCTATTTTACTAACTATAAACATTAAAATCCACAGTAAAGAAGGAAACAATTCAGGGATGTTGAATTCAATATTCATTTTACAATTGGGCCGACCCCGATTCCAATATGGCCGCCAGCTTATCCAAGATGGCTGCCAACAGGAAATCCGGAAAACATTTTTTTCAAACTACTATGTAATATATCAAAATAAAGGTAATTGATGGAGCAATCTAAATATGATGCTTAGAAATGTTTTTTGGCATATGCACACACACACACACACGTGTTATATATTAGACTAAAGTTACAGACCCCAGCTTTAAACATGTTATTAATGAGACTAAAGTTACAGACCTCAGCTTTAAACATTTTATTAATGAGACTAAAGTTACAGACCTCAGCTTTAAACATGTGTTATTTATGAGACTAAAGTTACAGACCTCAGCTTTAAACATGTGTTAATTATGAGACTAAAGTTACAGACCTCAGCTTTAAACATGTTATTTATGAGACTAAAGTTACAGACCTCAGCTTTAAACATGCTATTTATGAGACTAAAGTTACAGACCTCAGCTTTAAACATGTGTTATTTATGAGACTAAAGTTACAGACCTCAGCTTTAAACATGTTATTTATGAGACTAAAGTTACAGACCTCAGCTTTAAACATGTTATTAATGAGACTAAAGTTACAGACCCGAGCTTTAAACATGTTAACAACCCAAACACCCTTGTTAACATGTGAAATGGGTTAGTCCAACCAATGGCATTGGTCCGTTTGGGCCACGTGACTCGCGTTTCTACCCCCCTGAAAAGTGGGCTCGCCCGGACTTGCCTGCCGCTTCGGCAACAGAGCAGAGTGTGTGATAAGCGCGGCGGTTTTTCAACTTTATTCACTGATCCGCGGGTCAAAACAACCGTGACATGATTCAAATATACCATCATTCTAAAGCTTATAATCTTAGATGTATGTGTGTGGTGTTGGTTTTCCAAAATCCCGGTTACTTACCGTGTATTTTGCTATTAAGTTCGTCGGATTATATCTCCGTAACCGCAACAGCTGGAGAGATGCCGCTTTCACCGTAATGCACAGTAATAAGTGATCTATTTACCCGGTAAATATCACCTCGCGGCGACGTCATTAACCCGCGCGGAATGCCGAGGATATCCCGACTCATTTTTTTTCAGAGTCCAGACTATCTGTGGCCCACTCTGCCTCATATTCGTCAACTTTATTAATTCATATCTCAGGAAATAAACGGAATATCAGAACAATGCACACATTTATGGATTCTATGAATAAAAATATGTTTATTGGTAGTGGTGGTAGCTATATATTCTGATTATTTAGCTGCTCAGAATCAAATGAACTAAAGTGAGTAAGACAGCGACCTCTTTTCACCACAGCGTTTCCACTGAGTCTTGCATTGCTACTGAGACTGGGACGGAGATTTATCTTCCAACAGGACAATGATCCAAAACATAAAGCCAAATCTACAATGGAATGGTTCACAAATAGACGTATCCAGGTGTTCGAATGGCCAGGTCAAAGTCCAGACCTGAATCCAATCGAGAATCTGTGGAAAGAGCGGAAGACTGCTGTTCACAAACGCTCTCCATCCAACCTCACAGAGCTCGAGCTGTTTTGCAAGGAAGAATGGGAAAGAATTCCAGTCTCTCGATGTGCAAAACTGATAGAGACATACCCCAAGCGACCAAAGATCCTCACTGAACTTCTGGAGTGAGTTTGCTGCACTGAAAGTAAAGGGGCCGAATAATATTGCACGCCCCACTTTTCAGTTTTTTATTTGTTAAAAAAGTTAAAATTATCCAATAAATTTTTGTTCCACTTCACGTTTGTGTCCCACTTGTTGTTGATTTTTGACAACAAAAATATTTTTTATATCTTTATGTTTGAAGCCTGAAATGTGGCGAAATTTTGAAAGGTTCAAGGGGGCCGAATACTTTCGCAAGGCACTGTATATTATGCAGCGGTGGCTCTCATGGATGAAGCGTCTGCAGTGTCTTGGACGCAGCCTGGCTCGGGGTAGAAGTGCGCATTGAAGCACTGTACACTTCAGAGAGTGTTTGCGGTCCAGATTTCACAAAGAAACTCTGAAGCCAAAACTTCTGCACATTTGAGGAGTTATGTGGCGCGTTATCGCTGCGCACTCCGGACAGGGCAGTGAGGCATTTGGAGTGAGCAATTCCATCGGTGCGTTATTGTGTGTCTGTGTAAGGCTAACACAAATCTAATGAAATAACACATTGCTTTACCAGATATGAATGAGGAATACAAATAGCCATGCGTAATTACGCAGTGCAGAGCCTGTCACAGCAATAGCTGGGTCACACATCCCTGTCGCGTAAAGTGTATTTATATTGAGCCTTTCACAGTTCAGGATCACAAACCGCTTCACATTTTAAAAACATATACAGATCAAAATAATACAGACACAAGTCAGATTTAATAGAGGGTCCTGATCATGAGCTGTGATTTATTCGAAGTTTGCATTTTTCCATTAGACTTTTTCTGATGCGCAAATTCAACTTTTGGAACATGATGCTCAATGAAAACACAGCTTATAATTTTGCCAGAGGGATTATGTTTATTGTTGTCCAAATCTTGAATTTCATGCGTGTTTTGGCGTGTTGTGCCGAAGGTTGAGATCAGCGTATACGTTTACTCGACCTCCAGACCTGCCGTATATTTTTTGCGTATTGTACGCTCACGTCCAGATAGATAAACGCGGAAAAGTGTAATATTTTGCGTACGCCACATTTACACCCTGATTTGTCCGTACGCAAGTTTCATACATGAGGCCCTGTGTGTCTCACACACACAGGCCTGGGGTTTACCTCATCAGTGCGAGGTGAGCCTGGCCTGACTGCGCTCTTCTCCTCTGGGACCTACGGGCCCGGGCCTCTGGCTCCTCTACCTCACGAAGTTCAAGCTGAACTTTCTTAAAACTAAAATGACTAAAAAGGCTGCTCTGTTGTGAATGTTTTGAGAGCGTTGTCAATCTTTAAGACGAGGAATAGCTGCTTGTTCTCGGGAACGAGCTTCCCGCTGTGTGATATGATCATGCAGATTATTGGACAAAAATGTTCAGCCAATAAACAGGACTATATTTGAAGCAACGTGAATGCTCAGGGGGTTACATTTTCTTAAAACATTAGAACGCAACATTTAGGCAATAATGTGTGTATAAAAATAACAATATTTAAATTATGACTTTTAATAAAAAAGGCTAATGACTTTAGAGGTGAAGAACAAATTTGAGTAGGCCAAGAAAAAAACTGGTAGGCACCGGCCTACCCGGGCCTATCCCTGGCGCCGCGGCTGCCCTCCACACTCCCCTCCACACTCGCGCCACCGTTTGTACCATGAATATGGCTCGGTGCTGTTCCGCGTCCACTTTTCAGTCTCTCTCAGCCTTCACTGCAGCGACCACTGCTCCTGACGTAAGCCTTAGTGGCCTCAGGATGGGTCAAATGCAGAGGACAAATTTCCCTACGGGGACAATAAAGTGCACATTTACATTATTTACTGAAAGCTCCAGTGTCTGAGTGTAAAACACACACTTCGAACGTGGGGTTTTTCGGCGGACTTCAGCGCTTTGTAGTAAAATACACACGAGCACCTGTCACTGTCTTTGCAAAAATCCTCTCACGAGCCGGAGACGGAAATGAGCATAAAGAGGCCGACATCGTGGACTCTCAGAGCGGAGGATGATCGTTAATACTCCTCTATCATATCAGCTATGTTTTATTTTGTGCCCAGACAACACGGGAGCCGTGCGAGCGCAGTTCGAGGACCGTGCCTGAGAAAGACAGACCGCCTATGCTGGATTAGATTAACCAATGAGTTTACAGCAGAGGCATCCCGGCCCCTCCCCATTGACTTGCATACATTAAGAGAAATACGGAAATAATTACAGAAATAAATAAATAAATAGAGAAATAAATAAATAAATGCAAAAATAAATAAATAAATAGAGAAATAAATAAATAAATGCAAAGAAAAATAAATAAATAAAAATAAATAAATAAATAAAAAATAAATACATAAAATACAAAAATAAATACAGAAATAGAGAAATAAATGTATAAATGCAGAAATAAATGTATGAATAAATACAAAAATAAATAAATAAATATATAAATAAATAAATTCAGAAATAAATAAATATATAAATAAATAAATACAGAAATAAATAAATATATAAATAAATAAATACAGAAATAAATACACTTATTCTCATAATTGCATGCATTTCTTGGCAAATTTTATCTTTTTTAAATGTATTTATTTATTTATGATTTCTGTATATATTTATTGTTTTGGCAGCCACGGTCCTCCATATGCCAGTGTCTCTTTTCAATTAAAATTGCCTAACCTACCTCCCTCGACCACCAGATGGCGCCTTCAGACCTTTTGGCTCAAGGATCCGGATTTCTTAGAATATATAGGACAACAAATAGATTTTTATTTTGACTATAACAAGGACCAAACCTCTGCAAGTATACGTTGGGAGGCCTTCAAAGCTTTCTTGAGAGGGCAGATGATAAGTTATACATCCTTTAAATTTAAATCCTCTAGAATTGAAATGGAAGAGTTGGAAAAAAAAATTAAAGAAACTGAAGAGGAGATAAATAAAAAATCATTGACTTCCCTTTTTTCAGAATTAAACAAACTTAGGGCTAAATACAATTTATTATCAGCAAATAAGGCCATGAGAAGTTTACTGAGGATAAAACAATCATACTACAAACAAGGTGAGAAGGCCAGTAAAATTCTGGCTTGGCATATTAAACAAATTCAGACAGATAGAGCAATAAATTCAATTGCAGTAGAGGGTGATGAGATTACAATGGACCCCACTCTGGACCAGTTGAACTTCCCCACTCTTGAGGATAATAGTGCAGAGGAGCTAGAACTCAGCATTACGAAAGAGGAAATAATTAAGGCCATGTTGTGCATGAAGGGAGGTAAAAGTGCAGGACCGAACTCAATACCAATCGAAATATTCAAAGCTTTTAAAGATAAACTTGCTAGATATGTATCAGGAATCCTTTAAGAATGCGTCCCTGCCCTCATCATTAAATATTGCGACAATTACTTTGTTGTTGAAGCCCAATAAACCAGCAACCGATTGTAGCTCTTATAGGCCAATTTCCCTTCTAAATTGTGACTATAAAATCCTGTGTAAAGTACTGGCCCGAAGACTTGAACCACTTTTACCAAAAATAATACATCCGGACCAAAACGGTTTCATTCAAGGGAGACAGGGATTCCACAATATACGAAGAGTTTTAAATATAATCTATGAGAGGAATGGGATTAGGGACAATGCTGTGTTGTGGATGCAGAGAAGGCCTTCGACCGGATTGAATGGCGGTATTTGTTTGCTGTTCTGGGGAGGTTTGGTGTTGGGCAGACTTTTTTGAAGTGGATCCAACTACTGTATTCCAATCCTCAGGCGGAGGTATTAGCGAATGGCATTTTCTCAGCACCCTTTAAGCTTTATAGAGGAACCCGCCAGGGATGTCCCCTTTCCCCCCTCCTATTCACGGTTGCAATTGAACCTTTAGCTATGGCAATTCGCAATCATGAAAACGTTTCTGGGATAGGATTGGGGTATGTGAACCATCGCATCTCTTTATATGCAGATGACATAATCTTATTCTGTTCCAACTTAAAAGAATCATTGCCTTCTATAATGGACCTTATAAATATATTCAGTGAGTTTTCTGGTTATAAAGTCAATTTTGGAAAATCTGAATTATTATTCTTAAATCATCGTGATAGGATGGAGCCTCCAATTGATACCCCATTTTCAGTATCAGAGAATGGTTTCACTTATCTGGGTGTTAAAATTACTCCAGATATTGTTAGCATTGTTCTGGCAAATTATAACCCAGTAATGGAGAATATCACTTAACTCATTGCCAGATGGATGAAGCTACCAATCTCTATGATTGGCCGTATTAATATATTAAAAATGACAATTTTACCTAAACTCCTTTATCTCTTTCAATCTCTTTATCCACTCTCTCCTCCATTGTCAATCTTCAAGAAATTGGAAAAGCTGTTCAGGGACTTCATTTGGAATAATAAAAGGCTACGGCTGAAACTGTCTTTGCTTTACCTTCCTTTTGACAGAGGAGGACTTCAGTAGTAGTAAGTAGTAGTAATCTTTATTTATATACCGCCTTTTCACTGCACATCAGAGTCTCAAAGCGGTTTACAATTGTGATTTTTGGGAGCGGGGTCGCCAGTACAGGAGGCACATGCCAGACCTATTGTACATATTTTTAGTGGTAGGGGAAACCGGAGCACCCGGAGGAAACCTACGCAGACACGGGGAGAACATGCAAACTCCACTCAGAAAGGCCCTGGTCCAACCAGGATTCGAACCCAGGACCTTCTTGCTGAGAGGCGAGAGTGCTATCCACTCAGCCACCGTGCCGCCAGTTACTAGTCTGTAGATTTCTAAAGTCTGTTCTGAGCAGTCTGTTACCTAACCTGGCAAGAGCCAGATTGATGATTGTGTAGAACTCTAACGCGTTCTCCACGATATCAATCTGGGATTTCTCCCGGAGAATCCTTTCGGGGAAAGGAGGGATAAGCAGCAGAATACTTCAAGCTGATTGGGCGAAGTGACGCTGTGTGTCCGCCTACCAAGGTTGCCGTCCAGAAATGCACAAAGCGCCTCTCGCTGTTCATCTTTCAAAAAAGAAATTGGAGATTCTGCTAAAACTGACTTGATAGCCTCAGCTACGCGTCCGTCCTCCTGCGTAGCCATGTTTGTTTTGCTTCGGCCCGGCACTTCTTGCTTTTGTCAAACCCGGATATCCCGCCCTAAACCCTCAGACTGGCGCCTGATTGGCTTGAACACCCAGTGGTTCGACTCGAAAAGTGTAAGCGGGAGCGGTACAAGATGTATTCTCGAGTGTTTGTGAACTCACAAATACCGCGAGAATTCAGCTTGCAGGCAAGGTTATCTGTTACCTTCACTCACACAGATAGTAAACATGTCCCTTAATTCTGGAATATTCCCAAAGGCCCTGAAAACTGCAGTCATCAGGCCCCTGCTAAAAAAGAGCAGTCTGGATGCTACGGTACTTAACAACTATCGTCCCATCTCAAATCTGCCATTTATGGGGAAAGTCCTTGAAAAAGTTGTCTACCTACAGCTTACTAGATTTCTTATAATCAACAACTCATTTGATATGTTTCAGTCCGGCTTTAGACCCCACCACAGCACTGAGACTGCTCTCGTCAAGGTTACAAATGATATCCGGCTGAACACTGACGCAGGCAAAGTCTCAATCTTAATCTTGTTAGATCTAAGTGCTGCCTTTGACACCGTCGACCATGAGATCCTCTTACAGAGACTAGAGGACTGGGTTGGCGTCGCTGGCACCGCCCTAAGTTGGTTTAGGTCTTACCTTGAAGACAGGAAGTACTTTGTGGAGATTGGAAACTGTGTCTCAGATCATATGGCCCTGACCTGTGGAGTCCCACAGGGGTCGATCCTGGGACCTCTTCTGTTCAATCTCTACATGCTGCCGTTAGGTCAGTTAATACGCAGAAACGAAGTTTCCTATCATAACTATGCAGACGACACTCAGATCTATGTCTCACTGACTGCAGGAGAACATGGACCAGTGGACTCACTCCTTCACTGTATCCAACAGATCAGTGAGTGGATGCAAAACAACTTCCTTCAGCTAAACGCAGACAAAACTGAAATGATTGTCTTTGGTCCCCAGAAACAAAGAGAGAGCGTCATCTGTCATCTACAGTCTCTCTCCCTAAAACCTTCAAACAAGGTCAGAAATCTAGGGGTAATACTGGACTCAGACTTAAATTTTAATAGCCACATCAAATCAGTAACATCAGCAGCTTTTTACCATCTAAAAAACATTGCCAGGATCAAAAACATAGTGTCTAAAGCAGACTTGGAGATTCTTATCCATGCATTTGTCTCCAGTAGGTTAGACCAGGGGTTCCCAAAGTTTTTAGCCCGCGACCCCCATCATAAATGCGCTGCTCCCCCGCGACCCCCCACCTCAACAGTCCTTCCCGTCAATGAGCATGTATTTCCTTGATACGGAGTAACGCAGAGACTCACGCCACTACTGAGCTGCACTGTCCAGCCCAAAAAAGGAGGCTTGCGTATTTTTACTCACGTAGTGACACAGTGATGGGCTTGGTGGGCTCCCTTCTTAGCAGAAGTGGAGCGCATTTCTTGCGGCTCGCCCTCTCTGTTCTCATACCGCGGTAAAGTGGCCCGGCTTTTCGGAGTCAGCGGTAAAGAGGTCCGCACATAAAAAGCGGGCGGTCGCTTTCTGCTGTTACTTTATGCGCTTCATCCCCGCGGCTTCTTTTTCCAAAGTTACTGTAAGTAACAGCATAAAGCAGCCACCCGCTTTTAATGTGCGGACCTCTTTACCACTGACTCCGAAAAGCCGGGCCTCTTTACCACCCTCTTCTACCACTGCCCTCTCTCCCTCCGCTGCCCTCTCTCCCTCCTCTGCCCTCTCTCCCTCTCTCCCTCCGCAGCCCTCTCTCCCTCCTCTGCCCTCTCTCCCTCCGCTGCCCTCTCTCCCTCCTCTGCCCTCTCTCCCTCCGCTGCCCTCTCTCCCTCCTCTGCCCTCTCTCCCTCCGCTGCCCTCTCTCCCTCCGCTGCCCTCTCTCCCTCCTCTGCCCTCTCTCCCTCTCAGCCTGACCTCACATGTGACTTTTCTCCCCCTCCGGGTTTTTCTGTTGTGGATATTAACCACGTTTCATTTTAAAGCAGGTATTATTTGTTTGAAGCCTCCAAACACCTTTAGTTTTAGCAAACAACAGCAGGACACGCTTTGTCGCTGCGTGACGTAAGCTGCGTAACTTGATTTTGATTGACGCTGTCAATGACTGGACAAAATTACAAACGTAAATTAAATATTTTATATTCTCCTAACACAATTTAACAAGTAGTCCTTTTGAATCAAATCAAATGCTAAATCAATATTTAAGGGCTATTAATTAGCAAAATGTTTTTTTTTTTTTTTTTTTTTTTGGAAATCATCTTGCGACCCCCCCCAGGGGTTCCCGCGACCCCCCGGGGGGTCGGGACCCCCACTTTGGGAACCACTGGGTTAGACTACTGCAATGGCCTGCTCACAGGTCTCTCCAAACAGGCTGTAAAACAGCTGCAGTACATTCAAAATGCAGCAGCTCGAGTCCTGACTAGAACCAGGAAGTACGACCACATTAGTCCAGTCCTCAGGTCTCTGCACTGGCTTCCTGTGGCTCAGAGAATAGACTTTAAAACAGCTCTGCTTGTGTACAAGTCTCTTCATGGCCTCGCACCAAAATATATTAGTGACATGTTAGTCCCATATGAACCAGCCCGGACTCTGAGGAGCACAGGGACTGGACTCCTGTAAGTGCCCAGAGTCAGAACTAAACATGGGGAGGCTGCTTTTCAGATTCATGCTGCTAAAATCTGGAACAATCTTCCTGAAGATGTGAGACAGGCCTCCTCTCTGACAATGTTTAAAACCAAGTTAAAAACGGTGCTGTTTAGCTGTGCATACAACTGAGGGATTTTATATTTTTATCTTTCGTTTTAATGTTCTGTGATTATTTATAATTTTAATGCTATCTTGTTCAGCACTTTGAGTTGCCTTGTGTATGAATTGTGCTATACAAATAAACTTGCCTTGCCTTGCCTTGCCTTACTTCAGTTACCTAACCTTATCTGGTACTTCTGGGCTGCCCAGGTTAGAGCTGCAATGTTCTATTTTATTAAGGAACCCATTCCATCATGGGTCTCAATGGAGGCTCTATCAATAAATATTCCCCTAAATTTGTATCTTTACTCTGCAGATGAAAAAGTACTGCTTAGGAATACAAAGAACCCTTTCTTGAAGAATGTAATTAAGATTTGGTATAATATTTTCAATTATCTGGGAGAGTCTCCAAAACTGTCCAGGTTTACCCCTGTATTTGGTAACGAGAACTTTCCCCCTGGCAGAGCTGATTCTGGTTTCCGATTCTGGTTCAATCAGGGTATTAAACATGTGTCTGATCTGTACGAGGACGGAAGTCTGGTGTCTTTTGATGATTTGAAAGTAAAGTTTGCCATTCCACAAAAACATTTTTTCAAGTTTCTTCAGCTTAGGCACGTTATCAAAACCAGACAGGGCAACTTAAATTTACCCCCTCTTTCCTCTTTGAAAAGTATTATCATAAACCATTTAAAAGGGAGGGGCCAAGTCTCGATATTGTACAAATTACTTATTGACAATTCTAAAGAATCTACACAAAATATTCTAGAGGGGTGGATAAGGGACTTACAAATAGACATTCCGGTGGATTAATGGCATAACTCTTGCTTATTGGCTCAAACCCAGACGATCAATGTACAGGCCAGACTCTTACAATATAAATGGTTAAGTAGACCCTCTAAGTTACATCACCTTAACTCCAATGTCCCAGACACCTGTTTCAAGTGTGGAACTCATAAAGGTACTCTTTTTCACTGCATGTGGGAATGTCCAATTATATATGACTTTTGGAGCAAGGTTCTGGATTTGTTGAGCCAAATCATTGGTAAAGTTATTCCCCAATGTCCTAAACTTTGTATTTTGAGTATTTTTCCTAGAAACTTTATAATCTCAGCAAATGTAAGAACTGTGATTTATTTAGGCCTTTTGGAGTCCAAGCGATGCATTGCTAAATATTATTATATTATTAAATATTGGAAGGAGCAAAGCATATGTGGGATCTCTCAATGGCTTAAAGACCTGACCTCTTCTGTTCCAATGGAGAGAATAACATTCATGTCAAGAGGCAATGTACAACAATTCAGGGACATTTGGGCAATATTCTATGACTTTCTTAATAAATATAATTGTGACAATGATGTAACATAAACATGTCTGCCCCCCCCCCCCCCCCCCCTTTAAGTGTTTGTTTTTGTTTGTTTTTTATTATATTGCAATGTATGTAAATGTTGTTTTAATCATTGCATAAAAATCTATAAAAATAAGTTTCAAAAAAGAAAAAAAAAGTACAATAGGTCTGGCATGATTCTGGCATGTGTCTCCTGTTCGGCGACCCCTCTCCCATCTCTGTGTGGAGTGAGAGGACAAGTGCCCAAAAAATAACAATTGTAAACCGCTTTGTGACTCTGGTCTATAAAAGGCGGTATATAAATAAAGATGACTTACTTACTTACTTATTTTTCAAAAAGTTAGCCTTCCTCCGGTGGATTTTCACCTGATCCGCTTGGTTCGGACCATGATTCCTCTCTGCTCCGGTCTGTACCATGAACACTGTACTGCAGCAACATCTCAGGTAGAAAAAAACAATAAAAATAAAAGTGATAAAGCACAAAACAACAACTGTTTCAGAGCTACTTAGGACTTGCAGGAGGGTTTTCACTCACAAAGTGGATGAGTAAGCGACCGGAAGTACTGAAAGTTATCCCCAAAGACAATGGGGCAAAGGGCAATGAAAGATGGAGCTGTTGGATTCCGTGTTTTGGACGGATAGTGAATCAGTCATTAAGTACATTCCAAATGAGACTTCTTGTTACAAAGTGTTTGTGGGAAAATGGCCTGTTGGTCCACTAGGCCTCAGCCAACTTCCACTCGAAGATCCAGAGGTGAAGAAAATAGTGTTTATTAATGCTGTGCACACTGTGGAAGAGTCTCCCAGTAAGTTCATCCAGCCATCTCCGTAAGATCAACCCACAATTGGTATAAGGTTTCCTGAGGGTTGGTGGGCGGCTTGGCAGACTTGAGATGCCGGCGGAGTTGAAGCATCATAGGTTATATTGACAAAAGATCTCCATGTGTCCGTGCTGCTCTTGAGGCAAATACACCAAGAGGTTGGACATGGTCGTTTTAACCACATGCTCTTGAAGTTGAGAGAGAGATATTGGATAACTGAATTGGATTGGATTGGATAATAGAAATAAATTGCAATAAGAAAAGTGCTCTCAAGGTGCATAGTTTGTCGACAATTTAATGCACGGTCAGTTTCCCAGTAGATGGCAGACTTACCTCATGAAAGGATTATTCCAGATGAGCCCCCATTCACTCATGTGGGGGTTGATTATTTTGGGCATTTTGAGGTTAGGAGCAGACAAAGTGTAGTAAAGTCCTGCCTAGGAATCAGAGTCATCCACATTGAAGTGGCACCATTCATTCATTCATTCATTCATTTTCTCCCCCTTAATCCATTTCTGGGTCGGGGGGGTGGCAGTCAGAGCTGCACCCAGTTCACTTAGCACCAGCCCCTCACTGATCCTCCTGCAGGGGGTGAGTCCACAGGAGCCTTGATCTTCGAGTCGGGGCTTTGGGCAAAGTGGGGTTAAGTGTTTTGCCCAAGGACACAACGATAGCTGTCAAGAAGTGAAGTGGCACCATACAGACTCTCAATGCTCTCAGGCGCTTCATGGCCTCTGTGACTCTGGACTGCTTTGCTGTAACATTTGGACTTTAAGGACATGAGCTCAGTAAGATTCTGAAGTGGAATATTTTGGACTCATTATATCTCTTATTGAATTTGGTTTTATTATGGTCATTATTGTGCAATAAATAACAGGCTGGTGTATAAGAGCCATAATGTTTAAGCTTGCTATGGTAACGTCAGGGGAGGTGCGTGAGTCACATGAGCTTTGGGGGGTATGCCCGGTAACTTTAAATATGGCAGACACCGGCGTTCAGGTGAGAAGTCGAAGGGACCTGGGTAGCCGTTTTTCTTTGTTAGATAGATAGATAGATAGATAGATACTTTATTGATCCCTCGTAGGAGATATCGATTTTTAGATATATCGCAATACTTTCTCCCGCGATTGATTATTGATATGCATTTGCCAAGTATCGATTTTTTTTTTTTTCAATTTTTTTTTTTAGATTAGTATCAATACTTAATATATGGCTACATTACACATCTCCATTCCATTTATCATGAAACATTTTTCTATTTTATGTATGCCATATATTGGCATATGGTATATTGCTGAATATATCGATAATCGTCGTGATATAATCGTTATTGTGATATAATCGTTATTGTGAGCTTTTTATCGCGTATCGTATCGTGAGGTACCCTTAGGTTCCCACCCCTAACGGTGATAGGAGCCTGTTTCTTCAATTACTCCTCTGAGCGTCCATAGTGTCATGCAGAGGGTTTCTGGAGTTACCCAGGATGCCCTGCACTAGAGCCCCCATGGGAGCTGTGCTGGATGTTATTGACATGTACTTGAAGGTACAGATTCAGATTCATTTATTTGCTATTTACAGTAAAACCACATTGGAAAAACTGTGCAAGACTCCCCCAGTGTGCACCAGACAGAGAGGACGGCACACACCAGAGCTTTTGCCACAGCGCCATCTTTACGGCGCCATGCGACAAACAGTAGAATAAACAGCAGAGATCAGTAACATACGAAGCCATGTGCTAGTTCATGAAACAGGTCTAGAATTTGACTTTCGTTCCAGGATTGTGGGAAATACTTTCTTTTTGTTTTATGTTAATGCTAAATAGTTAGTTAGTCGTGAAAAAAACAGAATCCCCGTCGTTAAAGTTGTCATGATTTTGATCGAAATTTGGACATTTCAGCCTGATGTACCATGTTTGGAGGTTTCTAATTGCAGAACTACCTAATTAATCAAAAAACAAATTACTTGGCCATAGAGATCACACCAAAAATTATGTATTCCTGGAATATTACTATTATTGAAGAAATATTTCAAGAGCCAAAATTATTATGAAAAAAGATGACATTCAAATTTGGGCACTAAACTGGAAAAACTACCATAATTGATAATTATGGTAGTTTCATAATTATATTATCATAATTACCATGATTTTATGTCTAATGATTATTGACTTTCCTTCAAATACCTCAAAGATGATGAATTGAAATTAATAATAAGTACTGAAAAATGTAATGCATTTCTAGTTCTACAAAGATATGCAAAGTAATATAGTTGACTATTTACACAACAAAGGAACATATTAATGCCACTGCACATACATAGACAATTATTTGAGTAGGAATTTTGTTCTAGCTCCACTTTTCGCGCACAAATATATTATGTTTACACTTTATTTTCATTTTATGTTCCCAGTACAACCTCAACAGAATCCCTGGATTTATCCCAAGGACAATAAAAACTACAATACTATTATGACCATTTATATTAATCCATCATTGTCATGTATATGTAATCATATAAATTACATTTTAGGCTTACATATGTAGACATGTACAGTATAGCAATCCAACACTAGTCATTATATTTACATTATACTTACACAAGTTTATTTCTATAGCACATTCACAACAACAAACGCTGCCCAAAGTGCTGCAAGAAGAATTAAATACACCTCACAGTGTTACTTGGACACGTCATCAGTGATGGACCTGGGGTCATACAGTGTTTCGGGTCTTTAATCATCGACACCCTCGCCCGGGCGACCCGGCTTGTGTCCAAGTAGCGCACCATGGACACAGCCTTTTCTGCAACCTGTTCTTGGTGGCTCTTCTTGACTGCAGTCTTCTAAAGCCAAGGATTTTTAACACTCGCTGAAGTGAGTGACCTGCGAAACCCCCACATCCAATCTCTCCTGGTTTGCAACGGGCTCTCCAGCTATTGGACCGGCACTCTGCTATAAGCTCAGACTACTTGGCCCCTTTTCGCTCATTTTCTTCGTCGATCCGGTCCTCCCTGGAAACTGTTAGCTCCAGTAGTACCACTTGCTTGGTTGACTCAGATGTTAACACCATGTCTGGGCGGAGTGGCGAGGAGCCCTCCTGAAGAGTGTGAGCGAAGGTTGGCTTTCTGACAAAGGTGATTGCCTGCTTTGGGGTAACCTGGGACTTGCTGTTTTGTATCACTGTACAAATGGAATCTGCCAAGGACCGTAAGACTTGGTCATGACACCAGCGATACTGCCCATCCCCTCGAGCTTTGGGGCAACCGCTCAGTATATGCTCCAAGGAGCCTCTCCTCTATCACAATTTGCAATCTAGGGTGTCTGCCAGGCCCAGTGGGGGAGGGTCCCAGCTCAAAAGTGGCCAAAATGACGTGCGCTGACATGCTTGCAATACCACCCCGGGCCGATGGGGGTGGACCCAGAAGAAGCATTAGCCAATGCTAACATATAGCATTGGCAGACCTCTGGAAAACGTCTTTACAGGATGGACCAAAAGTTGTCTCTTGGCCCAAAGCTCCGTTTCACATGTGTGTCAATGCTGAGGGGGGTGGATTTTTTTGGTCCACTCTAGTTTACTCGCTGTGAATTTTTTTTAAGTCTCTCGTTCAAATGAATGGAGTTGCGCCGGCTGACGCATGCGCAGATGCGTTTTTTCACAATTTTCTTGTGGGCGGGACCACTCACGGCCATTTTGGATTGCTCCAGTAGAGCACATTTTTTGGCCCATTAGTTAGAACGGCGGAGATAGGCGTGACTCTGTCCGTTAATATATACAGTCTATGGCCAGGCCCCACGTGTGTAGGTTGGCCGGACTTGGGAGGAAATAATACACAGGCTGTATCAGGAATTTTCATTGTGCACATGTGAGCTTACAAGGTTTTGTGTGTTCCCACCTTTTCCACGCCCCTTGCTTGGACATGCCAACCATGCTGCTGCAACGTTATTCCTCCACCTCTGCACGGATCTTGTCTTGTACCAGTTGGCGCTTCTCCAGTTGGCCTGTTCGTAGGTTAGCTTGGGAAAGCTCCAAAGACTTGCCCTCCCCATTGCCACAGTTCCCACGAGGGTCTTGTGCCACTTTCTTCCAGTCTTGACGATAATCCCTGCTGAGGCGACCTTTGCATCTGCAGAGTCCCTGTACATCATTACTTCTCTGGCGTGGGTGACTTTGAATTTCTCCGACAGTTACCTGAGAGGCAGGTGTAGCATGGTGGATTGACCATACAATACACAATACAATACAATTTATTCTTGTATAGCCCTAGGTCACAACAGAAGTCATCTCAGAGGACTTAACAAAACCATTGAAATCACCAACACAGGTCAGAGAATCAACAGTTAAAACACATGAAGAATATAAAGCACACACAGAAGAAAATGTCCATACATGTTGTAGAATGCTAAAGTGTCCTGATCATCACCAATCCTTTCTGTTGGACACTAACTGTCCAACAAGACCCTCCTGCATCGACAAGGAAAAACTCTTAAAAAACCCAGTGGGAAAAAGTGAGAAACCTTGGAGGAGAACTAGGGAAACCCACAGGGAGGGAGACCCATATGAGAAAGGGATCCGCTCCTCCGGACGGACAGGCTAATGATCTAGGACCTAAGCTAGCTACAGAACGTGGACCAGTGGACGCTGAACGTGGACAGGTCCGGTGCAGGACTGAAGCACTCCCAGGCGGGTCGGGCGGGGCAGTCCGCAGGTGTAGATGGAAGAGGCCAGGCTCAGAGATCCCGTCATCGTACCATGAAACAGACAATGGGACAACGGGTGAATAGCAATGAACAAACTACAGTCAGAATCCTAAAAATGCTAAACAGATAAAGTAGGAAGGAGGAGAGGATAGTGCTCAAGTTACCATACTTCTCCCAGCAAACTGACTCCCTATGCAGCTTGACTAACACTCTGAGGAGTTTAACCTTCTCCGAGTCTTACCTTCCTAGCCATATGCTAAACTAAAGAGGACTGTTTTAAACCTAGCCTTGAATAAAGAATAACATACAGCATAATATATAACATAATATACAACATAACACAATACATTATTGAATAATATATAACATAATATATAACATAATACAGCATATATATATAATATATACACTACATATTATATATTACCTAATTATATGCTAAATTAAAGTAAAGTGCTTTAAGCCTGGCCTTGAATGTGGAGACTGTATCTGCTTCCTTAACATAAATGGGAAGCTGATTCCACAGTAAAGGAGCTTGGTAGCTAAATGCTCTGCCACCAACAGTGACCTTTGAGACCTTAGGGACCACCAGACGTCTGGCGTTTTGTGAGCGCAACGCTCGACCTGGTTGATACGACACTAACGTGTCTTGGAGATAAGAAGGAGCCAAGCCATTTATGGCTTTATATGTTAAGAGTAGGATTTTAAACTTTATTCTGTACTCCACAGGGAGCCAGTGGAGTGATTTTAACACCGGAGTTATGTGCTCCCTCCTTTTGGTACCTGTTAAGATCCTAGCTGCTGTATTCTGAACGAGCTGGAAGCTCTTCAAGGAGGCTTTAGGGCACGCTGCCAGTAAAGCGTTACAGTAGTCGAGCCTTGAGGTGACAAACGCGTGAATGAGTTTTTCCGCGTCACTTTTAGGAAGGAAATTCCTAATTTTAGCGATGTTCCGTAAGTGGAAGTACGCCGTTTTAGTTGCTTGGCTTATATAAGCCTTGAAGGAGAGTTCTTGGTCAAAAATGACTCCAAGATTCCTCACAGTGTTACTGGGTATTATACTGACATTATCGAGAGTAACCATCTGGTTAGTGAGGGAGTCACGCAGGCGCTTCGGACCGAGTAGGATCACTTCTGTCTTCTCCGGGTTGAGAAGTAGGAAGTTAAGAGTCATCCACATTTTAAGGTCCTTTATGCAGGCACTGAGCTTTTCTAGCTGATCTGTCTGATTAGGCTTCATCGACAGATAAAGCTGTGTGTCATCTGCATAGCAGTGGAAATTAATTCCATGCTTTTTAATAATGTTTCCCAGTGGCAGCATGTAGAGAGTAAAAAGAATCGGTCCGAGTACCGAACCCTGGCAATGCTGCTCAAGGACCGAGAGAGACCCAGTAATTTCCTTAAAAACTGGCTGATGGTCTTCTCCAGTACCTCAACTGTTGTTATTGGTACCTCATGTAGATTTTCAGGGGCCAGAGTGTTCTCGGCAGGACTCCATGCTTTGAATTACACCTGGTCCCTGTCAGCAAACGAGCAGCCAAATTTTGCACGAGCTGCAAACGGTTAAGAGATGACTGGTCTAGACCACTGTACAAAGAATTGCAATAGTCGAGACGGGACGATATGAACATGTGCACAACACGCTCAAACTTATCAAAGTGAAGATAAGCTTTCATTTCGCTAAGGACCCGCAGTTGAAAATAGCTGGTTTTCACAACATAAGTGATTTGTTTGTCCAGCTTAAAGGAGCTGTCCATTAGAACACCAACATTCTTAACCACAGTCTTAGAGTTTGGAGCTAATGGGCCGAGGACGGCAGCCTCCTTAGAAGGACCGCAGCCTCCTCAGAAGGAATAGGTGGCTTTGGCCCGTCTTGTACAGGGCGTTGGTGTTGTGGGACCAGTCCAGTTTATTGTTAATGTGAACACCCAGGTACTTGAAGCTGTCCTCCAGCTAAATGTCCTCCCCCTGGATGTTCAGCAGCATGTGGGAAAGTGGTTTTCTCCTGAAGTCGATTACCATGTCCTTGGTCTTACTGGTGTTAGCACAGGTACCATCTCCTTGGTCTTACTGGTGTTAGCACAGTTACCATCTCCTTGGTCTTACTGGTGTTACAGCACAAGTGGTTGTGCTCACTCCAGTCGACATAATAACCGACCGGTATTCCAGTTCATTCTCCTCAGACACACGAATGAACTGGAATACCGGTTGGTAACTCCAGGTCCTCTGTGAGCACAGGTACCGGTCAAGCAATCAAGCAGGTAGTTTATAAACAGATTTAAACAGTAAGAAATTTGAAAATGTATAGAGAAATGCTATAAACAGCGACGCAAATAGGTTCCAGTGTACTGGATACGGCCCCATCACTTTGGAGGAGCTAGAAAAATACTTTGTCTGTGGCGTAGCCTAGCTACCATATCGCCATCCAACGTCGTGCCTTAGGCCTACCTCGTGAGAAATCCAAATCCAAAATAAAAAATATTTTTGTCAATTTTAATTACCCTAAAATGCCTTTGCAGGCGCACCCCTCTAAAAAGTTTCTGGCTATGCCATTGATGACAACAATGACTATACATTAAAGATTATTATACCCAATTATTCAGTACCATAATAATCATTGACTGACTGACCATGCTGACCATGCCACGCCCATGCTGACCATGCTGACCATGCCATGCAGTCAGTTATTGTTCATTGCATATCATGTTGCATTCATTGATTGATAAATGACGATTATGATAATCCTTTTTACAAACTTTACCTATAAAGAGTAAACCCTCTGCCGATCAGTTACGTAAGTAAGTAAGGGATTGTTATATATTTTGTAAGTTATTGTTTATATAGCGCCTCAGACCAGAGTCACAAAGAGCTTTACAATTGTTATTTTTGGGCATTTGCCTCTCCCTCCACACCGATATGGGTGCGAGTTCACCTAGAATTTTCAGTTGGCGCTAGCAAAAATACGACAAGGATTCTTTGTGTGGAAACTTCAGATTGTGTTCAAATTGTTATAAGCTTTCAGAAAACGTTGAAAAGCACTATCACCCATGACGCTGGAACGGAAGTTAATATTATTCTAGCACGCGGCCTATACATTTCACAAGACAGTTTGGATAGACACAGTATGTTTTGGTTAAAACACGGACATATTTCTTTAGGATATAACTTCCGACAGCCCTGCCCAATGTGGGCTGTCAGGGGGGGGGGGGGGCGGGCTGGGCATACTGTGAGTCTGTGGGGCTTGTTGTTGAACAAGAGTCCAGTTATCAAACTTCGGCCTTGGCCAATGGAATGTGGAAAGATTAGGAGAGGAGCCACAGACACAGGAGAAAAACATCTGCCAAAAAAATGTGTATAAGCAGATCAAAACACCGGCAAATATACTATAGATCCAATTGAACCGAATTGCTGGTACCCTCCGTACACAGGGCCTTTCCATGTAGGGTCAGAGAGTTCAGCCATGACACACAATATCATTCAGCTTTTACTCTATAGTTTTATGTTCATCCAAAGATTGCATCGCAAGATCTTTAAGCAAATGATCGACCTGTAACACTCTCCATTGCTCTCAACCACCACACGGGTCAGCTCCTTGTACCTCTCTCCAATTTCGTGGGACAGCGTCTCATAGATTTAAAAAAAAACAAAAAAAAAAGCTTCTCATAGATTTTGTAAGCTGCCATCCCTCCAACTTTGCGGTAAAACTGGAAAGCTCCGAGCTCTAAAAGGAGAATTCCAACTACCAGAAATCCAAAGATATAGACGTCTTCCAAATCTTCAATAGACAGAGGCGACAGGAAAAACAGGTTCCACCGGCCCCAGCTGTCGTAGGAATAGCCTGCAGCTGCCGTCCCATCAGGACAGGGAGCATCTTCCGGTCCTCCCTTACGTGTTGAAAAGATAGATAGGTACTATAGACTGTATATAATAACGGACAGAGTCACGCCTATCTCCGCCGTTCATAGGAGTTGGCCATGAAAAGTGCTTTCATGGAGCAATCCAAGATGGCCGCGAGTGGTCCCGCCCACAAGAAAATTGTGAAAAAACGCATCTGCGCATGCTCCATTCATTTGAACAAGAGACTTCAAAAATTCACAGCGAGTAAATTAGAGTGGACCAAAAAAATTCACCCCCCTCAGCATTGACACACATGTGGAACGGAGCTTTGGGCCAAGAGCCAACTTTTGGTCCATCCTGTAAAGACGTTTTTGAGAGGTCTGCCAACGCTATATGTTAGCATTGGCTAATTCTTCTTCTGGGTCCACCCCCATCGGCCCGGGGTGGTATTGCAAGCATGTCAGCGCACGTCATTTTGGCCACTTTTGAGCTGGGACCCTCCCCCACTGATAGGTACAGGGCCCGTTGTCCTCTAATTCTCCAACAACATAGGATCACAGCCGCTGCAATATTATTTCACAATGTAAAAAAAAGTATACCATCTCATCATCATTAATAATGGCCTAAAATAATTATTAATATTTCTTCTTGAAATTTTTGGATGTTCTCATGCTGTCTGTTTCAGGAGCTCGTGGAGAAGCAGATGCTCAGAACATAACTGTGTTGGCCATGTGGATGATTGAGCACCCAGGAGAGGAGGAGCCCAGACCCAGCAGTTTGGGGGGAGAGTCCGACCCCTCGTACCCAGGGGCATCGTCTGGGGGCAAGTCTCAGGACCGGAGCCCCTACCTCTGCTGCCCCACGGACATCTCAACCACAGAGGACATGGAGGAGGGGTTCAGCGAGAGGTGACCGCACTTTTCCACTTCAGAATAATAATGCTGAATGTAGTTGTGCGTGCATCTTTAGACTACAGTGGTCTCTGGTTTGTAAAGCTGAAATGATTCCTCGAGTAATTCTAGAAATTCTAGTACAATTACTATTTGAGTAATTTCCACTGCCTCAAAGCTTCGTATTGGTTTGTCTTGTTTATTTAATCATAGTCAAAAGCTGCACAAAATTACCTCTCAGGTCCTACGGCACGTAGGACCTGTGACGTAATGCAGTACACAGGGCAGGTCTATTAAATACTCGCTTTGCTTTTTCGCTGACACAGCTCACAATGGAAGCCGAGGCAGAAAGCACTAGGCAAGAGTAACAGCAAAACGGGGTAATTAAGAAGCGTCAATAGTTGTCCAAAACACTTTAAACTAAAAGCAAAGGAAAATGCAATAGTTTGCAAAAATTGCAGGTGGAACTCACATATCACAATATTAGTGATGGGCGAATGAAGCACACACTGAGGCTTTCCTGCCAGACTATTTCAAATATGTCGAAGCCTCTGCGCTAGAGATGCACAGAAGTCTCTGACCCGCAAGTCCAAGTCAAGTCCAAGTCCCTTGACCCGCAATTCCAAGTCAAGTCCAAGTCCCTGGAGCTGCAATTCCAAGTCAAGTCCAAGTCTCATTTCCTACGCATTCAAGTTATGGCCAATACAATATAAAATGGACTAAAATATATGAATTTATTGTATTGTTTTTTAGAGCCCATTTTTCCCGCCTTAAACATTTCAGCCTGCAGGCCATACCACGGCTGGACTGGGACCAAAAAACGGCCCCTGGATTTTTGCCTCCTCAACGGCCCAGTCCGGTTTGTTGTCACATTATTTTTAACAGTTATTTATACGTTATGCAGAAGCACATACTGTAGAGCATGTATGCCGTTTCAACCATTAAAATAACGTGCAATAGTCTATGTTACAAGAGATTAACAAACATGTCACTATAGTGAGGGCACAGTACTAAAACTATTGTTTGTTACAGGGATGAGAAAAAAAAAGTCTGCAATACATAATGTCAGCCAATGGCTGCCATTAAATCTGTTTGTTTGTTCACAGTTTTACTATTTGCACAACCAACCAATGAGCTGTTAATGCAAGGGAAAATTTACGTACCACAGCTTTAAAGGGCCCATATTACGCTTTTTGACTTTTCTATGGTTTATACATTATTACAGTGCTATTTGGCCTTCTTACACATGCCTAGAGTAGTTTTTTCATTGGTTCCGTCAAATTGTGACATGGCACAATCCGTGACGTCAAAAGCGTCACTGGTTGACAGCGGGGAGAAACTGAATCAGTGAATGAGTCCAGCGTGTGGTCCATAGACAGTAATTAAGCGTCTGTGCTTTTTTGTGTTAGCTTCATGTCAACTTGGAGAAAATGTGTGACAAGGGTATTTGGCCCGAAGACGGAGAATGTGGACCGACTTTATTCACGGGGATCTGCCTCAAATCCACGACAAAACTCTCAATTTTTGACGGTGACACCACTAAAGACTGTTCCAGAACTACAGTTCTATTGGAACGGGACCTACTCAAAAGCTGATCTGAAAACATGGTGTTATTTCCAACAGAAAAGATGCTAATGGGAGCCTCGGTCTGTGAGTACAATGCAAAGCATTCCAACTCTTCCGTGTGTCACTGTGAAATAAATAATTAGGGTCTGATTCTGGATTGATGACATAGGTTTCTACAAAAAGTTTATTCTCAAGTGTGAAATGACTGTAACAACAAAAGCTGTACCTTTAGCTCTTGTTTACCTCAGAACTCACCGTGCGAGCGGGGGACGCGGGCTCACATGCAGTCAAGTCTCAAAAAATAAGTCTCTAACTCGAGTCTGATTCGCGAGTCCCCATCTCTGCTTTGCGCTAGCTCAGACTAGCTTGTAACACTGACATCTAGTGGACAAATGTAATCATTGTTGCTTCTGAATTGCAAAGGTAGATTCATTGTATCAAATGTGATTTAAAAGGGGGCTATCCTTATTAAAAACGTTTTTTTCTGATAAAACACATTCAAAACATGTATTTTCCACCTTTGCAATGTGTTTTTGTGTTATAGATAAGTCATAAATCAGTAAAATAACTTTTTAATATCAACGCCTCTGATTGGCCAGAAAAAAGATGACATACTTGTAGGGGTCGCAGCTCCCGCTTTTCTGTTGCACCTGCTGCCGCTTTGACACAAATAAACCTTAAAATGGGTGTATTTTGTATGGCCCTGGGATGCATCAATGAAAGTTATCAAAAGAAGAGTGTAAACAGCAGTCCCTACGATCTTTGACTTATTCAGAGAAGGCGACGGTCCAAACAAACTGAGAAGACACCAGCGCGAGTTTCATGAAATTAGTTCTATCAAGCTCCAACTAAAACCAATTTTCCGAGTTTCAACCCAGTATTCAGCAGAAAACTCAACTGTCATTGAACCATGAATCCATGTTTCACTCCAACTACGTTTAGTAAAAGATATAGATATGACACATACCATCATGTTTTAGACTTTAGAACCACAGACACACGTTCAGTATATGTTTGCATTTGATTGAAGACACTCACCATTTCTCTCAAACTCAACATCTGGAGCTGGGACATAGAGTTGAGGCTTCTCTCTCAGTGTTGTGGGTAGTGTCGTGTTAGCTGGTGTTAGCTGATAAAAATAAGCTGTAAAAATAATCTTGTCAAACCACCTCCAGACTTTTCAGTTCTGTCCACTTTTACGGCTGGGATCTTTCATTTCACGGTAGTCACTTTTACGCTTCTTAACTTTTCTCTGCACTGCGATGTCCGTGTTATCCATTCCTTTGTCCCTAGCGCTACCTTCGCTTACACTTATTTACACTCACTCACTACTGTAACTTTTTACTGTAGATTAAAAGTGGCATATTTTGGACTAAAATGGCTACTTTAAGTCAATATTTCTCCAAATTTCCACAGTAAAAGTTTCTGGTCTTTAGCACAGTGGTAGAGGGCAATCATGAGGTCATGAATCCAGTGAAATTTGTCGCACACCTTTTTACAGTAAAAAGTTACAGTAAATCAAAAGTGACATGTTTTGACATTTTTTTTTGTATTTTGGACTCCTCTGTGGTAGTTTCAGTAACACCACAAATGAATATGCGACATCAGTAACATCAGTCTCTTATCAATGGCAACATGACAGATCTCAGAGAGTGAAAATCAATGAGTGTTTTTCTGATGTTGTTTCTGTGAGCACTGGTTCTCCTCAGGGATGTATTTTGAGTCCTCTGCTCTTCACTTTGTACACTCACGATTGTGTGTCCTCCTCTGACTCAAACTTGATCATCAAATATGCTGATGACACCACCATCATCGGTCTCATCAGTGACAATGATGAATGCTCTTATAGAGCAGAGATACAAAATGTGGTTCAGTGGAGTAAAACTAACAATCTCCAGTTGAACGCATTGAAAACATGTGGACTGGTCTACGACTTCAGTCGCAATAGTTCTTATTTGCCTGTCGTAATCGACAACTCCCGAGTGCAGATCGTAGAGGAGTGCAAGTTTCTGGGTCTAACTCTGTATAATGACCTGAAATGGGTTAAAAACACTGACCGAGTCGTTAAGAAAGCTCGTCAGCGTCTCTACTTTCTGCGTAAACTTAGAGAATTTACCACTAACTCTAAGATTCTGCTTAACTTTTATCAATGCACCATTGAGAGTTTACTTGTTGGTTCTGTGTCTGTGTGGTTTGGAAACATCACAGATAAAGAAAAGAGATCTTTAAACAAGGTGCTCCGCTCTGCAAAGAGGACCGTGGGCTGTGAGCTTCCTGTTCTGGAGGTTCTTTATAAATCCAGACTTTTAAACAAAGCTCATAGGATTGTCAATGACTCTTCTGGCCACCTTGGGAAAGCCATGTTCCAGCTTCTTCCCTCTGGCAGAAGATATCGCTCTCTGAGATGCAGGACATCTCGTTACGCTAACAGTTTTTATCCACAAGCTGTTATCAGTGTGAACAGAGCACTTTAATGATTTGCACTTGTTTTGAACTGTTTTAGTCGATCGATTTCACAGTGACATTTGTTTACTGTTTTATTTGTTTTATTTTTGTCTTTTAATGTTGTTTTATGTCTGTATTTGTCTGTGCACACTGGAGACTTTTGCTAATGTATTCCAATGTGGTTTTTTTACTGCAAATGGCAAATAAACTGAATCTGAATCTGAATCTGATGTTGGTATAAGCGAGTGGTTTCTCAGGACACAGTCTGCAGCCTGTATGAGAGTTTTCACACACTCTCTCTCACTGTGCGGCTGCGATGCTATGTTTTTAGCTTGTCTTTACAGCAGCAGCACTAACCTCTCGCTCTGGACACAAACAGACTGCTGTTTCTTCAGGGCCAGACATGTTTATCTTCTGTCTTCTCAATTCTCCGCTCAAAGATCCTTATTTTTTGCAGAGTCTCGTAGTTTAAGATGTTATTCCCCCAGCACCGCTCTGGTGGGAGCCACTACTGACGCACTGGACTCACTGCTGAGCGCAGCGCTGCGGCGATGCGGAGCCTCGCGTACGCGACGCGTTTTTTTTACATTTGTTATTATTATAATTTTACATAAATGAGCCGCGGGCCATGTCAAATCTCTTGGTGGGCCGGTTGCGGCCCGCGGGCCGTATGAATGACACCCCTGGTTTAAAAGAACTGCTAATCACGGCGAAGAGAACAAACTGTCGATACCATTTTACATACACATTTTTCTGCAATATACTCATGAAATGGATTGGCATCCGACTAGACACTTTTGGTATTTTTTGTGGAACTTCAACATAGGTTCTTATTGTCAAAAAACGACGGATGTGTCTCAGAATTTGATACAGAAATAAGACCAAGCATTCAAGAGTTCAAAATCAATCAACATTTAATTCTCTTTACAATTAAATATTAATACATATCTCTCTGAGCTCTTATTTACTTAACTAGTCCTATGAGCTAAGCCAATGTAACTATCACTCCAGGCCTGAAAATGTACAGAAAAGACAGACTGCTTTTCCAAATGTCCTACCCACAGTTTTATGAAAATGTCTAGAAAAGTATGAAGTGCCTCCTTATGCGCCCTCTGCATCCTTTTCAGTCCCTTGAGTCAGGTCTGGTCTGGTTTTGGGTCTCATTTCTTGTCCCGATAAGAGAGGCATGCTCGATCTGTTCCTAAAAGATACTATATCACAGAAACCAACCTTGTCCTTGAATCTTCTCTGAATTCACTAAACTCAGGCTAAACATTATGCAAAAGGCTTTTTATGCAAACATTTCATGATAAAATATAGAATTTCATATTTTCATAGATATTGATACATGGATGATCATTATGTATTCTTTTTGTGAGGCTAGCATCTACTCTAGCAATTTTCAAATCAGGGTTAAAAACTGTTCTTTTTAGCTGTGCATACGGCTGAAGGATTTTATTGATACATACTCTTTTTTAATGCATTGTGGTTATTTATTATTTTAATCCCGTGTGTGTTTTTAATGTTTTAAGGTTTTTTCATTACTTGTGATTTTATTCTGTTTTTAATGTATTTATTGTTTGTATATGTAGATTTTGATGTTTCTGATTTGTCTGATATTATGTGGGTTGTGAGGCGCTTTGAGTGGCCTTGTGTTGGAAAGGCGGCATACAAATAAAGTTGATTGATTGATTGATTGATTTGTGTCCGAGACACGCGGTCGAAGGTCAGATGATACGACAACAAAAGGCTGTAAAACCCCTCACCAGAGAGAGAGACCAGAGAGGGAGACCACAGAGAGAGACCAGAGAGAGCCGATTCTGCAAATTCTGATTCTTAGTAGTTGTGGTGAAATGCTTATAAACTCTGTTCATGTTTAACCTTAAATCTGTTGTCAGTCTGGAGGGTCTGGAGCCAGAGAACGCCTCAGCCTCCAGTGGAACTTCTCAGCGGGGCAGAGCCACGGGACGCAAACACCGCTTCGACTTGGCGGCACGCACTCTGCTGGCTCGAGCGGGTGAGAGATTTAGTTTGTTATTTTACTGCCCTAAACCCTTTGGTCTCCCCTCTACATCGGGTCTGTACGTCTCAGTTCTAATTCTAATCCCTATGTTCTCTGCAGCACAAGTTCTCCCTTGGGGACAAGGAGGTGCAGTGGCCGCAGGTTATTGTGGCAGTTTAGAATTTTATAACTATATGACCCCACAACATATGGTTTATCTTGGTCTGGGTTCATAAATAAAATGTACAGACAAAACTGTCAAGCAAAGCACTGCAACATTACTGTAAGGGAATATGGGAAGGCTAGCTACATAAAGGGCCACTCTTGTCAAAGGTTTGATATTTGCACTCTCTCTGTGTGACACGTACACATACTTGTCACACAGAGAGAGTGCAAATCATAGTCAAAACATGGAGTCCTTGTAGAGTCCTGCACGTAGGCCATATTGCTATCTAATACTAACACCCTCCCCTTTGATCACATAATCACATGTGATCACTCAATTTGATCAATCAATAAAGTGGAAAAAGAAAAAGAAAAATCAAAAAAAAAACTTTTAAAAATTATTAAAAACAAAGAAAATGTATGCATTAAACTAATAATCATCAAATCAATATCAGTGGATTTTATCCTCTATCCTGGGGAAAAAAACAAACAAAAATAAAGTAAATAAATAAACAAAAATAAAAACAAACACTACACTATTGGACACACAAGAACTCAGCAGATTCAGTCAAAACACAGACAAAAACGAGCTGAGTCTCAAATTAGAAGCTAATTTCACTTTTATTACTCTATACTTTTATTCTAATGCTAATTGATTGTACTACACTTCACTTAATTCACTGTATTATTTTCACTATTTAATCTTAGACTGTGTACATTCTAATCTATTTACAAATATGTTTGCATATTTGCTTCTATCGAGCCATATTCTTAAACATACATTTTAATCTAATAAATCTCTCTGTGGTATTACACTCTCATTATCAGTGGCTTTGTGTCAGTGGGATTTTGCTCTGTCTATTCTACATTCTCAGGAATAAAACTGAACACAGTAAGACAAATGGTTAACATTTACACTTCTATAGTGGTCAGTGATTTATTACTTTTTATTATCTAAAGATATTATTTTCAGGCATTTGGGATGAATGTACATCATTAATCAAATTAGTATTATCCTTACAAGAGCTAATCTATTTTAGCAGGTTTGGGTTTGGGGTCTACAATGGTGTTTGATTCTCTAATCTGTGCTGGCAAATCAACAACTTTTAATTTCTCAAAGATGCTTTTGAATCTCTGTTGGTTGTAATCTATCTCATTAATCTAAGACAGCCATTCCCAAACTCAGTAACACCGAGGCCCCCTTAAAAATCTGACGGGTCTGCGTGGCCCCCCAAAATAATAACCAAGAAGACAACATTAAGAATAGGCTCTTCTGTTTATTTTATTTTAGCCTCTGCTACAAACATTGTAATACAAAAATGATTACAGTGGATTATTCAAGTCAAATAATGAACACATGTTAAATGTTAATGTTAATAATATTTTTTTTATGACCTCCCGCGGCCCCCCTGCAGTACCCTCGCGGCCCACCAGGGGGCCGCGGACCCCACTTTGGGAGACACTGATCTAAGATACTTTAATCTAGGCTACACTCATTAACTTTTTGCATTGTCAACATTCACCAATGTTTGAACACAAGTGAATTTGGCAGGTATCTAATAAAACTGTACATAAAACTGTAAGTAAGTATCTACTTTTGAAGTAAATGCTTATGATCATATTTTGAAGGAAATGCTCCTTTTACCGTTTGATATTAGCACTGGCTACAAATAATCTCTATTTTATGGTTGATGCTTTTATCTATCTCTATTGTGACTCTAAAGCTTGGTTGCAGCTTGAGGCAAGGCATATTTCTAGTTTGTGACTTCTGTCACTTTTAACATCTACTAAAACGCTACAATACTCATACTTTATCATTTTCAAAGTTTTTGTCTGTCAGATGTCTGAATACTTAACATGTATATTGCATTTGGTCACAGTTGTGGTTCTGGTTGTAGCAATAGCATCGGCAATAGACGATTTTCATTGGCTGGTTCTTGTTCTGCAAATGGCTGTGTCCAATAGATCATCAGATGTCCAGAAGCTAGGGACAAACAAAAACAAAAGAAGAATCATGAGTATCTCTCTCATTTAGCACTCATCAATGTATGATTTTAAAAATATAAACATCACTCCCCAGGTTTTTCTCTCTCAGATCCTCAGGGTCCTCAGGTCCTCAGGGTCCCCTGAGGGTGAGTCTCAGTCGTCATCAGGTCAGGTCATATTTCGAGAGATGTCATCTTGGACATCAGTAGGGTCCAAGCCATGGTTTGGGTCTCTCCAGTTGGACATCAGGATCTCCAGATACAGTCTTTTCACTTGGGTTGCTCTTTGCGATGCACTTCTGGTCAATGGTGGTGCAGTGTCACAGTTCCTGTACACAGCTTGTTATGCAATAGTTACTCTCTATGGTTAAGTCACTTTGATTCTAATCCTAATCAATGTAATTACTTCACACAGTACAAAATCAACAAATCAAAAGTGTCAGGACAGACGCCAATTAAGTCCATGACAATATTGAATTCAAATGAACATTTCTGGTCTCAAAAAATACTGATTCAAGGGATAGACAATTAAAAATATGTGTTTACATTGGAGTAAACTTTTAAAATGCTTTTTTCTCATGTTCTGCTTTTTCATGTATCTATATGTAAATGTGAATGTGTGAGTGTATGAATGTATGTGTATGTGTGGTGTGAATTTTGGGGTTTTTAAAAACAACAGATATCAGTATGTGAATGAGATTGTTTTTCTCTCTAAAGTCTAAACAATTTTGGAGCACTCTTGGCTTTCCCACATGCGCTATGTAAATAAAAGATTACTTACTATCTTACTAATAATGACATTTTTAAGACCAGAAACTAAAGAAGTTATAAAAACAACAATTATACTCAAAACAAACAACCTTTTAAACTTTAAAAAATGTGTATTATGTACTTTTGTACTGTGTGTTTAATTATCTATGCGTTATTGGGTTTCTTGAAAGACGCCATGAAATGAAATTATGAAAAATCTCTATAAAAATGAACATTAATTTGTAAAAACATTAAAACAAAACTTGAAATCAAACAAAAGATTATAACTCCAGCTAAACTGGATTTGGTTTAAATAAAACTCAATTGTGCGTCGGAGCTGCCTCCTCCTGTCTCTGGGCAGCAGCAACAGGAGCAGGAGCAAGGTCACGCGTGTAGTCAAAACAAAAACAAAAGTCACCACTTGCAATGTGAATTGGGTGAATTGGGTAGTGTTCAAGTTAATAATATAATTCTTTTACAGCTAATCCTAATTCCCTCTTTCTTTTTAGACAAAGTCTATGATCAATAATCACTTTTAACACAGATTCTAATTTAAATGTTTGAAAAACGGTTTTTGTAACTAAAATAAAAAACATGAAAACAAACACAACTCACAAACAGTTAAGAAATAAGCAGCAGATTTAAAAGAATGGAATCTAGAAATATGTTAGGTCTAAAAAGAATTGCACAGCTTTAGCACTAATATTTGGGTTTCAAAAAACATATAATATTCAAAACTTATTCACTAATGGTGTTTAAAAACGTTTAACTGTGTCATAACACAATGTTCAATTGCATCCATCCATCCATCCATTTTCTACCCTTTAATCCATTTCTGGGTCAGGAGGGTGGCAATCAGAGATGCCACCCAAGTCTCATAGCACCAGCCCCTCACTGACCCTCTGCAGGTGGTGAGTCCACAGGAGGACGGCTGCTCTCTGAGTGTGAGCATAGCCTTGATCTTTCAGTGGGGGCTTTGGGCAAAGTGGGGTTAAGTGTCTTGCCCAAGGACACAACGACAGGAGTCATCAGTGGGAGTCGGTGGAGAAGGTGTAGAGGTGGGAATTGAACCCACGACCTTCTGGCCTTAAGGCCAATGCTCTACCAACTGAGCTACTGTCGCCCTGTTCAATTGCAAATTTGGCAAATTTAATGGAATAACAACTATGAAAAGCCAAAATCCTAAAAGCAGTAGCTCTGATTCAGAGCCAGAGCAGCGAAGGAGGGGGCCGTTTCCCCTGACAACGGCAGCAAGATAGAGCGACGCACACACACAGGCAGAAAGATACAGAAGAAGAACTTTCAAGATTACTTTGTTAAGCAAATATTACTGATGTTGTTCTTTATACTTTTGTCATCCAAGTCTAGAAGTGATCACTTTCCACACTTGTAACAAAAGGCACTCTTAGTTTCCCTTTTTATTATTGCTTTTAATTTTTACACCATGGTTTCACTAAGGATCCTGCTCCAAGGGACTCAAACCCTGAGACTGTGTGTCTCCAAGGGACTTAAACCCTGAGACTGCTCCAAGGGACATAAACCCTGAGACTGCTCCAAGGGACTTAAACCCTGAGACTGCTCCAAGGGACATAAACCCTGAGACTGCTCCAAGGGACTTAAACCCTGAGACTGCTCCAAGGGACATAAACCCTGAGACTGCTCCAAGGGACTTAAACCCTGAGACTGCTCCAAGGGACATAAACCCTGAGACTGCTCCAAGGGACATAAACCCTGAGACTGCTCCAAGGGACATAAACCCTGAGACTGCTCCAAGGGACTTAAACCCTGAGACTGCTCCAAGGGACTTAAACCCTGAGACTGCTCCAAGGGACTTAAACCCTGAGACTGCTCCAAGGGACATAAACCCTGAGACTGCTCCAAGGGACTTAAACCCTGAGACTGCTCCAAGGGACATAAACCCTGAGACTGCTCCAAGGGACATAAACCCTGAGACTGCTCCAAGGGACTTAAACCCTGAGACTGCTCCAAGGGACTTAAACCCTGAGACTGCTCCAAGGGACTTAACCCCTGAGACTGCTCCAAGGGACATAAACCCTGAGACTGCTCCAAGGGACTTAAACCCTGAGACTGCTCCAAGGGACATAAACCCTGAGACTGCTCCAAGGGACTTAAACCCTGAGACTGCTCCAAGGGACATAAACCCTGAGACTGCTCCAAGGGACTTAAACCCTGAGACTGCTCCAAGGGACTTAAACCCTGAGACTGCTCCAAGGGACTTAAACCCTGAGACTGCTCCAAGGGACATAAACCCTGAGACTGCTTCTTTCAATACAATTTAGAGAGTTTGACAGACCCCAAAAACAGACCAAAATTTAGCTAGTATCCAATTATACAGACTTTACATATAAAAAGGTGTCTGCTTACTTTATTCTTGTCAAACAGGTACCAAGGACTGTCCGAGAGGTCTGCCAACCTCTTTTCCGCGTCGGAATATTCAATTTAAAAAAACAAAAGTAACAGAAGCGACAAGAAGCATCCAGGAACAGTTCTTCCAGCCTTCTGGAATCTCCGCTCCCAGACACAGCATGCCGGTCTCTCACGCCGTGGAAAAGAAACAAAGCAAACTCCCTCAAAACAATCCAGAGAATGGCGCACACTGAGCCGCGCATTCTCGGGATGAAGCAGACAGAGACGGATCGTGGTGCGCCAAACTCTGGAAGTTTATTTACGTTTCTCTCAAGTTCCAGTGGTTTCAATTGTTTCCTTCTCTCAGACAGAATAAAGGCAGTACACAGTTTATATAGTCATTGTCACGTCACACATCGAAAGACATACGTGTCACACAGAGAGAGTGCAAATCATAGTCAAAACATGGAGTCCTTGTAGAGTCCTGCACGTAGGCCATATTGCTATCTAATACTAACAACAGCTTAGACCCGCCCAATATTCACCCCCCTTCTGTCCCCTTTAGTCCTCCAGGCTACACCCATTTGGAGGGAGATTTGAAAAGAAAATGTGAGTGACGTTAGCCTCGAGGAGCGGGGTTGAGAAGTTCTTTAAAGGTCCTATATCACGCTTTTCTTCATGTTTCACACTCAATCCTCACATGTGTGATATTAATGTGTATGATACACCACACAACAATCAAAGCTTGTGAGATTAGAGCCATCTCTTGTATAGAGGTGACGTCACCTCAACTCAAACGAGCTGATCCAGAGAAGAGTCTGCTCCTCTGCGTGTGAGCCCGCCTCCCCCCGCCCGCACGGTGACGTAGCATCACGCTTTTGTCGTTTATCACCTGTACTTAGTAATTTCATACATAAGAATAAACTTTTTCCAACAATGACAATCCGTCACATCGAGCCCTATGTCCTCGATGCACAATCAGACCCTAGTTATTTAGTTTACAGAAGTATACAGCGAGTTAGCCACTGCATGAAAAGTTAGATTTTCGTCACCCTAAACGGCAGGAAATCACGCTCTTTTTCGGGTATCTCAGGCAGTTTTCAAAGTTTTCAGTTAGGGTGCCCTGTCCTCCAAACTGCCGCATCCGTACCATGCTAATGTCCCTACTTTGCATATGAATGCAGCGAAACACTGCGGCCGGCCGAGCGCTAATGGCCCTAATTAGCATATGAATGCAGCGGCTGCTTCAGAATAGTATTCAGCATTGGCGGATACCACTACTTTCAAACTCGTGATTGGCTGAAAAATCACACGTGGCCAGCCCACGTGGGATTACTCCCCATTGGTAGCTTACTCCCCATTTGATGAAGCTTACTCCCCATTGGATGAAATCACTACTTTCAAATAAGTATAATCTCTCGTGATTAGCTGGCAGATCTGTCACTATTGGTCACCCTGCCTCATAATTAATGTAATAATATTTATATAAATATATATTTATTCATATTATTATTTATAGAGAAAATGAAAGTTTTCCAGGAATATGTTCATACAAAGAAAGCTTTATTAAAACACACACACACACAGCTTTATGCTCACACATAGGTAATTAAAAAATTACAACTCTGAACTGTCCAATCGCCTCCTCGGGGTTGTAATTTGGCAGCGTTCTAGATAGACGCTTAATGTCTAACGCCTCTAACCAGGACTGCAGCTTGACAGAGTTCAGAAAACTCCGGCTTACGAAAAGACGGCAACTGCACAATCCACCCAGAGACACTGTCCACAACGCCTTCTTCTTCATTGGACATTAGGTCTACCGTGGCGGACTTTCAGAGTTCCACTTTGTCACTTTCTAGCACAATCAGTCTCGATTCCAGCAGCTGAAAGAATCAGTAAATATTATTAGCCAAATCAAATCCTTTTTCCCCATCTAAACATTGCCAGGATCAAAAATATAGTGTCTAAAGCAGACCTGGAGATTCTTATCCATGCATTTGTCTCCAGTAGGTTAGACCAGGGGTTCCCAAAGTTTTTAGCCCGCGACCCCCATCATAAATGCCCTGCTAACCCGCGACCCCCCCCTCCCCCCCAACCCCCCAACAGCCCTTTCGTCACATGAAATGAGCATGTATTTCCTTGATACGGAGTAACGCTTTCTAGAGACTCACGCCACTACCGAGCTGCACTGTCCAGCCCAAAAAAGGAGGCTTGCATATTTTTACTCATGTAGTGACACAGTGATGGGCTTGGTGGGCTCCCTCCTCAGCAGAATTGGAGCGCATTTCTTGCGGCTCGCCCTCTCTGTTCTCCTACCGCGGTAAAGTGGGCCGGCTTTCCGGAGTCAGCGGTAAAGAGGTCCGCACATTAAAAGCGGGCGGCCGCTTTCTGCTGTTACTTTATGCGGTTCATCCCCGCGGCTTCTCTTTCCAAAGTTACTGTCAGTAAAGGCATAAACCGGCCACCCGCTTTTAATGTGCGGACCTCTTTACCTTTGACTCCGAAAAGCCGGGCCTCTTTAACGCGCTGTTCTACCGCTGTCCTCCCTCCCTCCGCTGCCCTCCCTTCCTCCGCTGCCCTCTCTCCCTCCTCTGCCCTCTCTCCCTCTCTTCGCACCATCAGCCTGACCCCTGATACAAGTGACTTTTCTCCCCCTCCGGGTTTTTCTGTTGTGGATATTAACCACGTTTCATTTTAAAGCAGGTATTATTTATTTGTAGCCTCCAAACACCTTTAGTTTTAGCAAACAACAGCAGGACACGCTTTGTCGCTGCGCATGATGTGAGCTGTGTTACGTGATGATTTTGATTGACGCTGCAATGACTGGGACAAAATTACTAACGTTATTAAAATATATTATATAAATATATTATAAAATATATATAATAATATATATAAATGCTAAATACATATTTAAGGGCTTTATATTTGCTCAAAAAAAAAAAAAAAAAATTTTTTTTTGAGCAAAAAAAATCTTTTTTTGTGTGTGTGGAAATCATCTTGCGACCCCCCCAGGGGTTCCCGCGACCCCCCGGGGGGTCGGAACCCCCACTTTGGGAACCACTGGGTTAGACTACTGTAACAACAGCTGCAGTACATTCAAAATGCAGAAGCTCAAGTCCTGACCAGAACCAGGGAGTACGATGGCAAGGCAAGTTTATTTGTCTAGCACAATTCATACACAAGGCAACTCGAAGTGCTGAGCAAAATAAGAAAGCATTAAAATAAATTATCACAGAACATTAACAAAGATAAATATAAAATCCCTCAGTTGTAGCACAGCTAAACAGAACTGTTTTTAACCTGGTTTTAAACATTGTCAGAGAGGAGCTCTCACTTTAGCTGTGCTACAACTGAGGGAATTTATATTTATCTTTGTTGATGTACTGTGATTATTTAATGCTTTCTTTTGTTCAGCACTTTGAGTTTCCTTGTGTATGAATTGTGCTACACAAATAAACCTCCCTTGCCTTACTGTGCGATGCAGTTTATTCTTACCCTCTTTCTTCTCACTCGACTCCGAGCTGAACTCTTCGCAACGTCCGCCCTCAATGAGTTTTCTGGCTTGGCATTTTGATGGCTCCTGTGAACCGTCTCATAATAAGTCTTACAGGCCGCTAGAAAACAATCAAAAATCAAAATCAAACGCAAGTCACAGTAACGTCAAACAAGGAAGGAGAAACAGTAAAACACTTACACACAATGTCGTCTTTATCAACACCGTGGAAATGTGGACTTGCAGATATTGTGTTAAGCAAATAGGAGGTCACCGTCTCATTACGAGGCTAGATTAGTCTGAAAACAAAGTGTACAGTTATGATTGGTATCTATACATATCCATTACCGACACAAAACATGTGTAGGTAAACCAAATTCAATGTCCATGGATACATTAACAATACTTACATAACCTTTTTGAGAAAATGGATCCTTCAATGAAGAAAAAAGTGTGATAATTCTAAGAGCATAGCTTTCTTTTTGTTTTTGGGAAGGCATTTGTCTAAGGAAAGAAAAACACTCATGGTCAAAGGACTTCATGGTTACATAAAAAGGCTAAATTAATAGTATCTACAAGTACATATTTTCACGGGGACCTAACCAAGAGATAATCTACAGGAGAACATCTACCTCGGTCATTTATAAAAGAGATAAGTACTATTTATCTTACAATGGGGAATCAATAACAGTGCTGAGAGAAACTGAATTGTTACGTGATTATTGTGAAAGGTCTTTCAAGTGATTTTCATTTTATTTTGAGTAAATATCCTTCCACTTGTAAGAAGGAACTTTTGAGTAATAACTGAGGGATACAACATACCCATGTGTTTCACTCATGTCACTGACGAGAAGGTCGACAAGTTGTCTTCAAGAGCGATGACTTAGTGATCTCACAGAATTATAATCTTTAAGGATTTCTCGCTCACCAGGGTTGTCCTGCAGTTCCACCATCTACAAACACGTGGAAAATGTAAAATGACAATCTACAATTGTACCAAAAATCTTATGATACAAAATGCAGCAGTACCTCTTTTGCTGTGTCCGCCTCACACATGTCCTGATTGGATCTCCTTGTGACTGCCACAGAGGATTCTCCTTTAGGAGGAGACTATGGGTTCAGGTCAATTGAAAGTGATGGTGTCCATTTCCATTTGAGAAAGATCTGTTAAAAAATAAAACATCTAAATATGATGCATTACTTATAATACTTTGTCATTTCATGATTTTGAATGTGAAATAAATGTGTCTCTCCCGTGTCTCCTCCTGAAGCAAAACTCCTGAATTTAAAGCTCAGATACCAACATTTTTCCTCCATGCATTAACAATGCATGTTATTTGTGCACAAAAGTAAAATGTTGTGAACAAATAAAACACGCAACAGGCCATTTTTATGATTATTTTGCAGACTTAAGAGCCCTGTGAGTCCTTGTTTGACTTTTTAGGCTGAGAGTGGACTTACGGTTTTTCCCCCACACAGTTAGTGCCACTTTATTCCCAAACTAAACTCATTATATTGAGAAATGTAGAGTTACCATCAAGTGTGTTGTGACCGGGCGACGTCACGGCCCTTTAATATATTACGTGTCATTCACACTACTGGACAGAATAAACCCGCCTTAACGAAGTGTATTTCCCCAGTTTAGCTTTAGCCAAAAGGTTACAGCAGATATAACAGCTTCAAGTTTTAGTTTCATTTTTGTCACTTTTTTTCTTGTACTGTTTTTTCCCTGTATTATTTGAATTGCTTTTTCAGGTGGAGGTTAAGGTTGTTAAAGCAGTACTGAGTAAGTTATCACCTACAAATGTCACTGCTTGTTGTGTCTTTTTCATAATTGTACATAGGAGTAAAATACTGTACTGACAGAGGAGACAAATGGAGGGGGATGTACAGGTACTTACCTTTCTCCCTTTCCCCATCTCCTCTGCTGTACATATGTGCATTACAACACCAAACACAATCATATGTCATTTCTTTTGTTATTGCTTTATGAACTTACACAGGAATCGAGGTGCCGGACAATCTTGGAAAGCTTAGCGCTAGCAGTCCCCCTTTTGGCCTTAAAGAGCTTGATGAACTGTGTCGTTAGGCAATCCAATGCTTCAACGAAATCATTGCCCAGTTTGGAGCTGGTGATCTGGTTAAATTCTGCCAGGACCTAAAAAAAAACATAAAACACTTCAAGTTAAATGCATAGTTGTAAAAAATATGTACACACCTGTCTCTCTGTATGAAGTGCTGGCCAGCGCGCTTTGACATTTTCCACAGGTAGGGCAGAATTGACAATTTCTGGGTGTCGGACTGCAACACGCTGTAAGCAAAAAAAAGAATAATCAATATGTATAAAACAATATCACATGATTTTTTCTCAAATGTGTTTAAAGGAGGTCTAGATTCACTCAATAACATTATCAAGCAATGGACTTTATTCACCATATTGCTGGCTTGAAGTGACAAAAACAAAAAACAAAAAAATGAACAGAAAGACAAAAGTGACAAATGAGATGAAAAAGTACAATAATAAAAGTGAAAGTCTTAGCGTTCGATTGTAACATTTTCAGCTGAACTGGTGAAAAAGGCTTTGTTGAGGCAGGGGTAAGAGGTACCTGACCAAGCACATTTTCTCCTGTTTGGCTTGACCCAAATCTAATGCTGCGTTCAGACCAGATCATTCAATGGCAACGCGCGTTCGAGCGTCAAAAAGTGGTATCTGAGACAAACATGAACTAGTAT
Source organism: Knipowitschia caucasica (assembly GCA_964034765.1). Classification (NCBI taxonomy): domain Eukaryota; kingdom Metazoa; phylum Chordata; class Actinopteri; order Gobiiformes; family Gobiidae; genus Knipowitschia; species Knipowitschia caucasica. The sequence continues at coordinate 35,549,543 of OZ035826.1, forward strand.
TTACAAGTGAAGGAGGAATGGAACAGATGCAATAACCTACGAGAGCAGATTCAAATAAAGACAGGAACAGTGCAAAACAAATGATATATGTTAGATATTCCACAGAACCCTAGTCCACAGTCTCCGCGTATATCAGGCTCTGCCATGAGCCCAAACTGCTTTTCCTTCGGTTCTTTCGAAGCAGTCTGCTCGGTGCGCCTCGTCCCTGCTCCTGCAGCAGCTCCATGCTTCACAGAAAGTTATCACAGCGGAGCTTCCTTGCGGCGGCGGCGGCCCGCGTAGTTAGGGCCGGGAATATGGCTCTGAACACGGCTACAGTTAGCTACTAACAGCTAGCTACATTCACCGCTGTCCTCAGTAAACTCCCGGAGGCCGGACAGACACACACGCTATATACCTTTTATAAAAATGAACGACGTGTCTTAACACTTACTTACGTACATTCAAGAGTCCTCTCTTCACGTTCCACGAGACTCCACAGTCGACTTCAGCATGTGTTTAGTTGCGTTTTGCACATGCGCACTCAGTTTCACAAAACAAGTTTTGTGAAGTCCCAAAGTTTTGGTTGTGTAAAGAGAGTGATGATAACACCGGCTGTTTTATGGCATTAAAACAGCCGTTTTGTGTGTGTATATATATATATACATATATATATATATATATATATATATATATATATATATATATATATATATATATATATATATATATATATATAATGTATATATATATATATATATGGTGCTACTTTGAACCGAGAATATAAAACACATATTTTCAGTTGGTTCATACTTTTTCTTTTAGGTATGTACATAATTCCAGATGAGTTAATTCAGTTTTGATGTCTTCAGTGTGAATCTACAATGTTCATAGTCATGAAAAAAAATACAAAATCCAAACTTTTGGTCTGTACTGTACTGTCAGGATTCAGCAGACAGAGACGGATCGTGGTGCGCCAAACTCTGGAAGTTTATTTAAGTTTCTCTCAAGTTCCACTGGTTTACTTTGTTTCTTTCTCTCAGACAGAATAAAGGCAGTACACAGTTTATATAGTCATTGTCACGTCACACATCGAAAGACATACATGTCACAAAGAGACAGTCACATCATAGTCATAACATGGAGTCCTTGTAGAGTCCTTGTAGAGTCCTGCACGTAGGCCATATTGCTATCTAATACTAACACCCTCCCCTTTGATCACATACTCACATGTGATCACTCAATTTGATCAATCAATAAAGTGGAAAAAGAAAAAAAAAATCCAAAAAAAAACTTTAAAAAATTATTAAAAACAAAGAAAATGTATGCATTAAACTCATAATCATCAAATCAATATCAGTGGATTTTATCCTCTATCCTGGGAAAAAAAAAAACTAACAAAAATAAAGTAAATAAACAAACAAAAAACAAATCAAAAATAAAAACAAACAAACACTATTGGACACACAAGAACTCAGCAGATTCAGTCAAAACACAGACAAAAAACGAGCTGAGTCTCAAATTAGAAGCTAATTTCACTTTTCTTACTCTATACTTTTATTCTAATGCCATTTGTTTACTTCACTACACTTATTTCACTGTATTATTTTCACTTTTTAATCTTAGACTGTGTACTTTACTTTCATTATCAGTGGCTTATTATCAGTGGGATTTTGCTCTATGTCTACTCTACATTCTCAGGAATAAAACTGTGAACACAGAAAGACAAATGGTTAATATGAACATTATTATGGCGGTCAGTTTTCCAAATACATTTGTTGAACCAGGAAGTGCTGTCACTTCCTCCTCTCAGACAGTTTGGGATGATTGTACATCTTTAATCAAATTAGTATTATCCTTACAAGAGCTAATCTATTTGAGCAGGTTTGGGGTTGGGGTCAGTTATTATTCTACAATGGTGTTTGATTCTCTAATCTGTGCTGGCAAATCAACAACTTTTAAACTTCTCAATATCTAAATATCTACTATTTGTTTTTGGGCTATACCCAAATGCATCAAAATGCTTTTAAATGCTTTTGAATCTCTGTTGGTTGTAATCTATCTCATTGATCTAGGCTTTAATGTAGGCTACACTCATGAACTTTTTGTATTGTCAACATTCACAGGTGTCTGAACACAAGTGAATTTGACAAGTATCTAATAAAACTGTACATAAACTGTAATTAACTTTATTTACTTTTGAAGTAAATGCTTGTGAAATGGTCCCTTTACCATTTGACATTAGCACTGGCTAAGAATATTCTCTATTTTTGAAAGCATCTATGGTTGATGCATTTATCTATTTCTACTCTATTGTGACTCTAAAGCTTGGCTGCAGCTTGAGTCAAGGCATATTTCTTGTTTGTGACTTCTGTCATTTTTAATGGCTGTAACATTATTCTGATTCTAATATTCTAGCTGCTCTATCAGAAGGATAACATTGTATGGAACTATTTTAACTCTTATGTGGAAATGTGTTTATGAACAACAAAGGAAATCGAATTCTACTTTTTTACTACTATTTAACATCTACTAAAACGCTACAATACCCATACTTTATCATTTTCAAAGTTTTTGTCTGTCAGATGTCTGAATACTTATCATGTATATTGCATTTGGTCACAGGTTCTGGTTGTAGCAATAGCATCGGCAATAGACGTTTTTTCATTGGCTGGTTCTTTATGGCGCCAGATTTACGCCAAAAGTCCACACGCTCAAAATAACACATACACGCGCAGCTTTATTTAATTCACACGCGCGCAAACTACTCTCTCCACGCGCACATTTCACACCACACGCGCGCAGACTCAGTACCACGAGCCACAATACGCGCGTGTGTGCGCTCGTGACCTGCCCTCTTCCTTCTCGTGGTCTGTGTTCTGCGCGCGTTGAACACTTTTGCCATGTCTTCTACGCGCGCGCGTGAAATACTTTTGTCGCTTGGGGGGCGGGGCCAGTGAAAGGTAAACAGCCCACTGCAGCTTGGAGATGAAATGCTTATGCATGGAAAGCATATGATTAATCCATAGACTGTATATCTTTTTTATAACCCTAACTGGGCTGGCTATTGTAGTCTTTAACGTGGTATGTACACTGTTGTGGACACCCTATAGGCTTACACCAGGACATGTTTAGTTCGTAAATGTTTAATATTCTCTCTCATCAGCCTATGTTGCCGCAAGGCTAGCCAGGTACATCCCGGGACCTTTGTGATCGCTGTACGTTGTTTACACTGAATGCTTTGTCAGAATCATGTCAGGACCGTTATCAAAGTTTAATAAAACTGTCTCTGAGTTATTTGTTTGCTTTTTATTTGCATAATTATAGGGGGTTGACCTAATGAGTCTATGCTAACTAGCAATAAATCTGTCAGTCCATAAACCCAAATATCAAAAATGTGTATACAAAGTTTTGAAACAAATGAGCTATCTGAATTGTTAACATTGCTAAATAGTAGTAAACTTCATTTGATTTCATGTATTTTTATTAAAATGAACTTAAAATTGGGGCTAAGCTGTTTCAACCTGTCATAATTGGCTTCTGTACCTGTATTGTGTTTGCTAGTTTAGGATGGCTATCATCTCTACACACTACACAGAACCCCTGAATAGTTCTGATCGTGCAGGTTATCTTCATAAATTGGTCCTCTGCGATGGGCACCAGTTCCTGATCCACACACACTGCAGACCGGCAAGATGTAAAACATCATTTGGTCAGACTTCGTTTGCAGTCGAAGAGCCACAGCTCTGGAACATTTTACCTGCTGAACTGAAATCTCTAATATTTTTATGCCTTTTGTTTGCTATACGCCTATGAACATGCATTGGTTACCTGTAACAATACTTTTTGTGCCTGTCAAAATAAACATGTAATAATAATACTATTCTCACAGAACAGTGGGTTGTAGATAGGAGAAAATGGCCATCAGTTACCTGGCCTAATATCTATAATTACCTCACTCAGGCCCCCAGTGTCTATACAAAAGAGAACCTAAATCATATAAATCTATAGATGCAGACAATTATGTGTTATGTAAAGAATGTGAAATACTTTGACTCTGGTACTGAGTTCCGTGTTTTGAGGTAGATGTGCTCCCCAGTCAGAGAGTGGGCATTAAGTCAAAGCCTTATGATGCCTGGGAGTAACTATGGCCACAAAGACTTGGGGTACATCCTTACCCTGAACTGTTCTTGTATGGCTTGGCAGGAAATGGACTTGTAACGGGTGTGGGCACCGTTGTAACTTGTTTTTATTGTTCAATTACAGTCTTGACCTGGTGCACACCTGTTAACCCCTTTATTAGTGTAATCTGCGTTGTGTTCCATGTTCTGCGCTGTCTGAAGAAGGACCACGACACAAGGAGGATCACTGGATGACTTTTACTAGTAGTTATGCACAAAATAAAAGAAAACATAAATCCACATCACGTCTCTCCATGCATTCAGCTCAGCAGTCCTCTCCACAGATGCAAGGCACAGACTATGGTTCTCCTGATAAAGGAAAAAAGCAACATTAGCTCAAGTTATTATTGCCTTTTTAGTGGTATACAGGTTGATCACTTTTGTTCTCCAGTTGTTGTAATCAAGGAAAAACACCACACACTTTGTGGTTTTAGAGCTGAATACTTTAGCACTAAAGTATTTATGTGCTTTTGTTGTGACTAGAAGGCTACACAGGCTAAATCATGAACAGCTGTTTCTCCTCAGACTAAAACGAAGGAGCCTCCTTAGCTAACTTAGCAAAACAGCTAAAATGCTAACTGCCGGTTAGCATTTTAGCTGTTTGAGCTTGCTTTAACTTGACTGATCATGATAACTACATCTAGCGACATCATGTAACCTAGTGATTACTTATGGATTGGACTTTTTGATTATTAGATAATGTAGGACACAAACACAAAATCTGCTCCAGTGTTCTTCCTTCTTTAGCCACTCAGCTATGCACACAACTTGCCTGTGACGTCGCCCAGAAAGAAACCCAGTGGGCTGTTTACCTTTCACTGGCCCCGCCCCCAAGCGACAAAAGTATTTCACGCGCGCGTAGAAGAGATGGCAAAAGTGTTCAACGCGCGCAGAACACAGACCACGAGAAGGGAGAGGGCAGGTCACGAGCGCACACACGCGCGTATTGTTGCTCGTGGTACTGAGTCTGCGCGCGTGTGGTGTGAAATGTGCGCGTGGAGAGTAGTTTGCGCGCGTGTGAATTAAATAAAGCTGCGCGTGTATGTGTTATTTGAGCGTGTGGACTTTTGGCGTAAATCTGGCGCCATAGTTCTTGTTCTGCAAATGGCTGTGTCCAATAGATCATCAGATGTCCAGAAGCTAGGGACAAACAAAAACAAAAGAAAGAATCATGAGTATCTCTCTCATTTAGTACTCATCAATGTATTATTTTAAAAATATAAACATCACTCCCCCGGTTTTTCTCTCAGATCCTCAGGGTCCTCAGGGTCCCCTGAGGGTGAGTCTCAGTCGTCATCAGGTCAGGTCATATTTCGAGAGATGTCATCTTGGACATCAGTAGGGTCCAAGCCATGGTTTTGGTCTCTCCAGATGCACATCAGATCTCCAGAGACAGTCTTTTCACTTGAAGCACATCAGGTCATTTGCGATGCACTTCTGGTCAATGGTGCAGTGTCACAGTTCCTGTACACAGCTTGTTATGCAGTAGTAACTTTCTATGGTTAAGTCACTTTGATTCTAATCCTAATCAATGTAATTACTTCACACAGTACAAAATCAACAAATCAAAAGTGTCAGGACAGACGTCAATTACGTCCATGACAATATAGAATTCAAATGAACATTTCTGGTCTCAAAAAATACTGATTCAAATAAAGATTCAAGTGATAGACAATTAAAAAATATGTTTACATTGGAGTAAACTTTTAAAATGCTTTTTCCTCATGTTCTGCTTTTTCATGTATCTATATGTAAATGTGAATGTGTGTGTGTATGAATATATGTGTGTGTGTGTGTGTGTGTGTGTAGGGTGTGAATTTTGGGGTTGTGTCTCCAGACTCCTCGAACCACCTGTAGGTCTCAAAGGTCACACTGGCTCGATGTAAACAAGCAAAGTGGGCACACTTCCAGATTGCAAAACAACTCACCCACCACTGCCTACAGAAAACCTCACTTTGTGGCCCCGGTCTCACTGCCACTTACGACCATCGGTCTGTAGTGGGGGAGGGGCACACGGAGGTAGCTATGTCGCCTTTACGATCTGCGGCTGGTTGGATGGTGTCTACTCTGGGCCACTGTTCTGATCCCTCAGTGTCCACTCCTGCTGTCCAGTGGCCCTGTACAGTGTGTGCCCTTGGTTCTGGAACACAACCTTATAGTCAAATTAAAAACAACAGAGATTGTGAATTTGATTGAAGTCTAAACAATTTTGGAGCGCTCTGGGTTTTTCAACATGCGCTATGTAAATAAAGATTACTTATTATCTTACTAATGATGACACTTTTAAGACCAGAAACTATCTTAATAAAAAACAATACTCAAATCTAAAAAAACCTTTTTAAACTTTAAAATATGTGTACTTTTGTACTGTGTTTAATTATCTATGCGTCCTTGGGTTTCACTTTATGGACTTTCCCTTTTACACTTATTTATCTCAGGATCTATTCTACTAATTTAAAATAATTGCAGCATTTTTCAAATTAAGTCAATATGAATTGGAGCACATTTTAGAGCCAGTCTCCTCTCTTGTGTGCATCAGCAGGAGCAACAAGGTCAGGCGTGTAGTCAAAACAAAAACAAAAGTCGCCACTTGCAAGGTGAATTGGGTAGAGTTTAACTTAATAATACTTTTACAGCTAATCCTAATTCCCTCTTTCTTTTTAGACGAAGTCTATAATCAATAATCACTTTTAACACAGATTCTAATTTAAATGTTTGAAAAACGGCTTTTGTAACTAAAATACAAACATAAAAACACAACTCACAAAAAGTTAAGAAATAAGCAGCAGATTTAAAAGAATGGAATCTAGAAATATGTTAGGTCTAAAAATAATTGCACAGCTTTAGCACTAATATTTGGGTTTCAAAAAACATATAATATTCCCTTACTCACTAATGGTGTTTAAAAACGTCTAACTGTGTCGTAACACAATGTTCAAATGGCAAATTTCACAAATTTAACGGAATAAAAACTATGAAAAGCCAAAATCCTAAAGCAGTAGCTTTGCTCTGATTCAGAGCCAGAGTAGCAAAGGAGGGGGCCGTTTCCCTGACAACGGCAGCAAGATAGAGCGGCACACACAGGCAGAAAGTAGTGTTTTAGCAAAAATGCAAAAACAGAAAGAAGAATAACTTTCAAGATTACTTTTTTTAAGCAAATATAACTGATGTTGTTCTTTATACTTTTGTCATCCAAGTCTAGAAGTGATCACTTTCCACACTAGTAACAAAAGGCACTCTTGTCTTTAACGTTTCCTTCTATTTTATCGAGGTAGCAAACTAATTTAAACTCAAAATCTCTTTCTAAAAAACAAAAACAACTGTTGGATACAACCCTCTCATAGCTTAACTGTAGATAAAACTCGCCAAAAAATGTAAATAACTCACGAAAGCTCTCATAGCTCAACTTTAGATAAAACTCTGCATTCTCCGGTAAACTCTGTTCACGCCGAAAACAAACTAAAAAACAAAAAACTCCCTTTTTCTGTATGTAATTTAAACCGTGATCACTGAAATATTGTTGCTTCTTTACTTTTGTCATTTATCAAGCTTGGAATTGGTTAATTACAAAACGTTTTGTGACAAAAGGCCTCCTTAACACGTTTCCCTTTTTATTGCTTTTAATTTTACACCATGGTTTCACTTATGGATCCTCACTTATGGCCAACACTTTATGGATCCTCACTTATGGCCAACACTTTATGGATCCTATACACTTTATGGCCAACACTTTTTGGATCCTACACTTTTATGGCCAACACTTCATGGATCCTATACACTTTATGGCCTTTTCACTTATGGATCCTATACACTTTATGGATCCTCACTTATTTGAACACAATTTAGAGAGTTCGACAGACCTCAAAAACAGACCAAAATTTAGCTAGTATCCAATTATGCAGACTTTACATATAAAAAGGTGTCTGCTTACCTTATTCTTGTCAAACAGGTTCCAAGGACTGTCCGAGAGGTCTGCCAACTCTTTTCCGCGTCGGAATATTCAATTTAAAAAACAAAAGTGACAGAAGCGACAAGAAGCATCCAGGAACAGCTCTTCCAGCCTGCTGGAATCTCCGCTCCCAGACATAGCATGCCGATCTCTCACGCAGAGGAAAAGAAACAAAAAAAACTCCCTCAAAACAATCCAGAGAATGGCGCACACTGAGCCGCGCATTCTCCACCAAATCTGTTAGGATTCAGCAGACAGAGACGGATCGTGGTGCGCCAAACTCTGGAAGTTTATTTAAGTTTCTCTCAAGTTCCACTGGTTTACTTTGTTTCTTTCTCTCAGACAGAATAAAGGCAGTACACAGTTTATATAGTCATTGTCACGTCACACATCGAAAGACATACGTGTCACAAAGAGACAGTCACATCATAGTCATAACATGGAGTCCTTGTAGAGTCCTTGTACAGTCCTGCACGTAGGCCATATTGCTATCTAATACTAACAGTACATACATATATCCTTTGATGAGCACTTACACTTTCAACATGTCTTTTGTCCTATTGGATTTATTTAATTGATTTTGACATGACAAGCTATAATCAATCATGATGAAATATTTCTCTGATGTGTGTGTGTGTGTGTGTGTGTGTGTGAGTTTGAGCATTTACAAAATGCGGGTCTACAGTGTGCTGACCTGATCCATGCTGCAGACTGACTGAATAGTTGTGCAGCTTGGATCAAGTTGTGCTCCCCATCAACCCTGATTAGCATTTGTATAGCTCACAGCATTTACATGTTAAAGCCTCCTGTGGAGGAGGGAGGAGGGGACAACAAACTACCGTCAACAGCCGAATCCCAGAAGTTTCACAGTAATATACAGGGCCGAAAAGAGACGAAAATCACACTTTTCATGCAGTGAGCGTCACTACTTAATGATCGAGGGGGTCCGAGTTACGTTTTTTACCGTGGGATAAACGTGTTTCCAGATCAGCTTTTGAGTAAGTCCAGTTCCATTGTCCCTGTAGTTCTGGAACAGTCTCAGTGAAGTGTCGCAGATGAACCGGTATTATAATAGATCCATGAGATGAACAGATGAAAAAAGTTGAGCCGCTTTCTTCCTCTTAGGGCCAAATAGTGTGTCACATATTTACACCCATAACACACCTCATTCAAGTTGACATGATCCTAACACTTTTAGTTGCTGACAGAAGCATAAAAACAACAGCTCTATGTGGTGTCCAGAGACCAGACCACAGACGCTGGACTCGGGAGCTGGAGCCTGTGCGCTCTGATTCGCTGTTTTGATCAGTCAATCACCTCCCGCCGGCTTTTAATTTATTTTTATTATTTTTGACAAAAAACAGCATACTAATTGTGTATTGTTTACCCCGTTTTGACAAAAGTATTTAACAACTATTTTAAATACAAAGCAAACGGGGTCATGCGCGTCATGCGCGTCATCAGTGTGGTTTTCGTCACTGAAGTGGACCCGAGCGTTTCTGTGCCTCACGCTGGGGAAGGAGACAGATTGCTCTCTTACAAAAGATTGACAGAATCAATGAATAAACTACTATGGGCTTGTGTATGAAGGCCAATTAGCATTGTAATCATGTTTAAAGCAGAGAAAAGTCAAAAACCGTGATATGGGCCCTTTAATAGCCACATCAAATCCGTAACATCAGCAGCTTTTTACCATCTAAAAAACATTGGGCCTCATTCACGAACGGTTCTTAGGAACAGATTTGTACGTAAATTCTACTTACGAGGTTTTTACGAAGAAAGTGGCATTCACGAATTTTTCTCGTAACCAGAATTTCTCTTGGGCAAGTACAAATCCTACGAGTCCTCAGGAGCACTCGTACGCATTCAGTGCCGACATGTTCACACGCCGGGGTTGTCCTCTTTGGTGAAGTTTAATAAAAATACAACATTCCAGTGATATTTCCGTCATATCGATGTATGTATTTATTTATTTGTAGTAATCTTTATTAGTATTCTTTATTTATATACCGCCTTTTTCACTGCAGATCTGGCCTACTTTTTAATTCATTTTGAAATGAAATGTGCCAACGCTTTATCAAATACATTGGAAATCTTGCCGTGTATTAGTGACCCCTTCCTATTTATAGGGGGCATTTCTTTATCCACGGGCCACAGAACAACGGCATATATACTGCTGCTGCAGGAGGTTACGGGGTCCGCGCTGAGTCTGCGCTGGTCTCTCCCATGGATCTATACGGGTCTGCACTGGTCTCTCCCATGGATCTATACGGGTCTGCACTGGTCTCTCCCATGGATCTATACGGGTCTGCACTGGTCTCTCCCATGGATCTAGACGGGTCTGCACTGGTCTCTCCCATGGCTCTAGACGGGTCTGCACTGGTCTCTCCATACGGGTCCGTGCTGCATGCTCCTGGATCCATACGGGTCCGCGCTGGTCTCTCAAGTCTGGTCTATGCGGTCTCTCTTCGGTCCGCGCTGGTCTCTGCGCACCGGTCTCTCCAGTCAGGTCACTACAGTCTATGCGGTCTCTCCTATAGGTCCGCGCTGGTTTCTGTGTGCTGGTCACTCCAGTCTCTCCTCGGGTCTGCATTGGTCTAAGCGCTGGTCCGCGCTGGATCTCCTCCCAGGGTCCAAAATATTTTGAGATTAATCTCAAAACATTTTGAGATTCATCTTTAAAATAATACATAATATATTTTTTAATTAAGCTCATAACATTTTGAGATTAATCTCATCATATTCTTAGATTAATCTCATAATTTTGCTAGTTCGACTTTATTCTCATAATATTTCGACTTTTAAGTCAACATTTTATAACTTTATTCTCAGTCTGGCAAAAGAAGAAAAAAGGGTGACTCTTTTGCTCCGTGTAACTCTTTGCTTTAGGCCTGTTGCTGTTTCCTCTGCCGTCTGCACACGGCCCTGCAGTCCCTTATATGGGCATTAATGGGCGGTTACTTATGCTAAGTACCTATGCTAATGAAGCACCTGGCACGCGCGCTCTACTTACGGGAAATGGGATTCATCAATCTAAGAGAACAGCTGCGAACAATTCAGCGGCTTACGAGTGCGTTGATGAATCCCACGTAGGGACTTCTTAGAAATCTACTTAAGGACAACTTGAGAAGAAATTTGAGAAGTTTCTTACGAAGTTATTCGTGAATGAGGCCCATTGCCAGGATCAAAAACATAGTGTCTAAAGCAGACTTGGAGATTCTTATCCATGCATTTGTCTCCAGTAGGTCTCCACTACTGCAATGGCCTGCTTACAGGTCTCTCCTAACAGGCTGTAAAACAGCTGCAGTACATTCAAAATGCAGCAGCTCGAGTCCTGACTAGAGTTTGATCATATTAGTCCAGTCTTCAGGTCTTTGCACTGGCTTCCTGTGGCTCAGAGAATAGACTTTAAAACAGTTCTGCTTGTGTACAAGTCTCTCCATGGCCTCGCACCAAAATATATTAGTGACATGTTAGTACCATATGAACCAGCCCGGACTCTGAGGAGCACACGGACGGGACTCCTGTTAGTGCCCAGAGTCAGAATTATACATGGGGAGGCTGCATTTCAGATTCATGCTGCTAAAATCTGGAACAATCTTCATGAAAGTGTGAGACAGGCCTCCTCTCTGACAATATTTAAAACCACTTAGCTGTGCATACAACTGACGAGTTTTATATTTTTATTAGAGCCGGGACTTTAACACATTAGAAAAATTGACGCATTTTAATCGCATGTGTATTTTCCACCCCAGAACCTTCCTCACTGGAGGATAAGTTTCAGAGTGGGAATATATTTTTTGTTGTCCAAATCTTGCATTTCGTGCGTGTTTTGGCGTGTTGCAATGAAGGTTGAAATGAGCGTACACATTTACACCACCTCCTGACTTGACCTAAACTAAAAATCCATGTGAAAAAAAAGTTACTTCTCACTGTTCTCAGGACAAATATTTATATGCAATTAAACTGCGATTAATTAATCACAAAGCCTCTAATTAATTAGATTAATTTTGTAATCGAGTCCCTGTCCTAATTCTTATCTTTCTTTTTAATGTACTGTACATGTGATTATTTATAATTTTAATGCTATCTTAATTTGTTCAGCACTTTGAGTTGCCTTGTGTTTGAAATTGTGCTATACAAATAAACTTGCCTTGCCTTGCCACAGCTTGTGGCAACTTCTCAGTCCACCTGTCCACAGCCTCTCAATCCAGCCAAAATCCCTATGTCCCTCTCTCCACAGCCTCTCATTCCGGCCCTAATCACTTGTCCACTACTCCACAGCTGGTACCTGGTTGGTACCTCTCAGTCCAGCCCTAATGCCTGTGTCCCCCTCTCCACAGCCTCTCAATCCAGCGCTAATCCCTGTGTCCGCTTCTCCACGTCTGGTCTGTACTTCTCAATCCAAACCCAATCCCTGTGTTCTCCCCTCTACATCTGGTTTGTACCTCTCAGTTGAGCCCTAATCCCCATGTCCTCCCCTCCACAGCGGGTCTGTACCTCTCAGTCCAGCCCTAATCCCTGTGTCCCCCTCTCCACAGCCTCTAAATCCAGTCCTAATCCCTGTGTTTGATTCTCCTCAGCTGGTCTCTACCGCTCGGTCCAGGCCCACCACAGTCAAAGCCGCAGAGACATCCCTCCCCTTCAGCAGCAAGATCCCGGGGTTCTGTATGACTTCAACCTGGACGAGGAGCTTGAGATGGACCTGGACGAGGAGACCATGGAGGCCATGTTCGGGCAGGAAATGAGCTCCGACTCTGATATTCTGGGAATGTGGATCCCAGAGGTACTGGACTGGCCAACCTGGGTGTGTGTGACTTTATGCTCCCGCTGGCTGCTCCGCTCACTCTGCTTTTATCCATGGGCTTCAGAAGCATTAAAACTGGGGAACATGACTTCTAAACGACAACAATAACTCTGTAATAAACCTATGTCTCTAGTTCCCGGATCTTAAACAGTCTGATTCTAGATAGATAGAAGATAGAAAGATGATAAGATGAAGGCAGCCAAGACAAGATCTTGAAATGTTATAGGTTGGGACAAGCATGGGTTATTTATGAGTTACCCCAGCTTTAATGAACAGGCACACATATTATGGATTATTTTTGGTAATGTTGGTCCTTATTATGTTTTAGAATCTTGTGGTTAAAATTGATGGTTAAAATTATATTCCCTCTCTGGTCTCTCTCTCTCTCTCTGGTCTCTCTCTCTCAGGTTAGAGAGGCTGTTTTTAATGAACATAGCTCAAAAACCAAAAGCATAATTTAAATTCAAATTTTCCATAGTACAGTATGTGTTCTTTCAAACTATTTTCTGTCTGTATGTGTTCTTTCAAACTGTCTGTCTAAAACCCATGGTTATCAGCTTTAAAACATGCAGGCTGCACAACAAAGTGTCAGTAAATTTCCAACTATACTTTAAATAGCCTTAATTATGAGGCCACATTGAAATACAATAAAACATAGTTCACATACAAGTCAGTTCCATAAACAAGTGTACCGAAAAGCTGGTTGTTTCTGCCTGAAATTTTTACAATACATCAATGTCCTACTCACCAGCACTTACCTAGATAAGATAAGATAAGATAGACTTTATTCATCTCACACAGGAGAAATTTGCATAAAAGAGCCTGTAATTATAATGTGCCTCCTGGATACCCCCCTGGGGAGGTGTTCCCGGTGTGGCCCATCGGGAGGAGACCAGAGGAGAACCCAAGACACACTCTGCTCAGACTGATGCCCCTGCAAACCGGCAACGGATTAAGTAGCAGAGAAGGATTGATGCATGATTCAGCCCCAAAATGTGTTCCACCTTCAACTTTTGGTCAGACTGCTGTCAATGCATTACCAGTGTCTCGATATTATTTATTATTTAGTTTATTGATGTAGTTTAATATATTAACATGTATTCGTATTTGTGCAGCCTAATTCACCGGCTTTCTCATCTGCTGCTTTGTACACACTTTTTCCATTTTCACGTCTAACCAGTCATAAGTATAAAGGAATGGGTGAAGGTTTTGTCCTTTTAAATAGCTAAAGAACACTGCTCTTTATCTGGTCCTTCTGGTCTCTTTCAGGTCTCGATCTGGTCTCTGGTCTCTCTCTGGTATCACTCTCTGGTCTCTCGTTAATAGTTCACCAAATATTATAGAAACCAAGATAAAAATTATGTCATAACCTTCTGATTGTAAGTGGTGGATGTTCTGTTGTTGCATGGGTTTTTCTACTCTTCCATCCATGAGCACTTCCTTCCTGATACCGGCTTAACGCCTGCTTGTCCATCCTGCAGCATGTGTGCGAGGCTGACGACCGCGACGAGGTGGTGGTGTGTGAGCTGTGTGAAGCCAACGTGGCCAACTTCAACGCACACATGAAGAAGAGCCATCCAGGGTGTGGCCGCAGTGCCAACCGCCAGGGTTACCGCAGCAACGGCTCATATGTGGACGGCTGGTTTGGGGGGGAGTGCGGCAGCGGGAACCCCTACTACCTGCTCTGTGGCAGTTGCAGAGAGAAGTACTTGGCCATCAAGAGCAAGGCCAAGGTGCCTGTAGTTGAGAGGTAATATTACCATAATTATTTATGTCTCTCTGGTCTTTCTCTGCTCTCTCTCTGCTCTCTTTCTTCTCTCTATCTAAATCTGTCTGGTCTCTCTCTCTCTGTTCTCTCTGGTCTCTCTCCCTCTTTCTTGCTCTCTCTCGAGTGCATCTGCCACTGTACCTGCTAGATTACACTTTGCTATAGTTTCCTCATTCCACACTGCACCGTCATTCATGTATGTGTTTTATTATAATAGGTACAAAGGCCAAGCTCCAGACCTGCTGGGAAAACAGGACAGTGTCTACGAAGGTAAAACACAAGCATAATTTTACATGTGCCTCAAACAGGCTCGGTAGGAACAGGCCGAGCTGATCTGAGATGAGAGCAGAGGTGTTTCAGTCCTGAGCAGCTTCCTTACAGAGACGGCGTCCTGGCCTGTCAGCAATGTGTTATACTTCTCTGAGGCATGTGATGTTTATGGGCCATTTGTATCCGGAGAAATCCCTCGTAATCATGGCTTCCAACAGCGCTCTGGCCAATCACTGTCAGTTAGAACACTATAGGACCAGCTTTTCCTGGATAGAACAAAGACCAAGAGGGACTAAAGAGGGACCTGGTACCGGGCTGGTGGAAAAAGTTTCAATCAGGAAGAATAGAGTAGAGTAGAGACGTGGCTCTAATTCGACCTAAAGTAGCTCATGTACTGTTTCCCCCTGTGCTGTCTGCAGAGGACTGGGACATGCTGGACATGGACGAGGAGGAAAAACTGACTGGAGAGGAGGATTTTGAGCTCCTGTCTGGACCTCTGGGTCTGAACGAGCGCTGTGTCGTCCCTGAGGCCGTGCAGTTCTCAGACAGTGACCCCCTTGGAGCCTCCGTCGCAATGGTTACTGCCACCAATAGCATGGAGGAGACTCTCCTGCAGATCGGTGAGACGCACATCTATAGTCGCGTTTCCACCGCAGGAGTTCTTGGTAAAAGGAGGGGGTGAAACTTCTACAGGAACCCTCCTCTCAGTGGCCGTGTCTCCACTACAGAGTAGGACCCCTCGGTGATGTTATGAGTTTCAATCGCTGCATAAGTGAAACTCGGAACCACTCCGGTTGTTGTGGTCTTTGAGTTTTGGATAGTCCTGCTTTACTTTTCACGTCATTGTTTTGGAGTGTAATGAATCCCCAGTGCTTTGAGGTTCCCTGATATGTCTTATTATTTCTTTCACTGCGATGCCTCAAAGATGTACAATAAATGGATGGATGATGAGGGGGTCATCATCCATCCATTTATTGTACATCTTGCTGTTGTTGATTGCAGTTTCCAGTGGTGTCTACTAGGCTAATGCTGCTGGATTTAAAAAATGCCGGTTGTTTCGGTGGTGTCTGCTGGTGTCAGACGAGTCTGCTCTAACTTTAGCCAATCGGCGCAGAGTTCACCTCAGGCCCCACTAGGAGCTTTTCAGGGAGTACCTAGCATAGAGGAGGTACTCTGTTGGGCCCCGTAAAAGTTCCTGTAAATGGCCCTGTGGAGGAGGTTCTTACACCAACGGGGCTGGCCCTGTAAAATTACCCTGAAGTTCCTGCGGTGGAAATGCGGCTTATGGGACAGCCTGCCCACTGTCGCTGGTTATGCCTAAGTGGAGGGGCCATATTCAATGTACTTGTTTATACCAGTGGTTCCCAAAGTGGGGGTCGCGGGAACCCGGGGGGGGCTCGCAAGATGATTTCCGGAAAAAAAAGAACAAATATTTAGCCCTTAAATATTTATTTTGCATTTGATTTGATTCAAAAGGAATACTTGTTAAATTGTGTTTGGAGAAGAGTCTGAAAAAAATATAAAATATTGTAATTACATTTGTAATTTTGTCCCAGTCATTGGCAGCGTCAATCAAAATCAAGTTACGCAGCTTACATTATGCGCAGCGACAAAGCGTGTCCTGCTGTTGTTTGCAAAGCTAAAGGTTTTTGGAGGCTACAAACAAATACAGTGCCTTGCGAAAGTATTCGGCCCCCTTGAACCTTTCAACATTTCGCCACATTTCAGGCTTCAAACATAAAGATGTAAAATCTTAATTTTTTGTCATGAATCAACAAGTGGGACACCATCGTGAAGTGGAACAAAATTTATTGGATAAAAAGTGGGGCGTGCAATATTATTCGGCCCCTTTACTTTCAGTGCAGCAAACTCACTTTGAAATGGAAGGAGTATCAGACCACTGCAAATCTACCAAGACCCGGCCGTCCCTCCAAACTTTCATCTCAAACAAGGAGAAGACTGATCAGAGATGTAGCCAAGAGGCCCATGATCACTCTGGATGAACTGCAGATAACTCCAGCTGAGGTGGGAGAGTCTGTCCATAGGACAACAATCAGTTGTGCACTGCACAAATCTGGCCTTTATGGAAAAGTGGTAAGAAGAAAGCCATTTCTCAAAGATATCCATAAAAAGTCTTGTTTAAAGTTTGCCACAAGCCACCTGGGAGACACACCAAACATGTGGAAGAAGGTGCTCTGGTCAGATGAAACCAAAATCGAACTTTTTGGGCACAATGCAAAACGATATGTTTGGCGTAAAAACAACACAGCTCATCACCCTGAACACACCATCCCCACTGTCAAACATGGTGGTGGCAGCATCATGGTTTGGGCCTGCTTTTCTTCAGCAGGGACAGGGAAGATGGCTAAAATTGATGGGAAGATGGATGGAGCCAAATACAGGACCATTCTGGAAGAAAACCTGTTGGAGTCTGCAAAAGACCTGAGACTGGGACGGAGATTTATCTTCCAACAGGACAATGATCCAAAACATAAAGCCAAATCTACAATGGAATGGTTCACAAATAGACGTATCCAGGTGTTAGAATGGCCAAGTCAAAGTCCAGACCTGAATCCAATCGAGAATCTGTGGAAAGAGCTGAAGACTGCTGTTCAAACACGCTCTCCATCCAACCTCACTGAGCTCAAGCTGTTTTGCAAGGAAGAATGGGCAAGAGTTCCAGTCTCTCGATGTGCAAAACTGATAGACATACCCAAAGCGACTTGCAGCTGTAATTGCAGCAAAAGGTGGCGCTACAAAGTATTGGCGCAAGGGGGCCGAATAATATTGCACGCCCCACTTTTCAGTTTTTTATTTGTTAAAAAAGTTTAAATTATCCAATAAATTTCTTTCCACTTCACGATTGTGTCCCACTTGTTGTTGATTCTTGACAAAAAATTTATTTTTTATATCTTTATGTTTGAAGCCTGAAATGTGGCGAAATGTTGAAAGGTTCAAGGGGGCCGAATACTTTCTGTAATAACTGCTTTAATATGAAAAGTGATTAATATCCACAACAGAAAAACCCGGAGAGGGAGAAAAGTCACATGTGTCAGAGGTCAGGCTGATGGTGGGAAGAGACAGAGGCAGAGGGAACATCTAAGAGGGTAGCGGAGAACCCTCTTAGAGAAAGAGGCCCGGCTTTTCGGAGTCAGTGGTAAAGCAGTGGTCCGCACGTTAAAAGCAGGTAGGCGCTCTATGCTGTTACTTGTGGTTACATTGTAAAGAGAAGCCGCGGGGACAAGCCGCCACAATGCACTTTTTAACATTAATTAAAAAAATAAAATAAAAATAACCTTAGAAAATACCTTCACTGCACACTTGCTCACTGTGATGCCCTCAACTATTGTGTAAAGTGACATCCACTTTTCTGTGGAAATTCCAAGAAAATGCGGGTCAAAGTGTGCAATATTTAACAAGATTTCTTTTTTTAAGTATTGCACACTTTGACTCCCATTTTTTTGGAATTCCCACAATAAAAGTGAATGCTACTTTGCACAGTAGTCGAGGGCACCACAGTGAACGAGTGTGCAGTGAAAGTATTTTCCAAGGTTGTTAAAAAGTGCATTGTGGCTGCTCATCCCTGTGGCTTCTCTTTCCTATGTTACCGTAAGTAACAGCATAAAGCGGCCACCCGCTTTTAGTGTGCGGACCTCTTAACCGCTGACTCCGAAAAGCCGGGCCTCTTTACCGCGATCGGAGAACAGTGAGGGCGAGCCACAAGAAATGCCCTCCACCTCTGCTAAGGGGGGATCCCGCCATGCCCATCAGTTGCGTCACTATGCGAATAAAAATACGCAAGGCTCTTATTTTGGGCTGGCGAGTGCAGCTCGGTACACAACACTACGCGCCACTAATCTCGTCTCCTCGTGTTTTGTGGACAGTCCTCGCTGATAACATGGCGAGTCTCTATGCTTCATATGATGTGTGATGTGTGTACAAAACGTTACTCTGAATCAAGGAAATACGTGCTCATTTAATGCGACGGGAAGGTCTGTTGAGGTGGGGGTTGCGGAGGA
Source organism: Knipowitschia caucasica (assembly GCA_964034765.1). Taxonomy (NCBI): domain Eukaryota; kingdom Metazoa; phylum Chordata; class Actinopteri; order Gobiiformes; family Gobiidae; genus Knipowitschia; species Knipowitschia caucasica. Next base: position 35,568,516 of record OZ035826.1, read on the forward strand.
ACAGCGCATTTATCATGGGGGTCGCGGGATAAAAACTTTGGGAACCCCTGGTTTATACTATAGATGGTCAAGACTCACATTGATTAAAAATCAATGATGAAAAGAGGTTTTGATTGTTTTGAAGTGACTGTTCTGCAAGGTTGCTGAGTGGATAGCACTCTCGCTTCTCTGTAAGAAGGTCCTGGGTTCGAATCCCCTGGAACAGACCCTTTCTGAGTGGAGTTTGCATTTTCTCCCCGTGTCTGCGATGGTTCCTCCGATTGCTCCGGTTTCCCCTACCACCATTGTACATGTACTAAAACATGTACAATAGGTATGAATGTAATGAGTGAATGGATGGTGTTGGTTGGAGGCTTTGATTCGTCAGTGTGTTCGGCGTCTCGCTTCCGTCATCACCGGGTGTGGAGTGATTGCAACCATATCTGAACTCCGAACATTATAAAGCACTTTGGGTGACCTTGGTCTGTAAAGTGCGCTATAACAAAAAACATTATTTACTTACTTACTTACTATTTGACACGATTTGAAATGAAGCCAAACTTCACCATGACCACTTCCCCATTGGGCTTCATTGAGCTAGCGGGTTAGCATTTTCCATCTGTTTACAGTCTATGGTCCGTACTAAAGTCTCCTCCCTTCTTTGGCTTTCAGGCTGTCAGACCTCTGTGGACAAGAGCTCGTCAGGCAGAGTGACCCTCGGGGAGCAGGCAGCTGCGTTGCAGACGCCACACGACCGCGTGATGGCGCTAAGGAGAGTGACCGCAGCGGCTCAGGTCCTGCTGGCAAGAACCATGGTGATGAGGGCCCTGTCTCTGCTCTCAGTCAGGTGAAAGTCACCTCCCACTGGTTTGGTAATCATTTAAAACATGAACGCAGACCTTAGGGCATCCATCTTGAATACACATTGACCTTTTAGCGTTGCTTAAAGTGTTCAGTTTTGTCTTGACATATTTATTACACAACACAACAACTCAAAGAAAAGGAAGGTTTCTCACCCCTCATCTGTACTTCTTAGCAAGTTTTCCCGACGTTGCTAAGAAGTACAGATGATGGGTGAGAAACCTTACTTTGCTTTGACTAATCCCTGTACGACTGAGGGCTTACACAAACAACACAAAGTGCTGAAGAAAACAAGAAAAGAAGCATTAAAATCCTAAATAATCTAGAGAGAATATACAATCCTTCAGTTGCCAAAACAGAACTGTTTTTAAATAGAGAAGAAACATGTCTCTCAGGGGACCAGTAGGAAGCCAGTCCCTGTCTTCCCCAGAGTCCCAGCAGGAGGCCAGTCCTTGTCTTCCCCAGAGTCCCAGCAGGAGGCCAGTCCCTGTCTTGCCCAGAGTCCCAGCAGGAGGCCAGTCCTTGTGCTCCTCAGAGTCCTAATTGGTTTAAATGGCAATAGGATGTCACAGATGTATTTTGGTGTGTGCTCATGGAGAGACTTGTGCACAAGCAGCGCAACCTTAAACAAATATATCTATATCTGTTTTATTGTAAAATGAACAAATTCGGTTTGACTCACAAAAGTTCCTTGTATGAATACGGTAAACTTCACTCTGGTCCACATGTTTCTGTTTCCTCTCTGTGCAGTGGCTCCAGCTGCAGTCTGGCCGCAGGCCTCGAGTCTTTGGGTCTCACCGACATCCGGACTCTGGTCAGACTCATGTGTTTAGCAGCAGCAGGACGAGCCGGACTCTCTACCAGTCCTCCCTCTGGTCCCAACGAGAGGCCCCGCGGAGCAGCTAAGACCAGCAAACCCATCTCCTGCCTGGCCTACCTCAGCACCGCCGTGGGCTGCCTGGCCTCCAACAGCCCTAACGCTGCCAAGCTGCTGGTCCAGCTCTGCACTCAGGTACACACTGGAGACCAGAGAGAGAGACCAGAGAGAGAGACCAGAGAGAGAGACCAGAGGGAGAGACCGGAGAGAGAGACCAGTGAGAGAGAGACCAGAGCACGAGAGAGCGGAGCAAGAGGCCAGAGCATAAAAAAGGAAACTAAAAATAAACACCAGTGGCTAAAGCTAGAGCAGGCTCTGACGCCATCAGCAAACACCAAAACAAACGGCCTTTTTAAAATCCAGCAGCATTAGCCTAGCAGACACCACTGGAAACGGTAAACAACAACAGCAAGATGTACAATAAATGGACAGATAATCAGACGGAGTTTGAGGCATATCAGGACATATTAGCGCACCTCGACGCACTGGGGATTCATCACACTCCGAAACAATGCCTTGAAAAAAAAAACTGAAGCAGGACTGACCGTAAAAAATGAATAATTATTGATTTTGCAGCAATCGAAACTCATGACGTTGAGGGGTCCTAGTCTGCAGTGGAAACAAGGCCACTGAGAGGGCCGATTGAGAGGACGGTTCCTGTAGATGTCCCACCCCCCTCTTTTTACCAGGAGCCCCTGCGGTGGAAAAGCGACTATTGACATGTTGTTTGTGTCTCTTGGTCTAGAACCTGATCTCTGCAGCGACTGGTATGAACTTGACCACTGTGGACGATCCCATCCAGAGAAAGTTTCTTCCCAGTTTCCTGCGAGGAGTTGCAGAGGAGAACAAACTCATCACGTCTCCAAACTTTGTGGTGACTCAGGCACTAGTGGCTCTGCTCGCTGATAAGGGGGCCCGGCTACGACCAGGCTACGACAAGACCGACAATGAAAAAAGAGGTGTGTGCAGATACAGTGGGGCAAAAAAGTATTTAGTCAGCCACCGATTGTGCGAGGTCTGTAATTTTCATCATAGGTACACTTCATATGTGAGACAGAATGTGAAAAAAAATACAGGAATACACATTGTAGGATTTTTAAAGAATTTATTTGTAAATTATGGTGGAAAATAAGTATTTGGTCAAAACAAAAATTCAACTCAATACTTTGTAATATAACCTTTGTTGGCAATAACAGAGGTCAAACGATTACTATAGGTCTTTACCAGGTTTGCACAAACAGTAGCTGGTATTTTGGCCCATTCCTCCATGCAGATCTTCTCGAGAGCAGTGATGTTTTGGGGCTGTCGCCGAGCAACACAGACTTTCAACTCCCACCATCACAAATTTTCAATGGGGTTGAGGTCTGGAGACAGGCTAGGCCACTCTAGAACTTTCAAATGCTTCTTATGCAGCCACTCCTTCGTTGCCCGGGCGGTGTGTTTGGGATCATTGTCATGCTGGAAGACCCAGCCACGTTTGTTACTTTGGTCCCAGCTCTCTGCAGGTCATTCACCAGGTCCCCCCGTATGTTTCTGGGATTTTTGACCAACGTTCTCATGATCATTTTGACCCCACGGGATGAGATCTTGCGTGGAGCCCCAGATCGAGGGAGAATATCAGTGGTCTTGTATGTCTTCCATTTTCTGATAATTGCTCCCACAGTTGATTTGTTCACACCAGGGACGTGCAGTCAGGGGAGGCAGGGGAGGCAGAGCCTCACCTGCCATTATTGGAAACTAATAATTATTTTAGTTTAAATATATAATTTATATCCACTGTCCTATGCTTTTAATGTATATTCGGCACGGTTCCCATCAGTTTTGATCATTTCTGAAGTCAAAATCGCCGAAATCCCGTTATTCCTATTCAAAGAGACGAGGTGAGGCAGCGCTCCTGCGTGCCTCACCCCAGACCGCTCCCTCACAGTGTGTGTGTGTGTGTCTGAGTGCACTCAGCTCGTGCAGTTGATATATCACCGTTTGTTTCAAATATCCTGCTTTAAAAACATTTTTTAAACTCATCTTAGTGTTTAGTAGTGTATTGCACGTATGTGTGTACAATTTATATTTAGTTTAAGTCTTTTGATCGTAGATGAACACACAAGGAAAAAGCTTGGCGTGAGGCAGGCGGTATCTGTGCCTCACCGCTAGGGGTGATAGTGAGCATAAAGTTCATACCAGAGTTGCTAACAAACAATCAGCCCAAAATGCTATTTCTTTTGCTGGAAAATGGATGATTTGAATGAAGATTTTTTTTCTCAATTGGACTTTCAAACAAAGAAAGAATTAATATAGACTGGGAGACCACCACTGGACTTACGAGGTTAGTCCGGCTGCGGGGGAGGAGTTTGTTAATCTGTGTTTTATGTTGAACATTGACAGATACCGGCAAAGTAGTGCTTTTCCGAAAAACACTGATTCAAACACTGCTCAAGAGTTCTGCAACTTGTTTAAATTATTGTTTATGTTCCTCGCGTCTCTCTCTCCTCGCGTCTCTCTCCTCGCGTCTCCGTCTCTCTCTGCTCCTCGCGCTCCTCCGTCTCTCTCTGCTCCTCGCGTCTCCGTCTCTCTGCTCCTCTCTGTCTCTCTCTGCTCCTCTCTCCTCGCGTCTCTCTCTCCTCGCGTCTCCGTCTCTCTCTGCTCCTCGCGTCTCCGTCTCTCTGCTCCTCTCTGTCTCTCTCTGCTCCTCTCTCCTCGCGTCTCTCTCTCCTCGCGTCTCTCGCACCTGCGCTTCTTAAAGATGTTGTTTGATGCGGAGCAGAGTCAGCAGCTAGATTTTGTTGTGAGATTATTAAAAGAAGCTGGTTCTCTTATCTTTACAGTATATAAAGTTTGTGGATGTCATTGCATTGGTGATTAAATGCTATTTTATTTGAATAATGATTGTAAATCTGACTTTTAAAGTCAGTGCCTCCCCAATCACAAACCTCACCGCACGTCCCTGGTTCACACCAAGCTGCTTGCCTATTGTAGATTCACTCTTCCCAGTCTGGTACAGGTCTACAATTATTTTCCTGGTGTCCTTCGACAGCTCTTTGGTCTTGGCCATAGTGGAGTTTGGAGTTTGACTGTTTGAGGCTGTGGACAGGTGTCTTTTATACAGATAACGAGTTCAAACAGGTGCCATTAATACAGGTAACAGATGGAGGACAGAAGAGCTTCTTAAAGAAGAAGTTACAGGTCTGTGAAAGCCAAAGATCTTCCTTGTTTGAAGTGACCAAATACTTATTTTCCACCATAATTTACAAATAAATATTTTTTTCACATTCTGTCTCTCACAGTTGAAGTGTACCTATGATGAAAATTACAGACCTCTGTCATTATTTTAAGTGGGAGAACTTGCACCATCGGTGGCTGACTAAATACTTTTTTGCCCCACTGTACAGGTGTGTCTGTTTCACTGTTTTTAAACCAGTGGGTCTCAAATCGGATCGCATCTATCACCCATTCATGACACTGTTATTTTGGACCATAGAAAGTATATCTCTCTCTGTTCTCTCTCCCTCGGTCTCTCTCTTGTCTCTTTCTGGTATCTCTCTCTGGCTTCTCGCTGGGCTCTCTCTCTGGTCTCTCTCTCTAGTCTCTCTGTTGCCACTTGTCTCTCTCTTCTCTTTCTCTCTGGTCTCTCTCTGGCCCCTCTCTGGTCTCTCTCACTTATTGTGGGTTATTTTTAGAACACATTACTCCTGTGATAAATCAGGGACCAGTGTACATGTATTGCTTTTCACTTGGGATCCACTGCCCAGATTATCTTATCTGATAACAATGTTAATTTTGTTTTTTCATATGGTTTTAGTTCACATATTTCATAAAGCATCTGTTACACTCACAGTACTGTGATAAAGATGTGGTGTGTAATTATTGGCCCATATTTATGGGTGTATATTTTGGGTGTATATTCCAAATACGCAAGATCCAACGTGGGATTTATGAATATGCGAGAATTGCCCAGATCCGAGCATAAGGAATTGTGTGTACCATATTCCATGTTGATAAATGTGGCTGAAAACGAACGTATTTATAAAAGTAACGTCTATAAATATTCAGCAACTGCCTGTTTCACGCCCCGTTTTTGCGGCATAGCTGAATGGAAGAAGGCCAGGAGGACTGTTTGGAGTTCTCTAAAGGCCTGTGACACGCACTGCCCAAGACAGCCCCTGCCAAAGAGCCCGTTTCCACTGATAAGCGCGTTGCCAACCTATCGATAAACTGGTTAGATGCGGAGTACAGGGCAGACCTTTGGAGTCAGCAAGACTACAGTCCATTGGTGCATTTATGGGGTGTGTGAGGCTTTATGCACAAAACTAATAAAACAACTAAATTTCTTTGCCAGATGTTAATGAGGCAAAACAATTAGCCATTGTTTTATGCAGCGCAGGGCCTGCCACAGATTTACGCAGCGCAGGGCCTGCCACAGATTTACGGAGCCACAGATGGCCCATATTTGGGCTGGCCCGTCTGCCTCATACAAAAAACATGTTTGTGAAAAGTGTAAATCTGTTGACAATTGTTCGAGGGGGGCGCGCGTGTCCGCGGGGTACCTGCTGTATGTACTCAAACGGGATTCCGCCACCTCAGCGGTCGCAGTGTTCCGGGGAAGCTGCGGCCGCTTTGTAATGAGCGGTTCCCGTGTCCAGCAGCTCTGAGCTGGACACGGGAACCGCTCACAACACAACATGCGTGTCTTTGCGTAATCTGTGGACCCAATAAATACACCTCTGCAGGAAACAGTCCGCGTCTCCCCTCTCCTCTCGAAGCGACTAAACTCCCTAAATTAAAGCTCAGGAACCTAAATTTTCCATTGCATTAAAAGTTTGTTTGTGCCTAAAAGTAAAATGTTGTGAACAAATCAAACAGATATAGAGCCAGCCAATGGCTGACATTATGCATTTCAGACTTTTTTGACCGATTCTCATCCCTGTAACAAACAATAGTGTTGTCTGTGTCCACCTCCCTCACTCTGAGACATGTTTATTACTCTCTTGTAATGTAGATTATTGCACTTTATTTCAATTGTTGAAACTACATACATCCTGATCCTCTACAGTATTTGCTTCCACAAACTGTATAAACCAGGGGTCGGCAACCTGCGACTCTGGAGCCGCATGCGTCTCTTTAGTGCTCCTCGAGTGGCTCCTGGAGCCTTTTCAAAAATGTCTGAAAATGGAGTATATTAAAATATATATATATATATATATATATATATATATATATATATATATATATATATATATATATATATATATATATAATATATAAAATGGCTATATATATTTTTTTTCTAGTTTGTGGTTTCTGTAGGAAGAAAAACATTCTTAAAGTTTTTAAATGCTGTAATAATGTGCGTAAGTAATATTCAATTTCAACATTTCTGTCAACGTAGTGCGTCATATCCTGTGGCGTGGCCCCGCGCCAGGCGGCTGCTGTTGTAAACAAACCGGCGTGTGCACATGGATCCCAAAGCTAAAAAGAGAAAGAGTCGATAATAAGACTGAACTAAGAACAACAATAAACATTTGTTTACAATCAATGAGGAAGGACTGCTTCATGTTTGTAATGAGAAGTTTTGTTGCAACACGAGGAACAATGAAGCGCTAAACACCGTTCACGGTGATTACGTGAAGTATTAATTCCTCAAAAATTCAGAGCACCTACTTTCAGACTTCGAAAACTTCTGCAAAGACGGTGAAAGAAACGGCCATTAAGGACATTCAGCTCCAGCCAACTTCAGCCTCTGATTGATATGAGCAGACTGTGATGCAGGTGTGTGAACTCTGAGCCAAAAGCAGATTTATTTACTGTATTTCTACAATTGCATGAAGGCAAAAAAATTGAAGTTAAACTTAAAGCAGAGTCATCACGTGGTGCGTCACTCTCCAGGACACGCTGCAGTGAAAATACACATGTGATAATCATGAATGCTTATTATGTATTTGTAGCCTTTACTTTATCATTTAGATATTAGGCTAATATAGCTAATACAGCTTCAGCCTGTGTTACCTTCATATAAGCCTTATACAAGGCTCCAGACAGATGTTGTTTTTAGTTTTTTTGTCAAATATGGCTCTTTGAATCTTTCGAGTTGCTGACCCCTGGTATAAAGAAACTAAAAAACGTCAAATAACATGCCTGGGCCGCCAAGAAGGCAAAAATGCAGATGGGTCACACACAAGTAAGTAAAGTGTCTTTGTATAGCGCGTTTCACAGACCAGGATCACAAAGCACTGCACATTTAAAAAACATACAGATAAAAATAAGTAAGTAGTATGTAATCTTTATTTATATACCACCTTTCACAGACCAGAGTCACAAAGCGGTTTACAATTGTTGTTTTTGGGCATGGGCTCCACAGATGGGAGCGGGGTTGCCAGTACAGGAGGAGCATGCCAGACCTATTGTTCATATTTTTAGTGGTAGGGGAAACCGGAGTACCCGGAGGAAACCTACGCAGACACGGGGAGAACATGCAAACTCCACTCAGAAAGGCCCTGGTCCGACCGGGAATCAAACCCAGGACCTTCTTGCTAAGAGGCGAGAGTGCTATCCACTCAGCCACCGTGCCGCCCATACAATAATAACACACATGCAAGTCGGATTTAAAAATGAAGAAACAGGAGAGGGTCCTCCTCATCATGAACTGAGATTTATTCGAAGTTTGCGTGTTTCCTGCTGCTGCTCAAATTCAAATTTCGACATTTGATGCTCAATGGAAACGCAGCTTATAATTTTGCCAGAGTGAGAATATGTTTATTGCTGTCCAAATCTTGAATTTCATGCATGTTTTTTGCGTGTTGTGATGAAGGTTGAGATGGGTGTACATTTACGGCTCCTTCTGACTCTAGTGTATATTTTGTGTGTACCATATTCCATGTTGATAAATGCCAAAACGTTTTTTTTTTTTTCGTACGCCTCATTTACATCCAGATTTGGCCGTACGCAAGTTTCATAAATGTGGGCCATTGAGTCTATGAGACAAAGACCAATTGAAATTGTACCTTGTTCTTTTCTACAGTACTATGGGTGTGTGTTTTTGTTGAAATTTGATTTGCTTATTCCCCTCACTTATTCTCATCTTTCACCTCTTGTCCCGTCTGATCAGGTCTAATCACGCACTTGTATGCCCACCCTTCCTATAACCCTCCCGCTGTAGGCCCCCTGGAGCTGGCCAATGCTCTGGCGGCCTGTTGCTTGTCCGCGCGCCTGTCATCGCAGCACCGGCAGTGGGCGGCGCAGCAGTTGGTGCGCACGCTCGCCGCACACGACCGTGACAACAGCCACAACCGTCCGCAGACATACGCCGACATGGCAGGAGACCTGAGGAAGTGCTCATGCATCAAACTCGAGGCCCACCAGAGCCGGGTGAGCCTTACCTCAGTCATTTGGGGCTTAGGTCACTAGAGCATGTGCTCCTCCTCTCACAAATGATCACATGTGGTCCTCCTCCTCGCACAGATGATCACATCTGCTCCTCCTCCACTCACAGATGGTCACACCTACTCCTCCCCTCACAGATGATTACATCTGCTTCTCCTCGTTGTCCTTGTTCTCTCTGTACACAGATGATCACATGTGCTCCTCATTTTCCTACCCTCACAGATTATTACATGTGGTCCTTCTCCTCCTCTCCTCTCACAGGTCATCACATGTGGCTGGTCCAGTAGAAAAGGGCAGTTGGCGACCAGTGGAAACGATGGCACGGTGCGACTGTGGACTGTGACTAAGAACCAGTACACACTGCAGCAGACCTGCATCTTCACCAAGAGGTGAGCCTATACTGACCACCTCCCAATGTCTGACCTCTGACCCTGTAACCATGTGCATATGTTGCAGTGATGGGTCCTCTGAGGAGGGGATGTCCGGTCTGGGATCCCCCAGTGACCCTTCTCTGTCCCCTCTGGCCTGGAGTGTCACTGGGAGGTACCTGGCTTCGGCTATGGACAAACTGGTCAACATCTGGCAAGTTAATGGTAAATTTTATACACTAAAGACCAGTGTTCTTGACCTGGGGAGACCATAGAGAGAGTGAGACGACAGAGTGAGACGACAGTTAGACAGAGTGAGACGCCAGAGAGTGAGTGTCCCTGGTGTGACTTTTGTGTAGTTTGAACCTTTTCCCCCTGAGCCACGTGTGAGCAAAAGGGTGTTCAGTGGGAGTTTCCCTTTGACACTTGTATGGGGACTCCTTCTTCATCTCTACTTTATAATGTGGTTGTAGGGGGGAAGGGCCTCCTGGATGTGCAGCCTCACTGGGTCTCTGCGCTTGCTTGGCCGCGAGAGGAGGTCGAGTCTCTGTGGTGTGGAGAGCCCAAAGATCTGCTGCTGGTGGGCCGCATGGATGGGACCCTGGGTCTGATCGAAGTCCTGGACTCCTCTATGCACCGAACTGAGCTGGAGCACTGCTACAGAAAAGACGGTACAACCCTGAAGCTACGTCCCCCAGCTTTTAAAGCTGTGTTATTTATCAGATTAATTGGCTATTAGCAGTAAAACCACATTGGAATAAAAGTGCAAAAGTACCCCAATATGCACCAGACAAGTACATGAGAAAAACAAGCTAAATAAGTACAGGAATAAAACAAGCTAAAAAGTACAGGAAACAATTGTTACTGTGAAACCACAGCTTCATTAAAGAGCGACTAAACACCTGTGACCAGCCTTACTCCGCCCACATGAACGTATGAACATTTTCTCTAAAAAAGGTGTTGCTCGGAGAACCAGGGGACGAGAAGGGGTGCTGGGCGTTGTCTGGGCTGTGACAGCTCGCTTGTCACACACACAAATAACAGACAGTTGTCATTGCTGCTTAAAGCCATAGTTTACACACTAGAAAGTCTCCTTCCACTCTTTTTTTACACTCTAAGATAATTGTAGAGCTACAGCTTCACACTTGAACATAAGCCACAGAATTATCTCAGCAGTAGTGGCTGTCAACTGATGTAATTTAATATTGATCCACGAGATGTCGCCAGAATACTCCGACCTGCTACTGGGGCGTGTGAGAGTTGAATGGGTTTTATACCACTGGCGCAGAGAGACGCACGTCACACCGTCCCAACTGACATCACACAGTACTCCAGAGCCAATGGAGAGTGCAGGCTCAAAATTCAAATGTAGTGCCACCAAAAAGTTAGAGAGGGTGCCACAGAGATGGTTTTAGGCTCAAAAGTGTCAAAAAAAAATGACTAGGACATGTTGAGAGCACAATAAGAAACATATGTATGGAGTTTATAAGTCAGAAAAAGTTGATTTGGTGTTCAGTTGTCCTTTAATAACAAGTGCAAGTGAAATTGTAAGTACTTTGTTCAAACTGATAACAGCTAGAACAGGAGAGTGTTCACTGTTAGTGGTCTAGCTAGAAGGACTGATGATCCAGGACACTCTAACGTTCTACAACATGTATGGATATTTATCAACATTCATGGACTATGGTCCAACTCCCCCTATGAACCAATACCTATGTGTTCTATATTTTTTTGTGTTTGAACTGTTTGATTCTCTTATCTGAGATTTCAACGGTTTTATTAAGTCTTCTGAGATGACTACTGTTGTGATTTAGGGCTATAGGAGAAAAAAATTAATTGAATTGAATTGTGTCATAACGAGATGTCCTGCATTTCAGCAAACTATATCTTTTGCCAGAGCGAAGAACATCGCTTTTTCAGGTTGGCCAAAAGAGTCATTGATTATATCAAGAGCTCATTAATTAACCCATAAGGCCTGAGACACCTGGTAAAACATACCTGTAAAACCTATGGCTGACTTTGGAATCACCCTCTAAAACCTGAAGTTTTCCTGAAATTCAACGTCTACTAAATGATTGATATCTCAGCCTCTGCTGCAGATAGAAACATAATTCCAAAACTATTTGAGAGCTGACACCTATGGCCTCCAGTGAGCATGGAGAGTATTATTATAAACCTTCAGTAGAATAATAAAAATAAATATACAACTTCCACACAGGAAAGGTAATAAAACAACCAAAAATAATGTAAGAATAACACATGTTTCTCAATACAATAAGTCAACAAGAGTTTGGAAATAAACTGGCACTAAATATGTGAAAAAGAAAATAAAATAAAACTCTCAGCCCAAAAAGTCAAATAATGACTGACAGGGACAACGTTTTACTTTTGTGCACAAATAACGCGGACAGAACACACACGCGTGTTTGGCGCAACGCATTATGGGAGATCATCCACTGCGCAGAACCAGGAGGACCAGACGATGCCCAAATACAGGGGCGAGTTTCCCATGGATCTTTGCGAGTTCCAGGCGACTTCCGCTAATCTTTCAGCCCCATGCCGTCACAAAGCGCCACTGAGCACAACCATTCATTTGAATAGGGCGCCATCTTGGATCGCCGGGGCTTGGAAACAGCACTCCCGGCTTGAGAGGTAGAAATGCGGGAATGCATTCCCGGCCTCAATGGGTTAAGCTCCTGCACAGCCAGCTCAGAGCTTTTTCTTTGCAAACCAGAGAACCTTCTTTAGGGCTCTCTTTTCTTTTGCTATGATGTTGCCAAGTCATACAGTTACAGAACCGACCAGTGCAGCAATAGGAGTTAAAGAAGCTATACCCAATTTTTTTCTAATGAGTTCATAAAAATGCTTATTACTACATACAAGTTGTATTATAAACCGTAATTTGATTGATAACTTGAGCTCATTGATTCAGCTGTGTATGAACTCAGGCCGTATAAAAGTGCTGAGTAGAGACTTAGTGGGCCGCTCATCCTGCTCCACTCACAGAACAAGGCAGCGTTGCTAAAAACAGTAGCATGTTAGGAGAATTGGCTATAACAATCAATCAATCAATCAATCCTTTATTGTCTCACAGATGGAGAAATTCAGTTCGATGAAAATAACATATTTCCACGCTCCTTATGACAGTTATTCAACTGCAGAGATTTATATGTTTCTCTGTTGAAACATATATTTCAACTGACATAATTGGATGGAAACAGTAGATGCGGGAAAGCATGCAGATCTTTTTAAAGGGACATTGTCACTCTGACGCACCTCGTCCAATATGGCGTGTCAGAGGGGGAGTGTGGGTGGGGGAGGTGGAGGGGAAGACCACCGTAGACTGAAGGAGAGAGAGACAGACATGTAGAGGGAGGGGTGAGCCAAACAACTGGTATACTGAGGGAGTCTGTGAATTATGAGAGAGAGTCCATCTTTCGGCCTTGGGTAGTGGAATATGAAGGTCAGTAGATAAGAGCGGTGCCTGCAGACATGGAGACAAAACAACACACATATGCCTTTGGGAGAATTTGTAAAGCACTTTAGCTGGTCAAATCAGGCAGTGTAACTTTAAAGCCAATTAAGTCCAAATTAAAAACTGGAACTGGATCCCTCTGTCCACAGTTCTCCAGAGTTGACCACGTCAGTGTGAGGAGCCGCCATGAGGCCCAAGTCCATCAATCAATCCCTCCAAACGCTTATGTCCTTCCATCAATCTCATTCCCAGATCTTTAAGGGAATGTTCGATCTGTATCACACACCTCTGTGTCCCCACAGGGCTCTCGACCTCGACCAGCTCTTGAAAATTCTCCTTGTTTTCCATGGAAATCTGCTCGTAAATCTTCTGAGTAGATAGCCCTCCAACTTTGCGGTAGATCAGGCCAACTCCAAATCCAATCAGGAGGAACCCTGCTACCATAAATCCAAAAATGTATATATCCTCAATGTCTTCACTTGAGGATATATACAACTGCCACTTCTGCCAGTTGTCAAAAACTTACCCAGCAGCCGCCGTACCATCCGGACAGACGGCATCTCCAGAACCGCCTTTACGCGATGAAAAAATAGTATCAATTGCATTGAGGGACCAGTTGATTAATTTCATCATTTTCAAGTTGCACACAGGCAGAACTCTAGGAAAAAAGACAGTCAGGGCAAGCAGAGCAGGAGCAGTAGGAGACACGTCTGACCTCGGCAAGAGCAGGAGGAGAACTCCTCTTGCTGTAACTGCATACACAGCAAAACAGCCCGAACGCTACAATAGTGAGGAAGAGAAGAGGGAACTAAAGCGAGAAAATGATCAAAGAAGAAACCAAGCCTGGGTAAACATACAGTGGGGCAAAAAAATATTTAGTCAGCCACCGATTGTGCAAGTTCTCCCACCTATAATAATTTTCATCATAGGTACACTTCAACTGTAAATTATGGTGGAAAATAAGAATTTGGTCAATAACAAAAATTCAACTCCATACTTTGTAATATAACCTTTGTTGGCAATAACAGAGGTCAAACGATTACTATAGGTCTTTACCAGGTTTGCACACACAGCAGCTGGTATTTTGGCCCATTCCTCCATGCGGATCTTCTCGAGAGCAGTGATGTTTTGGGGCTGTCGCCGAGCAACAATGGGGGGTTTCAATGGGGTTGAGGTCTGGAGACTGGCTAGGCCACTCCAGGACTTTCAAATGCTTCATACGGAGCTACTCCTTCGTTACCCGGGCGGTGTGTTTGGGATCATTGTCATGCTGGAAGACCCAGCCACGTTTCATCTTCAAAGCTCCTGTCCCCTTAGCAGAAAAACAGCCCCAAAAATATGACGTTTCCACCCCCATGCTTCACAGTAAGTATGGTGTTCTTGGGATGCAACACGACGAGTTGAGTTTATACCAAACAGTTCTACTTTGGTATACTTTGGTACTTTCTATTTTGAGGGGCGACAGTAGCTCAGTTGGTAGAGCATTGGCCTTTGGGCCTGGAGGTCGTGAGTTCGATTCCCACCATGGGACCTACTCCAACTGCTCCCACTGATGACTGCTGTCGTTGTGTCCTTGGGCAAGACACTTAACCCCACGTTGCCTGAAGCCCCCGCTGAAAGATCAAGGCTGTTTCACAAATGACGGAGCAGCCATCTTCCTGTGGACTCACCCCCTGCAGAAGATCAGCGAGGGACTGGTGCTATGAGCGTTGGGTGGCAGCTCTCATTGCCACCCCCCCGACCCAGAAATGGACAAAGGGGTTGAAAATGAAATGAAAAAAATGAAATGAAATGAAATGAAATGAGTTCTACTTTGGTTTCATCTGACCACATGACATTCTCCCAATCCTCTGCTGTATCATCCATGTTCTCTGGCAAACTTCAGACGGGCCTGGACCAGGGACGTAGGCAGAAATGTTGAATAGGGCGGGCCTGGAGAAAAGTGGGAAGGCCAACTTTTGCCTAAGGAAAAATCAAAAGGATATCCAATAATACCTAGCAGACGTGCCTCCTCGGTTTGATAGCTTTTAGTGAACAGCATAGACTGAGGTGGATAGGCGCTAATTAGCTCAAGTATACCCATTATTATATTTAGTCAAAATAATATACATATCGCATTATAAAACAAATCACATAAATGTATTATCTTAATAGTAAAATTACCACAAAACCACCTTTATTTTAGGCCTTTGAGCTGATCTGAATCTTAACATTATTGAAAAGATCATCACTAACAATAAAACCACAGCAAAGTGATGGAGGCACTTTGGACAAAGAGAGACGTAAGCAGGACTCCTGTTCTTCAGACTCAAGTCTCCCCTCATGTGTGTGTGTGTGCGTGTGCGTATGTGTAGCTCCACGCACACACCACAGCAGCTAGTGTAGCGCCTGTGAGACTGCTCGCGAGTCCGCGGCCAGACCAGGTGCAGTTCACGGTGTGCAGAGTGAGGTTGGTCCTAGCTCTGTTCTGGATCAAACGCAGCTTCAGACTTCTGCGTTGGGCACCTCTCCCGCACTCGCAGACAGTGTTCCTCATCGTCACAGACAGAGAGCTCTGACTCTGACTTTGAGTGGGGCCTGACCGCGCAGATTCACTGCGCTCCATACACTGTAGAAACACGCGGCTGCGTCGTTTGTGCGGCTCAGGACGCTGTTATTATTTTGTGCAGGACAGAGTTCTCTGTGCGCTGAGACCATGGATGTTTTATAATAAGACCCCAAAAGAACAGCGCGATTGCGCACGCACGCATCTGGGAACAGCCCATCAGTGACATTGCAGAAGCAAAAAAAATTTCAATATAGAAGACAAGAGTCTTGACTGTCACACAGAGTGGAGGAACACTGGAAGTATTGTTTCAGCCTTTAAACCCCCTGTTTCTCAAATGGAGTCTGTTATGTCTCTGATTTTCTCTGATTACTCACATTTTACAAGGCTCAGGGGAAACGCGTGTCTTGACACTGGCTACACGGCTTCACTGATCACTCTTCAGAAAGGGCTCCCAGACGGACTTTACTGAAAGTAAACAGTAGCTACTCGTAGAGTTTGGCGCCTCGCTATTTTAAGTGCAGGTGGAAGACAGCCCATCACAGCAGAGAGATGAGAGTCACGTGCTGCTGCTGCTGTGGAGGCAAGGAGGAGGCGCGGCGTGTGAACGTCTAATCATTTATGAAAACATTTTTAAAGGCTTTGGTTTGAATGTCAATGTTAAGCATTTTTTTGAAAAGTGAACAAAAGTATAAATCATAAAAAAAAATTGTGAGAAAAATCATGCAAGCTTTCTCAGGGAGGGCCAGGTCCTGGTCCAATCAAAAAAGTGGGCGGGCCTGGGACCACCCTGGCCCTAATGTGCCTACGTCACTGGCCTGGACATGCACTGGCTTCAGCAGGGGGACACGTCTGGCACTGCAGGATTTGATTCCCTGTCGTCGTAGTGTGTTACTGATGGTAACCTTTGTTACTTTGGTCCCAGCTCTCTGCAGGTCATTCACCAGGTTACCCTGTGTGGTTCTGGGATTTTTGATCAACGTTCTCATGATCTTTTTGACCCCACGGGATGAGATCTTGCGTGGAGCCCCAGATTGATGGAGATTATCAGTGGCCTTGTATGTCTTCCATTTTCTGATAATTGCTCCCACAGTTGATTTGTTCACACCAAGCTGCTTGCCTATTATAGATTCACTCTTCCCAGTCTGGTGCAGGTCTACAATTCTTTTCCTGGTGTCCTTCGACAGCTCTTTGGTCTTGGCCATAGTGGAGTTTGGAGTCTGACTGTTTGAGGCTGTGGACAGGTGTCTTTTATACAGATAACGAGTTCAAACAGGTGCTATTAATACAGGTAACGAGTGGAGGACAGAAGAGCTTCTTAAAGAAGAAGTTACAGGTCTGTGAGAGCCAGAGATCTTCCTTGTGAAGTGACCAAATACTTATTTTCCACCATAATTTACCAATAAATTCTTTAAAAATCCAATCCTTTTTTTTCACATTCTGTCTCTCACAGTTGAAGTGTACCTATGATGAAAATTACAGACGTCTGTCATTATTTTAAGTGGGAGAACTTGCACAATCTGTGGCTGACTAAATACTTTTTTGCCCCACTGTAGCTAGCTTACATCGTATCCTCTGGAGAGACTTGTCTATGGGAGAGACCTGCGGGACCGCCTCGGACTATCTATGCTCGGACTATCTATGCTCGGACCACATAGAACTAACCAACTTGAAGGCTCCGCTTAGTGGAAATGAGAAGCCTCTGAGCAAGTTGGGAGGCGGTGCTAAACATTCAAACCTTGCAGAAACGGGTATAGCTCCTTTAAGTAGAATCTTAGAATTTAAATCCAATCCATTCATAACATAAAAAATACATACACAAATATACAATTACAACATACAAAACAATGGCAAAAAAAAACACAATTTACAGCAAACAAAAAAATCAATTGAAAATCAATGCAAAGCCAATGAGAACAAGTGAGTCTTAAGACAAGACTTAAAAACAGGAAGTGACTCAGACAGTCTCACACACAGGGGCAGCTCATTCCATAATTTAGGACCAACAACCGAAAAAGCTCAATCTCCTCCGAGTTTCCGTTAAGTCGGAGGAACCCAGAGCAGAGCCTGATATGCCGACCTAAGAGAGAACGTGATGGAGCGTATGACGTCAGTAGGTCAGACAGATATGGCCATTCAGGCATTTATAGACAAACAAAAGAACTTTAAAATCAATCCGGTAGCTAACAGGAAGCCAATGAAGGGACGACAGGACCGGAGAGATATGCTCATACTTCCGAGTTCCTGTTAACAGACGTGCCGCAGCGTTCTGTACCAGCTGCAGACGAGCAAGTGAGGACTGGCTGATACCTGTGTACAAGGCGTTACAATAGTCCAGCCGAGTCGAAACAAAAGCGTGAATCAAAATTTCAAAATTTTGCCTTGAAAGGGAGGACTTTATTTTACCAAGTTGCCTTAAATGGAAGAAACTGGACTTCACTACTGCACTTATTTGTTTATCAAATTTACAATCAGCATCCATTTTCAGGTTTGAAACTATGGGCTTAACAAATTGTGTTAGAGGTCTCTGCTGCCATTGCTGCAATTTGTAGTAAATTCTCTAAGTTTCCCAGAAAGAAGAGACGCTGATGAACTTTCTGGTTTGTATTTTTGTCTTCACTGAACTTTTTGGATTTTTGTTTTGTAAGAGGATTCATCTTTATCACTGATGAGACCAACGATGGTGTTTTCATCAACATATTTCATGATCAGGTGTCAGAGGAAGACACACAGTCACAAGTGTACAATGTAAAAAGCAAAGGACTCAAAATATTTCCTTGAGGGGGTCCGGTGCTCACAGAAACAACATCTGACCAAACCAAGGGATGAGTTATTTTGAACTGAAGTCCAACACAAGCCTCTTAAATGTCTTAATTACAATAGACGTGAGGGCTACAGGACGTTATTGAAACATTTCACAGGAGTTTTCTTTGTAACTGGGATTAGCAAGGGATTAGCAAGTTTATCTGGTTTGTAAGGTGGCATTGTGACCACCAGGGGGCATCGGTAAGAATGCACTTCTTAGAGATGATCCAGTTTGGTTTATTAACCTCTTTACATGCACCGGCGAGCCGTTTTTATTTTTAAAATATCCTGCTGGCAGTAGCAGATGTATTTTGAACACCAAACCCCAAAAGCTGTATGTCATTTTAAAGCTTATTTTCTTATCTACATTTATATACAAGTGTAAACTACATCAGACTTTGCATTCCAAAGATATAACATATAATATGAGCCCAAAATAAATCACTTCAGAAAAAGTTTTTTACCTTTGGGCTTGTGCTGCATAAATAAATCAGCTCTCCGGCCAGCTTCCTATGGCTCTTTTTCTCTGGAACAGTCCAATTAAAAATAGTATCTACTTGTGTTTCCCAAAAAAATAGTATCCACGTGTTAAAATGAACCTTCCATGAATCTCTACGAGCTGTTTTAGGTCTGTAACATCTCCCGGTAGTACTGCTAGCGGCTGCTCGTTGCGCATAGGTGACCTGAGCTTTGTTATCTCCAGACTGCTTTGCATCTACTTCCTGGCCGTTTGATTGACATGTCCGTGTAGCCAATGAGGAAAGCTTTCTATTAAGAGGTGGGACAATGGTGTACTGTTTTATTTTGTGCCTGTAGAATTGTGCGTAATGGCAGCCAAAAGACGCTCAAAGCCGCAATAATTTTACGCTCATAAAAAATTTAATTAGTAACTTATAAGTACCAATAATAAAAAATATGGTTTTTATGATGATGAAATGTCAGTAAAGCATTTTGGCGCTACTTGATGAAAAGGAGAAACTGCATAAAAACCATACAACTTAGAAGTCTGAAACTTTATACAGTTGTTGTCAACAACACAATGACTATAGGGTTTGAATATTCTGAACTTACAATGAAGTATGCCTTTTTTAGGGCCTTTAGAAATTGAACATTTTAGGCTAAAAAAATTGTTTTTTTAGCCTAAAATGAGGTGGGTGTTAAGAGGTTAAAGTTCTTAGTTGCAACACTGATTTACAGCAGTTATCTATATCTACGTGGTGTGTGTGTGTGTGTGGTCTTGCAATTACAGAAAGAAAGACTAAATTAGAATGAGCTACTTAAACAAACACATTATGTACACGAGAATAGCACACCATTAACATTTAGCACACAGCAGTTAGCATATTAGCTCTTAGCAGCACTTAAAACAAAGGAACATACATTCAACTGTGCCTAAAAAATATACCTTGTAGTTCACTCATGTGATAATGTGATAATAGTGTACAAGAAAGCAGGGTTCATTTCTGTGACTTCAGTCCAACCACTTCTCCCTTTTTCATAACGCACACGGAGCACAACCACGAGGTCCGAAAAACACTCTGCAAATGATAGTGCTCTCAATGCAAAAAATACAAACTTCTGATTGGCCCGAATTAGCTGTCAATCAACCTGGAACATAATAACTTGCGATTGGCTAATCCACATGTCAATCAACTGAAACACCAAGGAGGGCCGTTCTTCGTCACACATTACAGTTCTTGGTGCTTGCTCGGAGCAATCGGGTAAGTCAGGAGGTTCAAGGCGGCAGTAAAAATTATTACTCTCATTTGGCAGAGCTTGGCCAACAAATCAAATTTTCCAATTGCTTAGTTTTCGGCATGTGATGGCTTCTGTTCTTCTCTCTGTTTAATACTCCAGCTTTAAACATGTGTTATTTATGAGAATAAAGTGATGGAACATGCTTTGAACATGTTGTGTGATTTTGGGGTCCTGTGTCCAGTGGCGGTGATGCAGATTGCCTGGTGCAGTGAGGATAAGCCGTTTGCCGTTGGGTACGCCGATGGGAAGCTGCTCATTGGGTCCAAAGAGCCTCTGGAGAAAGAAGCCATCGTGGTCATCGACGCTCATAAGGTGAAAATAGAGAGAGATCATTTACAACATCATATAATCGCTAGTATAACATTACAGTAACCTTTATTTGTTTACTTTTGAATGTGCTGGATACGGCAGCAAGTCCTAAGTACTGTAGCTCTGAAAAGGTTGTTGTTTTGTGTTTTACAATTGTTATTTTTCTGTATTTTTTTCTACCTGAGATGTTGCTGCTGTACAGTTTTCATGGTTTTGCACTGGTCCAGACTGGAGCAGAGAGGATTCAACCAAGAGAGGATCCGAACCAAGCAGATCTGGCAAAAAAAATCACTGGAGGAATGCATTTTACTTTGGACTAGAGCAGAGAAAATAGTCCGAACCAAGCAGCTACTCCCTCTCTGCTGCTGTGACCTGTCCTGCTCCACCCCCAGCGGCTACTCCCCCTCTGCTGCTCTGACCTAAAGTCCTGTTGCATTTTAGTATTACTATTGTTAGATTTTTAGAATGATCTTTTTTTTCTTTTTTTTGTGTGGATGAATGTTGCTGCTTCTGGACACCTGAATTTCTTCTACGTGGATCAATAAAGTATCTATCTTATCTATTTAAAGGACTCTCTCTGGGTTTTCTCTCTGGTCTCTCACTCTCACTCTGGTCTCTCTCTGCTGTCACTCTCACTGGTCACTCTCTATTTCGTACCCCTCTGGGATAAATTATGTTGTGAGGGGTTACACAGCCTTCAAACATACAGCTGCTTTGTCAAGGATGAGTCAGTGTCTACGTTGTCAAAGAGGGTCGGCCGTGTGAAGCAGTTTGCCCGAAGCTGGTAGACGCGGCCCCGGGAAAGAGCGTAAGAAAAGTGGCCATAACTGGGACCGTGCAATCACCAACAGGACTGTAACTTCTAAACTGGTGAGTGTATTTGCCACACCTTTGACCCTGGCAGTAGAAGCCGATACACTTTTGCTTATCTTGGCAGATAAAACTTGACCACACAACATACAGTGTAGAAAGATCAGCTCTGTTCAGAATCGCTAACAGCTCCGTTTCATGCACCATCGCAGAGTGCAATGACTTTCGTGCATGTAACGCACCTGACTTTGGCCAGCTGGTACATAGAGCGTCGGTACTTACGAAGCGCGCAGGGCTGGAGGAATGCATGTTGGTAGTGCCGGACCTTAGCGGGTTCTGGGAGCCGCCGTGCGGGAGCCGCGGGAGCCGCAGGTGCGGTTATCAACCGAAAAAACTGTATCATGCCTTTACAATGTGTCATATAATGCGGCGCCAAACTCAGGGCTGCGCGGGACACAGAAAATCAGACTCTGCAACGTCGGGGCTGTAGTGGACTCACTACTGCAAACCTGTGATATCTTATGTATTCAAGAGACTTTCTAGCCAGAGTCAGATCTGGATAAACCAATAACGCTGTGCATGTGGACTTCCATGGGGCAGGGAATCCACACTACAGATCTGAGCACTAAGCTACATAAAGGCAGAATTTACAGCGGATTTGCTGTACTTTGGCCACACGAAATATTTTCTGAGGTACTGTGCTCATGTGGGAGTTGACTGGGCCAATGGGCTCAGGTTCTAGTGTAGTTCGTGGGAAGTTTCTCATTCTGAAATAAATACTCCTTATTAGTGTGGCTAATCATGAGGATGAATAACTAAATTGTCTGGCTGTTGATTAATGGCATTATTTTATTCAAGACCTTAACTGCCACACTGTACTTTGTAGTTGGGGACATGAAAGCTGATGATTATGATGAGAAAATCTCTATTTGCCAATCATTTATAATAGCAAATTTGTGTTGAGAATCCGCATAGATCTTTCATATGGCTCTTCTCTCCCAAGCGATAGCTTTCTACATATGTTAGTGAACTCCTGGCACTCAACATCCTGGCTTGACCATTGTAATAAGGCACCAGTGATGCTCAACGCAGTTATTGATAGCAAGCAGATCAGATATGATTTGGCTAACATCTTACCACATGCCACTTGTTATTAAATTGTAACCGGGTAGTGTTCCCTTTGATTACTCTTTAGGCCCGTCTGTTATATTACGAGAGAGTGGACTGGTCCTACCAGCTTACTTGTGAGGACATCTGTGCATATAATCGAGAACACATTTTAATCTTGGTACATATTGATCTGCCGAGGGATGCTATTTTATGCCGGTGGATATGAACATAACAATCATGAACATTCAACCCAAGCCGGGATAGGTTTTATTGTAAAATTCTGAAGCCCTTATAAGTTCTGGGAAACCCTGTCAAAACAGAAAACTCTCCCCCTGATGAAAGCCGGTATGAATAGGCACGTAGGTGAGGCTCATGGCTGAGGCCCTGCGCATTCAAAACCCCCCCCCCCATTTGGTTTGGGATGCAGGAGAGCAGGAGTGACCTCTCTGTTTGCAAACAAGAAATAAGCAAAATGCAAGATCCAAAAACAGTCTGAGGTACATAAAAAAGAATGAACAGCGTCTTAGGGCTGAATCTCTAGGCATCTAAGCTCCAAGACAAACACCTGCAGTGACTTTTGGAAGTAGATAAGAATAAGAGTAACAGCAACCCTCCCTCCGCATCGGTTGTGGAAGGAGGGTGGCTCACAAAATATTTGACAATTATGGAAAGAATTTTACTTTGATCTCTTAAATTGTATAAGGGAACAGCATCTCTCCCATTTGTAGTTCTATTTTATAACAATGCAGTGTTCAATAGTAACGCGCCACAAGAGAGGTTTTTTAATGTTTGTCCGACAACTCAAAAAGTAAAAAGTCATGAGGCGACAGATAATATCACATCTGAACACTCAAATTTGCAAGTAGAATACTGAACCACTCTGCTGGCCCTGTGTTTCACTGGATTTCATGGTACAAAGGTAGTCTGCCTGAATCACTTCCCTGTCAGTTCTCTCTGCTGGTCCTGTTATTAAAGAACAAAGCAGGAGACAACTGAACTAATCACAGCTAACTTATCGTCCAATAGCTTGGCTAAGCATCGTTGTCCAAAGTTCATTGAGACTGAGTAATTTAAATAGACTTGAACCTTTTTTAAGTACAACTTTTAAGACCAGTTTGTTCTATAAATTCTGGCCATGGGTACAGACCCTTGTATTTTGTAAACTGAAGGAACTTTAGTATAAATATCATTGTCAGGGCTCCTACAAAAAGTTTGTGGTGTTTTTCTAGATGCCTCCAAGGCTTTTTGACATAATTTATCAGAGAAATTGTTTTTGAAACTGTCAAAGCGTGGAGTTCCTGGGAACAGATCAACTGCTTATTTTTTGGTAATCGTACAGACCCATGCAGGTGAAATGGGGGAGGCTCTTACTGACAACCTTCAGAGTCTCTAATTGGGTTCGTCATGAGGGATTCCTCTTCTCCATTTTGTTTTAATGTGTACAATGGATACCTGTCGTGCACCAGAACACCTGTAACCACAGCTGCAGTGTGGTTACAGTCAGATATAATCACCTCAGAACAGCAGACATCTGGTGGTGTTCAGGCTCCCAGCAGTCTGGTCTTCAAGCAAACTACTTAATGTGTGCTCTCATATGGATTTGGATCATAATATCAACTATAACGCTGCAAAAAGCCTGGTAATGATTGCGCGTACAAAGATGAGCATTGAATAATGTTTTCCCTGATTTTATCCTTACGGAAACATTTTGGAATCTGCAGAGAGTGAAATACCTCGGTCTCTACATCACCTAGTGACCTTTCTGATGACAAGGACATGCACAGCAGCTGTGTCAGTTATATGGCCAATTCAAATATGCTGGCGACGAAGTTTAGTAATGTGCTCTCCTGAGGTAAAAGGTAACTCTTTTTAAATCTTTACTGCTCACGCTATGTACACTGCTTAACCTTTGGAAGAGTTTTAAAAGTCCAGTTTTGCAGAAACACACTGTGGGCCTATAAACAACACATTGAGGCTGCTGCTTGAAGGTTCCTCGGCGCACTCAGCACGCAAGTGAGATGTTTGCTTAACTGTGTTGTCGATCAATGTCTGCATCTCTTCGAAAATGTTCAGTTCAGATTTATGTGTCGTCTGAGGAACTCTATTAATGGAATGTTAAACTCTTCGTCAGCCCCGAGTTCAGCTCACTGCTGTTTCACCTCCAAATTTATGTGACTTACTGGAGGTATTGCCTTATACTGTTTACAGCTGTAATGTTCTCTTTTGTTTTGTTTTATTGTATATATTTTTTCTTTGGTTTTTAACATGTACCGTGTTGTCTTGTGTCCTTAATATTTATTAAATCTTTATTAAGGACACAATACAAACACGGTCCATAGTTAAATAACCAAAAGAAAAAATATATACAAGAAACCAAAACAAAAAGAGAACATTACAGCTGCTGAAACATATAAAGTCAAAACCTCCATTAAGTACCATAATTTGGAGGTGAACAGCATGAGCAGAACTCGGGGCTGACGATAGTCCTTAACAATCCCATTAATAGAGTTCCTCATACGACACAAAAATCTGAACTGCACATTTTCGAGATATGCAGAACAAGATCGAACACCACAGAAAGCAAACATCTCAACTTGCGCTGCTGTGCCGAGGACATTCAGCAGCAGCCTCAAGGAAGTTGTTATAGCCACAGTTGAGTTTCTGCAAACTGGACTTTTTAAAACTCTTCCAAAGTAAGCAGTGTACATAGGTGAGCAGTAAGATTTAAAAAGTAGATTTACCTTTACCTCAGAGAAGCAACATACTAAACTTACTAACCCCCGCAGCAATATTGATTGGCCATATAACTGACACAGCTGCCTGTGCATGTCCTTGTCATCAGAAAGGTCACTGGTGATGTAGTGACCGTGGTAATTTCACCTCATCTGCAGATTCCAAAGGTTCCGAAAGGAAAAAATCAGTGAAAACATAATTTTCTGGCATCTTTATGTACGCGCATCATTACCCAGGGTTTTTTTTTTTTTGGCAGCGTTATATTTGCATATTAATGATCCAAACCAAAATTGAGAGCAAACATTAAGTAGTTGCTGAAGACCAGCACTGCAGGGACTGCACACCACCCGATCGACTGCGGACATGAGGTGATTATATCTGCTTGTAACCAACACTGCATCCTGTGGTACAGTGATCAGTTTTCACCGAAGGTCATCCATGTATCACATTAAACAACGATGGTAGCGAGAATCCCTCCCTGACGAACCCCATTAGAGACTCTGAAGGAGTCAGAAAGAGCCTCCCCCCATTTCACCCTGAATGGTCTGCTCCGAATACCAAAAAATAAGCAGTCCTGATCAGATACCAGGAACTCCACGCTTTGACAGTTTCAAAAACCATTTCACAATGATCACTTCATCAAAAGCCTTGGGAGGCATCTAGAAAACACACCAACAAATGTAGAGCCCTGACAATGATAATTTACTAAAAGTTCCTTCATACAAAAATACAAGTGTCGGTAACCATGCCAGATTTAAAACCAAACTGGTTCAAAGTTTGTACTTAAAAAAGGTTCAAGTCGATTTAAATCACAGGACTCAAGCAACTTTGGAAACGATGCTAGCAAAGCTATAGGACGATATTGCTGAGCTAGTCATTTTCCGCTTGTCTTTATAACAGTGACCAGCAGAACTGGACAGAAGAGATTCCGGCAGACTACCATGAACCATGAACCAGTGAAACACAGGGCCAGCAGAGGGTACATATTCCTACTTGCAAATTTGAGGTGTTCAATGTGATATAATCTGAGCCACATGACTTTTACTTAGAAGTTTGTGGACAACATAAAAACCACTTGTGGCGTTACATTGCACCTGCATTGTTTAAAATAGAACCTACAATGGGAGCATTCCCTTAATACAATAAAGAGACAAAGTAAAATTCTTTCCATAATTGACAAATATTTTGAGAGCACTCACTCCCATCCACAACCGACGGGAGGGAGTGTTGCTGTACTTCATCATTCTTATCACCTTCCAAAAGTCATCTGCAGGGTTGTCCTTGGAGCTTAGATGCCAGAGATTCACCCTAAGACGCTGTCATCTTTTTTATGTATCCTCAGACTGTATTTGTATCTTGCATTTGCATATTTCTTGTTTTTCAAACAGAGGACCCCACCTGCATCTCCGCTGCATCCACCCAACTTTGCTGAATGCAGCACGTGGCCTCAGCATGAGCCTCCACCTAGTGCCTATTCCAACCGGGCTTTCCACAGGGGGAGCGTATCTTGTTTTGACATGGGTTTCCCAGAACTTGATAAGGCTTCCAGAATTTTACAATAAAACAAATCCAGTTGGTAGAATGTTCATGATTTGTACAGTGCCTATCACTGCATAAAATAGCATCCCTCGCAGAATCCTATGTCCAAGATAAACTGTGTCTCCGAGTATATGCATAAGGGAGGGCAGATGTCCTCACAGTAAGCTTAGACAATTCCACTCTCTCGTATATACAGACGGCCCTAAGAAGTAATCAAGGGAACACTACCCAGGTTACATTTAATAACAAGTGGCATGTGGTCAGATTTTTATCCAAATCAATATCTGAACTGCATGCCATCATAACTGCCAAGACCATCACTGTTGCATATACAATGGTCAAGCCATGATGTTGAGTGCCAGGCTTCACAACATATAGAAGCCAATCGCTTGGGAGAAGAGCCATACTGTAAAGAACTAGGCGTTCTCAACACAAAATTGCTTTAAATGATGGCAAATAGAGAATTCTCATCCAAAAATCATCATTCAATGTCCCCAACAACAATATACATGTGCAGTTAAGGTCTGAATAAATTCCATAATCCCAGCCAGACAAGTTTAGATATTCCAACCTCATAATATCACACTCATAAGGATATATTATATTCAGAATTAGAAACTTTTTCCCACGCCTACACTGAACCAGAATCCCCAAAGGCCCATCAACTCCCCAACCTGATCACAGTAACCTCATAAACAATTCTTGAGCCAAAGTACAGCAACTCCGCCTGAAATTCTGCCTTTTAAGTACTTAAGAGCTCAGAAACCCTTTAGTGGATTCCCCTGCCCCATGGAAGTCCACAAGCACAGCGTTAAGTTTTATCCAGATACTGCTTGCTAAGAAAGTCTCTTGAATACATAATATATCACAGGTTGCAGAAGTGAGTCCACTACCTCCTCGACGTCAGAGTCTGCTTTACTGTGCCAACCGCAGCCCGCGCGCATTATAAGACACCATTGTAAAGGGCATGATACATTTTAATTCGGGCAACCCGGCACCTGCGGCATTCCCGCGGCACCCGCACCTGCGGCTCCCGCACTCCGCTAACATTGTCCGCACAACCACTGCATTCCACCAGCCCTGCGCGCTCGTAAGTACCGAACGCACAAATGTACCCAGCTGGCCAAAGTTTTTTCAGGAGTCGTACATTCACGCAACTCATTGCACTCACGGTGACATGAAACGAGCAGGTAGCCGATTCTGACAGAGCTGATCTTTCTACCAGGTTCTGTACGTAGTGTTGACAAGTTTACTGACAGATAAGCACACAGGTATCGGCTTCAACTGCAGGGTCAAAGCGTGTGGGCAAAACACTCCCAGTTTAGAATTTACAGTCCCTGAAGGTGCAAGCTCCTGTCCCCATTTATGCCCCTTTCTTACGCTCTTTCCCGGGGCCGCGTCTACCAGCAACGTGAACCTGCTTCACACGCGACCTCTTTGACAACCGTAGACCACTGACTCGTTTGTCGAGCCAGGTTTCAGCATACATACCGGTTTCATGGTTTTCATCGGTACGATCCTCACGCGTTTTCCAAGACACAGTGCTTCCAGCATGATCCCAGCTGTGCGCGGTGCCGTAATCCTCGTGCCCAAAGACTGTGGGGCGTTTGTGCGTCCCGCAATCGGGACACTCGCTCCATGATCCTTTTCTGTAGACTTACGCATGTTTTCATTAACGTGAGCCTGCTCCTTGCACGCTATCTTCATGTCGGTGGACCTCCCTTTAAGTTGCTCCAGTCTGGCAGCAGCGCAGAGGCATCGATGCTGCCAAATCCCACAGGTGGCAGTTCATCCAGGTAAGTGAGATACAAAACGGGGAATATATTCCCCAGCTACATTTAGCACTTTCAACATATTTTTTATATTGTTCAAGTCATTTTGGGCCCTTTGTGCGCAAAATTTACGCCATAGAGTCCTCGGGCAGACTTCAAAGAGGATTCTTTTGGAGTCCTCATCTCACTCAGTTGAGAAATTCTTTGTAGCTTCATCCATAATAATTTCGTCTTGCGCCAAGGTACGCATCTTGACGGATAGAAAATAAACAATTCATCCTCTACGATCACATTTGCCGCTGGAAGTTATTGTAGATTTCTGGTTTATCGCATCGGCGAGCACCGCCGCCGTCACCACCACTACCAGCTCCCGCCAATTTTTCCCTATCAGTCCCCAGACAAATAATGGACTCAGACTTAAATTCAAAAGCCACATAAAATCTGTAACATCACAAGCTTATTACCAACTAAAAAACATTGCTAAAATTTAAACAACATAAGTGTCTAAGGCAGACTTGGAGACCTTATAACACGCTTTTGTCTCCAGTCCGGTAGACTAAGCAAAGGCCTCTCACAGGTCTGTCCAAACAGGCTGTAAAACAGCTGCATACATTCTACATCAGCCATACTCGAGTCCTGACGCAGAACTAGGAAGTACGACCACATTAGTCCAGTTCTCAGGTCTCAGCACTGGCTTCCTGTTCCTCAGAGAATAGACTTCAAGCACGCTTACTGTAGTACAAGTCTCCTCCATGGTCTCGCGCCAAGGAACATTCCATGACATTTGTGCATATGAACCGACCGGACTCAGAGGAGCACAGGTACTGGACTCCTGTTAGTGCCAGAGTCGGAACTACCCACGACAACCAGACATGGGCAAACTGCATTTCAGATTCAAGCGGCTATAGTCTGAACCGCTTCCTGAGAATGTGAGACAGGCGTCTACTCTGGCATCTTTTAAATCTAGTCTCAAACATTTCTGATTACTAGCGCATATACAACTGAATGAGTTTATCTTTTTCATCTTTGTTTTTTATCTTTAATCTTTTTAATGCACTGTGGACTATTTATGATTTAGTCCCAACTGAGTGATTTTAATTTTAAAGGTTTTTAATTTATGTGATATTTATTTTTAATGTTTATTATATAATCTTGTGCACTAATGTGTTTGAATTATGCATGATGTGATATGGGGATGTGAAGCGCAATGCGTTGCCTTGTGTAGGAAAGGCGCTCTACAAATAAACGTTGATTGATTGATTGATTGATTGTGACAAAGGTCGTGCAATACTGCTAAATCCTAGATTTAGTCAAAGATAAATCCTTAGACACTGTTCTGACAACAGCCCTTCTGTACACATAAACCAGCATGTACAGAACTAAGGCCCAGGTGCCACTAGCCGACCTCAGTCATTTTAACCTCTTAACACCCGCCTCATTTTGTGCTATGTGCACAAAAGTTGGGCATACCCAAATGTCTTTTGTTATAATAAAAACACATCTTTACATCTCACATGCTTGATGTGTATGCTTCATTATAAAGCTAGAGCCTTCTAGTTTATGTAAAAAAACACTAAAATAATGTTTGTCATTTCCCCTTTCCCTCTGCTCCTTTGAAGTTTGGAAAATATCCAATTTTTTTTAGCAATTCAAAATATCCTAAAGGCCCTAAAAAGGCATACTTTCATTGTATTCCACACTATTCAAACCCTGTGTACCGAATTGTGTTGTTGACAACAACTGTCTAAATTTTTCAGACTTCTAAGTTGTATAGTTTTTATGAGTTTCTCCTTTTCATCAAGAAGTGCACATTTGCAAATATTTCTTTGCTGACATTTAATCAACATAAAAAACCAAATATTTTATTATTAATTGGTACTTATAAAGTTACTAATCTATGTGTTTTTTTATTTTTTAAATGCCAAAGTTTATTTTTTTTATTATGAAAATTCATTGCACATCAATAGCGTCTTTGGCTGCCATAACGCCAATTCTACAGGCACAACAAAAGACAGACACCATTGTCCCACCCATTGCACAAAAGCTATCCTCATTGTCTACCACGGACATGTCAATCAAAAATCCCGGAAATAGAAGCAAACAAGTAGAACACAACAAAGATCAGTGATCCATGCATTTTTCCCAAAAAACCCCAGGGCAAAAAAAGCGCTAGCTGTATCACGGGAGCTCATGCAGACCCAAAAATGAGTCTAGCTTTCGGGAGTAGTCTCATTGGAAAGAAAGGAGCTAAGGAACACGTATATACCAGATGTATGGGTGAAAACAAAGCTAAAAGTCCGTTAAAAGTGAAAGAATGAACATCTGTGCTCTTTTTTTTTTGTTTTTTTCGCTAAAGATAAATGCACATTTTTGGATTAATTCTGCATAATGGATTTTAACTATGGGTAATACAAGTGGATAAAATTTTCCTTTGACTGTTCCCAGAGAGAATGATGTAATTGCAAGCTGGGAGTAGAGCAGATTATATATTGTAACACACAAGCCCAAAGGTAAAAAACTATTTCGGAATTGATTTATATTTGCCATCACATTATGTGTTTATATCTTTGAGTACGCGAAATCACCATGCATTTGCTCTATCAGTCAACTTTTTGAGATACAGCCAAAGTAAAGGAAGGTTTCTCACCCTCATCTGTACTCTTAGCAAGTTTTCCCACGTTTCGTCCTCAATCCAAAGGACTTTCTTCAGGGAATGAATTCTCAGGCCGCGCGTTGGAGATTTATAACCAATGGGATGTGTGTTAGCCCACACCCTAATCCTGATACCAACTCATAAACAATCTAAGTTCTGTTGATGTAGAAGTGGAGCAGGTCAAACGACCCTGCTGAGGCTACGACCCTAACTCATTAGCATGAGGCCTGAACATAGTCCCACAAATACTTGCTAAAAAGTACAGATTGAAGTGTGAGAAACCTTCCTTTGGCTTTGACTAATCCCTGTACGACCTGAGGGCTTACACAAACATACAGCCATAGTGTTACGGATACGTACGTCTACGATAATTATGAATTCAGCTGTATCAAATTTGATGGAGTAAATAACAAACTGTATGACTTTGGATACGTGTCTTTTATTTCTTGAGGAAAACGGAAAAAACGTCAAGGGTTTCCTCAGCCTGACATCCGCAGAAATTAGTTTTTTACGCAAAATTAGATTAAAAAAAATCTTTCAGTAGCAAAAAATCCTGACCTATTGAGCAAACCAAGTCATTTTCGGACTCAGAGCATCAAAATTAGATCCTAATTCACTGGAAAACCCTGGACATTTTATACAAATATTTTTTTGTTACCCAGTGTAACTTGTATTAAAAAGAGGTTCCATCCCCGCTCCACAGGAGCTTACGTCCTCCATTCCTGTTACAAATCTTCCTCTAAATGGCGTAGCCTGGAGGACTAAAGGGGCGTGAAGAGACTGGGCCTTTTACATAAGCTCTGGGCGGGGGTCTGCTGAACGTCCAGGATCTTGCTTCAGACGTCAGTCTTGTGCCGCGCCAGTGTTGGCGCCCAGATTCAAATACAATCGTAGTAAATAAAACAGTCGCCAGCAGATGGCGCCTCACAGACCTGTTTTTAGGCAGAAAAGTTTTAACTTTCAACTAATTTGCACCAAAGTGACAAAATTATGACCAGGATATGTAGACAACAACTATTGACACTCATTAATATCCGTATAACAGCAAAAAAAAGTGATTGAGGGTGAGTTGTCCTTTAACAAGTCTGTGAACAGAGTAGGCCCGCTTACAAAAAAGGTTTTGGACACCCATGACATAAACAGCTGCAATTTAACACAACCACAGTGGTAAAGATTACCACAGTGGTAACACTATATGAACAGTTCGTAATTTTATCACAAAATGCCACTTTCTGAAATCAATATCTATAATCAATAATAAGCATTTTGAAGAAAAACAAAGTATTTTTGTGGCGTCCACCTGCATTTGAAACCTCAAAGAGACCTCTGAAGCCAAGCGGGCAGAACTAGTAAGTACGTGATGGAGACATCTGGGAACACCAGGGCCACAGGTGGGGCAATGTAAAGTGCCCTAACTGCTGCAGTGATCCTTTAGGAACACACTTCACCAACATTAGCCCTGGAATGAGTCTGTTGATGTGTGATGGTACGTGGTGGTCAGAGGGGCTTATGGCACAAACTGTTTGTCACTCTTTCTGCTCCAGGGCATTCTGTGGCTACTGTAATGGTTTATCACTACAGTGTAATGACAAGGAAATAATATGAATGTACAGATCCTGTAGTCTTTGAATGTCCGGGAAAGAGGTAATGCAAAACCCAATGCATCAAACTTTTAGGTTTTTTTTCTCGATACTCACCAATCATAGTCTGTGTAAAAAGAATAAAAAATGCTGTAACTGTCAAACCTGATTACCGCTTAGATGCTTAGGAGACATCTCGTCACTTCAGGAATGCTCGGAACCCCCCCCCCCATGAAAACAAAGAGGGTTCTGTCACAAACGATGGCTCTTGTGGACTATATCATTTCAGAAAGTTTTTAAGCTCACATAGATGCAGGCACTCTCCCCGGACAGCAGCAGCGTGCATGATGCCGGTCTTTTTGGACTGTGGAAGATTGGAGACTAGTGAAGCCAGAACCCCGACAACGTCCTGCACAAAACACAAGAAAAAGAACCGGGAGTACCAGGATTAAAGGCAAGCACACAAGTATTTTGCTGGACATTTCACAAATCCATCCATCCATCCATTTAAGGGTAAGAAAATGGATGGATGGATTTCACATATCAGTAAGAAACGAGATGATTTCAAACACATCAAACAAGAAGATCCTCAATGGTTCATACTGTGGGCCAAAATTGTCTTTAGTCAGCACCAA
This sequence comes from Knipowitschia caucasica, assembly GCA_964034765.1. Taxonomy (NCBI): domain Eukaryota; kingdom Metazoa; phylum Chordata; class Actinopteri; order Gobiiformes; family Gobiidae; genus Knipowitschia; species Knipowitschia caucasica. The sequence goes on from OZ035826.1 coordinate 35,601,699, forward strand.
TTGTGCAAGTCCTCACACTTAAAAGAGGAGCAATGCCTTTAATTGTCATCATATCTACACCTCAACTGTGAAAGTCAGAATAGAAAAGAAAATCTACAAAATCCATCCATTTTCTTCCTCTTCATCCGCTGCCGTGTCGCGGGAGCCAGATGTTGTGTATGCGGACAAAGCTGCCGAGGTCTCCGCTTTTGACTGCCGCCGAGTCCTCTCCGCATCGCCCCCCCATGGAGCCCTCGGTGGGGGTAGGTACACAGGAGGACCTGCGTACCTTGGTCCATTCAGGCAAACCCTGGCCGGGCCCCGTGGGCTCAGGCCTGCCACCAGACACTCGCATACGAGCCCAAATCCCAGGCCTGGCTCCAGGGTGGGGCCCCGGCTGTGCCATACCGGTCGACATCACGGTTCTCACATGTTAATTTGTAAGAATGTATTTGATTAAAAATAAGTATGTAAAATGTAAAAAGTCAAACATTTTCTAAAAAGGGGCGTGACTTTTCCAAATCCAACGGCAAAAAACCGCCATTGCGAAAGTGGTGGGTGGGCTTGATTCAGATGACATTGAGCGAGGTGTCTGTGTGATGGATCTATAATAATAACTGGATAGGCTATTACTAGCTTATAGATGTCCCACCCATGGGCACAGGGGGCGCCTGTGGTACTGCAGGCTAAATTCACGTGGGCTACATAGAAAAATGTCCCATAGAACTCAATGTAAACTAAAACAGCTCGACCTCAGCTGACAGAGAACCTGACAGAGAACCTACAGCTTTCAAAAAGATTGGATTTTGTGGGGATTTTAGTGTCCCTTGTCATCCTGATTTTTGTTTCTACTTAAATCCTTCGGTTTTCTTTAAACCCACACTTTAGAGCCACAAACTCTGCTTGTTTCCTTCCCGCTCTATCTCCGCTCTGATCAGCTGCTCTGATTGGTCAAAGCGCGGCCGAGCCCCTCTGTGCACGTGCATGAGAGCCACACACCATCATGGGAGCTCGTCCACTGCACAGAACCGGGAGGACCAGACAATGCCCAAATATGGGCGAGTTCCGCTAATCTTTCAGTCCCCATGTACAGTACAGACCAAAAGTTCGGACACACTTTCTCCTTTACTGAGTGTCTTTTCATGACTTTTGACTGTAGATTCACACCAGGCTGTGTCAGGGCTGTTTGACCACTAAGGAGAGTGATGGTGCTGGGCCAGATGATCTGGCCTCCACAGTCACCGGACCTGAACCCAATCCAGATGATTTTGGACCTGAACCCAATCCAGTTGGATTTGGACCTGAACCCAATCCAGATGGTTTTGGACCTGAACCCAATCCAGAAGGTTTTGGGGCTGGACCATGGGCGGCACGGTGGCTGAGTGGATAGCACTCTCGCCTCTCAGCAAGAAGGTCCTGGGTTCGAATCCCGGTCGGACCAGGGCCTTTCTGAGTGGAGTTTGCATGTTCTCCCCGTGTCTGCATAGGTTTCCTCCGGGTACTCCGGTTTCCCCTACCACTAAAAATATGTCCAATAGTTCTGTACTGGCGACCCCGCTCCCATCTCTGTGTGGAGTGACAGACAAATGCCCAAAAAATTAACAATTGTAAACCGCTTTGAGACTCAGATCTGCAGTGAAAAGGCGGTATATAAATAAAGACTACTACTTACCACAGAGTGAAGGGGCCAACAAAGCGAAGACCATTTCAGGTCCTCTTGAAGCTCATCAAGAGAATGCCAAGAGTGAAGCAGTAATCAGAGCAAAATATGCTACTATGAAGAACCCAGAATATAACACATAGTTTCACTTGTTTCATACTTTTTTTTAGTATGTAAATAATTCCACATGAGTTAATTCATAGTTTTGATGCCTTCAGTGTGAATCTACAATTATCATAATCATGAAAATAAAAAACTCTGGACTTCCGGTTGGGACACCATCATTATGGCACTGTGAGGGAGCTCCCGACAGAACCAAACAAATTAACAACAAACCCCCTCTAAACCAAAGAAATTCACATCCACACATTTATATTACTACGAGGGGAAGAGAAGTACACCAAATACCAGGTTTGAAAGTGCGTTGAAATATCCGTACAAACTTTGGAAAGTGCTAACGTGAGCTAATGCTAACCAGTGCGGACATCAGTGCTAACAAGCTAGCGCAGAAACGGATGCCATGGCAGATTCAACGGCATTTGACATACTCCTACAAGAGTTGAGAGCATTCCGACAGGAAACTAATGAGAAACTTGAAAGTCTGAAAGAAGATATTGCTAAAGTTAACAACCGGATGGAGGAAGCTGAGGAGAGAATTGAAAAAGCTGAGGAGAGAATTGAAAAAGCTGAAGAGAGAATACAGAACGTTGAAGATGCGTTGACTGGTCTTTTGCAGCTCCACACGGGGGTTAGTAGACAAGTTGACAAATCTTTAAAGCAGAACTCGAAGAGAGAATGTCAGAATTTATAACGTGCTCGAGACTGTGGAACAATATTACCCCAACATTTGTTGAAGTAATGTTACGTGAGGGGTTAAAGCTGAGCGCTGATGTGGAGATACGCATCGAGCGTGTACACTGCTCTCTTGGCCCTGTCACCCCAAGTGGAGCCCCACCACGCTCCATTATTGTCAAGTTTCTGAGTTTCAAGACTAAAGAGCTCATACTCCTCAAAGCATGGCAACAGAGAGGATTTACCTGGAAAGACAAACCAATAACGCTTGACAACGACTATCCACCTCTCATCATCAAAAAAAAGAAGAGAATATGCCGAGATGCGCAAGATACTAAAAGAAAATCAAATCAAGTTCCAAACACTTTTCCCTGCCCGGCTGAAAGTTAAATATGCAGAAGGGATTAGAATCTATGACACTGCGAAGGAGGCAAGTGAAGACATGACCAAACGAGGATTTCAAGTTAAAATCATCAAGTCATCAGAATCCATCCTGGAGCAACTGAAGCAGTTTACCTGGAGCAGAGTACCGTAGGACGGAGAAGAGGAGTGGCAACCCTGATATCCGGAGCACTGAACTATGAACACGTCCCTGAATTAAAAGATAACGAAGGTAGACACATCGTGATTACAGGAAAAATAAATCGAGGGTACTTTGACAACTTTATTAAATGTATACATACCTCCAAACAGTGATTTATCCTTTTATAGACACATATTTGAACTAATTTCAACAAAAAGCCAAGGGATATTGATATGTGCCGGGGACTTTAACGTTCCCCTAAAAGTCTCGCTAGACTCTTCCACTGGAAAAAGTGATTCTAGAAAGATGGGAAAAAAGATTCTGCAGCTAATGGAAGAGACTGGTATAGCAGACGTGTGGAGGGAAAACAACCCAACATAGAGAGAATATACTCATTACTCACACCCTCATAACGTCTACTCCCGGTTAGACTATATATTTATGTGAAGTGTCTCCAGGAATCCTTTGGGACACATTAAAAGTAGTAATGAGAGCAAAAATAATAAGCATCTCCTCTTACCTTAAGAAAATCAACCAGCGCAAATTAACAAGCTTAGAAGAGAACATATTAAAACTCCAACAGGAACATTCTAAAAATATGAAAAAGGAAATCAAAGGTGAAATTGAAGAACTGAAAAAAAAAAATATGAGATTGAAACATTAACAATACAAAATAAATTAATCTTTATGAAACAGGTGGAAAATCCTTAAAACTCCTCTCCTACAAACTGAGGAAACAACAAGCAGAGAGAACAATTTACAAATCAGGAACCCACAAAATAAAAAAAAAATTGGTCGTAAATAATGAGAAAGACATAGATAACTTCCTGAAAAAGTTACATTTACCAATATTGACAGATGAACAAAATAAAAAGCTTCTTGCTGCTGTAACCACAGAAGAAATTCATTTGGCAAAAATTAAAAAGAGGCAAAATTGCAGGAGCAGGTGGATATGGCCCAGAGTGGTACAAAACAATGGAGAGTCATCTCACTCCAGTTTTACTCAAGACCTTCAATTGGGTGCTTGAAAAGAAAATTACTCCAACATCATGGAATGAAGCAATAATTTATTTCATCCCAAAAGAAGGAAAAGATAGATTGGAGTGCGGTAGCTTCAGACCTATCAGTATTTTAAATATTGACTACAAACTATTCACATCCATAATTATGCGGCAACTGGAGACGATCTTACCATATTAATACACAAAGACCAAACAGGATTCATCAAACAAAGACAAACACAGGACAGTAAAAGAAGAGTGTTAAATATAATGCAACAGATTAATCAACAAAAACAAGAAACACTAGTAATTAGCTTAGAGGCAGAAAAAACGTTTGACTCCGTGAGGTGGACCTTCTTATACAAAGTTCTAAATAAATTTGGCTTCCATCAATCAGTAATTGAGAGAATTTCAGTATTATACTTCAAACCTACAGCAAGTATAAAAATCAACGGGGACCTCACGGAGTCAAGAGGATCAAGAGGATCAAGACAAGGCTGCAATATGCCCGCTCTTCTTTTTGCCTTGTATATAGAACCGCTTGCTCAATGGATAAGGGAAAACCAGAATATAAAAGGGGTAACAATCCTGGGACAGGAGCAAAAGCTTGCCTTGTTCGCAGATGATTTACTGCTGACAATTACACAACCAAATCAAACACTGCCTTTAAAAATCAAAATGCTTGAAGAATATGGTTCATTCTCAGGGTACAAAATTAATGTTAGTAAGACTCAAGTTTAAACTCTAAATTATAATCCTCCACAGAATATTAAAGATAGTTACAAATGGAAATGGGAAGCAGAGTCAATAAAATATCTGGGTATAATTTTGCATAAGGATTTTAACAAAATGATTAATGTCAATTATGGACCTCTGAATGTTAAATTACAATCTGACTTACAAAGATGGAGTTCAATACCTTTTCTTGCAGTTAGAATGACTGTCCTTCCACAAATACTTTACCTATTCCAGTGCCCCCCATTCTATATACCACAAAAACAGTTTGACGAAGGGGATAGAATTATATCCAGATATATTTGGAAGGATAAAAAACCTAGAATCAAATATAAAACATTACAGTGACCAAAAAATAAGGGTTGTAGGAATTTGCCATGTTTACGGAAATATTTTTATGCTGCAATGTTAAGACCTCTTGTGTGCATGTGCTCTCCGGTTTACACTGCAGGATGGAAGGATTTAGAAGAACAAGTTATTAACGGAATACCCTTTGAAAGCTTTAATGGTGGATATTAAACTACGGAGTAACATTAATATTCAGGAAAATCACCTATTAAACCTTATGATTAAAATATGGAACGAAACTGTTACATTTTGTCACTTAGAACAGGCCTTTTAAGATGGTGTGCCTATGACACAGACTTTGCCCCAAATAAATCTGACAAAAGATTCAAATTATAGATCTCCGAAGGAATAACTGACAATAACTCCCTTGTCCACAAGGGGGCACTCCAATATTTTGACAACTTAAAGAGAAAACATGGATTAAGCACTTAAGACTTCTTTAGATATCTGCAAGTAAGGAGTTACTTCAATAAAAATATTGAAATTAACTTTTGGTCTGTACGTATGTCCCATGCGCTACTGAGCACAAGCCACTGATTTGAATAGGACGCCATCTTAGATCACCGTCTGGGTCTGTGACCCTCTAGAGACATCATATTACAGTTATTACAGTAATACAAGTATCTGCCCACAAAGCTGTGGATGTTTTATGTTATTAACCAGTACTTCCGTATCGATGAACTGTCAGCAGCACTAGTTTACAGTCACAGGAGACTGTTCACAAGTACTGTGTCCCCCATGGTTAGCCCTGGTTTAATCCTGGTGTAGTTCATGTTCTGTTTGAGTGTTTGTCTGCTTGCTCCAAGGGGCTTGAGTCCCTGTGACCATTTTGCTGCTCTCTGATTGTTTGCAACATGTGCGCCAAGCAAACATTTTTGCTTCAACCCAATTCAGTTATTTAAATTGTATTTAATTTAGTCAAAAATGTTGATTAACTTTCATCTCCTACATTTGCGGAATGCGTCGAGTCATTGCACTCACCACCTCTGCCGCAAAAACGGACATAAGAAAAGATAAACTTTGTTGATCTCACAATGGAGAAATTTACATGTCACATTTGGCACAGAATATTTCATAAAATATATGCGAATATTCGCGCCAACATACGTCGCTATTGACTTGGCTGTAAACTCGCCGCAAAGCATTTTCCGGAAAGGACACCCTTTGAGTCTTTACAAGGTTTTTAGACACCGTTGCTAGTATTTTGGCCCATTCCTCCATGCAGGTTTCTTCTGGAGCAGTAATGCCCAGACTTCAATGCCCTCACTAATGAAATGAGGTTTTCACTTAAAATCTTATGATACATGTTATATCTTGTTTTCATCTGACTATAGGACATTTTCCCAATGCTCTGTAGCAAACCTCAAACAGGCCTGGCTTCTGTACTGGTTTAAGTGCCACATGTGGCCGGTGGCGCACTCTTTGCTCAAAAGTGGCATCTGATTAAATCATTTTTTTATGTTTATACTGTAGCTATAATTGCAAAATGAGCATAATATTGACAACCAATTTTCAAAAAGTATTTGGAGCATGTGAAAGATTTAACAATAACCCTTTCTATGAAATTCATGAAAAAAGTGAAGAAAAATCATACTTATATATTTTAAACAATATAATAATTGACTACTTTTATCATATATAAACCATCAATATTATATTAAAACATGAAGTCCTTTAAGTCATGTTTACAACTCATGGAGAGGGAGCTGTGTTGGTCACACCACATGACATTTGGTCGCACCACATGATATTTTCATGTTCAATTCAACAATAGCCTGTATTGGACACCTAAACAAATCGAGCTATTTTCTTGTGATGAGTCACAATTATATTTAAGATCAAATAATCAATTTATGAAAGTAAATCAATGGTCATAATTTGTTTGAGGTCATACCACATGACATCCAGATTTGGAACCTTTCTACCAACCATTTAAAAGGCTGTTATTTCTTTAGATGAGAGAGTGTTCTAAACCTGATAACTTCTTCTGTGGGTCCTTTGCAAATGTGGTTTCTGATATGTGCATTTGGGTAAATTTCAAAATAAAAGCTTAAAAATTTAGTTTTTTTATGGTTGCACCACATATTTCCTCAAATTTAAATTGCGACGTTTCAGCATTATGCCTTCATCAAAGTGATTGTCTGGAGTTTGTCAGAAAGAGAGACAGAGAGGTACTTGATTTGAAAAAAACGACGCAAGCTCCCTCCCCCTTCCTTTCTGATTGGTCTACACCTACGTTTCCGTAACACTTTGAAATGTTAATCAGAGAACACATTATACATATACATTATTAATACACATGCACGGAGGTTTTCAGAATTATTTGTGAACGTTTTAATGAAAAAAATAATGTTTTTATGCACAAAAAAAGCGATCGCGGCAAACCAGGAAGTGCTATTATTATGAATTGCACATTATAGGACACATCTGCAGAGGATCTGATTATGGATATAGGTTCAGTATATAAATGGGTAACTCAGCGCGGATGTTCAGAATTCTTTGTTCAGTTTTCATGTAGTTCCAGAGCCTAATAGAGGCTTGATTCGGAGGCTCCGCGAAAACAAACAACTGAGCATGCGCGCAGCTGCGAGCATCAGCGCCGATGATTGACAGCCCTTGGCATGACTCGATTGGTTAACCTCGACGGCACCGTGGATTCTGAACTATAGCTAAGAGCAGGGAAGGCGGGACTTGCCCGTAATATTAGAATTAATAAAATGACTTATTTTATATCAACATTTAAGGCCAGGAGGTCAATTTAACACATTTCCTAAAATTTGTAATTCATTTAGAGTTACAGACTATCACTTTAAGCAAACATCTTTGCTTGATGAAGGCATAACGCCGAAACGTCGCAATTTAAATGAATAATTTTTAATTTGCAAGTAAGACGGTGTGCGGGAATATTCTCTCATAGAATACTATCTTAAATTGAAAAAAATGCAGTCGGACAGTGATTTTGGACATCACGTCATTGACCCATGTGCAAACGGGAGCTAATTGTCTATTGTCAAAAATGAGGGGAAAAAAGTCACATTTTGCCGCTCCGCTGCTCAAACAACGTGTAACTGATCAAAATTCTGTGAAGTCAAAATGATGGTACTTATGTTTAGATGATGTGGAGCGATTTTGAGGCAAATCGATGAAACAGCCGAGGAAGAGATGATTTCCAACCGACATGTGTGAAAAAGATCATGAAAATCATGATCATGATCAATGAAATGTATGGCCTTCCTGTTTGTCAGGGGGTGTGGCCATAATAACATTTTGTTCATGTCTTGACTTGAGAAACATGTACCAAATTTCGTGGCGCTACGATAAACTTGACCTTGGACCTCCTCCCATAGGTGCAATGCAAACTGACTTTTGTAGGGTGCACTGTTCTGGCATTTTTTTACTCCCATAAAAATAAACACAATAAAAGCAATAAAGTAATTTTTTTGCCGGTTCTGACTTATGAGCAAAATTTGGCAAGTTTTTATGCATGTTTAGGGGGTCAAATTAAGGTTCAAAGTGCAGAATATTTTTTTGAACGTCTCAGAGCAAAAACAATATATTCAATGGCACCTGATACATCATTTTAAAGCGTTTGAGTGATGGGCACTGGCGTGTCAGTCAAGCACTGCGACCCCTTGCATTCACCATTGTGAAAGCAATAGGTCCTTACCCCAGTTGGGGCTCGGGCCTAATTAAAGCCATAAGCAGCTCCGCAAAGCAATTTTGAGACAAATCGGTGAAAAGACCGAGGCTGGTTTGTTAATAGTACAAGATGACAATGTTAGAGATTCTAGGATTTCCCCATTGAAACAGAATGGGGAGTGTTTGTCATCGCCACGACAACACGGTGAAAAATAAGTCAAACGTTCAAAAGATGTATAGCGGGTTCCATTGGTAGGGCAACCTTCGTTAGTGTACTGATGCAGCTCACTACTTTACCCCAGAGCTCCAGAACTGCTGGACATATCCATACAACATGAATGAAGGAGCCTTTTGTCCCTGAGGGACAAAATGAGCAATAAGGATCAGGTGCCGTCCTCGTTCTATGCCTCATAACAGGGGTTAGGGTATGCAGTTAGGTATGCAGTGGCTCAATAAGATTACTTTCAATGGACTTCCATGCTGATTCTTTGTTATCATTTAACCAATAGGACAAACTCCTCAGCACAAAAGCCCAATGAGTTTAAAATTGGGACACACACCCACCATTAGATCGTTTTCTCTGTAACACTGACCACTTAATAGCAGGGCGCTTGCCATTTCAAATATATTTACGGAGCAAAGAGTCAAGTTTTTTGCCAAAAACCAGTTGGAGGCGGCAGAGTACTCATGGAGCTTACAAAATGTATTCTAGATAAAATGTTCATTTTAACAGCTGCTATTCGGGCTGGTACCGAAGCTGGCAAGTGCGTCCACCTACCAATGTCCAGCGCTACATTAGGTGTGACCCGAATGCTCAAGTAAGTCACCTCCGTAACTGTGGCTACCTCAGAAGGAAAAATTACCTCTTTTTCATCAAAATTTACTAACATAAATGCTGATTTGGAATAATTAACCTTGTAGCCCGAGAGATAGAAGCTTCTCAAACAGAATAGGAAGAGAGTCTTGAATAGCCATGTAAGTCAATGCATTGTCAGCGTACAGTACAGTGATACAGAGTGTGAGAATGAACCAATAGTGATAGTAGATACTTGTGGGCAGTCCCTAATTAATTGTGCCAATGGCTCAATAGACAAATTGAATACCAAAGGAGATAATAGGCCGCCCTGCCTACTCCCTCTTTCATTTTGAAATAATTCAGAAAAAAGACCTCCAGTACATTTTCTTGCTGATGGATTTGAGTACAGGACGCATTTATCATACCTTATTAATCTAAACTCTTTAACTACTCTCCACAAATGTCCATTCTAGGCGATCAACCTGAACACCTTAACACTGTGAAAACCAAAGAAATAATCTTTGAGTCGAAGACCAAGCTGCACGACTCTGTCCTCATAGATGGAGTGCAAATTGAGCGAGTGGACTCAATTAAGTATCTCGGTCTACACTTGGACAAATATTTTAAATGGACTGATGAGGCCGACGTCCTGTGCGCTAAACTGGCCCAGAGACTACACTTTCTGAGACGCTTGCGGTTGTTTGGAGTGTGCTCAAAAATTATGACTATTTATTACAGCTCTATATTTCTGTCTCAGATACTGTATGGCAGTCTGGTTCGGTGCGCTCTCTGTGAAGGATAAATCCAGGATCCAGAGGCTTGTAAAAACTGCATCAAAGATCGTTGGAGTGGAAGTTCCTTCACTCCAGCTGATCTACGAGCAGAGCACACTCTCACTGGCTCAAAAAATTGTCAGTGACCCCCAACACGTCCTGCATGGAGAATACGAGACCCTGCCTTCAGGACGTCGCTTTAGGGCTGTGAGACTTCCGCTTCAAGCTCTCATTTGTCCCAACCTCAGTGGCACTTTTAAACAAAAACGACAAATGCACTCCAAATATGAAATGTTTGTATTCATTTTTATGTAAGTGTATGTGTGTGTGTGTGTGTGTGTGTGTGTGTGTGTGTGTGTGTTATGTACATATGTGTATGTATGTGTGTGTATGTATGTGTATATGTGTAGGTGTGCATGAATGTATGTATACAGTGGGGCAAAAAAGTATTTAGTCAGCCACTCCAGGACTTACAAATGCTTCTTACGGAGCCACTACTTCATTGCCTGAGCGGTGTGTTTGGGATCATTGTCATGCTGGAAGACCCAGCCACGTTTCATCTTCAAAGCTCTCCCTGATGGAAGGAGGTTTTGGCTCAAAATCTCACGATACAGTGCCTTGCGAAAGTATTCGGCCCCCTTGAACCTTTCAACATTTTGCCACATTTCAGGCTTCAAACATAAAGATATAAAAAACATTTTTTTTGTCAAGAATCAACAACAAGTGGGACACAATCGTGAAGTGGAACAAAATGTATTGGATAATTTAAACTTTTTTAACAAATAAAAAACTGAAAAGTGGGGCGTGCAATATTATTCGGCCCCCTTACGCTAATACTTTGTAGCGCCACCTTTTGCTGCAATTACAGCTGCAAGTCACTTGGGGTATGTCTCTATCAGTTTTGCACATCGAGAGACTGGAATTCTTTACCATTCTTCCTTGCAAAACAGCACGAGCTCAGTGAGGTTGGATGGAGAGCATTTGTGAACAGCAGTCTTCAGCTCTTTCCACAAATTCTCGATTGGATTCAGGTCTGGACTTTGACTTGGCCATTCTAACACCTGGATACGTCTATTTGTGAACCATTCCATTGTAGATTTGGCTTTATGTTTTGGATCATTGTCCTGTTGGAAGATAAATCTCCGTCCCAGTCTCAGGTCTTTTGCAGACTCCAACAGGTTTTCTTCCAGAATGGTCCTGTATTTGGCTCCATCCATCTTCCCATCAATTTTAGCCATCTTCCCTGTCCCTGCTGAAGAAAAGCAGGCCCAAACCATGATGCTGCCACCACCATGTTTGACAGTGGGGATGGTGTGTTCAGGGTGATGAGCTGTGTTGCTTTTACGCCAAACATATCGTTTTGCATTGTGGCCAAAAAGTTCGATTTTGGTTTCATCTGACCAGAGCACCTTCTTCCACATGTTTGGTGTCTCCCAGGTGGCTTGTGGAAAACTTTAAACAAGACTTTTTATGGATATCTTTGAGAAATGGCTTTCTTCTTGCCACTCTTCCATAAAGGCCAGATTTGTGCAGTGCACGACTTATTGTTGTCTTATGGACAGACTCTCCCACCTCAGCTGTAGTTATCTGCAGTTCATCCAGAGTGATCATGGGCCTCTTGGCTGCATCTCTGATCAGTCTTCTCCTTGTTTGAGATGAAAGTTTGGAGGGACGGCCAGGTCTTGGTAGATTTTCAGTGGTCTGATACTCCTTCCATTTCAATATAATTGCTTGCACAGTGCTCCTTGAGATGTTTAAAGCTTGGGAAATCTTTTTGTATCCAAATCCGGCTTTAAACTTCTCCACAACAGTATCTCGGACCTGCCTGGTCTGTTCCTTTGTCTTTATGGTTCTCTCTGCGCTTTAAACAGAACCCTGAGACTATCAAAGAGCAGGTGCATTTATACGGAGACTTGATTCCACACAGGTGCATTCTATTTATCATCATGTCATTTAGGACAACATTGGATCATTCAAAGATCCTCACTGAACTTCTGGAGTGAGTTTGCTGCACTGAAAGTAAAGGGGCCGAATAATATTGCACGCCCCACTTTTCAGTTTTTTGTTTGTTAAAAAAGTTTAAATTATCCAATAAATTTTGTTCCACTACACGATTGTTGTGGGTGACAGTAGCTCAGTTGGTAGAGCATTGGCCTTTGAGCCTGAAGGTCGTGGGTTCGAGCCCACCTCAAGACCTACTTCACGACTCCCACTGATGACTGCTGTCATTGTGTCCTTGGGCAAGACACTTAACCCCACTTTGCCTGAAGCCCCCGCTGAAAGATCTCAGCTCCTGTGGACTCACCACCTGCAGGAGGATCAGTGAGAGGCTGGTGCTAATTGTACTGGGTGCAGCTCTGACTGCCACCCCCCCGACCCAGAAATGGATTAAGGGGAAGAAAATGGATGGATGGATGGATGGATACACGATTGTGTCCCCCTTGTTGTTGATTCATGACAAAAAATTTAAATTTTATATTTTTATGTTTGAAGCCCTAAATGTGGCGAAATGTTGAAAGGTTCAAGGGGGCCGAATACTTTCGCAAGGCACTGTACATGGCCCCATTTATTCTTTCCTTAACACTGATCAGTCGTGCTGTCCCCTTAGCAGAAAAACATCCCCAAAGCATGACGTTTCCACCCCCATGCTTCACAGTAGGTATGGTGTTCTTGGGATGCATCTCAGTATTCTTCTTCCTCCAAACACGACGATTGAGTTTATACCAAACAGTTCTACTTTGGTTTCATCTGATCATATGACATTCTCCCAATCCTCTGCTGTATCATCCATGTGCTCTCTGGCAAACTTCAGACGGGCCTGGACATGCACTGGCTTCAGCAGGGGGACACGTCTGGCACTGCAGGATTTCATTCCCTGTCGTCGTAGTGTGTTACTGATTTCGTACCTTTGTTACTTTGGTCCCAGCTCTCGGCAGGTCATTCACCAGGTCCCCTCGTGGGGTTCTGGGATTTTTGATCACCGTTCATCATCATTTTGACCCCACAGGATGAGCTCTTGCGTGGAGCCCCAGATCGAGGGAGATTATCAGTGGTCTTGTATGTCTTCCATTTTCTGATAATTGCTCCCATAGTTGATTTGTTCACACCAAGCTACTTGCCTATTGTAGATTCACTCTTCCCAGTCTGGTGCAGGTCTACAATTCTTTTCCTGGTGTCCTTCGACAGCTCTTTGGTCTTGGCCATAGTGGAGTTTGGAGTCTGACTGTTTGAGGCTGTGGACAGGTGTCTTTTGTACAGATAAAAGACACCTTCCTGCAGCGGACGCTCTCCCACCTGGAGCCCGCCGGGAGCACTGTGAGGGTCATGTTTTTCGACTTCTCCAGCGCTTTCAATACCATCAGGCCGGCACTGCTGCAGGGGAAGATGGACTGAGTAGACAGTAGCCTCACTGCATGGACCATCAACTACCTCTCAGACCGACCACAGTACGTGCGGCTGCGCAGCTGTGAGTCTGAGGTGGTAGTCTGCAGCACTGGGGCCCCTCAGGGCACTGTCCTCTCACCGTTTCTCTTCACCATCTACACCTCAGACTTCACACACGACACACACAGCTGTCACCTGCAGAAGTTCTCAGACGACTCCGCCATCGTGGGCTGTGTGTCTGAGGGGAACGAACTGGAACATCGGTCGGTTATCAAGGACTTTGTCGACTGGTGTGAGCGCAACCACTTGTGCTTGAACACCAGTAAGACCAAGGAGATGATCATCGACTTCAGGAGAAAACCAATTTCCCACACGCTGCTGAACATCCAGGGGGAGGACATTGAGCTGGTGGACAGCTTCAAGTACCTGGGTGTTCACATTAACAATAAACTGGACTGGTCCCATAATACAAACGCCCTGCACAAGAAGGGCCAAAGTCGCCTCTTCCTTCTGAGGAGGCTGAGGTCCTTCGGAGTGAGCAGGCCTCTGCTCAGGACTTTTTATGACTCTGTGGTAGCTTCTGCCATTTACTACGCTGCCGTGTGTTGGGCCCTGGGCAGCACAGAGCGGGACAGAAACAGACTGAACAAGCTGGTCAGGAGGGCCAGCTCCACTCTGGGCTGCTCCATGGACTCTGTGGAGGAGGTGAGGGACAGGAGGGTGCTAGCCAAAGCCACCTCCATCATGAACAATACCTCCCACCCACTGCACAGGACTGTAGAGGAGCTGAGGAGCTCCTTCAGTGGAAGACTGAGACACCCTCAGTGTAGGAAGGAGCGCTACCGCGGGGCCTTTATCCCCACCGATGTCAGACTGTACAATAAGTCACTTTAAATGATCACTGTGTGAAAACCTGCACTACTATTGACACTGTTTCCAATTGACACTTGTCACTTTTGTTGTACATAATTATTGTCACTTTTATTGTACATATATCCTGCATGTAACATGTTTGCACATTTCCTCCTTTTGCACAATCTGAGTGTCTCTATCCATGCCAAATGCGACATGTAAATTTCTCCTTTGTGAGATAAATAAAGCACATCTTATCTTATAACTAGTTCAAACAGGTGCCATTAGTACAGGTAACAAGTGGAGGACAGAAGAGCTTCTTAAAGAAGAAGTTACAGGTCTGTGAGAGCCAGAGATCTTCCTTGTTTGAAGTGACCAAATACTTATTTTCCACCATGATTTACACATAAATTCTTAAAAAATCCTACAATGGTGAATTCCTGGATTTTTTTCCACATTCTGTCTCTCACAGTTGAAGTATACCTATGATGAAAATTACAGACCTCTGTCGTTAATTTTAAGTGGGAGAACTTCCACAATCGGTGGCTGACTAAATACTTTTTTGCCCCACTGTATCCTTGATCAAGGAGGAGTGGTGGGGGCGGTGTTCCTCGACCTCCGAAAAGCTTTTGACACAGTCAGTCATGACATCCTCCTGAACAAACTCACTAATTTCCACCTCTCTAACCAGACAGTAAAGTCATACCTCAGTGGCAGACAGCAGAGTGTGAGAGTGAACAACACCCTCTCTCCACTCAAAAACTACACCATGGGAGTGCCGCAGGGCTCCATTTTGGGGCCTCTGCTTTTTAGCATTTATATAAATGACCTCCCCTCTGTCTGCACTGCAAATGTCATCATGTATGCTGATGACACAGTGTTGTTTGTTCATGGCAAAAACGAAAGTGATGTGGCCACAAAATTAACAAATGAAATGAAAAATGTTGCTGACTGGCTGTGTCAAAACTGTCTGACATTAAACACAGACAAAACCGTTTCAATGTATTTTACAAACCGAGGGAGGGCATATCAGTTGTCCAGATATTTTTATTAATGGCAGTAAAATTAAAAATGTTGATGTATTCTCATATTTAGGAGTGACCCTGGATCGAAACCTGACCTTCAAACATCATGTAAAGAAACTCCGTAACACTCTTAAGTTTAATTTGGCCAACTTCAGAAACATTCGGGGGTCACTCACCACTGAGGCGTCCCATCTGTATCTGAACTCCATGATCCTGTCACATTTTGTATACTGTGTCTCGAGCTGGTCTCAGGGCTGTAAAACCACTCTGGAACCCCTCGAGTCACTGTACAAGTGTGCCCTTAAGATCCATGATAAGAAGTCCAGGCGGTACCATCACTGTCCCATCCTCTCTAAATATGACTTTCTCAACTTTGAAAACCTAACATTTTACTCCAATGTTTGTTTGCTGTTTAAAATTATCCATGGTGTTAGTGCACCTCCTCTAAGAAAATTTGTTTCATTGAGTGCAGACAAAATGACCAGAACCACTCGATCCACTTCTAGAGGAGAATGCAGCGTCAAAAAATGTAGAACAACTTTTGCTAAATCTGCTTTTTCTGTGACGGCCATGAGTCAGTGGAACACACTGCCCACAGAGATCATTGCGTGTGCTACATTTAAAACATTTTCTTGGCTGACTAAGAAATGGCTTCTGAAAAAGCAAGTTTGCACGCACGAGTGAGTGAGTGAGTGAGTGAGTGAGTGAGTGTGTGAGTGTAATATTCTAGTAGAAATTGGGGAGCTTTATTTATTGTTATTAAACTTAATGTTTGTGAATGATGTTATTTAGAGCCTGTAATTGTAAGACACAGTCATGTATCCATCTACATTGTAATCAGTTTAAATGAATATAACACCAGCCTGCCCAGGGACTACAGGTGGAAATTAGCATCTCTGCTATAACCTGGTACATGCATCTCTCCTTTTGTGTTAATGCTTAACTGTACACTGTCCCTGTTCAAATAAAGTACATACAATACAATACAATATGTGTGTATATGTATGTGTATGTGTGTGTGTATATATGCATGTATGTACAGTATGTCTGTATATGTATGTGTGTATATGTGTATGTGTATGCATATGTATATGTATGTATATATATGTGTATATGTATATATATATATATGTATATATATATATATATGTATGTTTTTTTTTTTTAACCAAACAGAGACTTAAATGTACTACTGGCTACTGTACTGTACTACTAACCCTACTTTCCTGTTATTGTTTTTCTTTCTTTTTTGAATTCATGCAGATTCTTGTAGCATTGTATCCTAAAGCAAATTTCCCTTGGGACAATAAAGTTTATTTATGCTGAAAAATGCCTTTTCAGCATCCAAAAATAACAATCCACAGGCTGGCGGGATCTTATGTGATGAGCCGAGTACAAGAAGCAAGCGCCAAACATTATCAAAAGGAAATCGGCCTTTCAAAAAGCCAGCTTGATCAGGATTAATAATTTTCCCACACTGTTGGCCAAAACTATAGAGAATATTTCAGTCAGCATTGATCAATACAATACAATACAATATAATTTATTCTTGTATAGCCCTAAATCATAACAAAGTCATCACAGACGACTTAACAAAACCATTTAAATCACCAACACAGATCAAAGAATCAACAGTTAAGACATCACCACAGTCCTTTTTGTTGGACACTAACAGTCAACAGACCCTCCTGCATCGGCAAGGAAAAACTCATAAGAAAAACCCAGTGGGAAAAAGGTGAGAAACCTTGGGGAGACCCACATAAAGAGAGATTGGTCGATAATTTGTGCATTCAAGATGATCCTTCCCTGGCTTTGGGATTACGGTTATTAGAGCGGTGTTAAGGTCCCGATGGAATGAGTCCCTATCAATAGCATGATTTATTGCTTCAAGCCAAATTGGACCAAGAAGACTCCAGAGTTTTAAATACAGCTCAACTGGGATCCCATCAATTCCTGGTGTACGGGTATTTGTTTTGGATGTATTATAAAAGTCTTTTTCCAAAATCCTACATTCAATTTCCAAATCTGATATCATTTGTAATCTCTCTCTGTGCAGATTTGAGCTAAACTGTATTGATATGTTACAAATACTATCCATATTAGCGTCTTCTCTGCAATAGTGCCCTTATTCAGAGCAATAAATTCTGTTAATTTGGCCCGTATTTGTTTCAAAAATACTTCACACTTTAAAAGAGTAGTATTAAATCTCCATCTACTATTAAGTTGTTAACCATCATGTAGTTCAAAGGTTGATATTATTGGATTGTGATCCGATAAAATGTCTATTGCACTAATTGCCGGGAGAAGACTAGACGACACCATAATATAGTCAATACGGGAAAACGTTTTATGCCTATCTGAATAAAAAGTATAATCCCTGGCCCATGGGTTATGTATCCTCCATACGTCCTTTTTGTTTAAGTCTGTCATAAATTGATTAAGTGCCTTTGAGGCAGCATCTTGAGAGCCGGAGAATATTTAAGTTGTTTTATCAAGGTACATTCATGTCAGATCCCACATACAACTGATAGCAAGAAAGTGTCAGCAGTCTTTTTGTTATTGAAGGGAAAAAGTTGCTTTCAAAAGTATTTGGCGCATACAAGCTAATAAGTGCAATCTTTTTACCCTGAGCGGACACACAACAGTATGACATTCCACCTGCTTCATCCGAGCCGCTCTTCTCAATTAACAAATTCAAATTCCGTTTCATAATTATCATGACTCCTTTAGAACGTGTACCATCAGATGACCACGCAACTGGCTGTTACAATCTATTCTAACCACATCATTCGGCCTCAAATGGGTTTCCTAAAACATTGCTATATCTACTTTCTTTCTGTTGAGAAAATCTGAAACCTCGGATCTTTTATAGGGAGAGTTTAAGCCTTTAACATTAAAAGACATAATTTTGAAGGATTTCGGTTTAGTAGCATCAATACATTTAAAAGCATTACCCTCATTATTGGTGGCAGCACCCCCCTCCCCCACCCCATCCCTCTGTCCCCTCTTTCCCACCCTCTCCCTCTGCCCCCCCTCCCATTCCCCATCACCCTCCTGTTGCATCCGTGAGAGTCACTCGGCAACGTCACCCACCAGCTTCCGATCCCAACCCCCTCTTGTATACATTAAACAACAACCCGAACTAGTACCACAACACAGCCCCATCACTTAGGGCATGGTCACAAAGGTTTTTACAAACGAACAAGGCCAAGTGGCCCGGATCGTCGCCACAGGGGTGTGAAAACGGCCCGCGGTCACATGAACGTATTGTCTGAACCGTGCCAGGGAAATTGTGCTGTAGTACAACACTCGGTCCAGCTGGTGGCACTAATACTAACACCAGAGACTACCTCGTTGCCCTGGTTGAGATCCGCTTCTTTTCCTGTTTACATTCTGATACTGTAGCTAACAGCTACTGTAACTAACAGCTATAGCTACATTAGCAAACAGCTCAGTACGGATCGCGTTGTTTAGGGAAAGACACATCTCACACTTGTCCAAATTGCTCTGATGCAAAGTGCAGCAGTTCAGTGGGTAATGTGTGAATGCACACGTGTGTGTTTGTGTGAGTGTGCGCGCCGCGGACACGAGTGCACACACACACACACACACACACTCTTTAGCAATGAGCGTAAGAGCGCTGAGAAATGAATGAATGAGAATGAAAGGAAGTGTGGAGTATGAAGAGAGCGACCGCAGACAGGGAGGTTACAAGTGTGTGTCTGTGTGTGTTCTGGTGATTAAATAAAAACTGATTCTTGAATGTCTGAAGTGTTATTGCAATAGCACCACACTGAGAGCGAGGGTCAGGACAGAAGAGAGCTATACCCGTAGGAAACGCTTGTGTGTGAAAATGCGTGTCACAGGGAGACGTAATGTGACGCACAATATCAAGTCCTCAACACACTCCCCACCACCCGCGACACTGACCCCCCTCATCTGCAGTTTTGAACCGCGCCAGAGCACAATTCCTGGAATCATGCTGCAGACACGCAACGCATTCCTGGAATAGTGCTGTAGTCCGCGTCCGTTGCACCCTGCGTGGACGCACTGCTGCGGACGCATGTTACGAGCAGTGGAGCCTTTTCCATTCACCTTCTTGGAGAAAACGGAAACGGAATGAAACGGACACGTTTGGACGGATACGTAGTACGTTCTACGCAGCCGGATGAGTCGGGGACACTCATTATGGCTTAAATCCGTGCTTTAGCGCTCTCTGTGATCCTAGTCTTTATATACTGATATTGTCTTGGCAAATCCAGATATGAGCCCAAACCACTGACCAATCTGGAGCCTTCTGTCCTCTTCGGCGAGAATATTCATGAGAATAGCGGCAGCAGAAAAGATCAGCGCTGCTCCTTTGGTTACTGGGTCGTTGCTATCCCAAAATTAGGTTCAGATTTGAGTCAGCTTTAGTCCTGTTGAGCCTGTGTGAGTTAACTCTTTTCCTCATGGAGCCTGTGTGAATTAGCACTTATCATCATGAGCCTGTGTGAGTTAGCGCTTTTCCTTATGGAGGTTGTGTGAGTCACTTCAAATCCTCATGAGTCTGTATGAGTTAGCTCTGGTCCTCATGGAGTGGTTAATATGGTTAAAGTGGTGTGTAGGACGACATCCTCAGTGCTTGTACCTGCTGTGCCTGAGAGAAAGACGGTGCTATAGTGGGCACTAGGATGTTCCTCCCGGCTTCGGCGAGCTGCCCGTGTCGTCCCGCTCCCCACAGGTATGCGTCACACTTCCCCCCGAGGTGCCAGTCCTGCAGAACACAAGATCAGCTCTAAAACAGCCCTAAAAAGGACTCGGACTCACATGTTAACAGCCACATCACATCAGCGACTGCAGCTTTTATCATCCAAAAACCATCAGGACTTCAGTGTCTACAGCCGAGATTTTCCCCCAGGACGATAGCCTTCTGTAGCAACCTGCTGTCAGGTCTATCGGTTGGGGTTGTGTCCTTAGGCAAGACATTTCCCATCTATAAGAATGAGTCGGTGTGTGAGTGAATGGTTGGTGATGGGAGGGGCCAATGGCACATACTGGTTGCCTGAGCTTCACTTCTGTCAGTGTTTCCCAGGACAGCTGTGGCTACAGTAGTAGTTTTATTCTGCCCATATTGTGTTTACTGACACACAGCTCTTATGAAGCATACTTGCATACCTAGGTCCCTCACTACTGTCCTGTCAGTGCGCTGCAACACTAACATTTCCCAGCTGTGGGACAAATGAAGCTTATCTGATCTGGTCTTAAAGAAAACTAACATAATTTACCTCTGGTCTGGAAGTGGCCCAGGACATGATTTGCTCATCCATCCCAGAGCTCCACTTACTGTTGTCCTGAAGACAATAACACCACATTAAAAAACACACAAACACACTCACACAAACACAGAAACACAACCCTCACCATCAGCAGAGCCATCTCCTCTTTGGACAGTGGCTCCAGGTCAGGAACAGTGAAGCATTCTGGGAAAGTGAGTCCTCTGGCTAGAGCCTCCGCCGCCTTCACGGTGGTAGAGAAGCAGTCGAGCCAGGCCCACTCGTTCGCAGTCCACACGGCCAGCCCGGACTCCAGGGGGCAGTGGGCCAGGTGCGGGGGCACGGGGGGGCGACAGAGGATGGAGTCCAGGTGAAGCCCAACGGCCAGAGAGGCCAGACACTGCATGTACGGGCTGTGGATGAGCTGCTCCCCACACACCACGTGAGGCTGCGGACAGAGACGTGGAACAGGGCTTTAATACAGCTGCAGGCAATGTCCCACTCTTAGGGAGGATGCGTTTTGTTCTTTAAATGTCACACTAATAAGCTGAAGAGGATGAGACCTTCTCGTAGGCGTATTGCTCCTGCAGCATGACAGGCAGACGCTCCAGGAAAGCCCTCATACAAGGTGCCATGTTGAGGCCGACCATGCCCTGCCGCTTCAGGGCTGAGCGGCACGTGGCCAACACATGGTGAGAAGACATGAACTCTTTGGAACAGTTCACCACCAGAACATCCTGAAACATACAATTCCACATATGGAATTATGCTAACCACTGAACACTAACTGAACTTTGTTGGCAGCGGTAGACAACAGTTTAACTGCATTTTATACCTTTGACCTGTTGGAGCAGACGGCTACGCCCACATCTGGGACCCACACAATGTTCTGGATGGCCCCCGAGCCGGCTACCACCGTCTGCAGTACTGACCCGTCCTGAGAATCAAGAGGAACGAGAGGAAGTCAGTAACCAGAGAGAGACCAGGGAGAGACACAATCTGTCGTACTTGTTTAAAGGTCCCATATTACGCTTTTTGACGTTTCTCTGCTTTTTAACATCATTATTGTATTATTTGGCCTTCATACACATGCTCAGAGTAGTTTTTTCATTGATTCCGTCAAGCTTTATATATAAAGCGATGTTCCTCTTTCACCCTCGAGAGGCAGCAAAACGCCCGGGTCCACATCTATGACGATTTCAACATTGATGACAAATATGACGTGCAAAAGCCAGTTTACTTTTGTATTTAAAATGGTTCTTAAATACTATTGTCAAAACAGAGAAAACAACACACAAAAATGATGCTGTTTGTTGTCAAAAATAATAATAATAATATTAATAATATTAAAATCCAGGAGGTGATTGACAAATTGAAACAGCGGATGAATTTGTTTATCTGCGAAACTTCACTAAGACTGTTCCAGAACTACAGTTACCATGGAAACTGGACTTACTCAAAAGCTGATCTGGAAACCAGTGTTATCCCCACAATAAAAGACGCTAACACGGAGCCCCGATCTGTAAGTAAAGGTGCTTCTAACTCGTCCTCTACTTATGTAAACTAAATAATCAGGGTCTGATTGTGGATCGAGGACATAGGGCTCGATGTGTCAGATTGCGGTTGTAGGAAAACGTTTTTCTCAGGTCTGAAATGACTATGTACCGGTGAATCGAAAGGTTTACTTTGGAGATAAACAACTGGGAGCATGAGGCAACATCCTCGTGTAGCCGGGGGGAGGCGGGCTCACAGGCAGAGGAGCAGACTGCTCTTTGATCTCATTTGAGTTGCGGTGACATCACCTCCATGCAAGTAATGGCTATATTTTCACAAGTTTTGAATGTTGTATGGTGTGTCACGCAGTAGCGGACCCTCAAGGTCTGCAAGGCCTTCACTGCTGGCCTAAACATGATTACATATATATATATATATATACCACCAATGGCTAGAAAGGGCTGGCCTACAGGACAGCACAGAGGCACTCATCATGGCTGCACAGGAACAGGCACTGAGCACCAGAGCGATAGAGGCCCAGATATACCACACCAGACAAGACCCAAGGTGTCGGTTGTGCAAAGAGGCACCTGAGACGATCCAACACATAACTGCAGGGTGCAAGATGCTGGCAGGGAAGGCCTACATGGAACGCCATAACCAAGTGGCTGGCATAGTGTACAGAAACATCTGTGCAGAGTATGGGCTGGAAACCCCAAGGTCTAAGTGGAAAACTCCTCCAAAGGTGGTGGAGAATGAGCGTGCAAAGATCCTGTGGGACTTCCAGATACAGACCGACCGAATGGTAATGGCGAACCAACCTGACATCGTGGTGGTAGACAAAGGGCAGAGGACAGCCGTGGTGGTGGACGTGGCAATTCCAAGCGATGGTAACATCCGGAAAAAAGAACATGAAAAGCTTGAGAAATACCAAGGTCTCAGAGAGGAGCTGGAGAGGGCCTGGAGGGTAAAGGTGACAGTAGTGCCCGTGGTGGGGGTTCCCTCCCCTCCACTCCTCATTGTGTTTCCGACTCACCCCCTCCCTGACCCCGCCCCCCTCTGACAGCCACATTGGGCCGGCAGTCGGAGGTGCTCATCCCGAGAAAAAAAATCCGTGGTTTATTCAAAGCACAATGTGTCTATCCAACTGTCTGTGTAATCTGGATGTTATTGCTCTCTGCTGTTTATTCTACTGTTTGTCGCATGGCGCCGTAAAGATGGCGCCGTGGCAAGAGCTCTGGTGTGTGTCGTCTTCTCTGTCTGGCGCACACCGGGGTAGTCTTGCACAGTTTTCCAATGTGGTTTTACTGCAAATGGCAAATAAATGAATCTGAATCTGAATCTGAATCTGATCGGTGTACTCGGGGCAGTGACCCCGAAGCTAGAAGAGTGGTTACAGCGGATCCCTGGAACAACCTCGGACATCTCGGTCCAGAAATGTGCAGTGCTAGGAACAGCAAAGATACTGCACAGAACCCTCAAGCTCCCAGGCCTCTGGTAGAGGACCCGAGCTTAGAGAGGGATAACCGCCCGCGGAGGGCCAAAGGTGAGTTGACAATTTTATTTATTTATATATATATATATATATATATATATATATATATATATATATATATATATATATATATATATATATATATATATATATATATATATATATATATATATATATATATATATATATATATATATATATATATATATATATATATATAAAAAAATAAAATTGTCCACTCACCTTTGGCCCTTCACGGGCGGTTATCCCTCTCTAAGCTTGGGTCCTCTACCAGAGGCCTGGGAGCTTGAGGGTTCTGCACAGTATCTTTGCTGTTCCTAGCACTGCACATTTCTGGACCGAGATGTCCGAGGTTGTTCCAGGGATCCGCTGTAACCACTCTTCTAGCTTCGGGGTCACTGCCCCGAGTGCACCGATCACCACTGGCACTACTGTCACCTTTACCCTCCAGGCCCTCTACAGCTCCTCTCCGAGACCTTGGTATTTCTCAAGCTTTTCATGTTCCTTTTTCCGGATGTTACCATCGCTTGGAATTGCCACGTCCACCAACACGGCTGTCCTCTGCCCTTTGTCCACCACCACGATGTCAGGTTGGTTCGCCATTACCATTCGGTCGGTCTGTATCCCACACGATCTTTGCACGCTCATTCTCCACCACCTTTGGAGGAGTTTCCCACTTAGACCTTGGAGTTTCCAGCCCATACTCTGCACAGATGTTTCTGTACACTATGCCAGCCACTTGGTTATGGCGTTCCATGTAGGCTCTCCCTGCCAGCATCTTGCACCCTGCAGTTATGTGTTGGATCGTCTCAGGTGCCTCTTTGCACAACCAACACCTTGGGTCTTGTCTGGTGTGGTATATCTGGGCCTCTATTGCTCTGGTGCTCAGGGCCTGTTCCTGTGCAGCCATGATGAGTGCCTCTGTGCTGTCCTGTAGGCCAGCCCTTTCTAGCCATTGGTAGGACTTCTTGAGATCAGCCACTTATGTTATGCTCTGGTGGTACATGCCGTGTAGGGGCTTGTTCACTCATGATGGGCTCTCCTCCAGCACCTCCTCATCTCGCCACTGCCTGAGACATTCACTGAGTACGTCATCCGTTTTGGCCTTCTCCATGATGTAGTTATGGAGTTTGGATGTTTCGTCCTGGACAGTGGCTCTCACACTCACTAGTCCTCGGCCTCCTTCTTTACGGCATACGTACAGTCTCAGGGTGCTGGATTTGGGATGGAACCCGCCATGCATGGTAAGGAGCTTTCGAGTTTTAACATCCGTGGTCTGAATCTCTTCCTTTGGCCACCTGATTATTCCTGCAGGGTATCTGATCACTGGCAGGGCGTAGCTGTTAATTGCCCAGGCCTTGTTCTTGCCATTGAGCCGGCTTCTTAGGACCTGCCTTACTCGATGGAGGTATTTGGCAGTTGCCGCTTTCCTCGTCACCTGTTCGAGGTTGCCATTTACCTGTGGTATACCGAGATACTTGTAACGTCTGCTATTGTTCCCTCTGGGAGTGAGATCCCTTCTGTGTGGACTACCTTGCCTCTCCGAGTCACCATCCTGCTACATTTCTTGAGTCCGAATGACATCCCGATGTCATGGCTCTCTCGCTCTTGGCGTACAGCTTGATGTCATCCATGTAGAGGAGGTGACTGATCTTTGCTCCGTTCCTGAGGCGGTATCCATAGCCAGTCTGGTCAATTACTTGGCTTAGAGGGTTGAGGCCTATGCAGAACAGTAGTGGGGACAGAGCATCTCCTTGGTAGATACCACATTTGATGGTCACTTGTGCGAGCGGCTTGCCATTTGTCTCAAGGGTGGTCTTCCACATTCCCATTGAGTTTGCAACGAAGTCCCTTAGAGCCCTGTTGATATTGTACAACTTCAAGCATTCCATGATCCATGTGTGTGGCATTGAGTCGTAGGCTTTCTGGTAATCAATCCAGGCTGTGCACAGGTTGATGTGTCGTGACCGGCAGTCTTGGGCGACTGTTCTGTCAACCAGGAGCTGGTGTTTGGCTCCTCTGGTGTCTCTACCAATGCCCTTCTGTGCTGTGCTCATGAATTGTTCCATATGCCCACTTATCTTTGCCGCAATGATGCCTGACATGAGGTTCCATGTTGTGGAGAGACAGGTTATTGGCCGGTAGTTGGAGGGGACTGCAACCTTGACAGGGTCCTTCATGATCAGGACCGTTCGCCCTTCGGTTAGCCATTCTGGGTGAGTCCCATCTCTCAGCAGCTGGTTCATTTGTGCTGATAGGCGCTCATGGAGTGATGTGAGTGTCCTTAGCCAGTAGGCATGGACCATATCAGGGCCAGGTGCTGTCCAGTTTTTCATACCTGAGACTCTTTCTCGGATGTCTGCCTCTGTGATGGTAACTGAGTACTGTTCTGGGAGGTGGCTGTGCTCCTCTCTCAGGGACACCAGCCATTGTGCACTGCTGTTAAGTGCTGCATCCTTCTCCCATACATTCTTCCAGAACTGTTCAGTTTCCAGCCTCGGTGGGTCTCTCCCCTGTTGTTACCCTGCCACTGAGCGTACACCTTCGCAGGTTGTGTTGCGAACAGCCTGTTCACCCTTCTGGCTTCATTCTCTTTAGTGTACCTCTGTAGACGGCTGGCCAGGGCTTGGAGCCTTTGTTTGGCAGTTTTGAGTGCTTCAGGTATGGTCATCTGGCCGTACTTTCTGGGTACTGGTCTTTTCAATGCACGAGCCGAGCCGCCTTGATCTTAGCCTCCAACCGTCTTTTCCAGGGTGGGTATTGTCCATGGCTCCCATGGTTGCTCTAATAGCCAAGCATCCAAAGTCATTCCGTTTTTATTTAATCCATCAAATTTGATAAGCAGAATTCATAATAACGTAGACGTACGTAATCCGTAACACTATGGCTGTATCTCAAAAGTTGACCTGATAGAGCAAAATGCATGTGATATTCGGACTCAGAACACCAAAATTAGTCCAAATCAGTTGAGAAACCCCTGACCATTTTTTGGCTGTCAACTTGTGTAGTCTATGGTGCAGCCCTTAGAAGTGCAGACACGTTAATGTGATAAACAGAAACAAACAGAAATGCTAATATGTGTAGCACGACAACTTGTTTTAGTTTTTCAACCCTTTACGGCTGAAGAAGGTGAATACATCGTTCTGGTAACTAAACAGAACGCCTTTCTGAAGAAAAACAGAGACAGAGGGACCGGGAGAGCCAGGATCAGGAGAGCCAGGATTTTTGCCCCTGGGAAAAACAGTTTGTCAATAAGCTAACCTGCGGAGCTAGGCAATGCAGAAGGCATGGCGCCGCGTCCTGCCTCACCATCTCCAATACTTATATTGTAGTTGGACTTTACCACATTTATGCCCAAAACTGTGTCCTGAAAGCTTGTGTTGCAGTCGGTCATGTTCTCAGAGTCATGTTCTCAGATACTGTCAGAGAAGTCATGCGTGTGTGTATACAAACTACAGCGATGTGCTTCCTGTCATTTTAAAAGGTGAGTTCAGACCGCCGACGCTGGAACGCTGACGCCTCGCGCACCAGTCGCACATTCTCTAAATTTCAGACGCAGGGGTATTCAGACCAGAAGTCCTGGGCTGCGGTGGCGCCTGCCGGAAGTGGCGGAAGTAGTGGGCGGACTTTGATGCTAACGGAGTTAAGCTAGCGGCTTTTTGTGTAAAGATGCAGTTCTGCAGCGTCTCTGTGTCCAGAGACCTTCCAGACACCTTCCAGAGACTTTATATAACAGCAGTATGTGTTCACAGAGGTGCGCAATAAGTTTAATTTATTATTAAACGGTACTTCCGCATCGGCGAACATGCTATAAGCAGTTGTATACAGTCACGGGAGCATGAGAACGCATATGTTCACAAGCACAGAGTCCCCCATTGTCAACCCTGGTTTAGTCCTGATATAGCTCCTGTTTTGAGTATTTTCAGTTGGCTCAGTCAGACTAATATCCCCGTGACCACTTTGCCGCTCTCTGATTGGTCGTTGCACGAGCGTCCCGAGGAAACGCATGTCTTGAGCGCTCATAATATAGATAATATATACTTCTTATCACTAGTAAGGTATTCAATTATCACATATACAGGTACATATACACTATATTATTCGTTAAACATACAAGACACACAACACGTAACACAAGGCAAGACGCTCCGTTCGAGAGTTTGTTCGAAAGTCCAGGAAATTATTACAGTTCTTGGTTTGTGGATTCTGATAATAATCCAGTGGGTGAGGGTCCCGGCTCAAAAGTGGCCAAAATGATCTGCGCTGACATGTTTGCAATACCCCCCCGGGCCGATGGGGGTGGACCCAGAAGAAGAATTAGCCAATGCTAACATATAGCATTGGCAGACCTCTCGAAAACGTCTTTACAGGATGGTCCAAAAGTTGGCTCTTGGCCCAAAGCTCCGTTCCACATGTGTGTGAATGCTGAGGGGTGTGAATTTTGGACCACTCTAGTTTGCTGTGAATTTTTGAAGTCTCTCATTCAAATAAATGTTTTTTCACAATTTTCTTGAGGGCGGGACCACTCGCGGCCATTTTGGATAGCTCCTGTAGAGCACTATTTTTGGCCCATTAGTTTGAACGGCGGAGATAGGCTTGACTACGTCCGTTAATATTTACAGTCTATGGTTAGGACATTACTGCAGGCGCAGGTCTGATATGCACGGACCGCCACTGGTATCACGCAAATAATTATCACACATGTGCATAGCATAGACTGTGAAACATGAAGAAGAGCGCAATATGAAACCTTTAAAGAGGTTTAAACACATATGACTCACTCGCAGGGACCATATATTCATGAGGCCTCCCAGTCCTCCAGACGCCAGCGCTAAACCGTTTGGACTGAAAGCCACAGTGCGAACAGGAGTGATATGGCCCTTCAGCTGAAACACACACACAGCTGTCTCCTCTGTCCTGCCAGAGCACTGCAACACAGCCAGAAGAAACAGAAGTGTGTCAGAAAGGGGACTTTCACTGTGTTTCATTTTCAAAAGAATACATTTTAAAACATTTTCCAAGAGAAATATAGTCCCTTCAGTATGACAGTTATAGTTAGAACACAAGAAACATAAACTGTTCCAAAGTTCCATGTTTTCTTTGTAATTATTTTCCTCTCTCTGCTCTCTCTTAATTATTATCTTCACATGAAGGTGTCTGGACACGGTGACAATATTCATAAACATATGCATGATGTTGGCCAGTTGAAAAGACTTTCAGATAGAATAAAAACACCGCCCCTCTCTCTCCCCTCTTCTCAGACTTATTGTGTAGGTTTGTGAACCACTAAAAATAGTAATAGTTTTGAAACTGTGAACTCCAGAAATATTTCCTCTTAAGGAACAGTGTATATGAACAACTCCAAAACCGAGACGTACTCTGTGTTTAGGTTTGTTCTCCCTCTCCCACCATCCGTCCACACCACTCATTGACTCTGGGAAGTCAGCGATCTCCTGAGGGACAGTCCAGACCGACACCAGACCGTTTTGGCAACATCTGAACAAGAAAAACATATAAGATAATATAAGAAACTACACTATCGAGGAAAGTGTGCTGTCAAACACAGTACTGTTGGTCAAAGTTGGGAGATTAAGAATGTAACACTCATTGTTATTGGTTGTGTGTTTTCTATTTTCAAATCAAGGTTTCCCAATAGGGAAGTGCTCATGGTGTGGTTTGGTTCCAACTCAATCTGGCTCCTATTGACGTAAAAAAAAACATTGTTTAGCGCTCTCTATGATCCTGGTGTTTACTGACCAATCCTTATATGGATTGGGTAATCTTTATCTGTGGAGGAAACTCAAGATTGCCTTAGCAACCGTTTAAGTCAAGAAGAATTGGCAGCTTTACCAGGATATCAGAGAGGGACTAGAGAGACCAGAGAGGATAAAGAATCTTATCCACAACAACCACAAAAGACTCCAAGCTGTTGTAGGGGGTCATGGGCACAGGACCAATCAGAGAGCCGCAAAGTGGTCACTGGGTCATTAGCGGTCTGAGCGAGCGGACTGAAAATACTCGTAAACAGCCAAAACAGGAGCTACACCAGGACTAAACCAGGGTTGACAATGGGGGACACAGTGCTTATGAACATGTGTTTTCATGCTCCAGTGACTGTATACAATTGCTTCGAGTGTGTTCGCCAATGCAGAAGTACCGTTTAATAATAAAATAAACTTATGGTGCACCTCAGAGACTTTATATAAAGTCTCTGGATGGTCTCTGGACACAGAGACGCTGCAGAGCTGCATTATTGGAGAAGAACTTTACACAAAAAGCCGCTAGCTTAACTCTGTTAGCATCAAAGTCCGCCCGCTACTTCCGCCACTTCCGGCGGGCGCCACCGCAGGCCAGGACTGGTCTGAACACCCCTGCGTCGAAAATTAGAAATCAGAGAGCCGCAAAGTGGTCACTGGGTCATTAGCGGTCTGAGCGAGCGGACTGAAAATACTCGTAAACAGCCAAAACAGGAGCTACACCAGGACTAAACCAGGGTTGACAATGGGGGACACAGTGCTTATGAACATGTGTTTTCATGCTCCAGTGACTGTATACAATTGCTTCGAGTGTGTTCGCCAATGCAGAAGTACCGTTTAATAATAAAATAAACTTATGGTGCACCTCAGAGACTTTATATAAAGTCTCTGGATGGTCTCTGGACACAGACGCTGCAGAGCTGCATTATTGGAGAAGAACTTTACACAAAAAGCCGCTAGCTTAACTCTGTTAGCATCAAAGTCCGCCCGCTACTTCCGCCACTTCCGGCGGGCGCCACCGCAGGCCAGGACTGGTCTGAACACCCCTGCGTCGAAAATTAGAAAATGTGCGTCTGGTGCGCGTGGAAGCTGCGTTCCAGCGTCGGTGGTCTGAACACGGCATAAGGATGAGGCCACATGCTCACCCAAAAGCCCAGTTAAAGTGAGCCTGAGCGCAGTTTGCGATTTGATCCGGGCTTTAGGTGCTATGTGACCGCGGGTTTGGGAATGGTTTCCGCAATTGGGCCTGAGATGGGCCAGAGCACACTTCTAAAGCCCAGATAAGGGGGGTCAGTGAGGCAGGTGGTGGGGAGTGGGGGATGAGGTGGGACCATGGATCTATTATATTAACTGGATAGGGTATTACTAGCTTGGAGCTGAAGAACTCATGTGCTCAGGGGATTCTCGCGGTACTGCAGACTAAACCAGACTAAATTCACGTGGGCTACCCAGACATTTTCCCCATAGAACTCAATGTAAACTAAAACAGCTCGACCTCAGCTGACAGAGAACCTACAGCTTTCACAAAGATCGGATTGTGTGGGGATTTTACTGTCCCTCGTCATCCTGAACTTTTTTCTTCCTTTGGTTTTCTTTAAATCTACACTTTAGTGCCACAAACTCTGCCCGTCTGGCTCCCGCTCTGATGAGCAGTTCTGATTGGTCAGAGCGCGGCCGAGTCCCTCTGTGCGCGTGCATGACAACCACACACGCGTATTTCGCGCAACGCATCATGGGAGTTCATCCACTGCGCAGAACCGGGAGGACCAGACGATGCCCAAATACTGGCGAGTTTCCCATGGATCTTTGCGAGTTCCAGGTGAGTTCCGCTAATATGTCAGCGACCGTGCAGGTCGCTGACATAAACACTATCATGTTTGAGTATATCGAGAACTGGGGGGTTAAGTCTTCAGATCAGAATAAGGAGAGGAGTTTATAAAAAAATATTTGAATGCAACTGAGATAACACTGCTTAGATAACCACCAACAATGAGAAAAGTGTTATCATTCATATTCTGCCTGGTATGTCAATAACAGTACTAAGTGACCACAGAGCTCCTCAGATGACCACATGGTTCCATGGTCACTCACACAGCGAACATGGCGAGGGCCTTGGGGGCTCGTCCGGGCAGACCACACCAAGAAATGCCGTTCACCACGGACGGGTTCCTGATGCTCTGAACACAGCGCCACCTGGAGCCTGAGTTGTGATCTGCACCCCACAGCTTAACCGTCTCCTCTTTGGCACAAGTCAGCAGCAACTGACCATTTGGACTCCACTTCATACTGGTGATGGACTCCTGGGAGACATAACAGGACAAAATTTTACATCTGTATCAAACTCAGTTGGCCGGGGGCCGAAAGTATAAACGTGGTTTCACTGGTCCCTGGTTTAACACAGGGGAAATGTGTTCTGAAAATAACCCACAATAAATGAAATCCTTGACAAAGCAGCTGTATGTTTGAAGGCTGTGTAACCCCTCACAACATAATTTATCCCAGAGGGGTACGAAATAGAGAGTGACCAGTGAGAGTGACAGCAGAGAGAGACCAGAGTGAGAGTGAGAGACCAGAGAGAAAACCCAGAGAGAGTCCTTTAAATAGATAAGATAGATACTTTATTGATCCACGTAGAAGAAATTCAGGTGTCCAGAAGCAGCAACATTCATCCACACAAAAAAAAGAAAAAAAAGATCATTCTAAAAATCTAACAATAGTAATACTAAAATGCAACAGGACTTTAGGTCAGAGCAGCAGAGGGGGAGTAGCCGCTGGGGGTGGAGCAGGACAGGTCACAGCAGCAGAGAGGGAGTAGCTGCTTGGTTCGGACTATTTTCTCTGCTCTAGTCCAAAGTAAAATGCATTCCTCCAGTGATTTTTTTTGCCAGATCTGCTTGGTTCGGATCCTCTCTTGGTTGAATCCTCTCTGCTCCAGTCTGGACCAGTGCAAAACCATGAAAACTGTACAGCAGCAACATCTCAGGTAGAAAAAAATACAGAAAAATAACAATTGTAAAACACAAAACAACAACCTTTTCAGAGCTACAGTACTTAGGACTTGCTGCCGTATCC
The DNA here is from genome assembly GCA_964034765.1 of Knipowitschia caucasica. NCBI lineage: Eukaryota > Metazoa > Chordata > Actinopteri > Gobiiformes > Gobiidae > Knipowitschia > Knipowitschia caucasica. The sequence goes on from OZ035826.1 coordinate 35,634,299, forward strand.
AGCACATTCAAAAGTAAACAAATAAAGGTTACTGTAATGTTATACTAGCGATTATATGATGTTGTAAATGATCTCTCTCTATTTTCACCTTATGAGCGTCGATGACCACGATGGCTTCTTTCTCCAGAGGCTCTTTGGACCCAATGAGCAGCTTCCCATCGGCGTACCCAACGGCAAACGGCTTATCCTCACTGCACCAGGCAATCTGCATCACCGCCACAAAATCAGGACACAGGACTTTATTCCCCAAAATCACACAGAAACATGTTCAAAGCATGTTCCATCACTTTATTCTCATAAATAACACATCCTTGGTGTTTCTTGTTTTAAAGCTGGAGTATTATTGACAGCTAATTCGGGCCAATCAGAAGTTTGTATTTTTTGCATTGAGAGCACTATCATTTGCAGAGTGTTTTTCGGACCTCGTGGTTGTGCTCCGTGTGCGTTATGAAAAAGGGAGAAGTGGTTGGACTGAAGTCACAGAAATGAACCCTGCTTTCTTGTACACTATTATCACATTAATCACATGAGTGAACTACAAGGTATAATTTTTTAGGCACAGTTGAATGTATGTTCCTTTGTTTTAAGTGCTGCTAAGAGCTAATATGGCTAACTGCTGTGTGCTAAATGTTAATGGTGTGCTATTCTCGTGTACATAATGTGTTTGTTTAAGTAGCTCTTTCTGTAATTGCAAGACCACACACACACACACACCAACGTAGATATAGATAACTGCTGTAAATCAGTGTTGCAACTAAGAACTTTAACCTCTTAACACCCACCTCATTTTAGGCTAAAAAAACAATTTTTTTAGCCTAAAATGTTCAATTTCTAAAGGCCCTAAAAAAGGCATACTTCATTGTAAGTTCAGAATATTCAAACCCTATAGTCATTGTGTTGTTGACAACAACTGTATAAAGTTTCAGACTTCTAAGTTGTATGGTTTTTATGCAGTTTCTCCTTTTCATCAAGTAGCGCCAAAATGCTTTACTGACATTTCATCATCATAAAAACCATATTTTTTATTATTGGTACTTATAAGTTACTAATTTAATTTTTTATGAGCGTAAATTATTGCGGCTTTGAGCGTCTTTTGGCTGCCATTACGCACAATTCTACAGGCACAAAAAAAAACAGTACACCCATTGTCCCACCTCTTAATAGAAAGCTTTCCTCATTGGCTACACGGACATGTCAATCAAACGGCCAGGAAGTAGATGCAAAGCAGTCTGGAGATAACAAAGCTCAGGTCACCTATGCGCAACGAGCAGCCGCTAGCAGTACTACCGGGAGATGTTACAGACCTAAAACAGCTCGTAGAGATTCATGGAAGGTTCATTTTAACACGTGGATACTATTTTTTTGGGAAACACAAGTAGATACTATTTTTAATTGGACTGTTCCAGAGAAAAAGAGCCATAGGAAGCTGGCCGGAGAGCTGATTTATTTATGCAGCACAAGCCCAAAGGTAAAAAACTTTTTCCGAAGTGATTTATTTTGGGCTCATATTATATGTTATATCTTTGGAATGCAAAGTCTGATGTAGTTTACACTTGTATATAAATGTAGATAAGAAAATAAGCTTTAAAATGACATACAGCTTTTGGGGTTTGGTGTTCAAAATACATCTGCTACTGCCAGCAGGATATTTTAAAAATAAAAACGGCTCGCCGGTGCATGTAAAGAAGGTTAATAAACCAAACTGGATCATCTCTAAGAAGTGCATTCTTACCGATGCCCCCTGGTGGTCACAATGCCACCTTACAAACCAGATAAACTGCTCCTCCCCACAACATACTGAGTCGACCATAATCCAGTTACAAAGAAAACTCCTGTGAAATGTTTCAATAACGTCCTGTAGCCCTCACGTCTATTGTAATTAAGACATTTAAGAGGCTTGTGTTGGACTTCAGTTCAAAATAACTCATCCCTTGGTTTGGTCAGATGTTGTTTCTGTGAGCACCGGACCCCCTCAAGGAAATATTTTGAGTCCTTTGCTTTTTACATTGTACACTTGTGACTGTGTGTCTTCCTCTGACACCTGATCATGAAATATGTTGATGAAAACACCATCGTTGGTCTCATCAGTGATAAAGATGAATCCTCTTACAAAAACAAAAAGTTCAGTGAGAAAAATCCATGTTCATCAGCGTCTCTTCTTTCTGGGAAACTTAGAGAATTTACTACAAATTGCAGCAATGGCAGCAGAGACCTCTAACACAATTTGTTAAGCCCATAGTTTCAAACCTGAAAATGGATGCTGATTGTAAATTTGATAAACAAATAAGTGCAGTAGTGAAGTCCAGTTTCTTCCATTTAAGGCAACTTGGTAAAATAAAGTCCTCCCTTTCAAGGCAAAATTTTGAAATTTTGATTCACGCTTTTGTTTCGACTCGGCTGGACTATTGTAACGCCTTGTACACAGGTATCAGCCAGTCCTCACTTGCTCGTCTGCAGCTGGTACAGAACGCTGCGGCACGTCTGTTAACAGGAACTCGGAAGTATGAGCATATCTCTCCGGTCCTGTCGTCCCTTCATTGGCTTCCTGTTAGCTACCGGATTGATTTTAAAGTTCTTTTGTTTGTCTATAAATGCCTGAATGGCCATATCTGTCTGACCTACTGACGTCATACGCTCCATCACGTTCTCTCTTAGGTCGGCATATCAGGCTCTGCTCTGGGTTCCTCCGACTTAACGGAAACTCGGAGGAGATTGAGCTTTTTCGGTTGTTGGTCCTAAATTATGGAATGAGCTGCCCCTGTGTGTGAGACTGTCTGAGTCACTTCCTGTTTTTAAGTCTTGTCTTAAGACTCACTTGTTCTCATTGGCTTTGCATTGATTTTCAATTGATTTTTTTGTTTGCTGTAAATTGTGTTTTTTTTTGCCATTGTTTTGTATGTTGTAATTGTATATTTGTGTATGTATTTTTTATGTTATGAATGGATTGGATTTAAATTCTAAGATTCTACTTAAAGGAGCTATACCCGTTTCTGCAAGGTTTGAATGTTTAGCACAGCCTCCCAAACTTGCTCAGAGGCTTCTCATTTCCACTAAGAGGAGCCTTCAAGTTGGTTGTTCTATGTGGTCCGAGCATAGATAGTCAGGAGCATAGATAGTCAGAGGCGGTCCCGCAGGTCTCTCCCATAGACAAGTTCTCCAGAGGATACGATGTAAGCTAGCTACATTGGGGCAAAAAAGTATTTAGTCAGCCACAGATTGTGCAGAGTATTCTCCCACTTAAAATAATGACAGGACGTACTGAAATTTTCATCATAGGTACACTTCAATGTGAGAGACAGAAAGAGAAAAAAAAGGATAGGATTTTTAAAAGAATTTATTGGTAAATTATGGTGGAAAATAAGTATTTGGTCACTTCACAAGGAACGATCACCTGGCCTCTCACAGACCTGTAACTTCTTCTTTAAGAAGCTCTTCTGTCCTCCACTCGTTACCTGTATTAATGGCACCTGTTTGACTCGATTATCTGTATAAAAGACACCTGTCCACAGCCTCAAACAGTCAGACTCCCAAACTTCCACTAATGGCCAAGACCAAAGAGCTGTCGAAGGACACCCAGGGAACGAATATGTTAGACCTGCACCAGACTGGAGAAGAGTGAAATCTATAATAGGCAAGCAGCTTGGTGTGAAACAAATCAACTGTGGGAGCAATTATCAGAAAATGGAAGACATACAAGGCCACTGATTAATCTACATCAATCTGGGGCTCCAGCTAGATTACTCATCGTGGGGTCAAAAAGATCATGAGAACGTTGTAGATCAACAAATCCCAGAACCACACAGGGTAACCTGGTGAATGACCTGCAGAGAGCTGGGACAAAAGTAACAAAAGGTTACCATCAGTAACACACTACGACGACAGGGAATCAATCCTGCAGTGCCAGACGTGTCCCCCAGCTGAAGCCAGTGCATGTCCAGGCCAGTGACGTAGGCACATTAGGGCCAGGGTGGTCCCAGGCCCGCCCACTTTTTTGATTGGACCAGGACCTGGCCCTCCCTGAGAAAGCTTGCATGATTTTTCTCACAATTTTTTTTATGATTTATACTTTTGTTCACTTTTCAAAAAAATGCTTAACATTGACATTCAAACCAAAGCCTTTAAAAATGTTTTCATAAATGATTAGACGTTCACACGCCGCGCCTCCTCCTTGCCTCCACAGCAGCAGCAGCACGTGACTCTCATCTCTCTGCTGTGATGGGCTGTCTTCCACCTGCACTTAAAATAGCGAGGCGCCAAACTCTACGAGTAGCTACTGTTTACTTTCAGTAAAGTCCGTCTGGGAGCCCTTTCTGAAGAGTGATCAGTGAAGCCGTGTAGCCAGTGTCAAGACACGCGTTTCCCCTGAGCCTTGTAAAATGTGAGTAATCAGAGAAAATCAGAGACATAACAGACTCCATTTGAGAAACAGGGGGTTTAAAGGCTGAAACAATACTTCCAGTGTTCCTCCACTCTGTGTGACAGTCAAGACTCTTGTCTTCTATATTGAAATTTTTTTTGCTTCTGCAATGTCACTGATGGGCTGTTCCCAGATGCGTGCGTGCGCAATCGCGCTGTTCTTTTGGGGTCTTATTATAAAACATCCATGGTCTCAGCGCACAGAGAACTCTGTCCTGCACAAAATAATAACAGCGTCCTGAGCCGCACAAACGACGCAGCCGCGTGTTTCTACAGTGTATGGAGCGCAGTGAATCTGCGCGGTCAGGCCCCACTCAAAGTCAGAGTCAGAGCTCTCTGTCTGTGACGATGAGGAACACTGTCTGCGAGTGCGGGAGAGGTGCCCAACGCAGAAGTCTGAAGCTGCGTTTGATCCAGAACAGAGCTAGGACCAACCTCACTCTGCACACCGTGAACTGCACCTGGTCTGGCCGCGGACTCGCGAGCAGTCTCACAGGCGCTACACTAGCTGCTGTGGTGTGTGCGTGGAGCTACACATACGCACACGCACACACACACACATGAGGGGAGACTTGAGTCTGAAGAACAGGAGTCCTGCTTACGTCTCTCTTTGTCCAAAGTGCCTCCATCACTTTGCTGTGGTTTTATTGTTAGTGATGATCTTTTCAATAATGTTAAGATTCAGATCAGCTCAAAGGCCTAAAATAAAGGTGGTTTTGTGGTAATTTTACTATTAAGATAATACATTTATGTGATTTGTTTTATAATGCGATATGTATATTATTTTGACTAAATATAATAATGGGTATACTTGAGCTAATTAGCGCCTATCCACCTCAGTCTATGCTGTTCACTAAAAGCTATCAAACCGAGGAGGCACGTCTGCTAGGTATTATTGGATATCCTTTTGATTTTTCCTTAGGCAAAAGTTGGCCTTCCCACTTTTCTCCAGGCCCGCCCTATTCAACATTTCTGCCTACGTCCCTGGTCCAGGCCCGTCTGAAGTTTGCCAGAGAACATGGATGATACAGCAGAGGATTGGGAGAATGTCATGTGGTCAGATGAAACCAAAGTAGAACTCATTTCATTTCATTTCATTTCATTTTTTTCATTTCATTTTCAACCCCTTTGTCCATTTCTGGGTCGGGGGGGTGGCAATGAGAGCTGCCACCCAACGCTCATAGCACCAGTCCCTCGCTGATCTTCTGCAGGGGGTGAGTCCACAGGAAGATGGCTGCTCCGTCATTTGTGAAACAGCCTTGATCTTTCAGCGGGGGCTTCAGGCAACGTGGGGTTAAGTGTCTTGCCCAAGGACACAACGACAGCAGTCATCAGTGGGAGCAGTTGGAGTAGGTCCCATGGTGGGAATCGAACTCACGACCTCCAGGCCCAAAGGCCAATGCTCTACCAACTGAGCTACTGTCGCCCCTCAAAATAGAAAGTACCAAAGTATACCAAAGTAGAACTGTTTGGTATAAACTCAACTCGTCGTGTTGCATCCCAAGAACACCATACTTACTGTGAAGCATGGGGGTGGAAACGTCATATTTTTGGGGCTGTTTTTCTGCTAAGGGGACAGGAGCTTTGAAGATGAAACGTGGCTGGGTCTTCCAGCATGACAATGATCCCAAACACACCGCCCGGGTAACGAAGGAGTAGCTCCGTATGAAGCATTTGAAAGTCCTGGAGTGGCCTAGCCAGTCTCCAGACCTCAACCCCATTGAAACCCCCCATTGTTGCTCGGCGACAGCCCCAAAACATCACTGCTCTCGAGAAGATCCGCATGGAGGAATGGGCCAAAATACCAGCTACTGTGTGTGCAAACCTGGTAAAGACCTATAGTAATCGTTTGACCTCTGTTATTGCCAACAAAGGTTATATTACAAAGTATGGAGTTGAATTTTTGTTATTGACCAAATTCTTATTTTCCACCATAATTTACAGTAGACATTTCATGGACATGGTCATATCTGTATGGACCAAAGGTTCCCATGCGGTTAGTTATTTATTCTATTTTTTATTTATTTGAGAAAGGAGGAAACAACACATATCAATGGAATTTTCAAAATATACAGTAAATATGTCAGATTATAGCCTTAGGATAATTTCCATATGCGGACTCCCTGGCAGTTGGTGTTACACACAAGATACTGTAAGATAGGCTTTATTGACATTTTTTACCATTTCACATCTGGCATGGATGAATCACTCAAGATTTGTGCGAAGAAAGAAGTGTGAACATGATAAATGCAGGATATACTGTGATGTATGTTACAATAAAAAGTGGAAATTAAAGAAAAAAGTAAAAAAAAATACAGGACACTTATGGACTATATACAGAGAGACAGGGGACAAGAAAAAGTTATCGATCATGTTAGAAACAAGTAACAAGAGGTAAGACAACAAAGAACAATGTAGAAAACAGTGACAGAATACATATCTGGGTTGCACAAAACCCAAGTATTGCACATACCCTGACTGCGTAATATTTCACTGACCCTTATTGCCCAACTCATATTGTTCTGACCCGCATTTACAATGACCTGTATGCTATTGTTTCCCTTTTTTGCAATGCACCAACTCCGTTACTACGTCCATTTTATAATCATGAATACCTAAAACATAATTACATGTTTGTGTGTCCCTCAGCTTACATTTTTAAATGACTCCTGGAAGGTAGCAGATGGTGGCTTTCCCTCACTGACACGGAGTACTATTTCAGAAACTCAGTTGCCTCTCGCATGGTTCGAGTAATTCGAGACCTGGCAGCACTACTAGACATTTTGTTTAATAAAATCACTCATTGGTGAGGTGCTTTGGCATGTAAAACCTTGTAGATTAGGCATGCTGATTTAAATTATTTGAAATGATCAAAATTTAATTATTTTATATTTGTAAAATGCGTCAGTTATCATTGTATTTCCTGTGTTTGAACGGTTTGATTCTCTGCTTTATTTTGGCAAATTGACAACTTTGTGTAGTCCTTCGAGACAACTGATTGTTGTGAATTTAGGGTGTACACAAATACATTGCACGAATATAGCAAATTCTAAAGCAACAGTGTGTCTGTGAAAAAGCACATTGTGTACTTTTGTCTCGAACGTGTGAGGATGGACAAGAATGCCATGGTCCATTGATATGGAAATTCATCATCACAGTAGGACAGGATTTGGTACAGTTACTCATTTCTCATGATCAAAACTTTTTTAGTCCCACTTTTATTCAATGGCTAGGGTTTTAGGGGTTCTGGCCCTCTGACATCAGTATACACATGAGTTCAAATACTCAATTACTCTCCAATCAACAACTGCGCCAGACGCACAAAGTATGAATGTGCCTTTACTCGCTTTCACAGCCAGCAGCTCACAGATCCACACACAGATCCGACTGTAAAAGCTGGTGGCACAAGCTGGTACAGTTAAGCTGTGTACTCACTGGGACACAGGGCGTTGCAGGTGATCTTCTGCACAGACATGCCCTCACAGAAGGTCTCCGTTCAGGGGGCGGGTTAGTGCACGTCCTGGGGCGCTTCTGTATGCCTCGCCCACATGGCACGTTACAGCCGACCACTCAGTCCACGGGACCAGCCGCCGTTCACTGAGGACACAACAAAGACAAGCATGTTTATCTAAAGAACAGAGAATAAAGAATATTCCATGGTTTATACAGACCAAAACACAGAACTCCATTCCCATTGCTCGTTTGTCGCTCAACTTTGCTCAACTCAACGCAGGTCGCTGTTGAGTTATAGTCAGAGATTTTCCATTGGGTTGGGTCCTAACTTATACTTGTAATTTTTTCACATTTTCCAAAAACTGTATTATCTCGAAGGGAGGAAATTGAAGGAATGTTTGAGAAATACATTTGGCAAACCTGATAAAGTACTCATCTTAACAGGTGACGTAATCATGTAACAGAATGCGTTTCGCTCTTTCCCATGTTTGTTTTTCAAGTCCTACTCTGTGAGTTTGGGACAACATGCTAAATAAGTTACTTCCTATTTTTTATTTTTTTAGCACTTACTATTGTTGTTGATTTTCCATTTTGCCCTCTTCCGAAAAACAAGGAGCTACAAGGATATAAAAGAGAACCTTCATGGGGAGGGAACATGCAAACTGCAATGACAGAATTCATTTGGTTTTTTAATTTGGCTTCACAATGATATAGTTCACATTGCAGCGTTTAAAAGCATAACTGTTGAAAAATATGAAATTCACCAAAATACAAGCACTTCTTGTTGATGAGTGATCAATACGTAACAATCATGAAGTACATGTCAAGAGAGGTGAGGGACGTTGGGGTCCTTCAAGGCTTCCAGAGTGTACTTCCCGCAAGTTTGAGCAGTATAAAGCTGCTTTATATTCTGCTCTCAGATGGACTGTGTGTGACAGATAAGTAAAGTCACCTGCAGAGGGCTGCAAATGCAGGATTCACCTGACTACTTGATCTCAGGGTGAGAACATGTAACCACGTCTTCAACACTAGGACACAAAACTCAAATACTTGTGTGTTTAAAGTTACTGTATGCTAGCTCATTTTGCATTGTTTACGTTTAAAGACTTCTACATGGCATAATCTGCTGATTTATTCATAACCACATGGTTTTATTGCAGGAGGCTTAAAAAAAAGCCACAACCTTATGGAGTGTGGGTGGCTTTTCCTCGTCATTATCTGTAATTTATAGCATCAGCGTTTGCTCTACAAAGAGATATACAGATACATTCCAAGCAAAGGAGACAAGGCTTGTGGCACACTCCTGATAATGTATTGGATATAATAAATAACTTTAAGTCACAAAAACAAAGAAGTAATACTGTTGCAGCCAAGGTCATACATAGGTTCACTTTCCATTTGCGTTTGTTTGTTGTGATCTATGACTTAAGAAGAATAATCAATGTCCATCCTTCCATCATTTTCTATCCCTTTAATAGTGATATTCTGTAAACTCTAAATTAATTACAATTTTAGGAAATGTGTTAAATTGACCTCCTGGCCCTGATTGTTGATATAAAATATAGTCATGTTTATTAAATTCTAATATTAGGGGCAAGTAGCGCCTTCCCTTCTCTTAGCTATTGAACCCCTTGCATGTGACGTCCCTGGCCGCCCCACTCTCCATGCAGACGGCAGAAGTCTAACTGCGAGCCTAAGGACACCTGAACCAAAACAACCTGTTTCAGCGCATTATCAGCAAAAACTGTGAAATTTTGCAGTGCGGTTGATTCATACTAACAGGCAGCGGCTGGACTGGACATCGGCGTACGGCAATGCCCGAAGGGCGATGCCCATATTTGGCCGGTCTGTCTGCCTCATTCAAAAAAACAAGTTTTGTGAAAAGTGTAAATCCGTTAAGAAATGTTGGAGGAGATCGGCGCGTGTCCGCGGGGCACCTGCTGCATGTACTCAAACGGGATTCCACACCTCACCGGCGCAGTGTTCCCGACATCCAGCTCCTCTGAGCTGGACGTCAGGAACCGCTCACGGAAACGCTCACAACACGGTGAGCGCGTGAGCCGCAACGTGACCTTGTACCCAAGTTCATAAACGCGATATAGGACCTGCGTGTCTTTGCGTAAATTTTGTGCACCCAATAAATACACCGCTGACAGCAAAACAGTCCGCGTCTCCCTCTCCTCTAAATAAAGCCCGGTACTAAATTTTCCATTTGCATTAAAAGTTCTGTTTGAGCCAAAAGTAAAATGTTGTGAACAGATTAAACAGATTTAGAGCCAGCTAAACAATAGTATTGTCTGGTCCACCTCCCTCACTCTGAGACATGTTTATTACTCTGTTTTATGTAGACTATTGTACTTTTATTTTATTGTTGAATACTGCACATATCCTGATCCTCTACGTATTTGCTTCCACATACTGTTATAAAACCAGGGGTCGGCAACCTTTAGTGCACCTAAAGTGGCTACTGGAGCCTTTTAAAAAATGTCTTGAAATGGAGTGTGGAGGGCTATAATTTTATTTCTAGTTGAATGTGGTTTCTGTAGGAGGAAAAACATTTTAACGTTTTTCATGCTGCAAAAACTTGTGATAAGTATTAAGTAATATCTCATTTTGCATTTATGTCAACGTAGTGAGTCTTATCCTGTGACGGGGCCGAACCAGGCGGCCGCTGCTGTAAACATCCGGCGTGTGTGCATTATAGACTTGTGTGTGCGCATGGATCTCAAAGATAAAGAGAGTGTCGTAATCATGACTGGACTAAGTATGAGAAATGACATTTGCTTTCAGTCAAGAGGAAGGAATGCTTCATGTTTGCGATGTACATGAAAAAAGTTTTGTTGCAACAGGAGGAACAATGATGCTTTAAACACGTTCACTGAAAGATTCATTTATCATAAAGTCAGAGCACCTATTTTCAGACTCAATTACCTTCGCTACGCGGATGAAAGTAAAGGCCATTAAGGACATTCACCTCCAGAAAACTTTTCAGCCTGTGATGTGATGGGATATGAGCAGACAGTGATGCAGGTGAACTCGAGGGAAGCCAAAAAGTAGATTTATTTACTGGTATTTGTACAATTGCGATGAAGGTTAAACTTTAGCAGAGTTGTCACGTGGTGCCTCATTCTCTCCAGACACGCGCAATGAAAAATACACAATTTGATAATCATGTAATGGTTTTTATGTGTTTAGCCTTTACTTTGTCATTTAGATATTAGGCTAATATAGCTAGAATGTAGCTAAGGTAGTATTGTAAGCTAATACAGCTTCAGCCCCTGTTACCTTCATATAAGCCTTATTACAACGCTGTTTTTTTTTTTTTTTTGCGGCTCCACACAGAAGTTGTTTTTAGTTTTTTGTCAAATATGGCTCCTTGAACCTTTTGAGTTGCTCTGGGCCGCTAAGAAGGAACAAAATGCCAGGTCCATTTTTTTGTACAGTCTGCCTGCTACAGGCAAGGAATAAGCTTTTTTATCTGATACCTGCTCGTATGAAGAAGAAGACGACGATGGCCAGCGGAAATTAAACCAAAAGACTGGGACCCATCCAAGTACAAACAGGAAGGCCATACATTTCATTGATCATGATCATGATTTCATGATCTTTTTCACACTTGTCGGTTGGAAATCATCTCTTCCTCGGCTGTTTCATCGATTTGCCTCAAAAATCGCTCCACATCATCTAAACATAAGTACCATGCATTTTGACTTCACAGAATTTTGATCAGTTACACGTTGTTTGAGCAGCGGAGCGGCAAAATGTGACTTTTTTTTTCCCCTCATTTTTTGACAATAGACAATTAGCTCACCGTTTGCACATGGGTCAATGACGTGATGTCCAAAATCACTGTCCGACTGCATTTTTTTCAATTTAAGATAGTATTCTATGAGAGAATATTCCCGGCACACCGTCTTACTTGCAAATTAAAAATTATTCATTTAAAATTGCGACGTTTCGGCGTTATGCCTTCATCAAGCAAAGATGTTTGCTTAAAGTGATAGTCTGTAACTCTAAATGAATTATACAAATTTTAGGAAATGTGTTATAATTGACCTCCTGGCCTTAAATGTTGATATAAAATAAGTCATTTTATTAATTCTAATATTACGGGCAAGTCCCTCCCCGCCTTCCCTGCTCTTCAGCTATTAGTTCAGAATCCACGGTGCCGTCGAGGTTATCCAATCGAGTCATGCCAAGGGCTGTCAATCCATCGGCGCTGGATGCTCGCAGCTGCGCGCGATGCTCAGTTGTTTGTTTTTCGCGGAGCCTCCGAATCAAGCCTCTATTAGGCTCTGGAACTACATGAAAACTGAACAAAGAATTCTGAACATCCGCGCTGAGTTACCCATTTTTATATACTGATAACTCTATATCCATAATCAGATCCTCTGCAGATGTGTCCTATAATGTGCAATTCATAATATTAGCACTTCCTGGTTTGCCGCGATCGCTTTTTTTGTGCATAAAAACATTATTTTTTTCATTAAAACGTTCACCAAATAATTCTGAAAACCTCCGTGCATGTGATTAATAATGTATATGTATAATGTGTTCTCTGATAACATTTCAAAAGTGTTACCGGAAAACGTAGGTGTAGACCAATCAGAAAGCTCCATAGAATGGGGAATAAGGGGGAGCTTGCGTCGTTTTTTTCAAATCAAGTACCTCTCTGTCTCTCTTTCTGACAAAACTCCAGACAATCACTTTGATGAAGGCATTAATGCTGAAACGTCGCAATTTAAATTTGAGGAAATTTGTGGTGCAACCATATAAAAAAAACTAAATTTTTAAGCTTTTATTTTGAAATTTTACCCAAATGCACATATCAGAAACCACATTTGCAAAGGAACCAACAGAAGGAAGTTATCAGGTTTAGAACACTCTCTCATCTAAAGAAAATAACAGCCTTTTATATGGTTGGTAGAAAGGTTCCAAATCTGGATGTCATGTGGTATGACCTCAAACAAATTATGACCATTGATTTACTTTCATAAATTGATTATTTGATCTTAAATATAATTGTGACTCATCCACAAGAAAATAGCTCGATTTGTTTAGGGTGTCCAATACAGGCTATTGTTGAATTGATACATGAAAATATCATGTGGTGCGACCAAATTCATGTGGTGTGACCAACACAGCTCCCTCTCCATGAGTTGTAAACATGACTTAATAGGACTTCAATGTTTTATAATATAATATTGATGGTTTATAATATGATAAAAGTAGTCAATTGATTATATTGTTTAAAAATATATAAGTAATGATTTTTCTTCACATTTTTCATGAATTTCATATGAAGGGTTATTGTTAAATCTTTCACATGCTCCAAATACTTTTTGAAAATTGGTTGTCAATATTATGCTCATTTTGCAATTATAGCTACAGTATAAACATAAAAAAATGATTTAATCAGATGCCACTTTTGAGCAAAGAGTGCGCCACCGGCCACATGTGGCACTTAAACCTGTACAGAAGCCAGGCCTGTTTGAGGTTTGCTACAGAGCAAAGGAAAATGTTCCTATAGTCTGATGAAAACAAGATATAACATGTATCATAAGATTTTTAAGTGAAAACCTCATTTCATTAGTGAGGGCATTGAAGTCTGGGCATTACTGCTCCAGAAGAAACCTGCATGGAGGAATGGGCCAAAATACTAGCAACGGTGTCTAAAAAACCTTGTAAAGACTCAAAGGGTGTCCTTTCCGGAAAATGCTTTGCGGCGAGTTTACAGCCAAGTCAATAGCGACGTATGTTGGGCGCGAATATTCGCATATATTTTATGAAATATTCTGTGCCAAATGTGACATGTAAATTTCTCCATTGTGAGATCAACAAAGTTTATCTTTTCTTATGTCCGTTTTTGCGGCAGAGGTGGTGAGTGCAATGACTCGACGCATTCCGCAATGTAGGAGATGAAAGTTAATCAACATTTTTGACTAAATTAAATTACAATTTAAATAACTGAATTGGGTTGAAGCAAAAATGTTTGCTTGGCGCACATGTTGCAAACAATCAGAGAGCAGCAAAATGGTCACAGGGACTCAAGCCCCTTGGAGCAAGCAGACAAACACTCCAAACAGAACATGAACTACACCAGGATTAAACCAGGGCTAACCATGGGGGACACAGTACTATTGTGAACAGTCTCCTGTGACTGTAAACTAGTGCTGCTGACAGTTCATCGATACGGAAGTACTGGTTAATAACATAAAACATCCACAGCTTTGTGGGCAGATACTTGTATTACTGTAATAACTGTAATATGATGTCTCTAGAGGGTCACAGACCCAGACGGTGATCTAAGATGGCGTCCTATTCAAATCAGTGGCTTGTGCTCAGTAGCGCATGGGGACAATACGTACAGACCAAAAGTTAATTTCAATATTTTCATTGAAGTAACTCCTTACTTGCAGATATCTAAAGAAGTCTTAAGTGCTTATCCATGTTTTCTCTTTAAGTTGTCAAAATATTGGAGTGCCCCCTTGTGGACAAGGGAGTTATTGTCAGTTATTCCTTCGGAGATCTATAATTTGAATCTTTTGTCAGATTTATTTGGGGCAAAGTCTGTGTCATAGGCACACCATCTTAAAAGGCCTGTTCTAAGTGACAAAATGTAACAGTTTCGTTCCATATTTTAATCATAAGGTTTAATAGGTGATTTTCCTGAATATTAATGTTACTCCGTAGTTTAATATCCACATTTAAAGCTTTCAAAGGGTATTCCGTTAATAAACTTGTTCTTCTAAATCCTTCCATACCTGCAGTGTAAACCGGAGAGCACATTGCACACAAGAGGTCTTAAACATTGCAGCATAAAAATATTTCCGTAAACATGGCAAATTCCTACAACCCTTATTTTTTGGGTCACTGTAATGTTTTATATTTGATTCTAGGTTTTTTTATCCTTCCAAATATATCTGGATATAATTCTATCCCCTTCGTCAAACTGTTTTTGTGGTGTATATAGAATGGGGGCACTGGAATAGGTAAAGTATTTGTGGAAGGACAGTCATTCTAACTGCAAGAAAAGGTATTGAACTCCATCTTTGTAAGTCAGATTGTAATTTAACTATTCAGAGGTCCATAATTGACATTAATCATTTTGTTAAAATCCTTATGCAAAATTATACCCAGATATTTTATTGACTCTGCTTCCCATTTCCATTTGTACTATCTTTAATATTCTGTGGAGGATTATAATTTAGAGTTTAAACTTGAGTCTTACTAACATTAATTTTGTACCCTGAGAATGAACCATATTCTTCAAGCATTTTGATTTTTAAAGGCAGTGTTTGATTTGGTTGTGTAATTGTCAGCAGTAAATCATTCTGCGAACAAGGCAAGCTTTTGCTCCTGTCCAGGATTGTTACCCCCTTTTATATTCTGGTTTTCCCTTATCCATTGAGCAAGCGGTTCTATATACAAGGCAAAAAGAAGAGCGGGCATATTGCAGCCTTGTCTTGATCCTCTTGATCCTCTTGACCTCCGTGAGGTCCCCGTTGATTTTTATACTTGCTGTAGGTTTGAAGTATAATACTGAAATTCTCTCAATTACTGATTGATGGAAGCCAAATTTATTTAGAACTTTGTATAAGAAGGTCCACCTCACGGAGTCAAAACGTTTTTTCTGCCTCTAAGCTAATTACTAGTGTTTCTTGTTTTTGTTGATTAATCTGTTGCATTATATTTAACACTCTTCTTTTACTGTCCTGTGTTTGTCTTTGTTTGATGAATCCTGTTTGGTCTTTGTGTATTAATATGGTAAGATCGTCTCCAGTTGCCGCATAATTATGGATGTGAATAGTTTGTAGTCAATATTTAAAATACTGATAGGTCTGAAGCTTACCGCACTCCAATCTATCTTTTCCTTCTTTGGGATGAAATAAATTATTGCTTCATTCCATGATGTTGGAGTAATTTTCTTTTCAAGCACCCAATTGAAGGTCTTGAGTAAAACTGGAGTGAGATGACTCTCCATTGTTTTGTACCACTCTGGGCCATATCCACCTGCTCCTGCAATTTTGCCTCTTTTTAATTTTTGCCAAATGAATTTCTTCTGTGGTTACAGCAGCAAGAAGCTTTTTATTTTGTTCATCTATCAATATTGGTAAAATGTAACTTTTTCAGGAAGTTATCTATGTCTTTCTCATTATTTACGACCAATTTTTTTTTTTATTTTGTGGGTTCCTGATTTGTAAATTGTTCTCTCTGCTTGTTGTTTCCTCAGTTTGTAGGAGAGGAGTTTTAAGGATTTTCCACCTGTTTCATAAAGATGATTTTATTTTGTATTGTTAATGTTTCAATCTCATATTTTTTTTTTTCAGTTCTTCAATTTCACCTTTGATTTCCTTTTTCATATTTTTAGAATGTTCCTGTTGGAGTTTTAATATGTTCTCTTCTAAGCTTGTTAATTTGCGCTGGTTGATTTTCTTAAGGTAAGAGGAGATGCTTATTATTCTTCCTCTCAATTACTACTTTTAATGTGTCCCCAAAGGATTCCTGGAGACACTTCACATAAATATATAGTCTAACCGGGAGTAGACGTTATGAGGGTGTGAGTAATGAGTATATTCTCTCTATGTTGGGTTGTTTTCCCTCCACATCGTCTGCTATACCAGTCTCTTCCATTAGCTGCAGAATCTTTTTTCCCATCTTTCTAGAATCACTTTTTCCAGTGGAAGAGTCTAGCGAGACTTTTAGGGGAACGTTAAAGTCCCCGGCACATATCAATATCCCTTGGCTTTTTGTTGAAATTAGTTCAAATATGTGTCTATAAAAGGATAAATCACTGTTTGGAGGTATGTATACATTTAATAAAGTTGTCAAAGTACCCTCGATTTATTTTTCCTGTAATCACGATGTGTCTACCTTCGTTATCTTTTAATTCAGGGACGTGTTCATAGTTCAGTGCTCCGGATATCAGGGTTGCCACTCCTCTTCTCCGTCCTACGGTACTCTGCTCCAGGTCAACTGCTTCAGTTGCTCCAGGATGGATTCTGATGACTTGATGATTTTAACTTGAAATCCTCGTTTGGTCATGTCTTCACTTGCCTCCTTCGCAGTGTCATAGATTCTAATCCCTTCTGCATATTTAACTTTCAGCCGGGCAGGGAAAAGTGTTTGGAACTTGATTTGATTTTCTTTTAGTATCTTTGCGCATCTCGGCATATTCTCTTCTTTTTTTTTGATGATGAGAGGTGGATAGTCGTTGTCAAGCGTTATTGGTTTGTCTTTCCAGGTAAATCCTCTCTGTTGCCATGCTTTGAGGAGTATGAGCTCTTTAGTCTTGAAACTCAGAAACTTGACAATAATGGAGCGTGGTGGGGCTCCACTTGGGGTGACAGGGCCAAGAGAGCAGTGTACACGCTCGATGCGTCATCAGCGCTCAGCTTTAACCCCTCACGTAACATTACTTCAACAAATGTTGGGGTAATATTGTCTCCACAGTCTCGAGCACGTTATAAATTCTGACATTCTCTCTTCGAGTTATGCTTTAAAGATTTGTCAACTTGTCTACTAACCCCCGTGTGGAGCTGCAAAAGACCAGTCAACGCATCTTCAACGTTCTGTATTCTCTCTTCAGCTTTTTCAATTCTCTCCTCAGCTTTTTCAATTCTCTCCTCAGCTTCCTCCATCCGGTTGTTAACTTTAGCAATATCTTCTTTCAGACTTTCAAGTTTCTCATTAGTTTCCTGTCGGAATGCTCTCAACTCTTGTAGGAGTATGTCAAATGCCGTTGAATCTGCCATGGCATCCGTTTCTGCGCTAGCTTGTTAGCACTGATGTCCGCACTGGTTAGCATTAAGCTCACGTTAGCACTTTCCAAAGTTTGTACGGATATTTCACAACGCACTTTCAAACCTGGTATTTGGTGTACTTCTCTTCCCCTCGTAGTAATATAAATGTGTGGATGTGAATTTCTTTGGTTTAGAGGGGGTTTGTTGTTTAATTGTTTGGTTCTGTCGGGAGCTCCCTCACAGTGCCATAATGATGGTGTCCCAACCGGAAGTCCAGAGTTTTTTATTTTCATGATTATGATAATTGTAGATTCACACTGAAGGCATCAAAACTATGAATTAACTCATGTGGAATTATATTACATACTAAAAAAAAGTATGAAACAAGTGAAACTATGTGTTTTCTGGGCATTTTGTCTGATTACTGCTTCACTCTTGGCATTCTCTTGATGAGCTTCAAGAGGACCTGAAATGGTCTTCGCTTTGTTCCACTCACATACCGATGCAGATCTGAGTCTCAAAGCGGTACGTTAATTTTTTGGGCATTTGTCTGTCACTCCACACAGAGATGGGAGCGGGGTCGCCAGTACAGAACTATTGGACATATTTTTAGTGGTAGGGGAAACCGGAGTACCCGGAGGAAACCTATGCAGACACGGGGAGAACATGCAAACTCCACTCAGAAAGGCCCTGGTCCGACCGGGATTCGAACCCAGGACCTTCTTGCTGAGAGGCGAGAGTGCTATCCACTCAGCCACCGTGCCGCCCATGGTCCAGCCCCAAAACCTTCTGGATTGGGTTCAGGTCCAAAACCATCTGGATTGGGTTCAGGTCCAAATCCAACTGGATTGGGTTCAGGTCCAAAATCATCTGGATTGGGTTCAGGTCCGGTGACTGTGGAGGCCAGATCATCTGGCCCAGCACCATCACTCTCCTTAGTGGTCAAACAGCCCTGACACAGCCTGGTGTGAATCTACAGTCAAAAGTCATGAAAAGACACTCAGTAAAGGAGAAAGTGTGTCCGAACTTTTGGTCTGTACTGTACATGGGGACTGAAAGATTAGCGGAACTCGCCCATATTTGGGCATTGTCTGGTCCTCCCGGTTCTGTGCAGTGGACGAGCTCCCATGATGGTGTGTGGCTCTCATGCACGTGCACAGAGGGGCTCGGCCGCGCTTTGACCAATCAGAGCAGCTGATCAGAGCGGAGATAGAGCGGGAAGGAAACAAGCAGAGTTTGTGGCTCTAAAGTGTGGGTTTAAAGAAAACCGAAGGATTTAAGTAGAAACAAAAATCAGGATGACAAGGGACACTAAAATCCCCACAAAATCCAATCTTTTTGAAAGCTGTAGGTTCTCTGTCAGGTTCTCTGTCAGCTGAGGTCGAGCTGTTTTAGTTTACATTGAGTTCTATGGGACATTTTTCTATGTAGCCCACGTGAATTTAGCCTGCAGTACCACAGGCGCCCCCTGTGCCCATGGGTGGGACATCTATAAGCTAGTAATAGCCTATCCAGTTATTATTATAGATCCATCACACAGACACCTCGCTCAATGTCATCTGAATCAAGCCCACCCACCACTTTCGCAATGGCGGTTTTTTGCCGTTGGATTTGGAAAAGTCACGCCCCTTTTTAGAAAATGTTTGACTTTTTACATTTTACATACTTATTTTTAATCAAATACATTCTTACAAATTAACATGTGAGAACCGTGATGTCGACCGTATGGCACAGCCGGGGCCCCACCCTGGAGCCAGGCCTGGGATTTGGGCTCGTATGCGAGTGTCTGGTGGCAGGCCTGAGCCCACGGGGCCCGGCCAGGGTTTGCCTGAATGGACCAAGGTACGCAGGTCCTCCTGTGTACCTACCCCCACCGAGGGCTCCATGGGGGGGCGATGCGGAGAGGACTCGGCGGCAGTCAAAAGCGGAGACCTCGGCAGCTTTGTCCGCATACACAACATCTGGCTCCCGCGACACGGCAGCGGATGAAGAGGAAGAAAATGGATGGATTTTGTAGATTTTCTTTTCTATTCTGACTTTCACAGTTGAGGTGTAGATATGATGACAATTAAAGGCATTGCTCCTCTTTTAAGTGTGAGGACTTGCACAATTGGTGCTGACTAAAGACAATTTTGGCCCACAGTATGAACCATTGAGGATCTTCTTGTTTGATGTGTTTGAAATCATCTCGTTTCTTACTGATATGTGAAATCCATCCATCCATTTTCTTACCCTTAAATGGATGGATGGATGGATTTGTGAAATGTCCAGCAAAATACTAGCCTGGCTAACGCCAGACTGCTGTGTGCGCTCGAATCCTTTCGAACTTCACAACAGCCTGGGGACCATGGCCGACATTTGTCCATGGAGTTGGGCACCAATCACAGAACGAGGAGGGACGGCAAGACGATGACGCGCTATTTGGCAGACGGAAGCTTGTAGTTCTTTTTACGAATCCAACATGGCAGCAGCAGACGTGAAGCTATCTTTTGATCAAGCTGTAGACCGTGTTCTAAGTAGTTTACCTCGAACGTTTATTTTAAAAGATGAACAGCGTTTGGCTTTACAATCTTTTATCAACACCAAGCAAGATGTTTTTAGCCTTGCTTCCTACAGGGTTTGGCAAAAGCCTAATCTACCAACTAGCCCCGTTAGTGGCAAAGCTAATGGGGTTTAGCAAAAACCCGGTTGTTGCGGTGGTTTCTCCATTGATCGCCTTGATGGAGGACCAGATAAAGGAGGCAGCTGAGCTCGGGATTTCTGCGATACAGCTTGGTCCCGTGGAGGAAAATGCAATCAAGAGTTGCCGGTACCAGGTTCTGTTAGGCAGTCCGGAGGCCTGGCTAAGCGCCAAGTGGGAGAACTTGCTATCCACCGACATATACAGAGGACCAACCTGATAGGCATCGTTGTCCATCTTACATATAAATGGTAAGTGGTATTTGTTAATATTATTGTCATGCCTGTAGCTACTAGCCTGGCTAACGCCAGACTGCTGTGTGCGCTCGAATCCTTTCGAACTAAATATCACTTGTGATATTTCGTCTGGCGTTAGCCAGGCTAGTAGCTACTGTACCTACAGTGTCACTGTGTTACTTTTCAATAATATCAAGCTACAGCTAACGTTTCCCGGGACATAGCTTTCAGCTGTGTGCACATGTAGAATACCCGATAAAAGTTGTTGAAGCTTGAGTCGCTATTGTAACTAAACGTGAAGTACAAGCGTGAACCATTTCCAATACAAATGACAAATTGAACATCTCTAAGCTGTAGCTGTGTTTTTCTTTTTTCAAACAGGGGGAAGGCTGCGAAAGGACAGAAGGCCTTTAGGGAAAGCTTTTCGAGGTTGGGGGAACTTCGGGCAATCGTAAAACCAGGTAGGTAAACAATAACACTTAAGAGATCACCGTAACCTTCATATGGTGTGACACTACATTTGTATTACTGGGACGCTTTAAAGCTTTGTTAGCTCACCCAACCCATTACCCTTTCAACGAGCAACCAGCTTTCTCATTATGGTCTTACTAGTGGAATATCTCACCTCTCACCCCACTGATTTTACTGTGCTCTTAACTCACTGTCTGACATTATGACATAACAAAAAATACAAATTGTTAATTTCAAAGTAATGTTACAATACATACAGTGTATTCAGTGTAAATTAAGTATGCTGTGGTATGACTTAAATGCAACTGACTTCCATGTTTTTGAGTTGTATTTAATATATATATATATATTTTTTTTTTAGGAACACCTGTATTGGCATTGACTGCATCTGCGGATTTGCACTCAAGAGACATTGTCAGGAGACAGCTACACTTCAAAAATGAAAACAACATAATTGTTAGCCCCAATCGACTCAACATTAGACTGTCGGTAAGGCGACTTGCAACAGATTCTCTGGACTGTTTTGACTGGCTGGTGAGAGACTTGAAAGAGAAAGGCCTGGAGATGGTACCGATCATCATATACTGCCGGACAATAAACACTGTTGTACGAGTATTCCTCCACCTCAAGGCTGAACTTGGGGACAGTGCCTGGGTTGGTGGAGAGAAAGTAGGTACAAACCTCCTCATTGGGATGTTTCACAGCCATACTCTACCCGTGAACAAGAGCAGGGTACTTTCTTCATTTAATGGAGAAGGCAGCTGCAGAGTAACTGTGGCAACTACAGCACTTGGAGTCGGCCTAAATTTCCCCAAGGTCTCCCATGTGGTCATGTATGGGTTACCAGAGGACACAGAGGCCACTCTCCAGCAGGTTGGAAGAGCAGGCAGAGATGGCTCTCCCGCTTATGCTGTTCTTTATGCCAACAAACAGCTCGCCAACACAGACACGGCAGTAAAGACAGTTCTTCAAGAAAGCCTAAAGGGCTGTTTTAGGAAGGCCCTATACTCATATTTTGAGAAAGAAGTGTCCAGTGTTGAGCCAGGACATTCTTGCTGCACCTATTGCCATTCATTATGCAAGTGTAGCTCTGACTATTGCTCTGTATCAAAACCCAATTACGAAATGCCTAAACAGATTTTAACACCTGTCAAATGCAGACAAATCACATTAGATGAGCAGGAACTAGTCAGAAAGCTTTTGGAGAAGTATAGGGACAGTCTAATTCCACCCAATGAACACCTGTACACAAATGCCTCATTCTGCACTGGTTTCAGCAATGTGCTAATTGAGTCAGTTATTGAAAGTCTTTCTGAAATATTTGACATAACTGATGTCATGAGGAAACTACCTGTGTTCGACATAAAACATGGCCAGGAAATCATACGAATTGTTCACAAAATATTTCAAGACTTTGATTTATGCGAGTTCCCAGATATTCCTGAAGAACCATATTTGCCGCCAGATATTGACTTCTCCGGGTACTTTGATGTTGCTGATGACAATGAGGATTTTGAAAGTTCATTGAGTAGCATTGAGTCGGGCTTTTCTATGCTTCAAATCTCAGATTAATCACTGAGCCACTGTAAATAACTGCACAGTTGTAAATGTTTCATTCTGAATAAATTTATCTTTTTAAACTTCATACATGCAGTAATGTGTCCCTTGAATACTCATGAATAAACAAAGTCATAACTACTATTGAGGTGAAAAACTGTGAATAGGGAAATAAATTGAGTTTCAATTTGAAACTTTGCTATGTAATACTGTAACATTTGTTTTGCAATCTTTCTTCCAGTTCATGTTTTAAATAAAGGTAAGATATTTCATGCATAAAAATTGCCTATTTTTTGGCGGCAAAATGTATATTATGGAAAGTGTCATTCAGCAGCATTTAGTGCATAAAATCTCAGATTAATTACTGAGCCACTGTAAATGTTTCAGTCTGAATAAAAATCTCTTTACACTTCATACATGCAGTAATGAGTCCCTTGGAAACTCTTAATTTTTTTTTTAATAAGACCAATGAAAAAGAACACGTGAAGGATTTAAAAAAAACAAGTTAAAATAGCACAATGTGGTCATTTTCCTCAAGGTTTACAAAGGGACACTGCGCCATTCATTGATTTTGCTCATCATCCACTTCCACAGTGCCTTATGATCCAGCTTTGCCAATAGGTTCTTTCGGAAGCCAGGGAAGGCAGCATACACTCGACAGATTGTCCATGATTATTGAGTACGATGGCGGGCAAGTCACACGGCTGTCTTCCTGTCTGGGGGCTGGGGTGCTGTTTTGATCTGTATAAATGCATTATTATTTTTTCAATTAAAAAACATTAGATCAACACATGTATATAGATCTGCACATGGACACATCAACACCTAACTAAATTTCCTTAAATTGAAGATAAATAAAGTCGCTTTATCTATCTATGTACAACACATACACTTATAAAGTAATAATCAAACAAAGAATAACTGCAACTGTGTAAGTGTGTTTCATGTGGGGTACATTTCTCCCTCACCTGACAGATGAAGGTCCTCCTGGCTTTGGGATGCTTCCAACAATCCTGTAGCTGTCAAGCCATCTTTAAATTGTACAAAATCAGACCCACAGCCAAGTGCCAACTCGTGTTGTTTCTTAATAGCTCTTTTATGGGATGTGGTGATGAATAACTGGCTCAGTCGATTGAATACTGACTTTTTGGCTCCGCCGTACTGAAGAATAGTGTTGATCCAATAAGATAATGCAGCCAGGCGGGGTTGTCTGGCTCTTATTGCAATGGCTGCAGCAGCACAGGCTGCGAAGTTGTTTTCGTTGCTGATGCAGTTGAAAATTGAGAATAAAAAGGGAGCAAGCCGATGAAAGTCATCTGTTAGACTGGTGAACGAGAATGACTTAAGGTCTGCCGGTTTAGACTTCCACAGAATAAAGTCATTCTTGCGAGAGCACAGCACCTCACATTCTTTGAGTATTAAGTTAATGATGCCCTCTTTGAGTTCCTCTTGCAGGTGTTTATGTTTCAGAGCATGACTGGCAGCCTCTTTCCATCTCTTCAGAACAATTAATTTTATTATAGGGTCTTCATCTGGACCGCACACCCTTGTCAGTGTTTGCGATGGATATGTGATGGTAACCTGAAAGAAAGTATACACTTAGTTTCAGCATACACAATAGTTTTAGCATTGAAGCGCTTGTCTTTTTGGAAATGGTTGCCATCTGGTTACGTTTAATTTCACGTCTTAGAGAGATTAAAAATAGTTTGATAGTCACTGATCAAATAAGTGGATATATTAAAAACGTTATATGCTCTGATATGCTAGGCGTAATTTATAGTGGACTGTTGACATTATGGTCAATTAATAGAGTGGAGCTCTGGAATCCGTTTCTACCAGTGTTATGACATTTGGGACAGGGAAGTCAAATGCTTTCCCCCTCTAGATAGTGTGGGACAACTAAATAAACAACACACCATTAACTTTGTTCATTTTCTATTGTATTGTAATGACGTTATTGGCAGATGTAATAAGAACAGCTAGGTTGCTTATCGTGAGATTAAAATGCTCTGTTACGTCATTTAGTTAGCATGAATACAATTTAGCTGGAGCGAGTCAACAGACAATTAAACTTGATACCTGGGTTGTTGTTGTTTGTCCGATGGAGCTGGCACTTGGACTCGGTGGGTAGGGTGGGACGGCGTAGGCTCGCGTTGCCTTTTGCATATGCTGCTGTCTCCGAAGTCCTCCTCCCATTTTCTGAATATAGGCAAGTCTCTTTCGAGCCTGCTAATTATGGAGGAGCAACGCGAGCAGCATCTATTTGATTTCCCTGACTCCGGGGTGACAATCAAACCCAACAACGCTAACCTCTCTGACATGCTCGCTGTTTCTTTCGTTAAAAACATGTCTGTGGAGTGTCTATATGTGGACGGCCCATCTTCCCTCATGTTTAACGCGCACAAACGACAGTGATCACTCGGCTCCATTGTGTAAACTACGTGTAAACATCATTCGCTTCTTCGCTTCTTCCTTCCTCGTCGAATTTCTGTCGCTCAACCTACGTCATCGGGTAGAATTGATACGATTGGCTATGGCTACTTGCAGACGCATATGATTGACATTCGTAGCACCCAATAAACGGCTATGGACAATCGTAAACCACACCTTTCATACGAGAAAATGAATTGGTGGTCCCCAGACTAAATATCACTTGTGATATTTCGTCTGGCGTTAGCCAGGCTAGCAAAATACATGAATGTGAAGTTCACCTCAACACAGTGGTTTTAAAAGAATCTTTTTACAAAAATTAAAGGGCTTACATTTTTTCTGATTAAAATATGTTGGAAATATATTATCTTCAAATGATTTTATCCTGTTCTATTGAATTTTAAAACATTTAAGCTGGATTCATCATTTGGTGCGACCGCCCGTCATGTGGTGCGACCATTAAAAAGAACATCAGTAGAAAAATAAAAAAATTATGCATTCTTTCTGTGGCAGAAACTTGAACACTGATGGGGTTTGCTGAAGTTAAGACCATTTAAAAAAAAATCGGATCATTTTTATGCAATTTACAGAAAAAATAAGCATGCAAACTACATGAAAATAGGAGGCCGCTACTTTATTGGAATGATGATTATATCTGCATGTATGAAAATTCCAATTCATGATTGTATTTACACATGACTTTACAAAGCTTTGACCTACTGCTGTAAAAATTCATATTCTGTCTATTTTGAAATTGGCCTCTTAAAAAACCTTATCCGTCATTGACCCACTGTATACGATGCAGATTTTGCACAAAATTTTAATCCATTGTTCAATTCCAGGGTCTAGGTCATTTGAAAGTGAAATAATTCACATTATCCCATTAGCACCCCCTACAGACTTTGCACATTTTTTACATGAGGTTAATCACATTTCTTTTTTTCAAAATGTTTGAAATTTTGCACATAATTGCTGGGTTGCAACCACGTCACCAAAAGGGGGCGTGGCATGGGGCCGTAGGGCAGGAAGTATTTTTCCCCTATTAAATAGAATGGGCGATGCGCGAAAACGCACACACAGGAGCTTTTTGTGGCTTAGTATCACTCTTATTTTGAGTGTAAACTATTTTACAGCAGCGTACGCCTTGTAGAGTTTGAATGAGACCAATTTTTTCAACCGTGAGGAGGATTAAGCAGCTGTTATAGTAACGACAGTGGAGCTCGTCACTCTGGTATCAGTAGAACCACGTCTGAGATGATAGTTCTGATCAATAATACACTAAATAGGGCACAAATGTTACTTTTAACAACATTTGAGGCGAGAAATATGACCCTTTATTGTCATTTCGGTGGTTTGTTATGCTCCTGGGGGGAGCTCCGTGGCGTTAAGCTAACAGTGGGGGGCTGCAACGAACGCAGCCGTCCTGGGGGCACGGAGCTTGGATACAACTTCAGACAGTACCACAACTGTACACGCCACAGAAAATGCACTCGGAATGAGTGCATCTTTACATTGTTCTTAATGGGGAGATTTACTTCCTGTCCCTCAGAAAACTTTCACGCCGCTACGTGACGTCACGTGCAACCCAGCAATTCTGTTTTGCCCTCTAGATTCAAAAAGTCAATGACACCCAAGATTTATTTTTACCCTGTTGCCGTTGCGACGTCAAACACTCGCCGTTCTGTGTCAATGGCAAATGTACACCTCGCACAAACATCCAGCCTTGGCCGTTTCACCGATTTGACTGATAATCTATCCTCATCATCTCACCACCATTAATGGTACACATGTACCATTAATAGTTGTTCATAGAACACACTCGCATACATGTACTCCTGTTTACACATACAAAGTCTGATTTATACTAAACTTGACTCGGTTGTTTAACTCTTGGGCCTAGGTCATCTGAAGGTGTGAAATATTAAATTGGCTCTTTAGCGCCCCCTGCAGACAGCCAAATTTTCACATTGGGAACCAAACCATTATTCATCATCATATTCATTACAACTTTGCACCCATAGCCATAGAAAAAGGCCACCTCCTTTATGCGGTGCGGTGAGGGCCGTTCGACGCCGCTTGCGGCTTTGATTATTTGTTATTATTTGATTTGTTGTGCTGTGCTACACTTCACCATGAAACCCTCACTATTAGCTGATATAACCAATAGATCTACACTGTCTGTGATAATAATACATTCCTTGTCCTTGCAGGTGGTGTGTGGTCAAAACTGCACGTTCGTCATTCAGCCCAACGGGACGGTGCTAGCCTGCGGAGAGGGGAGCTACGGCCGTCTGGGACAGGGCAACTCGGACGACCTGCATGTGCTCACGGTCATCTCAGCTTTGCAAGGTGGGGGTTGTAGTCTACAGATAATAATAATGTATGCTGGTGTAACTAGACTGAATAGTGGTCAGTGTTGGTCTCTCTTGTCTCTCTATGTAGTCTCTCTCTTTAGTTTCTCTTTCTAGTCTCTCTCTCTAGTCTCTCTTTCTAGCCTCACTCTAGTCTTTCTCTTTGGTCTCTCTCTTTGGTCTCTTTCTGTGGTGTCTCTCTATGGTCTCTTTCTCTGGTCTCTCTCTCTGGTCTCTCTCTGGTTTTTCTCTGGTCTCAGAGAAAGACCAGATCAGCAATAAGATCAGCTTTTAATAATCGCTCACCTGTTTCCCCTCCTCCCCCTCTTCCTTTTCCCCTCTCTCCCCTCCCTTTCTTGTTTCTCCTCTCTCTCCTCCCCCTCCTCTCTCCCCTGCCTCTCGTCTCTCTCTTCTCCTGACCCCTCGTCCCCTCTCTCCCTGTGCTTGTGTTCAGGTTTTGTAGTGACTCAGCTGGTGACGTCTTGTGGCAGTGACGGTCACTCTATGGCCCTCACAGAGAGTGGGGAGGTGTTCAGTTGGGGCGACGGAGACTACGGGAAACTGGGCCACGGGAACTCAGACCGACAGAGGCGACCACGGCAGATAGAAGCTCTGCAGGGGGAGGAGGTGGTGCAGGTCAGTCAGAGGAACAGCCCGAAATTATAACAGCAGTCGTCTTGGAGGACTTAACAAAGTTGTGGATTCAACAACAACAGATCAGAGAATCTGGTAAGACAGGAAATGTAAGAATAACATTAACACATAGGAGCCATTGGTTAATAGGAAGCGGGATGACCACTGTCCAGAAATGTTAATAAATGTGCAGAAATGTCCCGGATCATCACTGTCCTTAGACCCTACCACTCAGAAATACATTGGGAAACGGTGAAGTCCCATATTGAGAGAGTAATTCACTCCCATGGATTACCAGACTGTAGATCCAGGTCTCAGGCTGTAGATCCAGGTCTGAGCTGTCGAACCCAGGCGTCTGCGTTTTGAATTGTGTTTATTCCAAATACAGCTTAATGAACTTAATGAACTTAATGTACAACTGTAATCCGTCAGATGTCGTGTGGGTTCAAACACTCCGCCGTTGTTACCGCAGACGGGAAACTCTTCACATTTGGAAACGGAGACTACGGCCGTTTGGGGCTTGGAAACACATCCAACAAGAAGCTTCCAGAGAAGGTCACAGCGCTGGAGGGCTACCAGGTTGGACAGGTACTGTAGATGTGTGCATTTAATCAGATCAGATTTTTATTGCCATCTAAGTGTCGTAGATTAACCACACAGAGACGGATCATGGCGCACCAGAGCTTCTGGAAGTTTATTAGGTTTCCTTCAGGTTTCAGTTGTTTCAGTTTTTTTCATGGTTTATATAGTCATTGTTACATCACAGATACGTCACACACAGAAAGGAATATGTGTCGCATCAAGAGACAATCAGAACATATCATAGTCATAACATTGATACACAATCAGAGTCTTGCGTTTGTCCACCTGCGTAGGCCATAGCTATCTATCCACAATATAAGTAACAGGAAGTCACAGACTAGGAAATTGCTTTGACTCAAGTCAAGTAGAGAATAGAATAAGGCATAATCAAACATTTTTAAAGTATAAAAATCTCAAAAGTATATAAATTAAAATTATTGCTTAATACAAGTGCACTCGGAGGGGAAGAAACTATTCTTACGGGAGAGTCTGGTCCGAATGGACCCTTGCCTGCGGGGCGAGGTTGAAACAGTCCATGTGCAGCCCTCCCGCGAGCTCGGGCATTGTACAGGTTCTGCAGCAATGGGAGGCTGCAGTCAGACTCCACAGAGGTGATGGTGATGGGGGGGCGGGGGCGGGGGAACTGTGCTCTTCCGGAAGTCCACAATTATCTCCACTGTCTCCTGGGCGTTCAGCTCCAGGTTGTTACTGCTGTACCAGGACACCAGCCAGTCCACCTCCCTCCTGTAGGCGGACTAATTTTTGTCGGAAATGAGTCCAATGAGGGGTGGTGTCATTCACAAACTTGATATGCTTCAAGAGTCTGAGACATTCTTCCCCAGATGCCATTCATTTAACGAGTGCATTCAAAAGTCCACAGCGGCTGAACTAGGCTGGTCCAAAGAATTCATCCATTCACGCATTCACGCATCTGGAACGTACCGTTGAGGCAAGAGCCAACTTTTGGACCAGGCCGTAAAGCACTGGATAATTCTGTTACCACCAGTCAGATTGCGAGCACGTCAGCGTACATGCTCATGAACCCCTTTGAGCTGGGACCCGCCCTCAATGATTTAAACCTGTAGTTTACATGTGATTTAAAATATTATTATTAGGGTTGGGACTCGATAAAAAAAAAAAATTAATTAGAGACTTTGTAATGAATTAATTGTTTTTTAATCGCATATAAATATTTTACCTGAGAACAGAGAGAACAGTTTTTCTAGGTAGCCCACGTGAATTTAGTCTGCAGTACCACGGGCGCCCCCTATGCCCATGGGTGGACTATAATCTAGTAATACCCTATCCAGTTATTATTATAGATCCATGCGGCTTTAATTTCATATTGTTTTCCCATAAACTATATACAGTACATGTTAATGAACACATCACCCCGGATTGTAGCCATGGGCTAATTTGCATCCGTTGTCCCACATTCGCCCTCACAAAAACACACTCATTCACCCTGAACTATTGCACATGTTTTTAGTGGTAGGGGAAACCGGAGTACCCGGAGGAAACCTACGCAAACACGGGGAGAATATGCAAGCTCCACTCAGAAAGGCCCTGTACCGACCCAGAACCTTCTTGCTGAGAGGTGAGAGTGCTATCTACTCACCCACCGTGCCGCCCAAATAGAATGGGCGATGTGAGAAAACGCACACACAGGAGCTTTTCGCGGCTTAGTATCACTCTTATTTTGAGTGAAAACTATTTTCAATGCCTTATAGAGTTTGAACGATTTTTTCAACAATGAGGAGGATTATGGCTGTTATAGTGACGACAGTGGAGCTTGTCACTATGGGATCAACAGAACCACGTCGAGATGATAGTTCTAATCAATAATACACAAATGTTACTTTTAACAACATTTGAGGTGAGAAATATGACCCTTTATTGTCATTTTGTGATTTGTTGAGCTGTAAATAAGAATGACTTATACTCCAGGGGGGAGGCTGTAGCGTTAAGCTAACAGCGGGGGGCTGCAACGAACACAGCCGTCCTCAGGGCACAGAGCTCGGATACAACTTCGACATTACCCTGGTCCTCACAGTCCCAGTCGTGGAAATAACGATGAACACTCTCATAACACAATGACTAATGTACTAATGTACGCAGCCGCAGTTGCTGGTACACTCGCGTGTTCCCCTTGTGGAGTTTTGAAGAGAATGTTGTAATCCCACACCTATCCACGTGATGGCGATCTCACAGGAGTTGCCTGAGAAACCAAAGCGGTCCTATTTACGCTGCTACTTTCTCTTCAGAACAAAAACAATAGCAAGCTGTTTGAGATCATTACATGTGTTTCTACTGTAGGTTTATGTGACAGTTCTATGGACTCATTATTTCAACTCATTTAACTGTGATGCTCTGAATAAAGACACAGTTCTTGTTGGAAACATAGTTATTATTAAAGTGAATTCAGCACAAACAGAAAAACAATAAGTGGTAAATATCTGAGACAAACATGAATTAATTACAAGTACAGGACAGGAACAGTGCAAAGCAAACGACTGCACAGTTTATATGTTATATATATGTTAGATATGCAACAGAACTGAACAGTCCACAGTCTCCGCGTATATCAGGCTCTACCATGAGCCCAAACTAATTTTCCTTCTGTTCCTTTGAAGCGCGAGGGAGTCTGCTCCGAAGTGCCTCGTCCATGTTCCTGCAGCCGCTCCATGCTCCCCAGAAAGTAATCACACACGGACCAATCACAGCGGAGCTCGTCTGTGGCGCGGCCTGCGTAGTTAGACATTTTCTATTGTGCGTGGCAAGCAACGTGAGGGCCTTGCGGTGATCCACGCGTTGTGCAAGTGACATCACGTCACCACCGTAAGCTCCGCGCAGCGCAACTATACACTAGGCTGTTGATTGTACAGCCTGCCTTTAGCTTTTTACACATGTACTTGTTGGTTTGAGACAGCCTTTGGCATTAAAAACATTATTTAACAGTTCTTTCTCTCTGTTGCTTTGGTTACTACAACCGTATAGCCAGTGGCGTTCCAAGGGTCCCCCGGGGCCCCAGGCAACAGAGTCCTTGGGGGTCCCAATACCGACCACATAACCATATAAAAAGGTTTAAAGGTGTCATATTTCACTTTTCTTCATTTTTCACAATCCATCCTCTGCACATATGTGATAATAATTTGGGTGATACGCCATACAACACTCAAAACAAATTCATGTCATATTTTGCCATTTCGTGTATAGAGGTGATGACACATTGTGTGAAACCAGCTGATCTGTGCTCCTCTGTCTGAGAGCCCTCCTCCCCCCGCCCGCGCGGTGATGTAGCATCACGCTAAGTTTGAGGTAAACAAAAGCTTACTGTACAGCTTTCGCTGTTAGTCATTTCACACCTGAGAATAAACTTTTTCCAACAATGGCAACCCGTCAAGTAGAGTCTTATGTCCTTGATCCAGAATCAGGGTCTAGAATGCCAGCCATTTTGTCAATTTTTTCTTATATTTGCAGAGCCACAGCATATTCTGTGTTACTGCCATAATCACATGCTATAATGCGTTTGAAAGGTGAGGCTTTAAACTTTCAGGTGGTGAAAACCTTCCGTTTCTACCAGCTTTTGCCCCTGAGATATCCTAAGCTAAAGATGGGAAACTTTCATGAAAATCCCTGTGAATTTCCTAGAAAAGGAGATAGGCCCCTTCCCAATACTCGCACTTCCACCCTCGCGTCCCTCATTTGCGCGTTCCCGATAAAGGGTGCGAGTGCGTAGGGCGTCCCAATTCTCCAGGGAGGTCTTTGGCCCCGCCCCCTTTGAGCCCCTGATCCACACTTCGCCGTAGCCTGCATCTAGGCGGACTCTGGCGAAGGATATTGCCCATAATTCTTTGCGGTACACACCAAAACGTCGGGAAAATGCATTTAAATATACATTTTGAAATATATATGCTGTATGTGTGTAAATAATTTTTGCTATGTTACTTGGAAAGAAGCATAAACGTCTGATGAAGAATTACGGACATTGTGTTTTAACAATTTAATAACTTTTTAAAGCAAGCGTTCAAATAACATTCAATTTAAACTTTACACTCAGTACAATAATCTTAGAATGTATAAAAACTGACCAGATAGTTAGTTCCCCACATTTAACTTAAAATTATACAGCTATCTCTAATTAAAAACAACTAATATACATGTATTTTAGCGTGTGTGAAGCAATTCATTTTGTTTCCCAAAGGGTCAGACAAAATTACCTTTAATGTTTATAAAGTTTAGGTCTGAAAATGACCATCTCTTGACGAGTCGATGAAGTAACCTGCACTCAGTGTGCACTGTCCCAATTCCGCCTTTTTTGCACACTTGTAACCTGCGCACTCCAACCCTGGTGTGCACTTCGAACAAATGCACACTTCGTAGAGGTGTGTAGGGTGCAGTGTGGGTATTGGGATTGGGCCATAGAGACCCTTTTATGAAAAGTCATTTTTTTGAGGGTGTAGTTCTTCTGACACTTACATTTCTGGGTCCATGTACATTTATAAGATAGATATTTTATAGGCGTAGGGTAGACTACAAAAAAACACATTTTTAGAGGAATAATTCAATCCATACAAATATTTATACCTCCTTTACAATGAACACTGGAGATGAAATTTGATCCATATGAAGATTTATTGCAACAGCAACAGCAATATGAATGCACTATCATATTACAAATGTGTATTTATAGTAATATAATCAAAATTAAATAAACAATTTAAAGATAGAAAAAAAGGAAAGGGCTTCGACTGAATAAACCTAATTGCCTTGAAAAACCAAGTCTTTCTGTGAGTGGTACAGCGTGAAACAATCTTTGAGGTGAAGGAGAACACGGCATGATGTGCAGTAGAAGCTTGTTTCACTTCTGCGTCCACATGGTTGTGAAGTGCAATGACCTCCCCTGGCTCAAGATTAAAGTTGGAAATTTTAGTAATAGCTTGTGGTTCCCCACTGTTCTTTCTCAGTGTCCCACAAATGTGGGTTTTTAACTGTAAGAGCCGGTCAGCAAGTGCTACAGAGTTATAAAAATTGCCCTGGCTGTCAAGGAGGGTGACTACAGTGTCCCCCAGGTTTCATCCCAAAACAGTAACCTGTGTCTGAATCACAGATAATGAATGATTTTATACCATATTTGATTGGTTTCTGGGGGTTGTAAACTCTGAAAGTGAGGCATCCACGCCAAGCCATCATGCCCTCATCATTACAAATATTACAGTTGGGCTGGTAAAGCTCACCAAACTAACACAAAACATGGTCTAACACAGGCCTGACTTTATACAGCCTATCACCCCCATCGTTAGCCTGGTTGTCACTAAAGTGTTAAAACCTCCAAATAAGTTGGAATCTGTTTCGTGGCATGGTTTTGGAGAAGAAGAAGAGTAGTTCATCCGTAACTCCAATAATTAGCCAAGGAAAGCTTTTTGATAATGCCGGGGAGAAAGAAAATACATTCTTCCAAGAATGCACTCTGCTCCCCTCAGAGTCAATCCTGGTTCGCTCAGCATAGAGGTTGGTTTGCTCAGCAATTGTCTCCAGCAATGCATCTGTTATGAACAAGTTCACAAAATCTATGGGCTTGTCAGATGTCAGTCGAGCAGCTGCACCTCGTGGTCCTGGAGTGGCAGTGAAGGGCATGTCTCGTGGACACCAGTCCTCCTTCATCCATTCTGTCTGCATGCTACCACATGCTGACCGATTTGATGAAGGTCCACGACTGGCACGAGCACCCCTTTCCATTTGTCGACCTTTATAATGATAAATAATTATTATCATGTAAATATGTGTATGATTGAGGTGGTCGACTCACCCCTCTGTTTTGAAGACTTCTCTGGTTCCGTCATTTCAATGTCAGGCTCTTGTATTTCACCCAATTCTAGAGTAAGTAGAGTATGTTGTTATATTCAATGCATTGTCCGTTGCATGTAGCCTGTATATTATACACACACCCACATATATATCATGCACAACACCCACATATTATATATTATACACAAACCCACATATATATTATGCACACACCCACATATTATATATTATACACACACCCACATATTATATATTATACTCACACCCACATATATATTATACACACACCCACATATATATTATACACACACCCACATATATATTATGCACACACCCACATATATTATACACACACCCACATATTATTTATTATACACACACCCACATATATATTATGCACACACCCACATATATTATACACACACCCACATATTATTTATTATACACACACCCACATATTATATATTATACACACACCCACGTATTATATATTATACACACACCCACATATTATATATTATACACACACCCACATATTATATATTATACACACACCCACATATATATTATACTCACACCCACATATATATTATACACACACCCACATATATATTATACACACACCCACATATATATTATACACACACCCACATATATATTATACACACACCCACATATATATTATACACACACCCACATATATATTATACACACACCCACATATATTATACACACACCCACATATTATTTATTATACACACACCCACATATTATATATTATACTCACACCCACATATATTATGCACACACCCACATATATATTATACACACACCCACATATATATTATGCACACACCCACATATATTATACACACACCCGCATATTATTTATTATACACACACCCACATATTATTTATTATACACACACCCACGTATTATATATTATACACACACCCACAACCACACACACCCACACTTGTGAAACACCACGTATTTGTGAAACACCTACATTCACATAGTCTATGATTCACATACACCTCACATTATATTTAGGGCTGTCAAACGATTACATTTTTTAATCGAGTTAATTACAGCTTAAAAATTAATTAATCAGATAAGATTCGGTTTATTTGCCATTTGCAGTAAAAAAAAAACACATTGGAATACATTAGCAAAAGTCTCCAGTGTGCACAGACAAATACAGACATAAAACAACATTAAAAGACAAAAATAAAACAAATAAAACAGTAAACAAATGTCACTGTGAAATCGATCGACTAAAACAGTTTCAAAACAAGTGCAAATCATTAAAGTACACACTGATAACAGCTTGTGGATAAAAACTGTTAGAGTAACGAGATGTCCTGCATCTCAGAGAGCGATATCTTCTGCCAGAGGGAAGAAGCTGGAACATGGCTTTTCCAGGGTGGCCAGAAGAGTCATTGACAATCCTAAGAGCTTTGTTTAAAAGTCTGGATTTATAAAGAACCTCCAGAACAGGAAGCTCACAGCCCACGGTCCTCTTTGCAGAGCGGAGCACCTTGTTTAAAGCTCTCTTTTCTTTATCTGTGATGTTTCCAAACCACACAGACACAGAACCAACAAGCAAACTCTCAATGGTGCAGCGATAAAAGTTAAGCAGAATCTTAGAGTTAGTGGTAAATTCTCTAAGTTTACGCAGAAAGTAGCAACGCTGACGAGCTTTCTTAACGACTCGGTCAGTGTTTTTAACCCATTTCAGGTCGTTAGACAGAGTTAAACCCAGAAACTTGCACTCCTCTACGATCTGCACTCGGGAGTTGTCGATTACGACAGGCAAATGAGAACTATTGCGACTGAAGTCGTAGACCAGTTCACATGTTTTCGATGCGTTCAACTGGAGGTTGTTAGTTTTACTCCAACACTTAAACCGAGAGACATGAGCTTTTCAATCAGTTTACCTGGGACAAGGCAGTTAAAAGCAGAGCTATAATCGATGAAAAGCATTCTCGCGTCAGATTTACTAGTGTCCAAGTGACTGTAAACAGAGTTCAGAGCAAAGGAGATGGCATCCTCCACACTCCTGTTCTGTCTGTAAGCAAACTGGAGTGGGTCAACACTCACAGGGATCTGGCTCTTAATGAAGTCCAGCACAAGCCGCTCAAAAGTTTTCATAAGAACAGACGTGAGGGCCACAGGACGATAGTCATTCAGGCATGTCACAGGAGTTTTCTTAGGAACTGGAATGATGGTCGACTCTTTAAAGCAATTTGGCACAGTACAGTTCCTTAGCGACAGGTTGAAAATGTCTGTTAGCACAGGGGCAAGTTGCTCACGGCACAGTTTCAGGACACGAGGAGGGATGCCGTCCGGGCCTGGGGCTTTCCGGACTGTGGTCCTGGACAAGACACGCCTGACTTCATCCTGAGTCACGGTGAAGGTACCTTGATTGAAACACTCAGGGAATACAGTAGGACAGGCATCAGCGGATTCAAAGCGACAGTAGAACGTGTTCAGCTCGTTTGGCAGAGCTTGGCCGACAGATGCAATTTTCCCAGCTCTAGGTTTCCACGATGTGATGGCTTTAATACCGTTCCACATGCGCCGAGGGTCATCTTCCTCAAAATAACTCTTTAACCTGTCCCCGTAACTGCGCTTTGCAGATTTAATAGAACGTTTCAATGAGTAACAGGATAGCTTATAAGCAACTGTATCATTTGATTGAAACGCCAACGCACGCTCATGAAGTTTCAGTTTCACTTCCGCGTTCATCCAAGGGTTTTGACTAAAATGTTCTTTAATGACCTGTGGGACACAACAGTCAATACAGAAGCGTATGTATCCAGACACAGCGTCACAGAATTCATTGACGTCCTCTGACTGAAACACAGACCAGTCCGTAGCATCAAAACAACCTTGTAGCTTCATGCAAGCCTCCTCAGACCAACACTGCACAGTGTGAGAGGTTGGTTTATGTTCCCTGCTCCTCTGAGTATACGAAGGAAGAAGGAGAACAGAGGAGTGGTCAGACTTTCCAAAAGGAGGTCTGAGACTGGACCTGTAAGCTCCCTTCACGTTACTGTAGCAGTGATCCAGAACATGTGCTCCTCTTGTAGCTTGAGTCACATGTTGGTAAAAGTTCGGGAGTACAGTCTTTAAATTACATTTATTGAAATCCCCAGCAACAATGATGACTGCGTTAGGATGAGCAGACTCATGTTTGTGAAGGATCTCGCTCAGATCCTGTAGGGCTACTTTGTAATCCGCACGTGGGTGAATGTAAACAGCACATAAAAATATTACTGAAAACTCACGGGGAAGATAAAAAGGGTGGCAGCTCAAGACCAGGCATTCCAGATTGGCAGTACATGTTTGGTTCACGATGTGAGTGTCCGTGCACCAGCGCTGATTAATTAAAAAGCACACACCTCTGCCTCTGGCCTTGCCCGTGGTCTCCTTCACTCTGTCCCCGCGGTGAGCGGTGAATCCCGGGGGCTGAACAGCAGAGTCCGGGACGTTCGAGTGGAGCCACGTCTCGCTGAGGCAGAACACAGCGCAGTCCCGGGCCTCGCGCTGGCTCTGGACCCGAACTATCAACAAAATGATGGCATATTTTTCTGTAGATGGTTGTTTGAATGGAAAGATAAATTATGACATAGTGTACATAAGAACTGTATTTGTTTATTATAACAACAAATCCGCATTAAATGGCATAAACGTTATTAACTTTCTTTAAAAGACAGTTTTTTTCCTCTAAAAAAAGCAAAAAGAGGGCCCGCTTGTTCAGTAACAGAAAACAGTTTTTTCCCTTTTTAAAACAAGCACAACATGGCTATTCTCTAACATTTTATTTCTTAAACCAAAAGTGCAGTAAGAAACATCAGTCTATCTGCTTCTGCTTTGAGCTTCATCATATAAATCAAATGTTTCTTCTGCTCTGTTCAAACAAAGTGTGTGGTGTGTCATTTAAATGTGGCCCTACTCATCTCCCAGCCAGTTGCTGAGGCAAACCAACTTATTAACATTTTCTGAGAGTAAAGCTGCCCTTTTCTTGTTCACAATGTGACCTGCAACTGAGAAGAGTCGTTCACACGGAACTGAGGATGCAGGAGCAGCGAG
Organism: Knipowitschia caucasica; assembly: GCA_964034765.1. Classification (NCBI taxonomy): domain Eukaryota; kingdom Metazoa; phylum Chordata; class Actinopteri; order Gobiiformes; family Gobiidae; genus Knipowitschia; species Knipowitschia caucasica. The sequence goes on from OZ035826.1 coordinate 35,672,758, forward strand.
ATATTGAAGAGCCAGTTGGGCCAGCTCCTCATGGGCCCCTACATGAGATGACCACCATTGCAAGGGACAGTCCTTCATATCAATGGTGGGCTCTGCTCTGTACCTGTGTATGGCTCTGTCAGGCTGTACCTCCTCCTCAGGATTTCAGTGTCTTTTGTCTCGTGCACTTCATTTTTGTTTCATCTGTGTTCTATAAATCCACACCGGCAGGGGTTTGACCGAGGGCCGACTGATTTGACACAAGCAGTCGACTTGTACTGACAACAACAGCTACCTGCAGTGACAAGTTGCCGTCACTTTTCATCTGATGCAAAGCTTGCCACGTTCTTTATGAATAGTTAAAAACCCTTTCTGGGGCAGACTTCAAATTGAATGTAATGATGGCCTAGTGGTTAAGGCATTGCTCTTTTGATGCAGCAACCTGGGTTCAAATCCGGACTTCCGCAGTGTTTTGAATTAAACTATATATTATGACAGATTGCTTAAGAACGGTAAAAGGTAAAAACAAGCCGTTTTTTTTGCAGATTAAAGCTAAGAAGCTAATCTTAAATGTAGACTATATAAACACTGAGGGCCAAATGAAAGATTAGATTTAGTAGGATTAATATACTTTGTAGTTTTTGTAATTAATTATAACATGAGTGTAGTGAAAAAGCTTAATAAAATAAAAAATATTTCTCATTGCTTTGTGTCACAATAAGTACTGACGTACTCACAATTTTCTATGGTAGACTGTACCAGGCAGGCCCCAGGCCTATCCATTCATTGTTAAAAATAAGAAATGATCTACATTAAAATTTATGTTAATGTAGACAAGTAAAATATACTGCATTTTATCTTATTATCAAATATATATTTATATTTGATAATATAAATATATATTTATCATAAGTAAGAATATATTTATACCTACTGGAATATAAACCTTTTTATGTGGTTATGTGGTCGGTGTCGGGGCCCCCAAGGACTTTGTTGCCTGGGGCCCCGGGGTACCCTTGGAACGCCACTGATTAAACATATAGCTTCACTTATTGTGGGTTATTTTTTGAACACATTACACAATGTGAAAAAAAACAGGGACCCCTGTGCTTCTTTCAAAGGTGGCTTGCGGCCTGAACCACACATTAGTCCTCTCTGCAGACGGGATGATGGTTTGGGCTTTTGGTGATGGAGACTATGGCAAACTAGGCCTTGGAAACTCCACAGCCAAATCCTCTCCTCAGGTGCAGTAACAGTCTTTATCAAATTCTGTTTCTCTTTTGTAGAGATTCTTATGTAAAAAAAAATGTCTTGTGATATTTGCAGAAGGTGGATGTTCTGTGTGGAATAGGCGTCAAGAAAGTTGCCTGTGGAACTCAGTTTTCTGTGGCTTTAACCAAAGACGGAAAGGTGTTCACCTTCGGACAAGGTATGTTTCATTTTGAAACAGCACTAAACCTTAGTTATTGTTTTTTCATCAGTGTATACAGGGTACCGAGTTATGAGCACGTAGAAGTGGTTTAGCTGCTTTGGCATTTATTTGGTTTTATTTATATGGTTTATTTGAGTGAGCACAAAAATAACAAACACATAGGAGCCATTGGCCCACAAGGAGCAATCAAATGTTGATACATTTGCAAGAAGTGTCCAGGATCATCACTGTCCTTAGACCCTTCTGCATCAGGAAGGAACAACTCAGGGTGCAGATTTAGGTCTGAGGCTGTAGGTCCAGGTCTGAGGCTGTAGATTTAGGACCGAGGCTGTAGATCCAGGTCTGAGGCTGTAGCTCCAGGACCGAGGCTGTAAACTCTGGCTGTGGCTACAGAAGTAATTTATCACTACTGTGTTTGGAGTGAATGAATTATGCTGTGAAGAGACTTTGATAGTGTTTCATGTTTTCCAAAGTAATTAGTGTCATTATTTTTAAAAGCCAAACATAATGTTTGACGTTTGTTGTTTAAAGGCTTCCTGTGTGTGTTGTGTTCGCAGATCGCCTGATTGGTCTTCCCGAGGGCAGAGCCAGGAACCACAACCGGCCGCAGCAGGTGCCTACACTGACCGGAGTTCAAGTCACAGACGTCGCGGTGGGGGCAGAGCATTCTCTGGTGTTGTCCGCCGCAGGGGACGTTTACACCTGGGGCAGCAACTCAGAGGGACAGGTAAAGGCTCAAGGCTCAATATAATCAGGGGGAGACCAGAGAGAGAGACCAGAAAGAAATACCAGAGAGAGAGACCACATAGAGACCAGAGATAGTTAGATCAGAGCGAGGGAGACCAGAGCGAGGGAGACCGGAGCGAGGGAGACCGGAGCGAGGGAGACCGGAGCGAGGGAGACCGGAGCGAGGGAGACCGGAGGGACCAAAGAGAGGGAGACCAGAGGGACCAAGGAGAGGGAGACCAAAGAGAGGGAGACCAAAGAGAGGGAGACCAAAGAGAGGGTGACCAAAAAGAGGGAGACCAGAGAGCGAGAGACCAGAGAGCGGGAGACCAGAGAGCGGGAGACCAGAGAGACCAAAGAGATGGAGATCAGAGAGAATATGTTGTACCTCATATCTCATTGTTGTGTTCTGTGTGTCCTCAGCTGGGTCTGGGCCACACCAACCACGTCAGAGAGCCCACGCTAGTCACAGCACTTCAGGGTAAAAACATGCACCAGATCTCAGCAGGGCGGTGCCACAGTGCAGCGTGGAGCGCCCCCTGTGTGCCTCCCAGAGCTCCAGGTACGAGCCTGATACAGACACAGACAGACGGCAGTATACACACACCCTCTCTTCTATCTCTCTCTGTTCTTTCTCTCTCTGGTATCTATCTCTAGTCTCTGTCTGACAAAGCTGATCTAAAGATTTGACAGGGCCAAAAATACATGGTGAAATAGGAGCAAACTGATTTAGAGCCAGGAACAGGAGAGCTGGCTTTTATGACATAGATAATGGTTGTGGTGAAAGTTCGGCACCTCAGCATTTAAGTGGGTCACATTTTGGTTGTGTACTGTTTCCAGGTATTTTGTGTCTTGATGTGTTGTGGTCTCTGCTCAGGTTCCTCCGTGCCCCTGCAGCTCGGGCTCCCTGCCTCAGTCCCTCCTCAGTTCTCTTCTCTGAAGGAGCTCAGTATGGAGTGTGTGCGTGCTCGTCTGCGTCTGCTCTACCACTTTTCCGACCTCATGTACTCGTCCTGGAGACTGCTAAACCTCAGCCCCAACAATCAGGTACTGCTTCACCAGCCAGGTGCTCCTCCACCCACCAGTTACCGCTCTAACAACCAGGGAATGCTGCTCCCCCTCAGCCCCAACCAGGTGCTGCTTCTAACATGTGCACTATAAATAAAGTGGACTGAGCGGTTTGGTTCGCTACTGCTGTTGGGGTTATAGGAGACATATTTTGAAAATTATCTCTCTTTTCTCCATTTTACAACACTGTTTCTCATCAGCCCCAGACCTAGAGATGTTTTTAGCTCCATCCATGGAAATATCAGGAAGTTCTGGCTAGGGCCGTCGCAGTAAATTATTTATCGAGTTATCTAATTATGAGGTCTGTAAGTCTGACAGCCTCAATAAGTTCCATTTGTTTCGTTTGATCGCTCTGTCTTTAACTTTCTTACCTGACAACGCATGGTCTCCTTGTGTGTTACGCAAGAGCCAGAGGCATGTAATGTGGTACAACCCTGCCCCACTGCCCGGACAGTTTGCCACAGTGTGTGTCTGCACCGCGGGGAGCAAGCATGGATGTAATATATGCTTGACGGATACTCGAACGGATTATGCATCCTATGTTGTTGCAGCGTTCTGACCCCGGACCAACTGCGGGAACTTTGTAGTGAATGACAACGGCCCCTATATCCAGCGGCCGTGAGCCACTTTGACAATAGTGCGGCAGACGCGCAGCCGTGACCAGGCCATAATGTGTCCACAGTGCGGACCACGGATGCGGAAAGGATCATCCTGCTTGTTGCAAGTGTGTGCCTTTGCATAACCTGTGCAATAAATATGTAGCACTGAAACTCAAACTCACTAAATTAAAACTGGGGTACTGTGGTAACTTGTGCTCAAAAGTAAAAACAAGCTACACACAGGTTTTCATTAGTTCCATCAAAGACAAAATAATCAGGGAGATCAAAGAGTCAATTGTTGCTATTTATTTATTCTTTTTTCTAGGAGTATTTTTCATTAACCGAGACTGAGTTTGTTTAAATGTCTTCCAGTTTCAGAACTGTGTTAAATGCTTGAAGAAGCAAAAGTTTATTGGTCTTTCAAAAGGTCTATTTGCTGCTATTATTCCATTCAGCCTTAATTAAGTGGAAAAAGCATCAAAATGGCAAGTTAAAAATGTATCGCAATATTATCACTTATTGGAAAGATTTTTGGGACATTTAATCATCATGGACATTTTTTTATTGTAACAGGCCTAGTTCTGGCACAAAACAGAGAATGTACCAGGGGTGGACTGACCGAGTGCCATGTCACCATAGTGTTGGCCGAATGCAGAAGAGGCCGAATTGAACATGAATAGAGAGGAGGGGAGGAGTGAGAGGAGAGAGGGAGAAGAGACTTGAAAGGAGGAATGAGCACGGGAGAGGTGAAAGAAAGAGTGAGGAGAGGTGAGGGTAGGATGGAGGAGAGTAGAGGAAGGACTTGTCAAATCTGAGGAGATTTGAACTATATATTTTCTGTTGTGTTTCTGTTACATGTCCAGAGCTGCACGTCTCACTACAATGTGGGCACCTGGGGCATCGTGCAGGGCCAGCTCCGACCCCTGCTGGCCCCGCGGGTCTACACGCTGCCTATGGTTCGCTCCATCGGCAAAACCATGGTCCAAGGGAAGAACTACGGGCCACAGATTACTGTGAAGCGCATCTCCACACGGTCAGTACAGCACTAAGACCACAGGGCAGAGATACTGCTGTTATGTACCTAAAGCAACCTAAGTACGTAACGTTTCTAAGTACGTAACTTAGAAATCACACAAAAAATAAATATCCATCTCTATGGGTCTAAAACAGTCTCCTTCTTTACCTAGTATTTTTGTGCTGCAAAAAAGTTGATCTAAAGATGTGATGGACAGAAAGCTGAAAATCGGCTTAAAGAATCGAATATTGACTCACAGGAATCTGTCTTACACAAAGATGAAGACTGCATGTTGTCTGATCTGTTCACAACATTTTACTTTTACAAGACTCTTATCTTGTGTGACAGCTGGTAACAACCTCAGTGTGCGTGTTTACCATATGTAGCAGTGGTCCCCAACCCCCAGTCTGCGGATCAGTACCGGGGCGTGGGACATTCGAATTAGGACTGGGCCGCGAAGGAAAGAATGAATATTGTCCATATTTATCATCCAAGTCTAAACAATCTTTTTTTGAAAAATGACCGGATTCTGGACATCCGGTCCACGTAGGTTTCTTCCAGGTGCTTGTAGGCTATCCCCCACCCGCATGTGCCACCGTGGTCACCGAAAGAGTAGCGCCCATATTTGGGTATCGTCTGGTCCACACTGTTCTGCGCAGTGAACAAGCTCCCATGATGCAATGCGCCTAATACGCCTAATACGCGTGTGTGGCTCTCATGCACGTGCACTGAGGGGCACGGCCATGCTCTGACCAATCAGAGCGGAGCTAGAGTGGAGCTAGAGCGGGACACGATCGAGCAGAGTTGTGGCGCTAAAGTGTGGATTTAAAGAAAACCGAAAGATTTTTAAGAAGAAAAATAGTTTAGGATGACAAGGTGATCCTAAACTAAAGGCTAAAGTCCCCACAAAATCCGACCATTATGAAAGCTGTAGGTTCTCTGTCAGCAGAGGTTGAGCTGTTTTAGTTTACATTGAGTTCTATGAGGAATATTTTGGGGTAGCCCACGTGAATTTAGTCTTGTTTAGTCTGCATTACTGCGAGAATCCCCCAAGCATATGGGTCCTTCAGCTCCATGCTAGTAATACCCTATCCTATATTCAGCACTTTGAATTGCCTTGTGTATGAATTGTGCTATATAAATAAACTTGCCTTGCCTTGCCTATCCAGATATTATAATACATCCATGGTGTGCATTTGTATACCCTCTTGGTAACAGCCTGTTTGTCAGTGATGTGCGGTGAGGTTGGTGATTGGTGAGGCACTGACTTCACCCCAATCAGATGAACATACAGTGCCTTGCGAAAGTATTCGCCCCCCTTGAACCTTTCAACATTTCGCCACATTTCAGGCTTCAAACATAAAGATATCAAAATTAATTTTTTGTCAAGAATCAACAACAAGTGGGACACAATCGTGAAGTGGAACGAAATGTATTGGATAATTTAAACTTTTTTAACAAATAAGAAACTGAAAAGTGGGGTGTGCAATATTATTCGGCCCCCTTGCGCTAATACTTTGTAGCGCCACCTTTTGCTGCAATTACAGCTGCAAGTCGCTTTGGGTATGTCTCTATCAGTTTTGCACATCGAGAGACTGGATTTCTTTCCCATTCTTCCTTGCAAAACAGCTCGAGCTCAGTCAGGTTGGATGGAGAGCGTTTGTGAACAGCAGTCTTCAGCTATTTCCACAGATTCTCGATTGGATTCAGGTCTGGACTTTGACTTGGCCATTCTAACTAGGGATGTAAATCGGCGACCGGTTAACCGGTGGTTGACCGTCACAGCGTTAACCGGTCAAAGCTGTCGGTTAAAAAAGAGAAAAAGGGGAGAGGGTAGGTCTCTTAATAACGCTATTTTAAGCCCTATTTGCACGGTGTGACGAGCGGGTCTGTATCTAGCTGTGTGCGCCCATGTATTATAAACTCCGGGACGACTCTCACGCCGCACGAGCCACATATGCACACACGCACGCGCGCGCACGCACACACACACACACTTTCCCCCTCTCCATACGTAACATCCACACGCATCATCTCTCCCCTCTGTTACCGTCAAAGTTGCACACTGGCGCGGGTCAGAACTACATTGGAGCTTACATTTACACACACACACACACATACATACATACACACACACATACACACATACATACCGGTCTGTCGCGCTCCTCTGTGTCACGGAGCCCAAAGGATTCGCGCAAATACGCGGCTCCAGTCAAACCACATGGGACATGTTTGTGTTTATGGTCCTCGGGATCAGCTCCACACACATCACTTGTATTTAAACTTTTGTGAAGACCTGTGAGACGCGGCTCGTCACTCGCTGCTCTGACCATGTGAACGAGCCGTCGTTTTCTGCTAGAAAGTTTTGGTATTAACCCGCAGCACAGCAGAATGGGAAGATTAAAAAAGCAGTTCTCTGTGCGCAAAGGTGCCGGAGCTGTTGCGGGTTTGGGCGCCGCTGTCTCGGCTCTGATCCAGTAGAACGCAGAGCTGCACTTATGAAAAGTACGCGGCTCGAAATGGCTGTTATTTCAAAGAACGTGGACTATTTTAAACTACGCGGTTAACCGGTTTCAACCGGTTAATGAGGCTCGGTGGTCGGTCATGAAAATTCATAGTTTTTTACATCCCTAATTCTAACACCTGGATACGTCTATTTGTGAACCATTCCATTGTAGATTTGGCTTTATGTTTTGGATCATTGTCCTGTTGGAAGATAAATCTCCGTCCCAGTCTCAGGTCTTTTGCAGACTCCAACAAGTTTTCTTCCAGAATGGTCCTGTATTTGGCTCCATCCATCTTGCCATCAATTTTAGCCATCTTCCCTGTTCCTGCTGAAGAAAAGCAGGCCCAAACCATGATGCTGCCACCACCATGTTTGACAGTGGGGATGGTGTGTTCAGGGTGATGAGCGGTGTTGCTTTTACGCCAAACATATCGTTTTGCATTGTGGCCAAACAGTTCGATTTTGGGTTTCATCTAACCAGAACACCTTCTTCCACATGTTTGGTGTGTCAAACGAGACTTTTTATGGATATCTTTGAGAAATGGCTTTCTTCTTGCCACTCTTCCATAAAGGCCAGATTTGTGCAGTGCACGACTGATTGTTGTCCTATGGACAGACTCTCCCACCTCAGCTGTAGTTATCTGCACTTCATCCAGAGTGATCATGGACCTCTTGGCTGCATCTCTGATCAGTCTTCTCCTCGTTTGAGATGAAAGTTTGGAGGGACGGCCGGGTCTTGGTAGATTTGCAGTGGTCTGATACTCCTTCCATTTCAATATAATTGCTTGCACAGTGCTCCTTGAGATGTTTGAAGCTTGGGAAATATTTTTGTATCCAAATCCGGCTTTAAACTTCTCCACAACAGTATCTCGGACCTGCCTGGTGTGTTCCTTTGTCTTCATGGTTCTCTCTGCACTTTAAACAGAACCCTGAGACTATCAAAGAGCAGGTGCATTTATACGGAGACTTGATTACACACAGTTGCATTCTATTTATCATCATCAGTCATTTAGGACAACATTGGATCATTCAAAGATCCTCACTGAACTTCTGGAGTGAGTTTGCTGCACTGAAAGTAAAGGGGCCGAATAATATTGCACGCCCCACTTTTCAGTTTTTTATTTGCTAAAAAAGTTTAAATTATCCAAAAAATTTCGTTCCACTTCACGATTGTGTCCCACTTGTTGTTGATTCATGACAAAAAATTAACATTTTATATCTTTATGTTTGAAGCCTGAACTGTGGCAAAATATTGAAAGGTTCAAGGGGGCCGAATACTTTCGCAAGGCACTGTATATATCATATAAATCAACAGGACCTACAGAGCGGCATATTCACAATTTGTTTGGCTACATAGTTTTGCTCATACAAAATGCAAAAGTTTGTAAAAAGCACATTTCAAAGTGTGTTATGGTCCTTACCTTATAAATGAACTACACAGACCCCTTCTGTCCAGACCAGTTTCATGTTTAAGTCCAGATAATAGTTTGAGCGTAGATATGTAATTCTCCATTTAGAAATAAGCAAAAAACTAACGGATGTCTCCTCCATTGACTCCTTATGTGTTTTTCTAGCTGCAGCCTAATCTCGGGTACATCCAATTTCTGAAATCAACCTTCTCAACTTTCACCTCTCTTCCTTATCATTCAAATCATAATTGGAAGCACAAAATTACTCTAAGTGCATTTTAAATTATCTTAAAATATGTTATATGTATGTTAGCCAAACCTGTAGCTGCCCTTAGCAGAGGAAGAACAAGAAAGGAGCTTTCTGATGCAATCGGATGCAACCAAAGTCTCGGCTCACAAGCGTCCCCTACTCTGAGGCTGGCCTCAATTGGTGACATTACTAGCTGTTGTTGAGCGTGATAAAGAACCATATTAGTTGTCAAAAACACAATTTATGACCCATCCCCTCGACTGTAGACATGTAGATTGTAAATTAAATATGTTTCCACTTTGTAAACCGCGATAAACAGAGAAAACCGTTTGATAGCGCCACATGGGCTACTTCCATTGTGAGCTGTTGCTTTTACGTCACCCAAGTGAGGCTCGCCTCACAGCGCGCCGCTCTGTCATATATGAGAAGAATATGACAAAAATCTGCGATTTCAAGCTAAAAACTAATTTAAATAAGGCAAAGTTACATTGAAACAATACAATAGCACATACAGTATCACTTGATATAGTGACAAAGTATTATTGTTTCCATTTTGTTCTTTTTTCTTTCCATGATCTTAGGTGAGGCCTGGCCTCACCTGCCTCATCTGACCGCACGTCACTGGTGTTTGTGTGTGTGTCTATGTGTGTATGTTCAGGGGTCGCAAGTGTAAGCCCATCCTGGTGCAGATCGCTCGGCAGGTGGTGAAGCTGAATGCTTCAGACCTGCGGCTGCCGTCTCGGGCATGGAAGGTGAAGCTGGTGGGGGAGGGAGCTGACGACGCAGGGGGCGTGTTCGACGACACCATCACAGAGATGTGCCAAGTACGCACCCACGAGACAGACATACGCACACACACACACACACCAGAAGACCCAAGACACGCTGGAGGGATAGTGTCTGTGTTAATGCTGATATTTAACTACAGTTGAACTTGGACAAAATCGCACACACAAAAATACATTGTTCTGGCATTCTTTAATTACTTGGTTGCCTTCCAAGGAGAAGTATTTTGACACAGACAGAGCAGATGAGAGCTCTGCCTGTTTCAAAACAGATCTGATCTCAGAGAAGGCTGCCTCTCCTTTTGGTCAACAAGACGTACTTTCATATGCATATAGGTATGGGGAACCAACAGAGCAAAGGGACAATGACAAGACCACTGTTTAGATGTAAATAGAAGGCCCATGCTTACTCGTGGCAAATGGATCAACTTACTGTACAAACCCCCTTCGCCCAGATTGGCTGGAGCCAAGGTGAATAACAATACAACCATTTAATGAAACCCATATATTTTTTAGCCACATATGACTTATTAAAATGATAACTTAAACAACATTCCAATCTCAGTCTCTCAGCTGGCCTGGGAACGCCTCAGGACTTTGATCTTGTTGTAGTTGACTTTAATCTTGTTGTGGTTAACTTTTAGCTTGTTGTAGTTGACTTTGATCTTGTTGTAAATTACTTTGATCTTGTTGTAGTTGAGTTTGATCTTGTTGTAGTTGAGTTTGATCTTGTTGTAGTTTGAACTGGCGTAAGGGCCTATTGCTTTCACAATGGTTAATGCTAGAGGTTGCGGTGACGTGCCCATCACTCGCCAAAACGCAACGGTTGTGTGCATCTACTCAAATGCTTTAAAAGGATGTATCATGTGCCATTTGTTTATTTATTTATATATCTATTTATTTATTTATTTATTACTGAGACAGTGCATATTAATGAACATTTCTGTAAATATGCCAGAATTAGCCAAGCGGCTATTTTTCATCCGTAGTCCCATGTCTTCTGAAAAGATAAAAACATGTTTGCTACACAGTTAAAATAATGTGAGATATTTACAATATTTACAAGGACAAGACAGTAAAACATTCAGTCACACATTGTTCAACAAACAACAATACACAATCACATGGAGACAGACATAGAACACATACAGGCGCACACAGAGCAAGCGGCCAGCAGGGGGCAGCGAGAGCAGGCGGAGTCAGTGCTGACAGGTTTGATTATCAATGAGCCAGTGTTTTAACTGTGTTTTGTACGTGAGGTAAGAGTGTGCATTCCTGATAGATGTGGGTAGGAGGTTCCAATCTGAGGTGGCACGGACGGAGAATGAAGATTGACCAAATGTGCTTCTCCTGAGGGGGGTGATACAGTCCCCTCTCGCTGCCCCCCTGGTCCTGGTGTGGGTGCTGTTTCTGGTATTGATGAACTGACTGAGAGGTGGGGATGAAAGACGATGAAGGATTTTATAGACCAGACAGAGATTTGAGAACTTGACCATGTTATCGAGAGTGAGAAGTGTGTGTTTGTGTAGTATGGGACAGTGGTGAGGGTGATGGGGTTTCTTGTCCAGGGTTTTTACAGTCTGTTTGTAGAGTGAGTGCAGGGGTTTCAGGGCTGTGGTGTTTGCTTGGGACCAGGTAGGGAGACAGTATGTGATGTGGGACAGAATCATGGAGGGCATAAACATTTTCGCTGCTGGAGTAGACATTTGGTGGCGGATGTGTTTGAAGTTGCAGAGGTTGTATTTAATTTTATTGCATGTTTTTTAATGTGAGCTTTGAATGAAAGATAAGATGTGCTTTATTTATCTCACAGAGGAGAAATTTACATGTCACATTTGGCATGGATAGAACACTCAGATTGTGCAAAAGGAGGAAATGTGCAAATATGTTACATGCAGGATATATGTACAATAAAAGTGACAATAATTATGTACAACAAAAGTGACAAGTGTCAATTGGAAACAGTGTCAATAGTAGTGCAGGTTTTCACACAGTGATCATTTAAAGTGATCACTGTGTGAATCACTTTAAATGATTTACACAGTGAATCATTTAAACTGTACAGTCTGACAGCGGTGGGGATAAAGGCCCTGCGGTAGCGCTCCTTCCTACACTGAGGGTGCCTCAGTCTTCCACTGAAGGAGCTCCTCAGCTCCTCTACAGTCCTGTGCAGTAGGTGGGAGGTATTGTTCATGATGGAGGTGGCTTTGGCTAGGGTCCCTCCTGTCCCTCACCTCCTCCATAGAGTCCAGGGAGCAGCCCAGAGTGGAGCTGGCCCTCCTGACCAGCTTGTTCAGTCTGTTTCTGTCCCGCTCTGTGCTGCCCGGGGCCCAGCACACGGCAGCGTAGTAAATGGCAGAAGCTACCACAGAGTTATAAAAAGTCCTGAGCAGAGGCCTGCTCACTCCGAAGGACCTCAGCCTCCTCAGAAGGAAGAGACGACTTTGGTCCTTCTTGTACAGGGCGTTTGTATTATGGGACCAGTCCAGTTTATTGTTAATGTGAACACCCAGGTACTTGAAGCTGTCCACCAGCTCAATGTCCTCCCCCTGGATGTTCAGCAGCGTGTGGGAAAGTGGTTTTCTCCTGAAGTCGATGATCATCTCCTTAGTCTTACTGGTGTTCAAGCACAAGTGGTTGCACTCACACCAGTCGACAAAGTCCTTGATAACCGACCGATATTCCAGTTCGTTCCCCTCAGACACACAGCCCACGATGGCGGAGTCGTCGGAGAACTTCTGCAGGTGACAGCTGTGTGTGTCGTGTGTGAAGTCTGAAGTGTAGATGGTGAAGAGAAACGGTGAGAGGACAGTGCCCTGAGGGGCCCCAGAGCTGCAGACTACCACCTCAGACTCACAGCTGCGCAGACGCACGTTCTGTGGTCGGTCTGAGAGGTAGTTGATGGTCCATGCAGTGAGGCTACTGTCCACTCCCGCGTCCTCCATCTTCCCCTGCAGCAGTGCCGGCCTGATGGTATTGAAAGCGCCGTGTGAAAGGTTGAAAGGTGTGAGTCAACTATTATTCCGAGGTATTTGTATTATGTGACGATCTGTTGCCTGAAACTAAAACATCTGGATCTGTGCATGGGAGAGATTTGTAAGATTTGGAGAAGAACATTGCAACTGTTTTGGATGTATTAAGTTTGAGACAGGAGTGATTGAGCCAGGATGAAATGTGAGCCATGGAGTTAGTGAGTTTTTCAGCAACCTGTGAAGTGTTATTGCCATGTGTGAATATTACTGTGTCGTCGGCGTACATGAGTATGGGAATGTTGCAGACAGAGGGGAGGTTGTTAATGTAGAGGGAGAAAAGTAGAGGAGCTAATGTGGACCCTTGAGGAAGACCGGTGGAGAGACCGAGAGGTGAAGACTGGTGAGACTGGATACGGACCTGTTGCGAGCGATGTGAGAGATATGATTTAGAAGGATTTTGTGGTTAACTGTATCAAATGCTTTTTTGAGGTCTAAGAAAACAGCACCCACCACCTCTCCCCTGTCCAGCAGTGCTCTGATGTTCTCTGTGAAGTAGCAGGTGGCTGTTTCGGTGGAATGGTGGGTTCTGAAGCCAAACTGCATTGGGTGGAGACTGTAGGGTGTGGTGTTAAGGTGTAGGGATATTTGTTCTGCAACTAATTTTTCTGCTATTTTAGAGACTGAAGGTAGGATGCTTAGGATGCAATAGGATTTAAACCTATATTGTCTTTGCTCAAGAAATGTAAAAAAAAAAACGTATTATTAGGCTTGAGCGCCAAACTGGTGCTTTAAAATGATGTATCATGTGCCATGGAAACCAATATTGTTTTTGCTTGAGGATGGATTTTCGGAAAAAAAAATAAAATACATGCATGAATAGTTGCCAAATTTTGCCCAAAGATCAGTTCCGGCGTTCTGTCAAGTTGGTCTGCCCGTCGAGATGATCTGCCTCAGCTGTTAATGATGTAATGCAAACGCGTCTCACGGCAGCCGAAGCAATCCAAGATGGCGGACATGTAGTCCGCGAATTGTTTTAAAAGTTAAAATACGAACGAATTAAGACACGAATGTTACTTTTAATGCAATGTGAGGAGAGATGTTGATGGTTCTGCGTTGTGATATATGGGGTTTAAGAGTAAGAGTTTCGTGTAAAGTTTGTTTTAAGCAGTCCACTGCTCCTGTGGAACTACACTGCTAGTGTACCCAAATCTAATTTGTGCATGCGCAGAAACCTGCCAGAATGGAGAAAAAACTCGATCTAATTAAATATTTTGTTTGAACACACTATTGTTAATCATATTTATTACAGTATGATACATGCATTAAATTTAATTTATTGTTTCTTGTGACGGAGCGCCAGTGACTGCTCCGTCATAAACTGTGTGGTGCTCTCTCTCCCTGCGCTGAAGAGAGGAGCGTGCGTGTGGCGCGGCATGACGGCCGCACGGCCCTGCATCAACGCAAACTCTTCCCCTGCCAATACTATCCCCGTAGCGCACAAGGGTGCACACTTGCTGCCTACACACACATCTCATCTTCCCCCATACACAACTCACCTGCTGCTTGTCTCGGTCCACTGGCCAAACCGAGGCACTTCCTGGTCGCACCATATATAGCGCAGGGCGCATGTGGTGGGCCAGAGGACTCTATTTCTTAAATGTATTAAAATGTGTCTTTTTCTATTGTTTTGCCTTGCTATATGTGGCTATGGAGAGCCATGTTCACACTGAGGAACAGGGAGGGAACTTTGTGTAGGATTCCTTTATTTTATCTGTTTAGAAGAAAACCCCCTGTTAATTTGTAATGGGTTAGCCCAGGGGCGGGGCTAACCAGTTTAAAAGAGTGCGTGCTCACTCCTGGGAGTCGTTCTGTCAGTCTGTGAGTGAGCTGGAGTGAGCTGTACCTAAATTGAACCCAAACTGAGCTGGCTGTAAGTCCTGTCTGTTTTTGTGAGTCTTTTGGTTTTCTCCTGCACTGTAAATATTTTTCACTGTTCACTGTTTTGGGGTGTAAATAAAACCACCACAATTTATTTTCCCGACTGAGCCATCATTATTCCCATCATTTTTAAACGAACCCTCACATTTCCATTATCAACCCGAAAGACCAGTCACAGGACCCGTCATGGGCCTACGTCAGTAAAATGACGTATGCAGCAGTCAACTCAGGGACTGCTATCACACAGCAGCAGTGTAGTTTCACAGGAGCAGTGGACTGCTTAAAACAAACTTTACACGAAACTCTTACTCTTAAAACACACATTTCACAACGCTGAACCATCACCATCTCGCCTCAAATTGCATTAAAAGTGACATTTGTATCTTAATTCGTTCGTATTTTAACTTTTAAAGCAATTTGCGGACTTCATGTCCGCCATCTTGGATTGCTTCGGCTGCCGTGAGACGCGAATGCACAGGTTTGCATTACATCATTAACAGCGGAGGCAGATCATCTCGACGGGCAGAACAGCTCGACAGAACACCGGCAAAAGATGTATGTTTTTGGATTATTTTTTCCAGAGACAAGAAAAATTCAGTTTGTCCTAGAGCCACAATATTTGGTACACATATTTAGGAGGTTTAAACTATGCTAAGATATCTTAAATTGAGTAGAATAACGTTATGTCTGCTCTCACAGATGCATGCGTGATTCTGAGGGTGAATTTTAATTAGACTTAGTTTAAATCAGTGGTCCCCAAACTACGGCCCGCGGGCCGAACTCGGCCCGCCTCTACATTTGCTCCGGCCCCCTGAACAATACCAGAGAGTATTTTCATATATGGGCCTGTTCACACTAAAGGGCTGTGAGATTTCATAACATTTTTAAGCAACTTTTGTTAAAGTTAAACTCATCATTCTATCAATGTGCAGAAGCCAGTACTTTTCCCTTGTTTTGTCCATCTGAAGGCCAAGCTACATGGCACTGTGGCAGCTGCTGATTGGAGGTCTCCATGCCTCCGCTCTGTATAATACACTTGCTGTCGTAACATCCCTTGTTCGTGTCGTTTTTTTTTTACACAAAAATGTGGGGTTTTTTTCAAGCCAAAACTGAAAAACCTCAAGAGAACCCATGCATCTGGACCAGCACACTTGGACAATCTGCACAGCCCCTGATTCCACTCAGGTCTGCTGTACGCTGCTGAGACATGGACAATACCATCGTCCTCTTTTGCATGGACAGAATTTGGAACAACTGGATTACACAATTTGGACATAATTTGGAACAATTGGATTTCTGAATTTGGACATAATTTGGACTGAATTGAATTGCTGAATCTGGACACTAAAGCTGAAACGTGTGATTTGAAAGACAGAATTCATCGCTTGACACAACAAATGCAGCCTGAAGAAACCAACACGGAGACGTGGGAGAGACTGTTTTCAAAGCAATATCTGGAACCACCATCGACTGATGAAGTTTGGTATTTTACTGAAGATTGTTGACAAGTTTTCTGAAAGATCTGAACATGTTTTATGAGTTTTCTGAGTTTTTGAAGTATTCAGAGTTCGGAGATTTTTGAGGTACCGAGTTAAGTACCGAGTTTACGTATTGAGTTATGATGTTATGTTGCTGTTTATCGATCCTGATGGTCACACGTGAATGTGTGACCAGACGGGGGAATGTGAGATTTCATAACACTTTGAAGCAACTATTGTTAAAGTTCAAACTCATCCTTATTACATTTGCACGAGCCAGTACTTTTCCCTTGTTTTGACTTCTGAAGGCCAAGCTATATGGCACCGTGGAAGCTGCTGATTGGAGGACTGCATTCCTCCATGCTGTATAATACACTTGCTGTCGTAACATCCCTTGTTCGTGTTGTTCGTGCTGTCTCTACCATTGACAATAAAACATCTCTTCTGTCTGAATTAAACACGCGACCCCAGACTTTGTCATCTTCTTCAGGTGGTGGAAGGATGTGGGCATTGTCTGTAACATCTACAGGATGTTTTTTTACACAAAAATGTGTTTTGTTTTTTTTTCAAGCCAAAACTGAGAAACCATGCATCTGGACCAGCACTTGGACAGTCTGCACAGCCCCTGATTCCACTCAGGCTGTGAGCTGCTGAGACATGGACAATACCATCGTCCTCTTTTGCATGGACACCATTTGGAAAACTTGGATTACACAATTTGGACATGATTTGGAACAATTGGATTTCTGAATTTGGACATAATCTGGACTGAATTGAATTGCTGAATCTGGACACTGAAGCTGAAACGTGTGATTGAAAGACACGTCACAGAAGAATCCATGGCTCGACAACAAATGCAGAAGCCTGAAGAAATCAAAACGAAGAAGTGGGAGAGACTGTTTTCAAAGCAATATTTGGAACCATCGACTGATGAAGTTTGGTATTTTACTGAAGATTGTTGACAAGTTTTATGAAAGATCTGAACATGTTTTATGAGTTTTTGAAGTACCGAGTTTAAGTATTGAGTCATGATGTTATGTTGCTGTTTATCGATCCTGATGGTCACATGTGAATGTGTGACCAGAGGGGGGAATGTGAGATTTCATAACACTTTTAAGCAACTTTTGTTAAAGTTAAACTCATCATTCTATCAATGTGCAGAAGCCTGTACTTTTCCCTTGTTTTAACTTCTGAAGGCCAAGCTACATGGCACCGTGGAAGCTGCTGATTGGAGGACTGCATTCCTCCATGCTGTATAATACACTTGCATTCTGTTGTTTGTGTTGTTCGTGCTGTCTGTACCATCGACAATAAAACATGTCTTCTGTATGAATTTAAGACACGATCCCAGACTTTGTCATCTTCTTCAGGGCACAAAAGTGTGACAAAAGGCCAAAAAATGGATTTTAATAATCCGAATATATTTTATGTTTTTCATGTTTCCAAACACCTCCCCTGTCCATTAGAAGTTGCTAGAACAAAACTGTTTTATACATTAGACAAGTTTCCTAAAGCGGCCCTGTTTATTTCATGTAACGTTGATGATTTGCGGAAGTTAGATAGGTATTTTCAGATGTCCACATTTGATTAAGAGATTCTATTTTTTACACAAAGTAGAAACAAAGTGATACTTTCATATTGTCAACCAATTAAATGTAAAACCAGACCAGATTTTTTTTTTCAAGTTTAGTTTTTTAGAGAAAAGAGGACGGAAACCATCACGTCCGTTACACCTTTTTCAAGGGTAATTAATTTTTGGTAATGGTTAAATCAGAGGCTGATTTTGTCGTTTAAAATGTCGGCAAAAATACTTTCGTCAATCTTTTCTTTTGATTTTATCCACACTATCTCTTCAATGTGTCTGTGTTTGAAATCTTTTTTTTTCCAATTTATGAGAGTAATTCACTTACGCTTAGTCCAGCGGTTGAGTTCAGCTGACGAGACATAGTAACAATACAGACATCAGATGCTTCCTGACAGGCATATTTAGTCACAGGCAAATCATATGGCCATATAGCATTCTCTTTTTGTCTCTATATACGTCTAGCGTTTAGTTCCGTGTTGGAACGTTGCTTGCCAAAAGGGGGCGGTAGAGTACTGTCTCAGAGTCCGTGTCTCCCTCCCACAGAGGGAGGGGGGGTTTTGGTGGGGGCGCTGTCTTTGATGTCCCCTGTGACAATGCGCAGGCCCCTTTAATGACAGTTCTCCTCGGCAGGGGATGACACCTTACTCCCAGCTTGGTCGGAGGAGGCAGATTGTCTTTTAATCCAATTTAGACAGAGAGGCGCGTTGGGATGGCCCCCTGGTCCGTGGGCCTGACTTGTCTCTTTGATGAGAGCTTGTCTCTCATCAAAATTGGTCCCAAAAATTGACTCCAGTTATTGTCTAATCACATGTAGCATCTAAAGTTATCCACAGAATTGTGATTGGTTAAATGGTGTACAGGCTAAGCAACAAACTATTTTGCCTTTTTTTTTTTTAAATACATTTTTTCTTAATTGGAAATTGTTTTGGCCAATTTGCACAACATTTAAATTGGTTGTTCAACTCCTAGGTGTATGTCACCTGGATGTGAAAAATCCCGCCCCTACTGACTGAGCCAAAGGTAGACATTGTATGAACAACACCTCTGTCTCGGCCGTTTCACAGATTTGGCTTAAACTTGCTCCACATCATCTACACACATGTTGCATCAAAAGTTTGCAACAGAATTTTGATTGGTTAAACGTTGTGCAAGCAGCGGAGCAGCAAATGTGGACTTTTTTCCCCAGATTTGAGAATTTCAAATTCGCTCCCATTTACTCATACAAAGTTTGGTTAGCACCAAACGTGAATCCGGTGTTAAACTCTTGGATATAGGTCAGTTGAAAGTGAAAAAAAATTAAATTGCAATGTTAGCACCCCCTACAAAGTGATCCAAAGAATTACATGTGCACTTTGCCAAACCAGCCTCGGCCGTTATTCCAACAGGGCTCAAATTCGCTCCACATACTGTGAACAAGTGTAGCCTCAAAAGTTGGCAGCAGATTTTTTATTGGTTAAACGGTGTGCGCGCACCAGGCGTTTTTGGTTCATTTCTATAGAGACGAAAGAAAATTTCCATGTTATTCAATGGAGACACACACTCACTGATCATATGCATTGCAATGTTTACAATACACAGTGTGTCTCCCAACAGGGCTGTGTGAAGATGGCACGTCAGCGCCACCTCGTTTGGCCGGTGTGGCGAAGGCCGTTTGACGCCGCTTGAGGCTTTAATTGGCTTTGATCTTGTTGTCGTTTACTTAAATCTTGTTTCAGGAGCTGGAGACTGGGATCGTGGACCTGCTCATCCCTTCACCCAACGCCAGCGCAGAGGTTGGCTACAACAGAGATCGGTGAGACATCACACACACACACACACACACACACACACACACACACACACACACACACACACACACACACACACACACACACACACACACAGAGAGGCAGATAAACACACAGACACATTTATTAGGAGATGAACCTTCAAACCAAGGGCTACGATGAGATTACCACCTCGGCTTTGGATTTTAAATGTTATGGAGTTCAACTATTACACATTCATTCTTGGTCTAATAATAGAACAGGGATGTTGTCATTCTCTTATTGGCTAAATTTATGTGTGGACTAAAGGTCTCACAAGGGTCTCTTTCTGGTGTTTGTCTCTTATCTCTCTCTCTTGTCTCTCTCATCTCTCTGTGGTATCTCTTATCTCTCTTTTAAGGTTCAACTTTATTGTCCCTGAAGGGAAACTTGTCTGGTCTCTCTTTTGTCTCTCTCTTGCCTCCCTCTTTTCTCTCTTTCAAGGTTCATGGTTCAACTTTATTGTCCCCAAAGGGAAATTTCTCTGGTCTCTATCACTCTCTGGTCTTGCAGGACCTTTCTGTGAACACAGTTCGTAAGTCACACAGAGATCACACAGAGGGTGTCACCCTGGGATAAAGGTTGTGTGTCCTGCAGGTTCCTGTTTAACCCCTCAGCCTGTCTGGATGAACACATGCTGCAGTTTAAGTTCCTGGGCATCCTGATGGGCGTAGCCATCCGCACCAAAAAGCCCCTGGACCTGCACCTGGCGCCGCTGGTGTGGAAGCAGCTGGTGTGTGTCCCTCTAGTTCTAGAGGATCTGGAGGAGGTGGACCTGTTGTATGTGCAGACTCTGAAGAGCATCTTGTACACAGAAGACAGCGGCCTGACAGAGGATAACTTCAATGACGTGAGGTTTATTGGAGGAGCGAGAGATTTAAGGACCATCTATGTACTGAAGGTGTGTGTGTGTGTTTGTGTCTCTGTCTCTGTCTCTGTCTCTGTCTCTGTCTCTGTCTCTGACTCTCAGATGATCACCCTGGACTCGTTCGTGGGGCAGAGTGCTGATGGGAAGATGGTTCCCATAATCCCCGGTGGGAACAGTATCCCTCTGACCTTTTCCAATAGGAGAGAGTATGTGGAGCGGGCCATTGAGTACCGGCTGCACGAGATCGACAGACAGGTACTGACCATTAGGTCTAAACTGGGCACAATCTGCCCAACCTGGGACAGACGGGTATTTCCCGGTAGTCCCTCTTTCTCTCTCAAGTATAATCCCCTCTCTCCTCAGATGTAATCCCCTCTCTCGCAACTGTAATCCTCTCGCTCTCTCAGAAGTAATCCCCTCTCTCTCTCAGATGTAATCCCCTCTCTCTCTCAACTGTAATCCCCTCTCTCTCAACTGTAATCCCCTCTCTCTCTCAACTGTAATCCCCTCTCTCTCTCAACTGTAATCCCCTCTCTCTCTAAACTGTAATCCCCTCTCTCTCAGATGAAATCCCCTCTCTCTCTCTACAGTAATCTCCTATCTCTCTTCAGATGTAATCCCTGTCTTCTCAGGTGGGTGCTGTCCGGGAGGGAATGTCCTGGATCGTGCCTGTGCCACTCCTCTCCCTCCTCACCTCACGGCAGCTGGAGCAGATGGTGTGTGGTCTCCCGGAGATTAGCTGTGAGGTTCTGAAGAAGGTGGTCCGGTACCGGGAGGTGGACGAGCAGCATGCCCTGGTTCAGTGGTTCTGGCAGACACTCGATCAGTTCTCCAACGAGGAGCGGGTTCTGTTCATGCGCTTTGTCTCCGGGCGCTCCCGCCTCCCGGCAAACACAGCAGACATCTCCCAAAGGTTCCAGGTCATGAAGGTGGACCGGGTCAGTCAACTTTAAATATATATATATCAACCAATACCAACTGAGCCATCCAGCTGCTATATATATATATATATATATATATATATATATATATATACACATATACACATACATACATACATACATACATACATACATACATACATACATACATACATACATACATGTATTATATATATATATGATTATGAGACACACATATATGATATATATATGATTATTTATATATATATATATATATATATATATATATATATATATATATATATATATATATATATATATATAGGGTCAGATCATTAAGGGACTGGATCAGTCACCCTTATTTATATATTTATTAGGGCCGTTAAGGGCTTGCATTCCCACTTAGGCCACAGTCAACAAATTAATAATCCAACAAGTGTACACATCATTACACACACCTGGATCAGTGCATACATCCAATTATTGCACGTATGCAGTTATTGCACATATCCAGTTTTTTCACGCATATAGTTAATGCACACTAGGGGTGTCATGGTATGAAAATTTAACCTCACGGTTATTATCACGGTTTTCGGTATTATTTTCGGTATTATTGCGGTATTTTTTTACATTCAGTGAATATGTTCAGAAAGCATTGATAGTCCTACACAAACTGAAATAGTTTCAAAAAAGTGAACAAATGTAAGCTTCAAGTAACTTTTGGTTGATAACATCCACTTAATTATAATACACGTAGTGTAGAGACAAAGAGGCATTCTGAGAAGGCAAAACTGGAATCCCCTTACAACGAGACACTTTCTGACCTAGAGTCATACATTGACAAAGCTTTTGAGATGTCCAAACCAGATAACAAACATGTAAGAGACGAGCTCAGCTCAAGCGACAACAACATGGATTTGGCAATTGAAATACGACAAACATTGCAAACTATACAACAACAACTGAAAAAGCTGGACACGTTACAACAACTGCAAGAGGATGTCGCAGAATTAAAAACATCATTGGACTTTCACATCTCCTTAGTGGAAGTCCTAAAAGAGGACTACACATCGCTGTGCATCGAAGTCAACAACCTCAAATCTCAGACAGCTCATCTACAACATGACTCAATAAACGCACAGAACACCAATCTGGATCTTCAGTGCAGAAGTATGCGTGACAATTTTATAATACATGGACTTGAAGAAAAACCTAAAGAACAACTGAACAACTAGTCAAAACTTTCTTCATAACTAACCTCAAGATGGATGAGAACACACCGCAGGGAATCCATCTCTCGTGGGGTCACCGCTTGGGCCAACAACGCGAGGGAGCATCCCGATGCCGGCCTATTGAGGCCAAACTTCTGGATCCGAGGCACAAAGCTGTCATCATGGGGAAAGGCAGGGAGCTGAAGGGGACCAAGCTGGCCATCAGCGACCAATTTCCCCAGGAGATCATGCAACGACGCAGGCTGCTCCAGCCCATCTTGGTGAGGCAAGAACCGCAGGAAAAAGAGTATCCGTAGACAAACTTTACATTGACGGAACACTCTACAGATACTCAAAAATAACTTACTGGCTCTTTAATTTCTCCCTTTTCTGTTTATTACTGCTTATTACACGGCTCCTCACAGCAGCAGTAGAATGCTCCATTGATTTGAATGTAATTTCAAAACGTTCTACCGGTCATTATTTTCTATAACGGACCTCTCAAAACAATAATGACCGCTGCCCATGGCAACGCACTCCCTGCTTGTATTTCAAATGCGTGGATAACTCCGCAAGTAGTTCCGGCCACTCCGGAGCTAGCCACGCTCAATAAACACACTTAAATGTTATTCGGACAATACTTTATACATATACATTCTTCACACACGTGCACGGAGATTTTCAGAATTTTCTGGTCTTGTCTTCATGACAAAAATACTATTTATCTGCGTCAAAAAGCGATCGTGAAAAACCCGGAAGTAGTTCCGGCCACTCCGGAGCTTTTCACGCTCAATAAACGCAAATGCCAATCAATCAACACAATTAAATGTTAATCGGAGAGTACATTATACATATACATTATTAATACAAGTGCACGGAAGTTTTAAGAATTTTCTGTTTCCGTTTTCATGACAAAAACACTGATGTAATGCGAGAAAAGGCAATCCCGAAAAACCCGGAAGTAGATACCGGCACATTTTAGGACACATTTGCAGAGGATCGAATTATGGATTTAGGTAAGGTTTATGTATGGGTCACTCACCGCTGATGTTCAGAATTCTTCGTTCAGTTTTCATGCAGTTCCAGAGAGTTCAAGTTTGGAAGTTTCTAGCCTAAGTGTTGCTAGCATAGCCACGGGAAAGCCTTTGGGAACTGTTTTATTTTCTGTCATTAAATAAACCTTTTGGCATTCCTAAAAGTGGACTGAAGTTTATTTTGTTTGTTCTGTTGGTACAAAGCCGTATAATAAGTGGGATAACGTATATTACGCAGGTCATTATCGGAAAATAAGTACCGACAGGGCGAATGCGCGTCGGGGTCCGCTTCTGCCCTGAAGGTTATCCCTTACATATTAATGACTTAATATTAACGAGTGCACTATAATCATAATTATATTGATTATTGCCAGTATATATATATTTTTTTCTCTTGTAATTATTTCTTTTTCTGTTAGCTACTTCTTGTGAGCCATCATATTTGCGGCAGGGGAAGGTATAACCACCCTACTTTTCTTTTGGAGTTACTGCTTTGGACTCATGTATGCGACAACTGATTACTACACACAGATAATGCAAACAACCATAATAATAATGCAAAAAAAAAAAAAAACACAAGATGAATTAAAACATAATAATTATAAACTGAATAATAACACCAATAATACATCTCAATTTAGGATACAGAGACTCCAGCAAGAAACTTTCCACCACAATAACAAATCAGGTAAATACCTAGCCAATAAAATAAAACAAAATAGAGAAAAATCAAGCATAGTAAGTACAGGGAACTCAGCAGGGAAGCTAACACAGACACCGGAGGAAATAAACTGTATATTTAAAACAATTTACTCAGCACTCTAACCTGGCAAGAGCCAGATTGATGTGTAGAACTCTAACGCATTCTCCACGATATCAATCTGGGACTTCTGCAGGAGAATCCTTTCGGGGAAAGGAGGGATAAGCAGCAGAATACTTCAAGCTGATTGGGCGAAGTGACGCTGTGTGCCCGCCTACCAAGGTTTGACTTAAACCAATCCCGGTAACATGTTTGCCGTCCAGAAATGCACAAAGCGCCTCTCACTGTTCATCTTTCAAAAAAGAAATTGGAGATTCTGCTAAAACTGACTTGATAGCCTCAGCTACGCGTCCGTCCTCCTGCGTAGCCATGTTTGTTTTGCTTCGGCCCGGCACTTCTTGCTTTCGTCAAACCCGGATATCCCGCCCTAAACCCCCAGACTGGCGCGTGATTGGCTCGCACACCCAGTGGTTCGACTCGAAAAGTGTAAGCGGGAGCGGTACAAAATGTATTCTCGAGTGTTTGTGAACTCACAAATACCGCGGGAATTCAGCTTGCAGGCAAGGTTATCAGCACTCTACTCATCAGAGAAAAAACCTGACCAATCAGACATAAACATTTTCCTAAACAATATTAATCTTCCAAAACTCTTACAAGACCAAGTGGGTATGCTTGATGCGCCCATTGACAAAAATGAACTCCACACTGCCATAAAATCAATGACCAACAACAAAAGTCCTGGCCCTGACGGCTTCCCTATTGAGTTCTATAAACAATTTTGGACCATTCTTTCACCATTATTGCTAAGACTCATTTCTGAAATAAAAGTAAGTAATCTAGTAATCTTTTTATTTATATACCACCTTTTCACTGCAGATCTGAGTCCTAAAGCGGTTTACAATTGTTAATTTTGGGCATTTGTCCTCTCACTCCACACAGAGATGGGAGCAGGGTCGCCAGTACAGGAGGCGCATGCCAGAACTATTGGACATATATTGGACCTACATATGTGATGTTTCTTTTATAAAAGAAACATCACAACTACCCACACACATGAATAATGCTACAATATGTTGAGGGCGGGACAGGTTAAGTGGGGGCTATTGCCTTCTCTCGACCGGATCATTCTACCCACTGTTTTTAATGCACTGCACTATGTAGGGCCTACAGACACAACAATGTTAAGTAAGGGATAATGCGCGTCCGGGTCCGCTTCGCCCTGTCGGTACTTATTTTTCAATAATGACCTGCGTAATATACATTATTCCGCTTATTATACGGCTTTGTACCAACAGAACACACAAAATAAACTTCAATCCACTCTTAGGAATGCCGAAAGGTTTCATTAATGACATAAAATAAAATAGTTCCCAAAGGCTTTCCCGTGGCTATGCGAGTAACAGTTAGGCTAGCAACAGCTAGGCTAGTAACAGCAACTAGCAACTTCCAAACTAGAACTCTCTCGAACTGCATGAAAACTGAACAAAGAATTCTGAACATCAGCGGTGAGTGACCCAAACATAAAACTAACCTAAATCCATAATTCGATCCTCTGCAAATGTTCCTAAAATGTTCCGGAATGTCCTTCCATTTTAATGCGATCGCTTTTTCTTGCAATAAAACAGTATTTTTGTAATGAAAACATTAACAAATAATTCTGAAAACCTCCGTGCACGTGTATTAAGAATGTATATGTATAATGTATTCTCCGATTAACATTTAAATGTGTTGATTGATTGGTATTTGCGTTAATTTGAGCGTGGCTAGATCCGGAGTGGCCGGAACTACTTGCAGAGTAATCTACACATCTGAATTACAAGCAGAGGGTGCGTTGCCATGGGCAGCGCTCATCATTGTTTTGAGAGGTCAGTTATCAAGAAATAATGACCGGTAGAACGTTTTGAAATTACATTCAAATCAATGGAGCATTCTACTGCTGCTTTGAGGAGCCGTGTAATAACATTAAATAAACAACATGTTTAAGTAACAATGGCATTGACAGCAAGACCTAAGAACATCATTGATGTTTAATCAGCCTTTAAAATTACTATTCATTGTGACGAGTGTCAATTGTATATCTAAGAGATATATGCCTGTATAACATTTGAACTCATGTAAAATAATAAGCTTGTAACAAGGGCTTTTATTGTATTGCACAACTAATTCAAAATAAAGACTACTACTACTACTAAAAAATAACAAGGACCTCAACCAACCATCAAACTACCGTCCCATCTACCTCATCGATGTAGAGACCTGAAGTGGTCCATCCCCTCCCATTCCCATATCCAAACATATTACTTACCTTGGCATTAGGATCTCCCCCAGGCTGTCAGAGCTGTTTGAACTAAACTACACTCCACTTTTCAAATCAATCGCTGACAACATCCACCACTGGATGAATCTGCCTTTATCTCTCATTGGTCGAATAGCAACTGTCAAACTGTCAATTCTCCCCAAAATAAATTACCTTCTTTCCATAATCCCAATCTCCCCAACATCATCCTGGTTCCAATCCCTCAACTCTATAATATCAACATTTTACTGGAAAAACATAACTCCCAGAATACAACGTTACAACGTTACAAAAACCCAAATCACAAGGAGGACTTGGCACACAAAACTTCACTTACTGCTTGACAGCAATTCATATTCATATTTAAATGTATTCCTTAGAAGTGTTTTTTATTCTTTATTTTTTATTATCTCTTTCTGACTGTTGCACTGAGCCAAAGCAATTTCCAAGTCTGTGACTTCCTGTTACTTACATGGCAATACAAATGATTCTGATTCTGATATGCAATATACTGTATTTATAAATGGACACACCCACACCCTGCAGACGATACCTGGTCTGACATCGAATAGTCAATCTGTGGAAATATATTATCATCTGACCTTCCATTTCACAGCAGCTCAATTAAACGACACCCATGCTTCACATTCTTAACAATATCATCAGCTCTGACAGCCTGGTGGAAATTTGACAAAATCACTAACACCACTCCCACACCATCCATCTTCACCCCCATCTGGAACAACCTAGACCTCGTACAGGACAAGAAATCCCTACACTTCCGTCACATCACACACCTACAACACATTTTCCATAACACGCTGGTCTCATTCTCGCACCTGGTCCAGAAGTTTGGCATCAGGGACACACAATATCTCGAGTACCATCAGTTAAAATCCACCATCAAAAATCATATGACACAAAAAATATAAATCTCACCTTCCCCCCACCGATTACAAGATTACTAAATATCAAGACTCCAAAAAAACTAACTGCCAACATCTACAGCAGGGGTCACCAACCTTTTTGAAACCAAGAGCTACTTCTTGGGTACTGATTAATGCGAAGGGCTACCAGTTTGTTACACACTTAAATAAATTGCCAGATATGGCCAATTTGCTCAATTTACCTTTAATTCTATGTTTTTACTAATAATTAATGATATTTATTTTGTGGAAAAACTTATATTTTCTCTAAGTGCACATTTTTCAAATTTAACAAATGATAACTTCTAAGACAGTCCCATTTAATCGCAATTAATCACATTTTAATCGCATATAAATATTTGACCTGAGAACAGTGAGAAGTAATTTTTTTCACATGGATTTTTAGTTTACCATTGAATAATGACTGAATACATGAGGCTTAAGCAACACATGTTAATATGGAGTTTAAGGGATAACTTCTAAACATCAAATAACGTTTCTGTCATTGCCTCCACACTCTGACGACAACATATGCTCCTCCTCCTCCTCCTCCTCACACTGACGACAACATATGCTCCTCCTCCTCCTCCTCACACTGACGACAACATATGCTCCTCCTCACACTGACGACAACATACTCTTTTTAAGCCCAAAATCCACTGCACACGCTGTGAGTACTAAAGCTGGGCATGCGCTGTTTGCTAAAGCTTTTATAATACGTTTTTGATGTGTGCATTCGGAGTAAACATCAGCATTAGCAGCTCACACACCTGTGTCTCGCTCCTCCTCCTCCTTCTCCTCCTCCTCCGCTCACACAGGAGTCACTGCTCCTCCTCCTCACACACAGAGTCCATCGCTCCATACACAGCGCTCATTCCCGTCTTATTTACTCGAATTTAAAGTTGGTCTCTGCTTGTAATAATGTACTTTTGAACAAGAAAAGTCACGGAGCTCCGGTTGGTGCGTCAGTTCAATTGGTCCGTCTGAAACTTATTCAGTGAGGAACGTTCCGCGGTGCAAAAATACATACGATTAAAATGCGTAATTTTTTTAACGCGCTTTTTTGTGTGTAATTAATTAATCTTTATTAACTTGTTAAAGTCCCGGCTCTAGTTTATATGCCATTTGTAAGTTGCATGTAAGTATGATTTAAACAAGAATAGCACTGGTAAGTGCTGCCATTTGAGCTATTATTAGAACAGGCCAGCGGGCGACTCATCTGGTCCTTGCGGGCGACCTGGTGCCCGCGGGCACCGCGTTGGTGACCCCTGATCTACAGAATCATCCCCCATTCGGATAATACAGTCGCATTACCAACAGAAAAAAGGGAAAAAGACCTTGGATTTGCCCCTGATGCCTGCTTCTGGACCCAAATATGCAACAACATCTACATGTCTGACAATGCAAACCTTCACCTCATACAGTATAAAATATTACACAGAACACGTCTCACCGGACAGAAAATGTCGAAATTCAGCTCACATACAGACAAATGCACCAACTGCACACAAAACTCAACTGACAGACACATACATGCTTTTTGGCTCTGCCCACCTGTTCTTCAATTCTGGAGACAGAAACCCTCTCTACCATTATGGACTGCTGCATCCGCCACAGCCCTGTATACTGCCTACTCAGCAATGCATCCAACCTAACATGGACCCAACAGACCAAAAACTAATCTTAACAGCATTAACAATTGCAAAAAAACAATACTCCTAAACTGGAAATCAAAATTCAAAATCAGCATTCCACAATGGAAAGATCTCCTCCTAGAACACCTATCCTTTGAACTAGTTTCCGCCAATCACAGAAATATTGAAACACCCAGCAACTGGAACAAACTCATACATTTTCTTACAAGTTAACTAATTGCATTATTTTTGTTATTATTATTGTTACTATAATTTTAATTAAAGCAAAGGAAGGTTTCTCACCCATCATCTGTACTTCTTTGCAGGTTTTCCCGACGTTTCGTCCTTAATCCAAAGAACTTTTTTCAAGGGAATGAAATCTCAGACCGTGCGTTGGAGATTTATAACCTATGGGTGTGGCTAGACACACCCTAATCCTGAGGCTAACTCATAAACACATCTAAGGTACAATATAATACAATGTATTCTTGTATAGCCCTAAATCACAACAGAAGTAATCTCAGAGGACTTAACAAAAAAAAAACCATTGAAATCACCAAATAAAACACATAAAGAATATAGAACACATTCCTATTGTCTGCTGAGATTGCTCGAGTGGAGTGCAGGTCTCCCCACTCCTAAATCATTAGCACGTCACTGACAAATCTTAACCCGCCGCCTCTGTTAAGAGAAGGTTTGTGCGTCTTTCACCCCTCTCTCAAACCTGTTTGCGAAACAGAGCAATGTGGTGTATTCAATTAAATGTAGTGAAGAGGAGTGCACTGACCACTATATTGGAGAAACCAAAGAAACTCTACAGAAACGACTTTACCAACATCGTAGAGAAAACTCTAGTGGGCCACAATCGGCTGTACATCTCCACCTCAAGGCCACCAACCCCACCGTGAACGACACAAAGGTTAACATTCTGGCTCGAGACAAAAATTGGTTTGAGAAAGGGGTGAAAGAAGCCATTTTTGTGAGGAAACACAAACCTTCTCTTAACAGAGGAGGTGGGTTAAAATTTGTTTTGCCTCGCATCTATGACGACATCCTAAAAACCACTCCCTAACTATAGATAAGGTCAGTGACATGCCAATGAGTTAGGAGTGGGGAGACCTGCACTCCTCTCGAGCAATCTCAGCAGACAAAAGGTCTGTGACATGCTAATGAGTTAGGATCGTTAGACCTGCTCCCTACCAAATCTTAACACACCTTAGATCTGTTTATGAGTTAGCCTCAGGATTAGGGTGTTTCTAGCCACAACCATAGGTTATAAATCTCCAACGTGCGGTCTGAGATTTCATTCCCTAGAAAAAGTTCTGTGGATTAAGGACGAAATGTCGGGAAAACCTGCAAAGAAGTACAGATGATGGGTGAGAAACCTTCTTTTGCTTTGACTAATCCATGTGCGACTGAGAGCTTACACAAGCTTATAATTTTTATTGTTGTTATTGTTATTATTTTATTATAATGTTAATATAGTTCTCTTATTTTTTCTACATAGCCTGACTGGATTATTATTATTTATTTATATTTTTGCTTATTTGTTGTTGTTGTTTTTTTGTTTTTGTTTTGTTCTTTTTGTATATTTTCTGCTTGACTGTTATTAATACAAATTATACAATTATTATTTACATATATATTTTATAACATATTATTTGATTATATTGAATAAATAATGGGGAACTGTGATGACAAGGAAGCAACAATAATAAATAATAATAATTATATTAAATAATAAACATTGTATAATAAATAACACTAATGGGCTCTCTTCCCATATGCATCTCAGGCTGCACAACATCTCACGCTTTTTTTGTATGCACCACACAATCACAGACATACTATTGAGGAATAGTGTCGAAAGAGTGCCATTAATAATGCTAATGTTAAGGACGCTAGTATTCTTGTAATTGTTATCTTCATCATCATCACCATCATCGCTATTGCTGTTATTTTCTTCTTTTTTGTTGTTGTCATTGTTATTTTGCCTCTCTCCTCTCGCCCCTGTTAACTTACACCATACCACCAATTCCCATCAATACGCTTGGATAATTAATCAATGCACACACAAAAAATAAATAAACTAAACTAAAAAAGTAAATAATGAACAACACACACACGAAAGCCCATGTATGTATGTATGTTCATGTTTTTTGTTTAAAGAAAGAAAGAAAAAATTATATATTCACGTAGTGAATGTCAACTAAAATGGTTAAAACAATCAACATTGTTTATTATTGACGGACAAATAATCAGACAAATCGTTATAGCATTGGCTATAGAGTTGTGGTTGAGGATCACGCAGATGAGCATTGCGGAAACTTTTTACGTGCACGTTCTTACAGACAGGCTAGCTGTCTTCCATCAGTTGTCCCTCAGCATTCTTTAAAAATACAAAATATGCCCACACTTCAGACATTGTCCTTTTTGAAGGCTGATAAATAAAATGGTCTTAAGGGCTATTGTCTCCTTTTTTCGGTCATGACTCCAACATGAAAGTGCCAGCAGAGATTTGTATTTATTATTAAGACGGTAAACGTTATAGTCACATTTTTTTCCAGGGTACACCGCTATACCGGTAATCATGACATCCCTATTGCACACATCTTTGCATTACAATCAAACAATATTTCACTCAACCTAATATTACACACAAATTCCTGTTGTACGTACGTACACCAAACATTATCAATTGTGCTCACATGTGAAGAAAATGACAATAGTCTGGGGATCGTGTCTTTAATTCAGAAGACATGTTTTATTGTTGATGGTAGACAGCACGAACAAAGATGTTACAGAATGTAATTGATATTATACAGCATGGAGGAATGGAGACCTCAATCAGCTTTCGCCGCGGTGCCAGTAGCTTGGCCTTCAGAAAACCAAAACATGCAATGGAAAAATAATGCCTTGTGCATATTGTTAGAACTATGAGTTAGAACTTAAACCACAGTTGCTGCAAAGTGTCCTGAAATATCCAAACATGTTTGAGATGACCTTATCCACTCTTTAAGGTGACCTTTAAATGTAATAAAACCGGGGGCTCTCTTACAGAAGTCGGCTAGCTGTTCCATTGTACACAGCCCTTATAGGACAGAACATTTTGTCTTTTCTCACAGGAACCCCACAATCACCTCTACTCATGGGTCTGGTGGTTTGTGAAGTTCTATATTTAATGTAATCCTAACTTTTATATATGAGACAAGCATTTTTAAATTTGATAGTTCTTAAAAATTTCATTATTTATATTTTGTAAGAATACTGTGGTTGTCCACATAAACTACAGACCTGTAACCCTGTTCTCTGCCCGCAGCCGTATGACAGCCTCCCTACCTCGCAGACCTGCTTCTTCCAGCTGCGGCTGCCACCGTACACGAGTCAGAGCGTCATGGCCGAAAGACTCCGTTACGCCATCAACAACTGCAGGTCCATTGACATGGACAACTACATGCTGTCCCGCAACGTGGACAATACAGAGGGTTCGGACACGGACTACTGACCCACTGACCGTCTGACCCAAGAGCTTGCACAAAGGACTACAATTCCCAACAACATACCACAGACTGGAGACTGAAGAAAGGACTACAACACACCGTACAGACAAGAGACTTAGAAAGTAATTCAAATCTCAACCAGAAACGCAAGCAGCCTCAAAACGTGTAGGGCTCAAACGCAAACTATAAAACTTGGTCAAAGACTCCATAAAGGACTTATAACTCCCAGCCGGAAACACATGGATAAGGATTATAGGCTCAGATGCAGAACACCATCACTTTAAAGAAAACTACAGAAACATTCACAGAAAGACTTCAAGGACCACTTCCCCACTGCACCCAACCGGCACCGCTTTCACTCGGCAGAGGAAGAGAATCGGTTCAGGGTTGGTTGGACTTCTTCTCAATCTGAGTCTTGACCACTCGTTTGTTCTGCCGTGTTTTAAGCATAGCTAGTTTTTCTCTCACTCCACAAAAACTGCTGTGATTTTAGTTCAAGATGAGAAAAACGACTTCAAGCTCCTGGTCACTTATTTTTTCCTATTTTGCCTCTCTCTCTGCCTCTCTCCCTCCATCCAGCTTTTCCTCTCTCCCTCTATCCACCTCTTCCTCTCTGCCTCTGTATCGCCCTCTCTTGAGTTTCTTGTTCTTTCTTTTCATTAATCATTCTAACTCCTCTGTTGACTGGTGCAGTGACTTCTCTTTGCATGCACTGCTCACATGCTTTATAAAGAGGAGCTCTTAAATGTACATTGTGTAAAATTCGTCCAATTGTTTTACATTAAAAAAAATCCATATTTATTGTTTTCTTTTCTTTTGAGGATGTCATCAGAGCAACAACAATAAATGCTGCACAACAAACTGTCTGCATTTTATTTAAAATTAGAATAAAGCTGTAAGGTATTGGCGTTGACGTCTGTGCAGGCTTAGCCTGGCCCTAGCCATCCGTAAATTATAATTTCCCTGCATTTACCGTCTGGGTCTAGTCCCAGTGTCTGCAATGACATCGGTTGAATCCCATTCGACCAATCAGCGAGCGCGGAAGGCGGGTGTGGTAGCTGTGGGAGACGTCAAGAGTTTGGGTAACGCTTTATATTAAGGTGTGCTTGTTAAGTTTTAATAGGCATTAGTAACATGCTTATAATTTGCTTGTATGTGCTTATAAACATAAGCTGCCCATTTCACAATTCTCTAAATTATGTTGTTCTAGTTATATGCTTTTAAGCATTTAATAAGTAATTAGCAAGATGCTTATTACAGTAGTAGTAGTAAGTAGTAATGTTTATTTATATACCGCCTTTTCACTGCACATCGGAGTCTCAAAGCGGTTTACAATTGTTATTTTTTTTTTGGGAGTGCCAGTACAGGAGGCACATATTTTTAGTGGTAGGGGAAACCGGAGCACCCGGAGGAAACCTACGCAGACACGGGGAGAACATGCAAACTCCACTCAGAAAGGCCCTGGTCCAACCGGGATTCGAACCCAGGACCTTCTTGCTGAGAGGCGAGAGTGCTATCCACTCAGCCACCGTGCCGCCCATTTACAGGAGGAATATGTTTATAAATATATGAATAAGCTGCTTATTTAACTATTATCGATACCATGTTAATAGGCCACTAACAATATGCCTATACATTTATTAATTACACTACAATCTAATTTCAGTTTAATAGGCCACAAACAATATGCTTGTAAATGTTTTAATAAACTGCTTATTACACTATTTTGCAGTACCCTAATCTAAAGCGTGGACCATATGTGTTAATACAGAAAAAAACACAACCATGATGTAAGATTTTTTAATTTATTCAAACGGCAACAATTACATCTTTAAACATGACATTCTCTTTTGCTGTCTAACTGTCTTAACTATAATTTTGTAAGTAATAGTGGTTAGTAACTTCGAGGAGCCATGATCATCACACTCATGCTCAGACCTACTTTCATAATGAAAATGTCAATGACAATTGTGTTTTAATGTAACAACCAAAATGAACAAGATTATTCAAAATAGTGAATCAACTGAAATACAACTCTAAACTTTTTTTAAACGAGGGAGATACGCTTTAACATGCACTGAAACTCAAATTTCCTTCCTTACAGAAAAACTACTTAAGAACAGTACAGGTCCTCAAAAACTCTGCTAAAGTATTAGCCTGGCTAACGCCAGACTGCTGTGTGCGCTCGAATCCTTTCGAACTTCACAACAGCCTGGGGACCATGGCCGACATTTGTCCATGGAGTTGGGCACCAATCACAGAACGAGGAGGGACGGCAAGACGATGACGCGCTATTTGGCAGACGGAAGCTTGTAGTTCTTTTTACGAATCCAACATGGCAGCAGCAGACGTGAAGCTATCTTTTGATCAAGCTGTAGACCGTGTTCTAAGTAGTTTACCTCGAACGTTTATTTTAAAAGATGAACAGCGTTTGGCTTTACAATCTTTTATCAACACCAAGCAAGATGTTTTAGCCTTGCTTCCTACAGGGTTTGGCAAAAGCCTAATCTACCAACTAGCCCCGTTAGTGGCAAAGCTAATGGGGTTTAGCAAAAACCCGGTTGTTGCGGTGGTTTCTCCATTGATCGCCTTGATGGAGGACCAGATAAAGGAGGCAGCTGAGCTCGGGATTTCTGCGATACAGCTTGGTCCCGTGGAGGAAAATGCAATCAAGAGTTGCCGGTACCAGGTTCTGTTAGGCAGTCCGGAGGCCTGGCTAAGCGCCAAGTGGGAGAACTTGCTATCCACCGACATATACAGAGGACCAACCTGATAGGCATCGTTGTCCATCTTACATATAAATGGTAAGTGGTATTTGTTAATATTATTGTCATGCCTGTAGCTACTAGCCTGGCTAACGCCAGACTGCTGTGTGCGCTCGAATCCTTTCGAACTAAATATCACTTGTGATATTTCGTCTGGCGTTAGCCAGGCTAGTAGCTACTGTACCTACAGTGTCACTGTGTTACTTTTCAATAATATCAAGCTACAGCTAACGTTTCCCGGGACATAGCTTTCAGCTGTGTGCACATGTAGAATACCCGATAAAAGTTGTTGAAGCTTGAGTCGCTATTGTAACTAAACGTGAAGTACAAGCGTGAACCATTTCCAATACAAATGACAAATTGAACATCTCTAAGCTGTAGCTGTGTTTTTCTTTTTTCAAACAGGGGGAAGGCTGCGAAAGGACAGAAGGCCTTTAGGGAAAGCTTTTCGAGGTTGGGGGAACTTCGGGCAATCGTAAAACCAGGTAGGTAAACAATAACACTTAAGAGATCACCGTAACCTTCATATGGTGTGACACTACATTTGTATTACTGGGACGCTTTAAAGCTTTGTTAGCTCACCCAACCCATTACCCTTTCAACGAGCAACCAGCTTTCTCATTATGGTCTTACTAGTGGAATATCTCACCTCTTACCCCACTGATTTTACTGTGCTCTTAACTCACTGTCTGACATTATGACATAACAAAAAATACAAATTGTTAATTTCAAAGTAATGTTACAATACATACAGTTTATTCAGTGTAAATTAAGTATGCTGTGGTATGACTTAAATGCAACTGACTTCCATGTTTTTGAGTTGTATTTAATATATATATATATATTTTTTTTAGGAACACCAGTATTGGCATTGACTGCATCTGCGGATTTGCACTCAAGAGACATTGTCAGGAGACGGCTACACTTCAAAAATGAAAACAACATAATTGTTAGCCCCAATCGACTCAACATTAGACTGTCGGTAAGGCGACTTGCAACAGATTCTCTGGACTGTTTTGACTGGCTGGTGAGAGACTTGAAAGAGAAAGGCCTGGAGATGGTACCGATCATCATATACTGCCGGACAATAAACACTGTTGTACGAGTATTCCTCCACCTCAAGGCTGAACTTGGGGACAGTGCCTGGGTTGGTGGAGAGAAAGTAGGTACAAACCTCCTCATTGGGATGTTTCACAGCCATACTCTACCCGTGAACAAGAGCAGGGTACTTTCTTCATTTAATGGAGAAGGCAGCTGCAGAGTAACTGTGGCAACTACAGCACTTGGAGTCGGCCTAAATTTCCCCAAGGTCTCCCATGTGGTCATGTATGGGTTACCAGAGGACACAGAGGCCACTCTCCAGCAGGTTGGAAGAGCAGGCAGAGATGGCTCTCCCGCTTATGCTGTTCTTTATGCCAACAAACAGCTCGCCAACACAGACACGGCAGTAAAGACAGTTCTTCAAGAAAGCCTAAAGGGCTGTTTTAGGAAGGCCCTATACTCATATTTTGAGAAAGAAGTGTCCAGTGTTGAGCCAGGACATTCTTGCTGCACCTATTGCCATTCATTATGCAAGTGTAGCTCTGACTATTGCTCTGTATCAAAACCCAATTACGAAATGCCTAAACAGATTTTAACACCTGTCAAATGCAGACAAATCACATTAGATGAGCAGGAACTAGTCAGAAAGCTTTTGGAGAAGTATAGGGACAGTCTAATTCCACCCAATGAACACCTGTACACAAATGCCTCATTCTGCACTGGTTTCAGCAATGTGCTAATTGAGTCAGTTATTGAAAGTCTTTCTGAAATATTTGACATAACTGATGTCATGAGGAAACTACCTGTGTTCGACATAAAACATGGCCAGGAAATCATACGAATTGTTCACAAAATATTTCAAGACTTTGATTTATGCGAGTTCCCAGATATTCCTGAAGAACCATATTTGCCGCCAGATATTGACTTCTCCGGGTACTTTGATGTTGCTGATGACAATGAGGATTTTGAAAGTTCATTGAGTAGCATTGAGTCGGGCTTTTCTATGCTTCAAATCTCAGATTAATCACTGAGCCACTGTAAATAACTGCACAGTTGTAAATGTTTCATTCTGAATAAATTTATCTTTTTAAACTTCATACATGCAGTAATGTGTCCCTTGAATACTCATGAATAAACAAAGTCATAACTACTATTGAGGTGAAAAACTGTGAATAGGGAAATAAATTGAGTTTCAATTTGAAACTTTGCTATGTAATACTGTAACATTTGTTTTGCAATCTTTCTTCCAGTTCATGTTTTAAATAAAGGTAAGATATTTCATGCATAAAAATTGCCTATTTTTTGGCGGCAAAATGTATATTATGGAAAGTGTCATTCAGCAGCATTTAGTGCATAAAATCTCAGATTAATTACTGAGCCACTGTAAATGTTTCAGTCTGAATAAAAATCTCTTTACACTTCATACATGCAGTAATGAGTCCCTTGGAAACTTATTTTTTTTAATAAGACCAATGAAAAAGAACACGTGAAGGATTTAAAAAAAACAAGTTAAAATAGCACAATGTGGTCATTTTCCTCAAGGTTTACAAAGGGACACTGCGCCATTCATTGATTTTGCTCATCATCCACTTCCACAGTGCCTTATGATCCAGCTTTGCCAATAGGTTCTTTCGGAAGCCAGGGAAGGCAGCATACACTCGACAGATTGTCCATGATTATTGAGTACGATGGCGGGCAAGTCACACGGCTGTCTTCCTGTCTGGGGGCTGGGGTGCTGTTTTGATCTGTATAAATGCATTATTATTTTTTCAATTAAAAAACATTAGATCAACACATGTATATAGATCTGCACATGGACACATCAACACCTAACTAAATTTCCTTAAATTGAAGATAAATAAAGTCGCTTTATCTATCTATGTACAACACATACACTTATAAAGTAATAATCAAACAAAGAATAACTGCAACTGTGTAAGTGTGTTTCATGTGGGGTACATTTCTCCCTCACCTGACAGATGAAGGTCCTCCTGGCTTTGGGATGCTTCCAACAATCCTGTAGCTGTCAAGCCATCTTTAAATTGTACAAAATCAGACCCACAGCCAAGTGCCAACTCGTGTTGTTTCTTAATAGCTCTTTTATGGGATGTGGTGATGAATAACTGGCTCAGTCGATTGAATACTGACTTTTTGGCTTCGCCGTACTGAAGAATAGTGTTGATCCAATAAGATAATGCAGCCAGGCGGGGTTGTCTGGCTCTTATTGCAATGGCTGCAGCAGCACAGGCTGCGAAGTTGTTTTCGTTGCTGATGCAGTTGAAAATTGAGAATAAAAAGGGAGCAAGCCGATGAAAGTCATCTGTTAGACTGGTGAACGAGAATGACTTAAGGTCTGCCGGTTTAGACTTCCACAGAATAAAGTCATTCTTGCGAGAGCACAACACCTCTGATTCTTTGAGTATTAAGTTAATGATGCCCTCTTTGAGTTCCTCTTGCAGGTGTTTATGTTTCAGAGCATGACTGGCAGCCTCTTTCCATCTCTTCAGAACAATTAATTTTATTATAGGGTCTTCATCTGGACCGCACACCCTTGTCAGTGTTTGCGATGGATATGTGATGGTAACCTGAAAGAAAGTATACACTTAGTTTCAGCATACACGATAGTTTTAGCATTGAAGCGCTTGTCTTTTTGGAAATGGTTGCCATCTGGTTACGTTTAATTTCACGTCTTAGAGAGATTAAAAATAGTTTGATAGTCACTGATCAAATAAGTGGATATATTAAAAACGTTATATGCTCTGATATGCTAGGCGTAATTTATAGTGGACTGTTGACATTATGGTCAATTAATAGAGTGGAGCTCTGGAATCCGTTTCTACCAGTGTTATGACATTTGGGACAGGGAAGTCAAATGCTTTCCCCCTCTAGATAGTGTGGGACAACTAAATAAACAACACACCATTAACTTTGTTCATTTTCTATTGTATTGTAATGACGTTATTGGCAGATGTAATAAGAACAGCTAGGTTGCTTATCGTGAGATTAAAATGCTCTGTTACGTCATTTAGTTAGCATGAATACAATTTAGCTGGAGCGAGTCAACAGACAATTAAACTTGATACCTGGGTTGTTGTTGTTTGTCCGATGGAGCTGGCACTTGGACTCGGTGGGTAGGGTGGGACGGCGTAGGCTCGCGTTGCCTTTTGCATATGCTGCTGTCTCCGAAGTCCTCCTCCCATTTTCTGAATATAGGCAAGTCTCTTTCGAGCCTGCTAATTATGGAGGAGCAACGCGAGCAGCATCTATTTGATTTCCCTGACTCCGGGGCGACAATCAAACCCAACAACGCTAACCTCTCTGACATGCTCGCTGTTTCTTTCGTTAAAAACATGTCTGTGGAGTGTCTATATGTGGACGGCCCATCTTCCCTCATGTTTAACGCGCACAAACGACAGTGATCACTCGGCTCCATTGTGTAAACTACGTGTAAACATCATTCGCTTCTTCGCTTCTTCCTTCCTCGTCGAATTTCTGTCGCTCAACCTACGTCATCGGGTAGAATTGATACGATTGGCTATGGCTACTTGCAGACGCATAGGATTGACATTCGTAGCACCCAATAAACGGCTATGGACAATCGTAAACCACACCTTTCATACGAGAAAATGAATTGGTGGTCCCCAGACTAAATATCACTTGTGATATTTCGTCTGGCGTTAGCCAGGCTACTAAAGTATAGTCCTTGTGTAAATTTACTTGCTTGCGAGTGTAAGGTAATAAAATGCACTGCCCCCACGATGACCCAGGCAAGCCGGTTGTGTGTGAGATAACAAAAACACACGGCTCGGAACATCTAAGGCGATGGAGGTCGGATAGAGCACCACAATGGCTCACATAGATACAGCAGTCATTTCAATTTGGAGAGACGAGAAACAGGGAGTTGAGTATTTTATGAAAGGAGGTTTGGCGCCCTAGGTCCCGGTGCGGCCTTCGGATCGGAAAGGCTCCTGCGATGAGCGCGCACAATCCCCCGGGACCTAGGCACTGGTGGCGGCATTTGGCAGCGGGAAGAAAATTGAAGGCAGATTGGAGGCAGGGTGAAGAGGAGGAGGAGGGGAGGCGGTGGTTGCGAGGCTTCAGGAGGCCGGTAGTGGGAGTTGCTCCGTTTTTATGCGGCTGCGAGTCGGTACAGATGATTGGAAGGGGGCGTCTGCTGAGCGATAGGCTGGGGATGACAGCCGGCCTGGAGGGGGTAATTTTGGTTAACGTCTACCAAATTGAATTTTCGCGGGCTGCATTTCAATTTGGAGAGACGAGAAACAGGGAGTTGAGTATTTTATGAAAGGAGGTTTGGCGCCCTAGGTCCCGGTGCGGCCTTCGGATCGGAAAGGCTCCTGCGATGAGCGCGCACAATCCCCAAAAAGGCTGCGTGTTGATGGAGTTTTCGAAGCCTGGTTTGGAGGGGACAGACGTCGTGACTACTCTATTCTGTGACCGCTATCGCTAAGCTGTGACCGCTATCGCTATGCTGTGACCGCTATCGCTATGCTGTGACCGCTATCGCTATATGTTGTGACCGCTATCGCTATATGCTGTGACCGCTATCGCTATGCTGTGACCGCCAGCGCAATGCTGCTAACCATTTTTTGCTATATGCTGTGACCGCTATCGCTATATGCTGTGACCGCTATCGCTATATGCTGTGACCGCTATCGCTATATGCTGTGACCGCTATCGCTATATGCTGTGACCGCTATCTACTGTGATCAATACTTGCGGATACTCGGCTGCTGCGGCGCCTATCCGGAAGGAGTGAGCTGCGTAGAGATGGGGAGACAGGTTACAAAGCAGCAGTACGGACTTTAGTTGGGCTCTGAACCCGTTGGATGACATTGGGAGGTGATCGGGGGTGAGAAATAACGGTCCGTTGAGATCTCCTTTCCGAGAGCGGAGGCGAGTGTAATGCCTCGTGGGTTATTTTTTGCGCGCTGGGAACGTGAGCGTTTGCATCACGTTCCGTCAGACGCTGCGGCAGCGGAGAGTGTTTGAGAAGTGCGTGCCGCCACCAGAATCTTATTGCTTCACTTACTTTGCTTCGTATTGCTTTGCTGGGAGCTTGCGAGGAAGCCAGTAGGCGTTGTGCAGCCAGGATGGCGGACGCGTCTGGGCTGATGTAGGCGGAGAAGCCGAAGAGGACCAGCACCCCAGCTGTTGGAGAGGTGGGGGAGCCCCAGCGAGGCCGCGCGCGTGGCAGCGCCTGTCCTGAAGGAGTGGGCTGTATGGAGCTGGGGAGACAAATTGCAGAGGAGCAGTAGGGATCTTAGTTGAGCTCTGAACCAGGTTGCTGTCATGGGAAGGTTGTCTGGAGTGAGAATTAGGGGTCCGTTGAAATCTCCTTTTTGCAGCGGGGGTGAGTGTACGCCTCATGGACCTGTAGGGGCGAGCTATTATTATGTTGCAGGCGCCTTGGTCTTTGAATGTTTGAGATGAAGGTTGAAAGGGTCAGGGGACATTATGTTGGGTGAAAAAGAGCGACCTTTGTGTAATGCTTCCACTACATCGAGATTATCCGCATGACGGAGAACCTCTTTCTCTGCCACGTGTGATTCCACAGCGCGCAGGCCACGACCACTGGGAATATCTCGTGTAGGCAGAGGAGATGCTCCGGTGGAAGTAGCGGCCACGCTCGGCAAACCAATGGTCCTGGAAGAATCCCCCAAAACCCACGGAAGGGGCAGCGTCCGTGTAGAAGCGGAGACCTGTAGGGGCAGAGACATGTCGGAGAGGGCCATTGATGTTGCAGGCGCCCTTACGCTTAGAATCTTGGGTTGGAGAGTAGATAATCAGGATAGTAGGATGGTCGGGAAAGCCGTGTCTCGGACCGCATGAAGGTTGAGTGAGCAATGGTGAGACGCTTATGCAGAGAAGCCACGAAAGAGAGCAGGAAGATGCTGCGAGGAGGGCAGACATGTACTTGGAAGATGAGCCGGAGTTCAGCGCCGCTGCAGGATGGGCAGCATGATGGGGAGCCTGCGATCAGAAGAGTGAAGAATACAGGTATGGATGCCTTTGATTAGGAGTCCGATTGACGGCTCAGCGCAGCTACTTGGCCAGCTGCATCTGATAGATCAGAAGATTAAGTAGAGAGATGAAGCACGACCGCCGAAGCGACCCTGGGAACATAGGTGCGAGTCCAGCGCAGCGCGGCGTACTCAGCTGGGCAGCATCCATTAGGAGCAGGATAAGCTTCTGAGAGAGTGGGTTGCAGCAGTAGCAGTAGCAGTAGCAGCAGCAGCAGTATCCTCAGATAATAACAGCGATAACCTGTATCGAGCCGCGGCAGCAGCAGCAGCAGCAGCAGCAGTAGCAGCATCCTTAGAGATTAACAGTAATAATCTTGTATCAAGCCACAGCAGTAGGATGTTGTCGTAGCTGATCAGTGTTTCAGTAAAAGAGATGCAAGTGAAGAGATATGGCAAGTAAATGAGCAGCAGCAGCAGTAGCAGCAGCAGCAGCGGTATGAAGCAGCAGCAGTAGCAGTAGCGCAGTAGCAGTATGGAGCAGCAGCAGCAGTAGCAGTAGCGCAGTAGCAGTATGGAGCAGCAGCAGCAGCAGCAGTAGCGCAGTAGCAGTATGGAGCAGCAGCAGCAGCAGCAGTAGCCGTATGAAGCAGCAGCAGCAGTAGCAGCAGCAGCAGCCGCAGCGTCCGTAGATAATAACAGCAATGATCCTGTATCAAAGCCACGGCAGTAGAATGTTGTTGTAGCTGTTCAGTGTTTTAGTAAAAGAGATGCCAGTGAAGAGAGATGGCAAAGTAATGGAGCAGCAGCAGCAGTAGTAGCAGCAGTAGCAGTATGAAGCAGCAGCAGCAGCCGTAGCAGTATGAAGCAGCAGCAGCAGCAGCAGCAGCTGCAGCATCCGTAGACAATAACAGCAATAATCCTGTATCAAAGCCACAGCAGTAGAATATTGTTGTAGCTGTTTAGTGTTCAGTAAAAGATGCGAAGTGAAGAGAGATGTCAAAGACATGAAGCAGCAGCAGCACGACAGCAGTAGCAGTATGAAGCAGCAGGAGCAGCATTAGCAGGAGCAGCAGCACCACGATGCGATTCATACCAACAACAGACGTGTCACGCCAGCGTGCGCCGCTTGTCTCCGTGAGCCGAGCCGTAGAGAAGGGTGCAGCCTGGGAGCCTGCGGAGCGGCAGCGGCAGGAACAGCAGCAGCGGCACATGTAGTAGGAGGAGCAGCAGGAGCAGGCAGCAGGGACAGACAGCAGCAGGGGCGGCAGCAGGAACAGGCAGCAGGAACAGGCATCAGCGGGATCAGGCATCAGTAGGAACGGCAGCAGGGACCGCAGCAGCTTCACGCCCATTGCAGATGCACGTTGGGCCCTTTTTCGTTCCGCTGCACTTTCAAAATGCAACACTGCAGTTTAGTTACCTAATTTAATACCAGTGACCTAGCTATTTAAAAGCATGGCCCCTCCATCCTCCCGCAGATAGATGAATTTATTACGATCATTTATCATAGTGACCTGCGATTAATGAGATTAAAGCTGTAAAGATGGCGCCGTGGCAGAGCTCTGGTGCGTGCCGTCTGGAGCACAGTGGGGTAGTCTTGCAAATTATTTTCCACGTGGTTTACTGCAGTGGCAGAACATGAATCTGAATTAATCACATTGCTCCTCTTATATCCCTCAGCCGATAGAGATAGACGCCATTTAACATGCATTGCCCCTCAGTTAGCTCAGACATATGTGGAAACGAAGCCTGCAGACCAAGTACAGGGCGAAAAACCAACCTTGCAGCCCAGACTCAGGGATTAATCCGTCCGCGGTCAGCACACTCACATGC
The DNA here is from genome assembly GCA_964034765.1 of Knipowitschia caucasica. Lineage (NCBI taxonomy): Eukaryota > Metazoa > Chordata > Actinopteri > Gobiiformes > Gobiidae > Knipowitschia > Knipowitschia caucasica. Next base: position 35,717,062 of record OZ035826.1, read on the forward strand.
CAGGAGACTTGGGGAAAGCAACGGGACAATGTGGCACCGCCAGACCGTCTGCGCGCGGCAGCAGACCACGAGGAACAACAGCCAGAACCCGCGGAGGGCCCCGCGGAGCAGCCCGCAGAAAGAGCCCGCAGTGGAGGAGAGCAGTGGAGAAGAGCAGTGGAAACACGCGAACCACAGCAAGTGCCGGGACGCGGAGGAGGGCAGACCGCAAGCAGCCAGACTGAGAACAGCCGGGCCACGCGCACGAGTAGCGTGAGTAGACGAAAACGATTCCTTGCAAGGCTTCAGAGGTAGCTGTTCAGTGTTTCAGTAAAAGAGATGGTTGCGAGGCTTCAGGAGGCCGGTAGTGGGAGTTGCTCCGTTTTTATGCGGCTGCGAGTCGGTACAGATGATTGGAAGGGGGCGTCTGCTGAGCGATAGGCTGGGGATGACAGCCGGCCTGGAGGGGGTAATTTTGGTTAACGTCTACCAAATTGAATTTTCGCGGGCTGCATCTCAAAGACAGTGATCGTCCCCAGAGCACACCTCTGGCCCCCACCCCCGGCGAGTTCAAAGGGGGCCAGTGGGTCTGCATCGCCTCAAACAAAGTCATAGACATCACCCATGGGCCGGCATTCCACCACCCCCCCAGTGGACACGGGACGCCAATACACCGGAGACGGACAACTGAAACCACGGATGAATATGTTGTTTTGTTAACATCTTAAATCAGAAAACGTGTGTACCATTGTCTGTGAACAAGGTGTGTTGTGTGTCTATGTCTAAGTAACGTGTATGTGGTTAAAACTATGATTTCATGAAAGGAGTTCTGGAGGCGCGGAAAGTTGACGTCATAAGACACGCCCCCAGAGCCGGAACAAAAACAGAGACACAGCAACTTTTCGTGTTAACTTTTGCTTGTGAACCTTTTGGGAACTCTCTTTGAAACTTTCTCTGGGCCAGTGGGCCGCGTCTTGGAGCGCGGCCCACTCCCCTGCGCGATCCAGGGGCCCACAACTTCAACCCAGGCGCAGGTCGGAGCTCGCTGCCCGGACAGATTCAGATTCAGATTCATTTTATTTGCCATTTGCAGTAACACTACATTGGAATACATTTGTAAAAGTTCCCAGTGTGCACAGGACAAGTACAGACACAAAACAACATTAAAAGACAAAAATAAAACAAATTTTAAAAACAGTAAACAAATGTCACCGTGAAGTTGACCAACTTAAAACAGATCTATACGAGTGCAAAAAACATTAAAGTGCTCTATTCAAACTGTTAACAGCTCGTGGAAAAAAACTATTAGCATAACGAGATGTCCTGCATCTCAGAGAACAGTATCTTCTGCCAGAGGGAAGAAGCTGGAACAAGGCTTTTCCTGGGTGGCCAGAAGAGTCATTGATAATTCTCAGGGCACTGTTAAAAAGTCTGGATTGATAAAGAGCCTCCAGGACAGGAAGTTCACAGCCTACAGTCCTCTTAGCAGAGCGGAGCACCTTGTTTAGAGCTCTCTTTTCTTTATCTGTGATGTTACCGAACCACACAGACACAGAACCAACGAGTAAACTCTCAATGGTGCAGCGATAAAAGTTCAGCAGAATCTTAGAGTTAGTGGTAAATTCTCTAAGTTTACGCAGAAAGTAGAGACGCTGACGAGCTTTCTTTACGACCCGGTCAGTGTTTTTAACCCATTTCAGGTCATTAGACAGAGTTAAACCCAGAAACTTACACTCCTCTACAATCTGCACCTGGGAGTTGTCGATTGCGACAGGCAAATGAGAACTATTGCGACTGAAATCAAAGACCAGTTCACATGTTTTGGATGCGTTCAGCTGGAGGTTGTTAGCCTTACTCCACTGAACCACGTTTTGGATCTCGGCTCTATAAGACGATTCATCGTTATTACTGATGAGACCGATGATGGTGGTGTCATCAGCATATTTGATGATCAGGTTAGAGTCTGAGGAAGACACACAATCATGAGTGTACAGTGTAAAAAGTAAAGGACTCAAAATACATCCCTGAGGAGATCCAGTGCTCACAGAAACAACATCTGAAAAACAGTCATTGATTTTCACTCTCTGAGATCTGTCTGTTAAAAAGCTATAGATCCATTTACACATGGCAACACTTAAGCCGAGAGACATGAGCTTTTCAATCAGTATACCTGGGACAAGACAATTAAAAGCAGAGCTATAATCAATGAACAGCATTCTTGCAACAGATTTCCTATTGTCCAAGTGACTGTAGACAGAGTTCAGAGCAAAGGAGATGGCATCCTCAACACTCCTGTTCTGTCTGTAAGCAAACTGGAGCGGGTCAACACTCACAGGGATCTGGCTCTTAATGAAGTCCAGCACAAGCCGCTGAAAAGTCTTCATTAGGACAGAAGTGAGGGCCACAGGGCGATAGTCATTAAGGCATGTCACAGGAGTTTTCTTAGGAACTGGGATAATGGTCGACTCTTTGAAGCAGTTCGGCACAGTACAGTTCCTTAGCGACAGGTTAAAAATGTCTGTTAAAACAGGGGCAAGTTGCTCAGAGCACAGTTTCAGGACGCGAGGAGGGATGCCGTCCGGGCCAGGGGCTTTCCGGACAATGGTGCTGGACAAGACCCGCTGGACTGCCTCCTGAGTCACGGTGAACGCACCTTGATTGAGGCAATCAGGAAAGACAGTAGGACAGGCATCAGCAGATTCGAAGCGGCAGTAGAACGTGTTCAGCTCATTAGGCAGAGCTGGGCCAACAGATGCAGTTTTCCCAGCACTAGGTTTCCAGGACGTGATGGCTTTAATACCGCTCCACATGCGCCGAGGGTCATCTTCCTTAAAATAACCCTTTAACCTGTCCCCGTAACTGCGCTTTGCAGATTTAATAGAACGTTTCAATGCATAACAGGATAGCTTGTAGGCAACTGTATTGTTAGATTGAAACGCCAGAGCACGCTCATGAAGTTTTTGTTTCACTTCCGCGTTCATCCAAGGGTTTTGACTGAGATGTACTTTAATGACCTTCTGTGGGACACAGCAGTCAATACAGAAGCGTATGTATCCAGTCACAGCGTCACAGAATTCATTAACATCCTCTGATTGAAACACAGACCAGTCAGTGGCCTCAAAACACCCTTGTAGCTTCATGCTAGCCTCCTCAGACCAACACTGCACAGTGCGTGAGGTTGGTTTATGTTCCCTGCTCCTCTGAGTGTATGAGGGAAGAAGGAGAACAGAGGAGTGGTCAGACTTTCCAAATGGAGGTCTGAGACTGGACCTGTAAGCTCCCTTCACATTGCTGTAGCAGTGATCCAGGATCTGTGCTCCTCTTGTAGCTCGAGTCACATGTTGGTAGAAATTTGGGAGTACAGTCTTTAAATTACATTTGTTAAAATCCCCAGCGACAATAATCACTGCATTAGGATGAGCAGTCTCGTATTTATGAAGGATCTCGCTCAGATCCTGTAGTGCTACAGTATAGTCCGCTCGTGGGTGGATGTAAACAGCGCATAAAAATATCACAGAAAACTCCCGCGGAAGATAAAAAGGGCGACAGCTCAAGACCAGGCATTCCAGATTGGCAGTACATGTATGGTTCACGATGCGAGTATCCGTGCACCAGCGCTGATTAATTAAAAAGCACACACCTCCACCTCTGGATTTCCCCGTGGTCTCCTTATCTCTGTCCGCGCGGTGAACGGTGAATCCCGGGGGCTGAACAGCAGAGTCCGGTACGTTCGTGTGGAGCCACGTCTCGCTGAGGCAGAACACAGCGCAGTCTCGGGCCTCGCGCTGGCTCTGGATACGACACAGGAGCTCGTCTGTCTTATTGGGCAGAGACTGTACATTCGGCAGGTAGATGGAGGGCAGAGCGGTCCTGCAGGAGCGGCATCTCACGAGCAGACCGCCTCGTTTTCCCCGGTGTCTGCGCCTCCTTCGTCGGCTCCCGGTACCCAGCTCCACACCGCGGAGAGCACGGTGGAGACGCCCAGTCCCCCCGCTCTATTCGCGGCCATTGCCGCGGCCCGCCTGCCGTGTTTGACGGGCCTCACGAGTGGGGCACTCAATGAAGTCCACGCACCTCAGTTCGGGTAAGACCTGCGATACTCCACAAGCTCGGTCCCGAATGTAGAGAAGTGTCTCTCGGTCGTACCTCACGGTGGCAAGTGTATCACAGACGAATAACAACATGGAACAGATAGTGCACACCAGAGCTCTTACTGAGGCGCCCTGACCCGGCGCCATCTTGCTCTCCAAAACCGGAAAACAGCTGCCCGATCCTTTTTCCATCGAGCTGAACTCGACTTGCCTGTCCCGCAGCGGCGTAACTGCTCTCCAACTCCCACCAAAAAGGAGCACCGTGGACCATCGCGCCTCAAGCCACCTCCGGGCTTCCCGGGACCGATCCCCGCTCCCTGCTCCCGTGTGTGGGAAAGACTGGAGTGTGTGTGCGCCCGCTCTCCGTGCGTGAGGAAGACTGAAGTGTTTGACCGCCTGACCCAAACGGGTAGAAAGCATCTTCACCTCTGGGACTTGGCAGTAACAGTAAGACTTGCTGGAGTTGTATTGTGTGTGATGGTGATGTGTTTCTGACATTCCTGTTCATGTGACCCGGTTACCGTTCCCGTTTCTATATGTAGTTAATAAACCCACGCTAACTTTTAAGAGTCGTCAGTGTTCTTTGTATAATTCATGATATCCCTGGCCGATATAGAACTCAAGACCCATCAGATTATGAGACTGATCGAGGCAGAATGGACTAATTCAATTGCAACTTCTTGCTGGTGCCCCTCTTACTTAAAATTTAGGTCCATTCAACCCGGAGTAGGCGAGGCTTAGGACTACGTTTGCGACGTTTAATACCGACACAAACTGATACAAAGCCTCCCCTCTCCACATTCACTTTCTTACCCTACACGAGCTTAAGAGGTTTACAAATCACTACTGCTGACTAATGATAAACTTTTGAGATGTCATGAAGAATCCTTCCAAGAGACCATCGTGATGCTTTACAGCAAGCCACTCGTTCTACTCGATGATGCACAGGTGCTCAGTAAGCAAGTCTTCTGTCTGATATCCTCGGAGCCTCCAAACCTGCTCCTTAAGTGTTTGCCATGCTCGCTCAATATACTGTGTGTTCGCTCCAGTACGTGGATCCACATACCACTGACTCTGATTCACAGTGAAATGGTGGTACCCAAGCTCTGGAAGTACACGGTAAGCTTTCCAATCATCACTTATTACTGAGGCACCTGGATTGACATGGCGGGCTATAAGGGAAACCAGTTCTCGACGGCTTCTTTTCCCGACACGACGAAGAACGGGCTTTGGTCTCCTCCCCTATTGCATTCCAAACATCCCAAACACCCATTTGTTGCTTTTCCATGCTCCTGAAATTCTTCCTCTTCCATACTGTAGAGCAGCCATTCCCAAAGTCAGCAAGACCGCGGCCCCCTTAAAAATCTGACGGGTCTTCGCGGCCCCCCGAAATAATAACCAAGACGACACGTTAAAAATAGGCTCTTCTCGTCATTTTATTTGGAGGATATAACCTCTGCTACAACCGTTTTGTAAAACAAAAGTTATTACAATTAGATTATTCAAGTAAAATAATGAACATAAAATATGAACAGACCAAGTAAAATTTAATTCAGGCCCTTCCAGCGCACAATGAACCATGACATGAGCACACAAACGCTCTCAAAATCAAACAGATAAAAAAGGCCAGCACAAATGCATATTAATCAAGGAAAAATATTCGTTCAATACAATAGTTTAGCTCACCTAATGAGACGGATGGTGTTGCATAGCGGATGCTAAAGCCCCAATATTGGGTTGAATGGTGGTCAGCTTTAAGCGGAGATCAGAGGTGACATCCAGTCTGTTCCTGTACTTGGTTTTTAATGCAACTAGGGATGAAAATCCAGTCTCACAGAGATACGTGGTGGAAAATGGCATGAGGAAACGAATGGCTTTGTCAGCCAAATGTGGATATTCTTTGAAAACGCGTATCCAGAAGCGCACCAAGTGAGTCTGCGTAAATTCCAGTTTCAATGAGCTATCACAAGATAGTTCCACGAGGCTGTCCTGCTCTCTTGAAGAAAGTCCTGCTGCGTCCTGAGCCTGGATAACAAATGGGTTTTCTATCCAGTTGTTCATGTTGTCTTGTGCAGGGAAATACTTGCGAAGCTGGGTTCCGAGGGCCTGCAGGTGCGCGCTGACAGCGCTTGCCACCGACCTGGGAATCTCACTCTCTTCGCTGCCCAACAAGTCCGACAAGCTGTCCAGGGACTCAAAGTTATTTTGTCCAACTCTGCGATCCCACATCTCAAACTTTTTAATTGTGGCATCAATCTTATTCTGCACTTGAAACACAGTCACTGTTTTCCCCTGTAGTGACAGGTTGAGTCCATTTAAGTATCCAAAAATGTCAGCCAAATAAGCCAACTTGCAGAGCCATTCAAAGTCGCAGAATCGCTCGGCCAACTCAAAACGAACGTCCACAAAGAAGACTCTGACTTCATCGCGCAGTTCGTAAAGGCGCGTGAGCACTTTGCCGCGTGAGAGCCACCGGACCTCTGTGTGAAGGAGAAGCTGTCTGTGTTCGCTCCCCATCTCCGCGCACAGGATCCCAAACAAGCGGGACTGCAGGGGACGACTTTTGATGAAATTGACAGTTTTTACAGCTTCATTCAACACCTTATTTAAGTCTGCAGACATCGTCTTTGTGGCCAGAGCCTCACGGTGGATGCTGCAGTGGACAGCTGTCAGCAGTGGGGCCACATCCTTCACTCGTTTGACTACTCCGGTTAGTCGTCCCACCATGGCTCTGGCTCCGTCTGTGCTTAGTCCCACACACTTTGCCCAGTCGATTTCATTTGAAACCATAAAATCATTGATCGCTTCAAATACGGCCTCTCCAGTCGTGTTTGATGGTAAGGGTTTGCAAAACAAAAAATCTTCATGTATGTCCCCATCATGTTCGTACCTTACAAAAGCAAGCAAATTGGCCAAGGCTGCTATATCCGTGGACTCGTCGATTTGTATTGCATAAAAACGGCTTTCTTTGATTCTGGTGACAAGCTGATTTAACACGTCTTCAGCCATGTCATCGATGCGGCGCTTCACTGTATTATCAGACAATGATATCACGTTTAGTTTGTTTGCTGCATTTTCACCAATCACCATGTTCACCATTTCTTTAGCAGCAGGTAGAATGAGGTCCTCTCCTATTGTGTGCGGTTTGCCAGTTTGCGCAATTAACTTTGACACTCTGTATGAGGCCTCCACGGCCCTGGCATACTCTCCCCCGGTCACACACGTTGATTCAATAGCCTTCTTGCGTTGCGTATATTCTCGTAATTTGTTTTCAAAAAACTCCCTTGGCTTTGATAAAAACTGTCCATGCTTGGTCTCCAAATGACGACGAAGTTTACAAGGTTTCAGGGCCTCATTGGCGAGGACCTCTGAGCAGATGACACAGACGGGCCGTGGGTTGTCCTCGTGTCCCATAGTGGTAAAACCGAGTGCCAAATACTCACTCAAATATTTACGTCGTTTCCTTGATTTGTAATTTGAGTGTTGATTTCCATCTCGATCTTGATCCTGACTTACATCAGAAGCAGCAGGCTGAGTTTTATTCAGTAGCCACCGATCCATAACATCCATTTCCCGCTGCAAACCTCTTCCACACATATTATCCCCCCCTCCAATAAAAAAATAGATATAGAACGTTCCGGCCTACGAGAGTAATGTTTAATGATTGTAGCATAGCAAAATCATTAAACATCGGACACAAATATTTTAATATTACAAACAATATATAATTAATTTAACATACAATAATGAAGACACTTTTTTTTTTACTGACCTCTCGCGGCCCCCCTGCAATACCCTCGCGGCCCCCCAGGGGGCCGCGGACCCCACTTTGGGAGACACTGCTGTAGAGAAATAATTAATAGATTTTAGACACACACAAAAGGCATGGCAAAATGGTATTGCAGCTGTACAAATGTAGATACTTAAAAGTTATTATGACTGAACTTTACATTGTTTTTTTTTAAACAATATTTTTATTGAATTTTAGTAAATATTTACATACAACAACAAAAAACAGACAATACACACACACAGACATTGCCAGTCGAAGTTGGTACCAAATGACCACTAATAATAAAATCTAAAACAAAAAAGTACAAAATTATACAAAAATCAAAATACAAGTCACTTTTTTTCCAAAAAATCAATCAAGGGTCTCCATAAGTTTTCAAATTCCTCCCCTCTTCCTCTTGTAACATATGTAAGTCTTTCAAGTGCAATGCACAATGTCATTTCCTGTAGCCACAACTTTAAAGGAGGAACATCCACGTTTTTCCAAAATAAGGCAATAGTTCTTCTGGCCAGCAGAAGCCCAAAGTCTATTAGAGTGGTTTTCTTTTTACTTACCATAAAGTGCTTAGGATAAATCCCTAAAATACAAAGTGTTGCACAATGAGTAACTTCAATTCCAACTATTGTGGAGATAGTTTGGGTAACAGATTTCCAATATTTCTTCATTTTCCAACAGTCCCATAAACAATGAAAAAGAGTTCCTTTATCAGTAAAACATTTTTTACAGTTATCAGGAATGTCAGGGGTCCACTGATGTAACTTCACAGGAGTTATATAGGTTCTCATTAGCCATTTATATTGTAATAACCTCATTCTAGTATTAATTGTTTGCTTTTGTGCTTTAAGACATGCATTTTCCCAATCGGCTACCTCAATATTTTCTTGAATATCCATTTTCCATGCTTCTAGTCTGTCCCTACTAGATTCTGTATCATGTGACACCAGAGCTCTATAAAAAAACAGAAATAAGCTCTATATAATATTCTCTAGAAGTGACAATGGAGGTTCCATCAGTTTTTAAACAATGATGACATAAAGTGTTTTAATTGTAAATATTTGAAGAAATGCTTACTAGGAATAGAAAACCTTTGAGAAATTTGCTCAAAAGTAAGCATTTCTCCATTTAAATATAGATCAATTGATTTTAGACCTCTGTCTCCCCATACTTTAAAGCAGGGGTCACCAACGCGGTGCCTGCGGGCACCAGGTCGCCCGCAAGGACCAGATGAGTCGCCCGCTGGCCTGTTCTAAAAATAGCTCAAATGGCAGCACTTACCAGTGCTATTCTTGTTTAAATCATACTTACATGCAACTTACAAATGGCAACTTTAACAAGTTAATAAAGATTAATTAATTACACACAAAAAAGCGCGTTAAAAAAATTACGCATTTTAATCGTATGTATTTTTTCACCGCGGAACGTTCCTCACTGAATAAGTTTCAGACGGACCAATTGAACTGACGCACCAACCGGAGCTCCGTGACTTTTCTTGTTCAAAAGTACATTATTACAAGCAGAGACCAACTTTAAATTCGAGTAAATTAGACGGGAATGAGCGCTGTGTATGGAGCGATGGACTCTGTGTGTGAGGAGGAGGAGCAGTGACTCCTGTGTGAGCGGAGGAGGAGAAGGAGGAGCGAGACACAGGTGTGTGAGCTGCTAATGCTGATGTTTACTCCGAATGCACACATCAAAAACGTATTATAAAAGCTTTAGCAAACAGCGCATGCCCAGCTTTAGTACTCACAGCGTGTGCAGTGGATTTTGGGCTTAAAAAGAGTATGTTGTCGTCAGTGTGAGGAGGAGCATATGTTGTCGTCAGAGTGTGGAGGCAATGACAGAAACGTTATTTGATGTTTAGAAGTTATCCCTTAAACTCCATATTAACATGTGTTGCTTAAGCCTCATGTATTCAGTCATTATTCAATGGTAAACTAAAAATCCATGTGAAAAAAATTACTTCTCACTGTTCTCAGGTCAAATATTTATATGCGATTAAAATGTGATTAATTGCGATTAAATGGGACTGTCTTAGAAGTTATCATTTGTTAAATTTGAAAAATGTGCACTTAGAGAAAATAAAGAGAAAGTTTTTCCACAAAATAAATATCATTAATTATTAGTAAAAACGTAGAATTAAAGGTAAATTGAGCAAATTGGCCATATCTGGCAATTTATTTAAGTGTGTAACAAACTGGTAGCCCTTCGCATTAATCAGTACCCAAGAAGTAGCTCTTGGTTTCAAAAAGGTTGGTGACCCCTGCTTTAAAGCCTCCGTCCGCTCTTCCAGGCTTAAACATGGTGTTGCCCCATATGGGAGAGAAGCGTGAGAGCGAGGGGGTGTCCCCAACATGTTTATGGGACCTATACCAGATATCAATTGTGTCCTTCAGAAATGGATTATTGGTCTGTTTTTTAAGTACTTTAAAGTCAGCTGAGTATAAATAATGTTTTAGCAAAAAATTTGGTACTGATTCTTGTTCAATAATTACCCAAGCGGGTAGTGTTTGTGTTGAAAAATAATACATAGCCGAACGCATCTGAGCTAGCCAATAATACCACTTAAAGTTGGGTAGTTGTAACCCTCCAGTTTCATAGGGCATGTAAAGAAGCCTCAGTCTCAATCTGGCTTTCTTATTATTCCAAACAAAGTTCACAAACATTCTGTTAAGTTTGGTAAAGAAGCTGTTTGATAATGAAAGTGGTATAGTTTGAAATAAATATCAACATTTTGGCAAGATGCTCATTTTAATTATATTTATGCGACCCATCATTGAGATAGGAAGAGTCATCCATCTATCCAGTGATTGCTGAACTTCAGACATTAAAGGATCAAAATTTGCTTGAACTATATTTTTAATATCAGGGGTATTCCTGACACCCAAGTAAGTGAATCCCTCTTGCGCATTTAAGAAAGGGGTGGTGACTGCAGGATTCAGTCTTTCCTCATCATTTAAGAATAAAATCGAAGACTTAGAATCATTAATGACTTAATGATTCTAAGAATTGGCCAAATGTGTTAATTGGCTTCGTCAAATTTGGAAGACTTGTGGTTAGATTAGACAAAAAAAGGATAATATCATCAGCATAGAGTGAGATCTTATGCTCATGATCTCCAATGCGTATGCCTGACAAACCTCTGTCAGCACGGATTGACAGAGCCAGGGGTTCTATAGCTAAAATAAAAAGCATTGGTGAAAGGGGACAGCCCTGGCGCGTGGATCTTTCCAGTATAATAGGTTTAGAGGAAGTGCTGTTAGTAACAATACTGGCAGTAGGACTTGTAAACAAGATTTTTAGCCATTTGAGAAAGTTAATTCTGTCAAAAGCTTGGCGAGCATCTAATGAAAGCAATGCCATATCCTTTGACCCTGCCTTTTCGCTGACTATGTTCAAAACCCTTCTAATATTGTGAAATCCCTGACAGTTTTTTACAAATCCATTTTGATCATTGTGTATTAAATTGGGAATATAATTATCTAAACGTAAAGCAAGAGCCTTGCATAGTATTTTTGTGTCACAGCCCATCAAACTTATTGGCCTGTATGAGGAACACTGTTGGAGGTTTATTAGGTTTTAAGATCAAAGTGATCAAAGCAAGTCTTAATGTAGGTGGTAGGGTTCCTTCGTTGAATGCCTCTTGATACATATCAATTAACGGAGTTATCAACTGTTTCTGAAATGCCTTATAAAACTCTATAGTCAATCCATCAGGTCCAGGTCCCAGCTCAAAAGTGGCCAAAATGACGTGCGCTGACATGCTTGCAATACCACCCCGGGCCGATGGGGGTGGACCCAGAAGTAGAATTAGCCAATGCTAACATATAGCATTGGCAGACCTCTCAAAAACGTCTTTACAGGATGGACCAAAAGTTGGCTCTTGGCCCAAAGCTCCGTTCCACATGTGTGTCAATGCTGAGGGGGGTGGATTTTTTTGGTCCACTCTAGTTTACTTGCTGTGAATATTTTAAGTCTCTCGTTCAAATGAATGGAGTTGCGCCGGCTGACGCATGCGCAGATGCGTTTTTTCACAATTTTCTTGTGGGCGGGACCACTAGCGGCCATTTTGGATTGCTCCAGTAGAGCACATTTTTTGGCCCATTAGTTAGAACGGCGGAGATAGGCGTGACTCTGTCCATTAATATATAGTCTATGGTTCTGACAGAACCGGAAAATCAAGAGCATTGAGAAACACATCTCTCCCATGCGATGTTGGGGGAATCTCAGATTTGTATAAGCGCTCATAAAATTCTCTAAAACTATTATTAATCTCTTGAGGGTCAAAAGTCAAATTTCTATCCAACATTTTAATACAATTAATTAATCTGTCTGTAATTTCTTTATTCTCCACGCCAAAAGCTTTCCTGCCTTTTCTCCTTGATCATAATAGTTTTGCCTTAACCATAGTAAGCTTTCTACGGCTTTATCTGTTGACAATTTATTATACTTAGACCTTAAAAGAAGCAGTTGTTCTTGTTTACTTAAATCATCTTTCTGATCCAAGTCATTCAAGATTTTTTATTTGTTTCTCCAAATCAAATAGTTGTGCTTTTTGTTGTTTAGATTTATTGGATGTATAGCTGATAATCTCACTTCTAATGTTGATAATCTCACTTCTAAGCTTCCCATCTTGTACAAGCTCCAGTTTGATCTGTATTTAATTCAAAATACAGATCAATTCTATTTTCTATAAATGAAACGAAGTCTTCATTTTGTAGCCAAACAGGTTTAAAACGCCAATTAGAGGGGCAGTGGAAAAGTTTGTCTAAATGAATATTCATAGATAATGGGGCATGATCACTGATTACATTGCTGTCGTACCAACAGCCTTTAACCTTAGACAATAGGTTTTGAGAGACAAAGAAAAAATCAATACGTGATCGTGACTTTTGGAAACCTGAAAAACATGAAAATTCCAATTTAGTCGGGTTTAAATGCCTCCAAATTTCAACTAGATTTAAATCCTCACTATATTGTTTTAAAACTCCTTGTTTTTGGCTTACTTGGGTCAGAGCCTGTAGTACGGTCTAATAAAGGATTTAAGGTGTAATTAAAGTCCCCTCCAATGATAAAGGATCCTTGTAAAGTTGATAGGGTGAAGAAAAGGTTTTCAAAAAATTTGGGATTGTCTTCATTCGGACCATATACACAAACCATGGGCGGGTACGGTGGCTGAGTGGATAGCACTCTCGCCTCTCAGCAAGAAGGTCCTGGGTTCGAATCCCGGCCGGACCAGGGCCTTTCTGAGTGGAGTTTGCATGTTCTCCCTGTGTCTGCGTAGGTTTCCTCCGGGTACTCCGGTTTCCCCTACCACTAAAAATATGTACAATAGGTCTGGCATGCGCCTCCTGTTCGGCGACCCCACTCCTGTCTCTGTGTGGAGTGAGAGGACAAGTGCCCAAAAAATAACAATTGTAAACCGCTTTGTGACTCTGGTCTGTGAAAGGCGGTATATAAATAAAACTTACTTACTTACTTACTAACCAGGTTTAATGTAAGAGAAAAAATAGTACCCCGGACAATGACGTAGCGTCCTGTTGGATCCTGGATGATTTTAGTGACCTGAAATGGTATAGTTCTATGAATTAAAATTATAACACCACGTGAATAATTATTATATGTTGCATGCATGCATCACATGCCCACGCCATCTGTTTTTGATCCTCTTAATCTCTGAATCAGTCAAATGACTCTCCTGAATAAAAAGAATTTTGGAATTTAATAATTTAATTCTATTCATGACCTGTTTCAATTTAGTAATTTTTTAAAGACCCCTGACATTCCAGGTAGTGAATTTTAGATCAACAATTTTGGATTTTTTGTTTTCCATATGTATACAAAAATTACAATAAGTAAAGTGGCCTGGCTCAAAGTAATATCTGTGTGCCCTGAACACATGAACATTAACACAACAAAACAAACACAAAAACAGAAATCTTCCCCATCCCTTACTCAAAACAAAAAAATGTAAGGAGGCTAATACCAATCCACTCAAGAGAGGAGTGGTTAAACTATACAAGCAGAAACAAAAGAAATGGGCAGCATCCGCTCAACTCGCATTACAGTGTAAAAAATTGATAGTTTCAACAAAAGTTGTCCACCAGAGACAGGTAGTGAAATTATTTTTGAAAAAATAAATAAAATTATGATAATAATAAGGAAAAAAATTATGAACAAATTATTTTCAAGTAATAATGAACACTTCACGTTTCCAAGATACTGAAAATGTTTGGAAGAATACAAAAATAAAATTAAAAATAAATTATTTAGAAAATTTGTGACAAAAACACGTGAAAAATACAGATAAAAAACATGAAAAAAAATAAAAATAATAATCTTAACTCTGAAAAAGTTAGATTAAAGGCAAAATAATGGAAAGTCTGTTATCTCCATTGAATTATTGCAAGTCTTTCAAGTAAACAAACCTCACCACCACATTCAGATGATTTTCTGGTAGAACTCTGCTTCTCGAGGCGTCGCAAACAGCTGCATTTTGCTCTCGTGCAAGACTCTCATTCTGCATGGGTGAATCTGGAATCCACGATAGAGCCCCTTCTCCACAAACTTCTGCCTTACTGTGTTGAACTCGTTACGTTGGCGCAGAGTCTCCGTTGATAGATCAGGGACAAACAGCAGCTTGTTTCCTTCATGTTGGATGTTGAGTTTCTTTGCAGTGTTTATGACAAACTCCCTGTCTTGAAACTTCAGAAAGCGGATGATCACCCCTCTGTTTTGGCCTGGTTTAGGTTTTGACAGTGTGCGATGTGCACGCTCGAGAGTGAAAGTCTTATCGTGGCAGCCCAACCATCTCGGCAAAAGTTGTTCCACGTATTCCAACAAGGGCTGGTTATTTTCGGCTCTTTCACGTAAACCAAATAGGCGGAGATTCTTGCGGCGGCCCCGGTTTTCTAACTCGTCAGTCTTTGATTCCAAAGTGGAGCGTTTTATAGCTAAGTCAGCTTTAGCCACTTCCAGATCATCTTCGAGAGTTGATATGCGCTCTTCAGCCTCAGTGACACGTGTTTTATTAGATTCAACCGTGTTCCTCACCTCAACCATACTCTGCTCTGATGCGCTGATTGAGTTGTTCATATCTCCCAGATGCGAGTTAGTAGTATCAAGCTCGCAACCAAAATCAGCTCGGAGAGCCCTTAGCTCCGTTAGCACATTAGCTATATCTGCCATGCTCTCCGTAGCTTTCCCGTGCTCGTCCTCGCGTTGCGGACACACTCTTGGTTTTGACAACGCTCGTGTCACGATAGAACTGTGGCCGCTGGTGTTTGCTGTTGTCTCTGTCATAATCCAATGTCAGGTTAACACTTTTACTGTCTGTTATGAAAAGTTTTAAGCAGAGTTGAGCGGAGCCTCGATGCTAAGCTGCCATCTTGTTTCGCTGCTCAATAGCGCCCCCAACTTTACATGGATTTTAAAGTAAATAACTTAAAAATTCGCTGCATTGTTTCTGGTTTTGTTATATACAGTGCCTTGCGAAAGTATTCGGCCCCCTTGAACCTTTCAACATTTTGCCACATTTCAGTCTTCAAACATAAAGATATAAAATTTTATTTTTTTGTCATGAATCAACAACAAGTGGGACACAATCGTGAAGTGGAACGAAATGTATTGGATGATTTAAACTTTTTTAACAAATAAAAAACTGAAAAGTGGGGCGTGCAATATTATTTGGCCCCTTTACTTTCAGTGCAGCAAACTCACTCCAGAAGTTCAGTGAGAATCTTTGAATGATCCAATGTTGTCCTAAATGACTGATGATGATAAATAGAATGCACCTGTGTGTAACCAAGTCTCCGTATAAATGCACCTGCTCTTTGATAGTCTCAGGGTTCTGTTTAAAGCGCAGAGAGAACCATGAAGACAAAGGAACACACCAGGCAGGTCCGAGATACTGTTGTGGAGAAGTTTAAAGCCGGATTTGGATACAAAAAGATTTCCCAAGCTTTAAACATCTCAAGGAGCACTGTGCAAGCAATTATATTGAAATGGAAGGAGTATCAGACCACTGCAAATCTACCAAGACCCGGCCGTCCCTCCAAACTTTGATCTCAAACAAGGAGAAGACTGATCAGAGATGCAGCCAAGAGGCCCATGATCACTCTGGATGAACTGCAGATAACTACAGCTGCACGGCTAGTGTTATACGCGCGTATGATGCGAGGTTGCGCCCTAATTTAGGATGGATTTCTAATTTTGTGCGCGCAGCGACGCGTCTCCCATGATTTTTCGAGCGGTCCTTGGCTCTAGATTGCATCTACACACACACAGCACTGGTATATAAACATTAACAGGAGGAACAGCAGGTTTTACAGTGATTCTGGACATCGTTTTTTTTCTTTCATAAAGTCTCGCGTCTGGTCAGACCAGCGCACAGAGACCATGAAGACAAACACATGCATGTGATTTGTGTTAATCAGTCCTCTAGCCCGTACTGTCCCCTACACTTCTCCATAGACTACTACACAGGGAGAGCATCAGAAGCCGCGGACTTGCGTGCACGGCCAGTGTAGATACAGCCAAGTTCTACTTCATGGTGCTCCAGCCACTTAGTTCGCTGTGGGTATACTCAAGAAGCCCGAGCTTCGCGCCAGAGAGAAATTAACGCTCCAATCACGTGCCAGTCCCATCTATAAATAGCCCTCTACAGCCCGCACCTGCCACTTTTAACTCTGGCGCCATAGAGAGATCTACTTAACTTAATGGAGAATCGAGATGTTGCTGCCTTCTCTGCTAGTCCGAGTTCCCTTTGCCCTCCGGCGTCGGATGAGATAGGTAAGCGTAGCTGTACTAATTTCACTGCAGGAACGAGCACCCCGGTGCTTCTTCTGCTTCCCCTGCCTGGGCTGACTGATTCTTCACGCACCGCCCAGATAACGGGCCTCTCACTCTCCCCAGGGGGGGAGTGAGAGTGCCGCGATGCACGCTCCAGTGCCCCGAAGGCTGCCCGGACTTCAGGGAAAGGATAACGGGCCCCTCACTCTCCCCCGCGATTCAGGAAGCCGGTGTTCACTACGCCACACGTGACAGGCCCAAGCCCCAGGGGAGCCAAGAGGCTCGCCCTGGGATTTGGCCCGTATGGTACGGTCCAAGATGGCCCCGCGCCCTCCATGGGACCAGGCAACAGACCGCCTTCTCCCTCCGAGCAGGAGAAGAGGTCTATGCCCGCACTGGAGGAGTGCGATGCCAACGCGACTCAGGGGTCGCGTTGTCAGAGCAGCAGGGCCTTATCACTGGGCGCTCTGAATGAGTCTCTCTCCACGGGCCAGGCACTTAGCGGAGAGGATTGGACTGGGGGGGACTGGTCGACGGACTTGAACAGCGTAACCAGACCAGACCAGAGAGCAGTCTCAGTCCCAGAAGCACTCTACTCTTTTCGCGGATCGCTACTCTCCATACCCGCTCTCTTTCAGCGAGACCCCGAGGTCCGGAGTGGATCTACGGAGGTGCTCGGGAGCACGGATTGCCTACGTCTTTCCCGTACAGTAGGGGCGGACCGGAGGGCAGAGGCTTTCTTAATAAAAAGAAACAACCCGTATTTTGTGTGTTAGACTGTTCGTTGCTTAAAGTGGTTCTCACCCCCGCTCCTCGGAGCTTACGTCACTCACATTTCCGGGCAAATCAGGCTGCAATAAGTGAGGCAGAGAGGCCAGGGACTTTCTCTGTCTCACACAGCATATCACAGAGGGGCTGCATGCCCTTTTTGCCACCTCTCCCCCCCTCTCTCTCTATTCTGGGAGCACCAGGAGAGGGCGGGGCTCGTGAGAGGAGTACTTCGAGTCTGATGCTCCCCCTCTACTAACGGCTAGTTACCTAATGTAACCTAGCTCTACGAAGACCTAGGGGGTGTAGCACCAGGACGTAGAATTCCAGGCGCCGGTTCCGCAGGCTCGTCACAAACAGCTGCTGGAAGGCGTCAGAACCGGAGATTGCCGCCTCCCGTTCGGGTACGCGCTGGCCCCTCGCACCTTCTCAAAATGCGTGGAGGCCGCCCTGATGCCGCTCAGACGCGCGGGGGTCAGAATTTTAACCTACATAAACGATTGGTTAATTCTGGCCCAGTCCAGGGAAGTGGCCCTGGAGCACACGTGCTGGGTTCTCTCTCACATACAACAGCTGGGCTTTGTGGTGAACAGAGAGAAGACCAGGTTACAGCCTGCCCAGCGCGCGCTCTACCTCGGTCTGCAGCTGGACTCGGTGGAGTTCCGAGCGGCTCTGTCCGTGGACAGACAGGAGAGCCTCTCACAGCTGGCCACCAGGGCGCTGACCGCTCCCAGGGTGTCTGCTCGTTGTCTCAGGTCACTCCTGGGGATGATGGCTGCGGCCCATGCGGTTATACGTCTGGGTCTTCTCCACATGAGAGGATTTCAGAGATGGTTCTCCGGTCTCAGACTTCACCCCTCCCGGGACGCAGCGACCATGCTCGTGGTTCCCCCCAGGGTGAGATCAGACATCAGGTTCTGGCTCACCCAGAGTGTGATGCGGGACGGGGTTCCTCTAAAAGGCTCCGTATCACATGTGGAAGTGTTTACGGACGCCTCTCTCGAGGGGTGGGGAGGTGTTCTGGGCAGAGCTCCGTGGGAGGGCTCGCATTCTGCTCTGGGCAGATGTGAATCTGTTGTTTCTCAGGGCACGCCACGTTCCCGGAGACAGGAACACAGGGGCGGATCTAATGTCCAGGGGGGGCCCACTCAGGGAGGAGTGGGGCCTGGCCCCGCAGATAGCAGCGCAGGTATGGCAGAGGTTCGGTCGACCTCTGCCATTGCCTATTCGCCAGTGCAGGCAATGCTCTGTGCTCACTCTGGTTCGCGCTGTGGCCCACGGACAATCCACCCTTGGGGGTGGATGCCCTGGCGCATTACCCGTGACCGGGGGGCCTATATGCGTTTTCCCCGACTCGCCTCTTGCCGGTTCTTTTGAGGAGGATCGAGCAGGAGGGTCGGGAAGTGATCCTCATCGCCCCGGACAGCCCGCATGCCCGCTGGTTCCCGTTCCTGAAGGGCATGGCGGTGTGCGACCCTTGGCCTCTCCCGGACGAGCCCGGGGCTCTGGTCCAGGGAGGGGGGACGCTTCACTCGTGCCTGGTACTGGGCCACAGACTCTGGGTCTGGAGGCTGAGAGGCGGACTCTCGTAGGTCTGGATCTCCCTCAGTCAGTAGTGGAGACCATTCAGGGCGCGAGAGCCCCTTCCACTGTCAGGGCCTACGGCTGTAGGTGGAGGGTTTCCAATGGCTGGTGCGCGGTGTGTTCTTGGGACCCCATGTCCTGCCTTCAAGAAGGGGTCCTGGGGTTCCTACAAGAATTATTGGAGAAGGGGAGGGCTGCCGGCACCCGGGCGGTGTTCGCAGCAGCCATTACCTCTGGCCACGGAGGGTTTTGGACATTTTCGGCCCGTTCCCACCCGCTGGTCAAACGTTTCCTCCGGGGGGCCCACCGGAAGAGGCGCGTTCTCCGGAGGACCCCCCCGCTCTGGGACCTTAAGGTGGTCTTGAGGGGGTTATCGGGGCCTCCCTTCAAGCCTCTGGCCCAAGCCAGCCCGAGTGTGTGGCTCTCATTACCGCCCTCTTGCTGGCTCTCAACCAAGAGGGCAGGTGAGCTATGCGCACTCTCCGTTCGCCCGGAATGCCCGACATTCGGTGCTGAGGATGGTGTAGTTGAGCTTGGCCGAACCCAGCCTTTCTGCCTAAGGTTGTTACTTCGGCTTTTAGGTCAAGGGTCATCAGGGTGCGACCCTTTCACCCGCCGCCTCATGCCTCCGAGGAGGACGACCGGCAGCATCTGTTGTTTCCAGTCAGGATGCTGAGATCCTACCTGGCAGTTACAGCCTCTTTCAGACGGTTGGATCAGCTGTTTGTATGCATGGGCCCTAAGAACAGAGGCGCGCCATTGACACCCCAGAGGCTGTCGCACTGGGTGTCTCGGGCAATTCACTTGCAGGGTTTCCTCCAGAGGGGGGGATGGGGGGGATCAGTCCCCCCCTAGCCATGGCCCTAGGGGGGATATCCCCCCCTCAATTTTCTTAGACATGCATGTATACAATTCTCACCTCATAAAGTGCCAAAACATTATTTTTATTGGGACATATCTGATCTGGCTCACTGTCTAATCTATAAACTAAAACATGATGATAGTAAAAAAAATTACATACAAACACCAAATCAGAAACTTCCGTACAGAAAAAATGTGTTGTTCTTAATAGCGGTTCTCTTTTCGCGGTCTTGCAGATTTATTTATAGCATGATTTTCACTGTATATGAACTTGCAATGTTCATCCTGATTGGCTAAGGAAGAACCAGCGTATTGTGTTCTGCGTCCTGATTGGCTAAGGGTTAATCTGACTAATGTAAATCCATGTCTGAGAGCTAGCAGTATGACTGTAAGTGCTGTATGCTAATTTTCTCCTTGACAAAACCATGGACTAAACCCACAACATGGTTAGTGCTAAAAAGTTCAACTTCTGGACATGTTGCAACGATGACAGCAAAGAGGAGCACGGTGCGGAGCCCAGGCCTTTGACGAGGGATTTTCATGCAGCACTAAGCCCATTTCTTTTTTTTGATTTCAAGATTTCAAAAGGCTATAACTTCAAAGTAGTTTGAGATGAAGGCATATTGTAAATGAGAAATATCTTCAGTATGAACCAAACTTTGGGATGGATGTTGATTCGTCATCTAATTTGCATATTGCGACGTCATGGCCATTTTGGAAAATGTTAATTATTGTATAAAGATTTCAAAAAGCTGTAGTTTGAGAGTGTATTTTGACATCTGGGAATACTGTCAACAGTCAACGTGAAATATCTTTAGTATATAACACAATGTGGGATGGGAATAAATTCACTGATCCAATTTATATAGAATATTTTAGCACTGGTCAGCAGCCAAACGGAATTGTATTATGTATTAGACCTTCAATGATCAAGATGGCACTGCTTATAGTTTACCAGTCATGAAATCTGCACTTTGGTTTCAATATTACCCTTTCAAAAGACCTGGTGGCATACTGTTTGTCTCAGTGGAAATGAGGCTCCAGAATTCATCGTTTAAAAACAGCGATTAAATGAATGGGCTCAGAACTTGTCAGATTGTCTCAACAATAAACAAACAACAATAAATAAGCTCTTCAACACTTCTGATCCACTTTTATGGATTTTCTTCCTCTCTGCCTTCATCATCATCCTCTCCGTCCGTAAAGGCAGATTAGCGGTGTGTTTTCTTCCGCGGCTTCTGCCACGTCTCCCGCGTTCCCTGCGGTTGTTTATCCCCGCTGCATTCACCCACATGCCCGGTGTTATGACCCCCCTGTCCCCTTCACCACGTCCCCTGCCTGGCGTTCGCAGAATGTTTCCACTGCGGCCACACACCGCGGTAAAGAGGCCCGGGTTTTTGGAGTCAGCGGTAAAGAGGTCCGCACATTAGAAGCGCGTGGCCGCTTCATGTTAAAAAGTGCATTGTGGCGGCTCATCCCCGCGTCTTCTCTTTCCAATGTTACTGTAATTAACAGCATAAAGCGGCCATCCGCTTACAATGCGCTTTACCGCTGACTCCGAAAAGCCGGACCTCTTTACCACGGGGCCACACGGAGGACGTAAACTGTGGCTGACTGTGGACTATTATGGCGCGGACTCCTGTCACTAATAATGTCTGTGTCTGCTTCACTGGACACCTGCGTGTCTTCCTCCTCTGAATCTGAGTGAGCCAGTACCAAATACTTCTCTGATCTCTGGAGACCTCTGGCTCTGCTCTTGCTCCGCTCAGAACACGGCTCCTGCGTCGCGTCGCCGCAGGTGTTTTACAAACTCATTTTACTCTAATACTTTGAATATAACCATTTCCAAAAAGGCCGCTCATATTAAAGGCACACATGTCCACTAACTCCTCGTAAAAAATATTAACAAAAAATTACTGCAATAAACATGTCAATTTTTTTTCTGGGGTATCGGACCTAGCCCCCCCACCCCGCGGTCCCCCCCTCAAACGAATTCCTGGCGGAAACACTGACTTGGCTTACCAGGCCCAGGAATTGGTTCCCCCGGTAGGGTTCAAGGCGCACTCCACACGAGGAGTCGCGGCCTCCACAGCTCTGCTCCGGGGGGCCTCGGTGGAGGACGTCTGCCAAGCCGCGTCTTGGGTTTTGTCCTCTACCGTTGCTCTGTCATATTTAGTGGACGTGGCAGAACGGTCGGTTGTCCATTCCGTTCTGAACGCGGGGGTCTGACTCACCGCGGGACGTTCGGAGGGAGCCGACCCGCGGCCTGCGGTTTCTCTAGTCCGGCCTTAAGGAGCGCTGGATGGAGGTGTCCTGGGGTCGTGACCCACTCTTCCCGTAACCGGTTGCCATACTTCAGGAGCTCTTGGTAGAGTCGTCCTGGGTATGTTTCTTCTTCTCATACTTCAGGAGCTCTTGGTAGAGGCGTCCTGGGTATGTTTTCTCGCTTTCTCATACTTCAGGAGCTCTTGGTAGAGGCGTCCTGGGTATGTTTTCTCGCTTACTCCTACGGGAGTCCTGTCAGAGTATGGGCGTCCCTCCTCAGGAGCTAGTCAGTGTTACTCAGGCGTCCTTGGTAGGAGCGGCCTCGTACACTAATCTTCTTCCTTCCTGCCCCGGGTCCATGCGCCTTGATAGTGCGGCGGGAACTCGGGCAGGGCTCCAATCACTGTACGCTGGCCTGATGGGAGTACATCTCTCTATAGCTTTGCGTGGTACCCACAGCGAACTAAGTGGCTGGAGGACCATGAAGTAGAATTGGTAGTTACCTAGTATAACTTAAGTTCTACGAATGGTGCGAAGCCACTTAGCTACGGGCCAATCAGTCCAGCCTGGCTTTGGCAGAGTTAAAAGTGGCAGGTGCGGGCTGTAGAGGGCTATTTATAGATGGGACTGGCACGTGTTGGAGAGTTAATTTCTCTCTGGCACGAAGCTCGGGCTTCTTGAGTATACCCACAGCGAACTAAGTGGCTTCGCACCATTCGTAGAACTTAAGTTGACTAGGTAACTACCAATAATTTTACGCGCATATGCGCGCAGTAAACGCCTACTGTGTAAATTCCCTGTCCGAAGCTGCTCACAGCAGACTCTCTGCTGCTCTCATGTAGTTGTCACTTGATACAGTCATCAGGTTTATTCAAACATCTTACATAAATAATGTTTGTATTTACATAAACATTATTTCAAACTATAAAATATGAAAATTCAATGCTTGGGTCTCAAAAATATTCTTTTCATCTCTTCACATTAACATACTAAATACCTTTCTTTTATGGCGAAAGTGATCGATTCATCGATTACGTCTTTGTTCCTCGGTGCACAGCTCGTTGACAAATCCTGCAGAATAATTCAGAGCAAAATGATTGATTATTCTAATTGCAGACATGCGATTTATCCAAATGAACTAAATACATTTCTTTTTCTTTTAATTATAGAGGGATTAAAAGAGCAAAAAAGATGTGACTGCCACTTTAAATTGTTTCAGCCTAAAATCAGAGAATCAGACACTTGAATTGAGGAAAAAAGTTAAAAGCAAGAAAACATGAGCTTGTTTCATAGGTAGATATTATTTTTAAATAATCCAAATCGACTCAAAATCAACTTTAATTCCAGCACATGTAAGAAGTTTCTTCATCCAAGACAAAAATGGTGTACTACTGCTACTACTCGCTGCCATCTATGAATAGTTGGACCTAGGGTTGACACGGTACGAAAAAGTAACCTCACTGTTATTCTGAAAAACCATATTTGGTAACGCTTTATATTAAGGTGTGCTTGTTAAGTATTAATAAGATATTAATAGACATTAGCAATATGCTTATAGATTGCTTATATGTACTTATAAACATATTAATAAGCTGCTCATTTCACTATTCTCTAAATGATTTTGTTCTAGTTATATGCTTTTAAGCATTTAATAAGTAATTAGTAAGATACTTATTAAAGGAGGAATATGTTTATAAATATATGAATAAGCTGCTTATTAAACTATTATCGATACCTTGTTAATAGGCCACTAACAATATGCCTATAAAGATATTAATACGCTGCTTATTAATAGGCAATAGTGGTAATAGGCCACTAAAAATATGAGTTAATAAACTGCTTATTACACTATTTTGCAGTACCTTAATCTAAAGCGAGGAGCATTTTTGTTAATGCATAAAAAAACACAACAATGATCTAAGATGTTTTTATTTATTCAAACAGCAACAATTAAAGTCTAAATGAAAAAATATATGAAAATTAAGTTTATGCCAAAAGTTTGTTAGCAACTTCAAGGAGCCATGATGAACCCACTCATGCTCCGACCTGCTCTGTTAATGAATTTGGCTTTGGCAAAACAGTGAATCAACTGACTTCACGAGCCTGAGAGATTAGCGGACAGGGGTGGGAACCTAAGGGTACCTCACGATACGATACGATACACGATACAAAGCTCACGATAAAGATTACAATAACGATTTTTATCACGATATGACGATTATTGATATATTGGTCAGAAATATACAATATGCCAATTTATGCATTAAATAAAATAAAAAAACTCTTTATTTCGATTATTGATATATTGATACTTGGCAAATGCATATCGATAATCGAATCGCAGAAACCCCTATTAGCGGAACAATATGCCAATGCTTTGCGCCAAATACGCGTGCGTGGCTGTCATGCACGTGCACATATGACCAATCAGAGCTGCTGATCAGAGCGTAAGAGCCAGACGAGTAGAGTTTGTGGCAGTAAAATGTGGATTTAAAGAAAACTGAAGGATTTAAGAAGAAAAAAAGTTCAGGATGACAAGGGACACTAAAATCCCCACAAAATCCGACCTTTATGAAAGCTGTAGGTTCTCTGTCTGCTGAGGTCGAGCTGTTTTAGTTTACATTGAGTTCTATGGGGACAATTTCTGGGTAGCCCACATGAATTTAGTTTGCAGTACCACGAGAATCTCCCGAGCTACAAGCTAATACCCTATCCAGTTATTATAATAGATCCATGTATACAACGCACCTGTGGCACAACCATGGAACTATAATAATAACTGGATAGTGTATTCCTAGCTTATAGCTGTCCCACCCATGGGCACAGGGGGCGCTGTGGTACCGCAGACTAAATTCACAAGGGCTACCCGAAAAAAGTCCCATAGAACTCAATGTAAATTAAAACAGCTCGACCTCAGCTGACAGAGAACCTGACAGAGAACCCACAGCTTTCATAAAGTTCTGATTTTCTGGGGGAATTTAGTGTCCCTTGTCATCCTGAACTTTTTTTCTCCTTAAATCCTTCAGTTTTCTTTAAAGTGGTTCTCACCCCCGCTCCTCGGAGCTTACGTCACTCACATTTCCTGTTCAAATCTTCCTCTAAATGGGCGTAGAGCCTGGAGGACTGAAGGGGGCGTGAACGAGACTGGGCCGTTTATATAGCTCCGGGCGGGGGGCTGCTGACGTCAGGTCTCAGGCGCCAGATTCAAAATTCAAATGTAGTAATACAAGTCGCCAGCAGGTGGCGCCTCACAGATGGTTTTAGGCAGAAAGTTTAACTTTCAACTAATTTGCACCAAAGTGACAAAATTATGACCAGGATATGTAGACAACACTATTGGACACTCGTTTATCAGAAAAAAAAAAAAGTGGATTTGAGGGTGAGTTGTCCTTTAAATCCACATTTTACGGCCACAAACTCTACTCGTCTGGCTCCCGCTCTAACTCCCGCTCTAACTCCCGCTCTAACTCCCGCTCTAACTCCGCTCTCCCGCTCTAACTCCCGCTCTAACTCCCGCTCTAACTCCCGCTCTAACTCCCGCTCTAACTCCCGCTCTAACTCCCGCTCTAACTCCCGCTCTAACTCCCGCTCTAACTCCCGCTCTGATTGGTCAGAGCACGGCCCCTCTGTGCACGTGCATGACAGCCACGCAAACGTATTTGGCGCAAAGCATCATGGGAGCTCGTCCACTGCGCAGAACCGGAAGGACCAGACGATCCGCTAAGTCTGGATCGTCTGTTCCGCTAATCTCTCAGGCTCGTGAAGTCAGTTGATTCACTGTTTTGCCAAAGCCAAATTCATTAACAGAGCAGGTCGGAGCATGAGTGGGTTCATCATGGCTCCTTGAAGTTACTAACAAACTTTTGGCACAAACTTAATTTTCATATATTATACTTTAATTTGTTGCTGTTTGAATAAATAAAAACATCTTAGATCATTGTTGTGTTTTTTTCTGCATTAACAAAAATGCTCCTCGCTTTAGATTAAGGTACTGCAAAATAGTGTAATAAGCAGTTTATTAACGCATATTTTTAGTGGCCTATTACCACTATTGCCTATTAATAAGCAGCGTATTAATATCTTTATAGGCATATTGTTAGTGGCCTATTAACATGGTATCGATAATAGTTTAATAAGCAGCTTATTCATATATTTATAAACATATTCCTCCTTTAATAAGTATCTTACTAATTACTTATTAAATGCTTAAAAGAATTAGAACTAGAACAACATCATTTAGAGAATAGTGAAATGAGCAGCTTATTAATATGTTTATAAGTACATATAAGCAATCTATAAGCATGTTGCTAATGTCTATTAATATCTTATTAATACTTAACAAGCACACCTTAATATAAAGCGTTACCCTTCATCTAACGTTCAATAATGACGCGTCTTCATTTCACCGTCTCATCTGTCACTGTTTGCCTGTTTAGCTTAGCATATTGGCTGCTACGAGGCAACTAGATGCAGCTGATCTGCGGGTGCATTAGCATTATTGAAAGACGGATAACCAGACAAATCGTTGCATTTTCTCTCAATCCGAAGTCCCCCGCATCATCCATTTCAGCTAAAACGTTAACGTTATCTTACTGTGGCAGTACGGGGTGTGGGCATAAAAGCACTGCTGTGATTGCTCCTCTACCTCTGGCCTCTTGCTTTGGCCCTGCCCACCCGCGTGCATTTCCGTGTGCTGTCTGACACCTCGCAGCAGGAAATCCCAGTTGATTCACTGTTAGCTTCTAAAATGGACAGTTGTTAATCCCGTATCTAATATTTAGCCTGAACGTCACTGTCTTGAAGCCACGCACACAATGCGCTGATCTACACGCCTCTGTGTCTAAGTAACTGTAAGCGCTCCTGTTCCACAAACACTCTACGAACACGCTCTTAGCATTGTGTTTGTTTAGGCTCAATCGTTCGCACCCTCGTCCTCTCCCTCATTGGAGCTGCAAATAAGGCTCTAGTTGTAAGTATGCCTGTTTAATGTGTGCTAGGATAACAATATGTAAATGTATGTGCCTCCGCTTATGCATGTAGACGCTGCCGCTTTGCCCACTCTCATCTATGCCCCTTGCCGCTCGCTGTGCTGTCTGCTGGTGCTGTAGTCTGCTCGCTGCTGGGGCTTCCTGCTGTTCGCTTCACTGCCCGCGCCCCTGTTGAAGTTGAGATTGGTTTAGCCCAGCCTGCTTCGCTCGCAGCACCCAGGGCCCGCATATCCCAGCACTACAACCAGAGACGTTGACACCTTCCATGCTCCTCAAGCCTTGATGTTTTTTTATTTGATTGACTGTCCGTTCACCTGCAGTGCCTATTATGACCATGTTTTTGTAGGGGCTGAAGGTCCGACACCGTGGTGGTGGATTTCTCTGGTGGTGGTTCCTGTTTGGGTTTGGGTTTGGTTTGTGTAGCCCTGTTTAATATTATTACATGCCATAATAGTTGCACCCCATAGTTTTATTTTATAACCACCGTTTTATTGTACATAATTTTTAAATGCAATGCTTGGTGCTTTCACTAGTGGTTGCTGCCGGGGCAACGCTAGAAGTACAGTTACTTAACGTGATGAGACTGCACCGAGTGAGCTCCTGCATTCAATGTCTGTTTTACGTGTTTTGCAGGTAGGCTGGTTTGTTAAAAACACACAGATGATGGCTAACAGTGGTGACATGTATTGTGTACAGCTTTGAGTGCCTTTGATTGTGCTAAAGGGGCAAAAGGGATACTTTGGGGTGATTGTATCAGTTGGGGTTGCCGCGAGTCAACAGTGTAACCGTTGGTAGTCGCGAGACAACGGCCACAAAAGTATCTGAAACTGTATTTTTTTGTAAGAATTGTATATTTGAGAGTGGTTAAAGATGGCTCAATGTTAACATGTTTCTTAAGAGTCAAACTGAATTTAGAGTTTATTTCAAATAAAACACGGGTCCTTTGTCAAGTTGAGATAGGTGGACTTGCATGACTAAAGTGATAGGGCAGAGCGTATTCTCCACACAATGTGACTTCATACTGGTAATGACATGATTGTAAGCTGGGGAATATTAGAACAGTATCTATAATTAATAATATTGAGAGGAATGTGTTTTTTGTGTGTGTTTTGATCATATTGCAGATAGAGATTTCAGTACAGTATTTATGTGTGTAATTATACTTAAATGTATAGGAGAAGTACAGTTAGTACTAAACGTGATGAGACTGCACCGAGTGAGCTCCTGCATTCAATGTCTGTTTTACGTGTTTTGCAGAGCCTGAATTAAATTTAAATGTGCTGCACATGAAGGAGTTGGTCCATCATTCAAAAAAGTGTAACATTTGCACATTTTGTTTATGGTTTTTATTTTGCATTATTTTAGCTCTCCGCCCCTTTTAGTTCTCCCCTCACGGTTAGGCCTCAGCTCCGAATTTCTTAAGCGTGTGTAGTGTGTGTGTGTGCGTGTGATTGGGTGTGTACAGTGTTTGATGGTGTGCGTGTGGTGTGCTTGATGGTGTGCGTGGGGTGTGCTTGCTGTGCGCGTGGTGTGTGATTTTTATTAGCTAGGACTCAGGTCTTCTAATTGTTGACTTTAAAATAAAACTTTTGTACTATTGAATGGGACTGTGTCTGCCTCCTCAGTAACTTACCTGTGTGCTCTATTCAAGTTAATTATATTTTCCCAGGTACTAGACCTGGGTGGCGTTATTACCTATTAGTGGTTATGGAGCTTTCGCGAAAGTTCACTGTGGTAGACCCGGCTGCTGCTTGCCCAGATCTACAGGCTGCTCTTCCTCGGCTCATCAGACCAGCAACGCCCACATCCAGCCAACCAATAACCACCAGGACAGCAAGTTAAAAGCCGGAGACTCCCACTTCCCGGCCTTCTGAAGTCTGCAAGGTGCATGTCGCTAACGCACCTGTTCGCAATGCATGCGTTGTTTTGGAGGGGTCGCTTCTGCTCACGTGTTGCTCGTGCGCGTGACCCGGCTGTTCTCAGTCTGGCTGCTTGTGGTCTGCTCCTCCTCCGCGTCCCTGCACCTGCTGTGTCTCCGCCGCTCTCCTCCTCTGCGGGCTCTTTCTGCGGGCTGCTCCGCGGGGCCCCTCCGCGGGCTCTATGCTGCTCGTCTCCTCTGGTCTGCTGCTGCGTGCAGACGGTCTGGCGGTGCCGTGCGTGTCCCTGCCTCCGATTGGCGGTGCCGCGTTGTCCCGTTGCTTTCCCACGTCTTCTGGCATATGCGGTGGTGAGTTGCTGATCTGCATACGGATTATTCCCTGCGCACTGGACTGCAGGCGCCAGTTTTCACCCCGTGCTTGGTCTGCAGGCTCCGTTTTCACATGTGTTCGAGCTAACTGAGGGACAATGCATATTAAATGGCAATACTCTTTATCGTCCGAGGGATATAAGAGGAGCAATGTGCATTCATTCAGATTCATGTTCTGCCACTTGCAGTAAAACCACGTTGGAAGAATTGCAAGACTGCCCCAGAGTGCTCCAGACGGCACACACCAGAGCTCTTGCCACGGCACCATCTTACAGCATTATTCTATTACTCGCAGGTCACTACTGTTAAACTAATTTAAATACATTTCATTTATCTGAGGGATAATGGAGGGGCCATGCATTTAAATAGCTGGGTCACTAGGTAACTAAACTGCAGTTGTTGCATTTTGAAAGTGCAGCAGAAAGAAAAAGGGCCCAATGTGAATCTGCAATGAGTGTGAAGTGGAGTTGGAGCTAATGAACGTGTGGAAAAGTGATCGTTCATGCGTATCTGCCATAACCAAAGCTGCAAGATGGCTCCAGGAGACATCTGTTATTCGCATGGGAATGTTTTGGATTCAGGTTAATTTATTTCCTGAGGCTCTTAAACAACCATGGGCACGGTTCTGACCGCCGCTGCTGCCAGTCTCCTACTGATGCCTGCTCCCCGTTCCTACTGATGCCTGTTCCCGCTGATGCCTGTTCCCGCTGATGCCTGTTCCCGCTGATGCCTGTTCCCGCTGCGCCTGTTCCTGCTGCCGCTCCTGCTGCTGCCTGTTCCTGCTGCCTGCTCCTGCTGCTCCTACTACTACATGTGCCGCTGCTGCCGTTCCTGCCGCTGCCGCTCCGCGGGTTCTCAGGCTGCACCTGTCTCTACGGCTCGGCTCTTTCAGACACGTATGTAACCTGGTTCAAGGAGACAAGCGGCGCACGCTGGCGTGACATGTCTGTTTGTTCGTATGAATCGCATTGTCGTGCTGCTTCTGCTGCTTCATACTGCTACTGCTACTGCTGCTACTGCTGCTGCTGCTGCTACTGCTGCTTCTGCTGCTTCATACTGCTACTGCTGCTGCTTCATTTACTTTGACATCTCTCTTCACTTTACATCTCTTTTACTGAAACACTAAACAGCTACAACAATATTCTACTGCTGTGGCCTTGATACAGGATTATTGCTGTTATTATCTAAGGATGCTGCAACTGCTGCTGCTGCTACTGCTACTGCTGCAACTACTGCTGCAACTACTGCTGCTGCTGCTACTGCTTCATTTACTTTGACGTCTCTTCACTTTACATCTCTTTTTACTGAAACACTAAACAGCTACAACTGTTATTGTCTAAGGATACTGCTGCTGCTTCATGCTGCCGCTGCTACTGCTACTGCTACTGCTGCAACCCACTCTCTCAGAAGCTTATCCTGCTTCTAATGGATGCAGCCCGGCTGATGATGCCGCACTGCGCAGGACTCGCACCTATGCTCCCAGGGTCGCTTCGGCGGTCATGCTTCATCTCTCTACTTAATCTTCTGATTCTATCAGATGCAGCTGGCCGAGTAGCTGCGCTGAGCTGTCAATCAAACTCCTAATCAAAGGCATCCATACCTGTATTCTTCACTCTTCTGATTGCAGGCTCCCCATCCTGCTGCCCATCCTGCAGCAGCTCTGAGCGGCACTGAATTCCGGCTCATCTTCCAAGTACATGTCTGCCCTCCTCGCAGCATCTTCCTGCTCGCCTTCTGTGGCTTCTCTGCATGAGCGTTTCACTACTGCTCACTCAACCTTCAATGCGGTCCGAGACACGGCTTTTCCCGACCTGTCCTACTGTCCTGATTATCTAATCTCCAACCCAAGATTCTAAGCGTAAGGGCGCCTGCAACATCAATGGCCCTCTCCGGTATGTCTCTCTGCCCCTACAGGTCTCCGCTTCTACACGGACGCTGCCCCTTCCGTGGGTTTTGGGGGGTTCTTCCAGGACCAGTGGTTCGCCAGGCCGTGGCCCGCTACTTTTCCCCGGAGCATTTCCTCTGCCTACACGAGACATTCCCAGTGGTCGTGGCCTGCGCGCGTGGAATCACACGTGGCAGAGAAAGAGGATCTCTGTCATGCGTGATAATCTCGACGTAGTGGAAGCATTAAACAAAGGTCGCTCTTCTCACCCAACATAATGTCCCCTGACTAGGGATGTAAAAAACTATGCATTTTCATGACCGACCACCGAGCCTCATTAACCGGTTGAAACCGGTTAACCGCGTAGTTAAAAATATTCCACGTTCTTTGAAATAGCAGCCATTTCGAGCCGCGTACTTTTCATAAGTTTATCTATGCGTTCTACTAGATCAGAGCTGAGACAGCAGCGCCAAAACCCGCAACAGCTTCGGCACCTTTGTGCACAGAGAACTGCTTTTTTAATCTTCCCATTCTTCTGTGCTGCGGGTAAAGCATTTTTAAGCAAAAGACAGCTCGTCCACATGGTCAGAGCAGCGAGTGACGAGCCGCGTCTCGCAGGTCTCCGCTAAAGTTTAAAAGTGATGTGTGTGGATCTGATCTAATGACAAGGACCAGCAGCACAAACATGTTTCATGTGTTTGACTGAAGCCGCGTATTTGCGAGGATTCTTTGGGCTGCGAGACACAGAGGAGCGCGACAGACCGGTATGTGTGTGTGTACAATACATGTGTGTATGTATGTGTGTATGTGTGTGTGTGTACAATACATGTATGTGTGTGTGTGTAAATATAAGCTCCAATGTAGTTCTGACCTGCACTAGTGTGGAACTTTGGCGGTAACAGAGGGGAGAGATGATGCGTGTGGATGTTACGTATGGAGGGGGGGAAAGTGTTTGTGTGTGTGTGTGTGTGCGCGCGCGTGTGGCTGCGTGCATATGTGGAGCGTGCGCCATGAAAGTCGCCCGTAGTCTACTAATGCACTGGCGCACACAGCTAGATAGGGACCCGCTCGTCACATCGTGCAAATAGGGCTTAAAATAGCGTTATGAAGAGACCTCCCCTCTCCGCTTTTTCTTATTTTTAACCGACAGCTTTGACCGGTTAACACTGTGACGGTCAACCACCGGTTAACCGGTCACCGATTTACATCCCTACCCCTGACCATTTCAACCTTCATCTCAAACATTTAAAGATCAAAGGCGCCTGCAACACAATAATAGCTCGCTCCGATACATCTCTCTGCCCCTACAGGTCCATGATGCGTTACACTCGCCTCCGCCGCAAAAAAAGATTTTAACGGACCTCTAATTCCCGCTCCAGACAACCTTCCCATAACAGCAACCTGGTTCAGAGCTCAGCTAAGATCCCTACTGCTCTTCTGCAATTTGTCTCCCCAGCTCTATACAGCCCACTCCTTCAGGATAGGCGCTGCCACGCGCACGACCTCGCTGGGGCTCCCCCACTCTTCTCTGCAACAGCTGGGGCGCTGGTCCTCTTCGGCTTTCTCCACCTACATCAGGCCAGATGCGACCGCTATCATGGCAGCACAACGTCTACCGGCTTCCTCGTAAGCTCCCAGCAAAGCAAGTAAGCAATAAGATTCTGGTGGCGGCACGCACTTTCCTCAAACGCTCAAAGATTCCTCTGCTTCAGCGTCTGGCTGAACATGCGCATGCGCGCATGTTCTCAGCTCGCTCAGATTCCTCTGCTTCAGCGTCTGGCTGAATATGAGCGTGCATCTCATATTCTCAGCTCGCTCAAAGATTCCTCTGCTTCAGCGTCTGGCTGAATATGAGCGTGCGCGCAAGTTCTCAGCTCGCTTAAAGATTCCTCTGCTTCAGCGTCTGGCTGAATATGAGCGTGCGCTCATGTTCTCAGCTCGCTCAAAGATTCCCCTGCTGTAGCGTCTGGCTGAACATGCGCGTGCGCGCATGTTCTCAGCTTGCTCAAAGATTCCTCTGGTTCAGCGTCTGGCGAATATGAGCATGCATCTCATATTCTCAGCTCGCTCAAAGACTCCCCTGCTGCAGCGTCTGGCTGAACATGCACATGTTCTCAGCTCGCTCAAAGATTCCCCTGCTTCAGCGTCTAGCTGAATATGAGCACGCTCATATTCTCAGCTCGCCCTGCCTAAACAAACACGGGCCCCAGCGGACGCAGCCTGGCCGAGCGACCGTGCGAGAAGCCTCTCACTCATGCTCTCAGGCCCGCGCAGTACGTCCTGCTATCCCAATCGCAGGCCCGCTTTTTGGGGATTATGCACGCGAGCAAGCGCCATGCTCAACAGCATCCCTCCCGGGCCTAGGGCGCCAAACATGCTCAATCAATAAACATGCTTAAATCTAATAAGTCTAACGGCATTTTCCTCATGGGTCTCTCCAAGGTGAAATGGAGCTTTCGCGAAAGTTCACTGTGGTAGACCCGGCTGCTGCTTGCCCAGATCTACAGGCCTCGAATCAGTCTTACAATCTAATAGGTTGTGAGTGCGAAATCAGCCATTGACGTCAAAAGATTTAAAACAGGACGCTTAAAGATGATTTGACTTAAACGTGGGTTTATTGACTACATACGAAACTAGGAGAATATCAACAAAAAGGGGTTTGGTCACATTAACAGAGCTGCTTGCCCAGATCTACAGGCTGCTCTTCCTCGGCTCATCAGACCAGCAACGCCCACATCCAGCCAACCAATAACCACCAGGACAGCAAGTTAAAAGCCGGAGACTCCCACTTCCCGGCCTTCTGAAGTCTGCAAGCCTCCGCCGCCCCACCTCCTCCTTTTCTCACCAAAGCGTGCTTGCCTACTGCCTCTGCCGCCACCAGTGCCTAGGCCCCGGGGGGGATTATGCACGCGAGCAAGCGCCGTGCTCAACAGCATCCCTCCCGGGCCTAGGGCGCCAAACATGCTCAATCAATAAACATGCTTAAATCTAATAAGTCTAACGGCATTTTCCTCATGGGTCTCTCCAAGGTGAAATAGAGTTAGCATTGTGGGAGAGGATCATGCAGTGGAGCCATCGCGGAAACTTTTTTTTTTCCCTGCGCGCCCTGCAGACAGGCTGCCTGTCTTTTATCAGGTGTCCCACGGCAATCTTAAAAAATCCAAAATATGCCTACACTTCAGACATAGTTCTGATAAATGTCCTAAAGGCCGTTGTCTCCTCCTTCGGTCATGATTCCACCATGAAAATGACCCGCGCGGCAACTTCAGCAGAGTCAGAGACATGGGTTATCCGAGATAATATATACTTTTTTTTAAAATTAAGACGGTCAATAATATAGTCAATTTTTACCGGGGTTTACCGCTACACCGCTAATCGTGACCATAGACTGTATATAATAACGGACAGAGTCACGCCTATCTCCGCCGTTCTAATGGCGGAGATAGGCGTGACAATGCTAACAATGCCATATGTTAGCATTGGCTAATTCTTCTTCCAGGTCCACCCCCATCGGCCCGGGGTGGTATTGCAAGCATGTCAGCGCACGTCATTTTGGCCACTTTTGAGCTGGGACCCGCCCCCACTGATCATGACACAGAAACACCATAATTATTCCAGCGCTCAATATAAGCTATTTGCTACATACCAGGCATAATAGTCCCTCGTGTCCCATTGCTTGAGATCGTTAAAGCCATTCTTGTGAGAAAAAAAAAAATCTAATCATACAGTTTTACTATAGTACACGGAGTTTAATGCGTTCTGATCATAGACTGATACTGAAATATCCCGACTTTGTATTTCCAATGAGAACGTCATTAACACTTACCGTAAGTTTGTTACAAGTGAGGTCCAAAGGTGGTCGGGTAAGCTGTTCTTGTACTTCTTGCTCCGTATTTCAAATGGCTGCTGCGACACCTTTTAGGGGATTTACGGTATCAACAAGTCGGACACGCTGGCGGGAATAGCGCATTGGCTATAGATGGCGTCCATGCTATGGTCTATGGGCCTGTGTCTGCGAAGAGGTAGTGGGTTGAGAGAGCGCTGAAGTTAATAAGAAAAACTTTGAGGGTACCATTTCTGGTAAGGTATTTTTAACAGTTTAACACTGCGGTTATTATTATTGTTTGTTATTTTTACAATCACTTTCCCATTTTAAAATGCTTTAAAAGGCGATGTATTAATCAAATATTACAAAATGTATTTCAAGCAAACATGTCAAAAAAAAAAAACAGATTTGCACATCATTCTTATCAAATTCCACAAGTATATTTTAGTTTAACATAAAAAATT
Source organism: Knipowitschia caucasica (assembly GCA_964034765.1). Lineage (NCBI taxonomy): Eukaryota > Metazoa > Chordata > Actinopteri > Gobiiformes > Gobiidae > Knipowitschia > Knipowitschia caucasica. The sequence goes on from OZ035826.1 coordinate 35,752,601, forward strand.
AAACTATATAAATAAATTGCAATTCTTTTGTTGGTCGACAGGTGATTAAGTTACTTTCTTTGTCCATTTACGTGAAAAAAAAGAAAAACACACGCTATAATGAACTTGACAAAACGTTTGTGTCAGGTCTCACCACAATATTATATAGAATATCACATGCAGAGTTAATGATTTATCATATACAGTAAGTCATCACATCTATTTTTCAGCACGCATTCCAGATGAAGTGGTACAGCGATACAAGAAGGTTCTCGGGGCCTATGCTAAAGGAAGATCACCGTCTGACTCATGTGCCAAAGTGGAGGTGGACTGCAACACGGTGGTATACAACCAAGCCCTGGAGATCCAAGATGGCGCCGTACTCAAATGAATGGTTTGTGAAGTGGCACATGTGCCGGCACGGGCACTGACATATTAGCAGAACTCGCCTATATTTGGGCATCCTCCCGGTTCTACGTGTGTGTGGTTGTCATGCACGTGCACAGAGGGACTCGGCTGCGCTCTGACCAATCAGAACTGCTGATCAGAGTAGCAGGAGTTAGAGCGTGTGCCAAACGAGCAGAGTTTGTGGCACTAAAGTGTGGATTTAAAGAAAACTGAAGGATTAAATAGGAAAAAAAGGTCAGGATGACAAGGGACACTAAACTTCCCCCAAAATCTGACCTTTGTGAAAGCTTTAGATTCTCTATCAGCTGAGGGTGAGCTGTTTTAGTTTACATTGAGTTCTATGGGGAAGATTTCTGGGTAGCCCACGTGAATTTAGTCTGGTTTAGTCTGCAGTACCGCAAGAATCCCCCGAGCACATGGTCCTTCAGCTCCAAGCTGTAATACCTGTAGGGTAATGAAAATTGTAGTGTAGTGCGGCTAGTCTCCAGATCAGAGTCTTGCCGTACTACACGAGTGGGACCTGAGTTTTATTTAGGGCACCAGCAGAGTTTGAAAACTTCTGCACAGATCCAACTAATTTGCCTCGAATCAGTCTTACAATCTAATAGGTTGTGAGTGCGAAATCAGCCATTGACGTCAAAAGATTTAAAACAGGACGCTTAAAGATGATTTGACTTAAACGTGGGTTTATTGACTACATACGAAAATAGGAGAATATCAACAAAAAGGGGTTTGGTCACATTAACAGAGATGTTATGCATATCATATGAATCACACATTAGCGTGGAACAGTCTTACTTTGAGCAGTGTAGAGGGATGAAGAAAAAGTTTGAAGATGAATGGGAAGTCCGCGTGTTCCTTTGTTCGAGCAGGAGGGAGACACAAAGCCAGCGGGTCCAGTCCAACTTTGATCCACGCATACGCACGCAGTCCGGAAAGCGTGTATGCGTAGGGTCCAGAGCCGGAAAGTGGCTGATGATGGGACAGTTTGTGATCTCCGACAGCAGTATCAGGGCTGCACTCGCGGAGTGGAGAGGCCTCAATAGGTTACAGGCGCGGGCCGTAGTAGAAGACACGTACCCGCGGGACGCAGAGGTCGATACAATAGTTTCAGGGGAATCCAAGAGGTCGTATCTCTGGATTGTGCGTGTTTTTATTGACTTCCAAAGGGGCGCGTCCGTGACGTCATCCTTGTGCGCCTCCCTGGACATCCTTCACAACAGACATGTTATAATGGCAAAACGCAGGATTAATACAGACATTCATAACACATGTACAGGCACACACCGCATTTACATTACTTGACAATGATACACACGTGTAGGGCACAGTACAGATTATCGGAATAATGACTCCACGAGTGCTGGTTTAGAATGTCCGTCCCGGGTGTGATAGTGTTCAGTGTCCACTGGGGGGCGTCAGAACGCCGTTGGTGGCTCGCCAACTGTCCAAAGGCAAGGAATGTCCCGGGAGTGAGAGCAGAGTCGTGATCTTTGATCTCGCCAGGCAGGAAGGTACAAAGATGTTTATTCTGGGGCTCAATATATTGCCCTGGTTGACACTTATGGTCTCAGTGACCGATGATGTCCTCTGGTTGACCTGGTTGTTCCTTAGATGTGGCTCAGGATGGGTCAATCTCAGGAGGGCATGTTTACGTATACTGGTCTGCTGGTCAGCGTCGACTGGGTGTCCTTTAATTCACCTTACATACCTTACCCAGTTATTATAATAGATCCATGTATACAACGCACCTGTGGCACAATCAACGATCTATAATAATAACTGGATAGGGTATTACTAGCTTATAGCTGTCCCACCCACGGGCACAGGGGGCGTCCGTGATACAGCAGACTAAAATCACATGGGCTACCCAGAAAAAAGTCCCATTGAACTCAATATAAATGTACTCAGCCTCAGCTGACAGAGAACCTACAGCTTTTTTAAAGGTCGGATTTTGTGGGGTTTTTAGTGTCCCTTGTCATCCTGAACCTTTTCTCTTTATTGCTTCGGTTTTCTTTAAATCCACACTCTACTGCCACAAACTCTGCTCCTTTCCTTCCCGCTCTGACTCCGCTCTACCACCACTCTGATCAGCAGCTCTGATTGGTCAGAGTGCCGCTGAGCCCCTCTGTGCCCGTGCATGAGAACCACACATGCGTATTTGGCGCAACGCATCATGGGAGCTCGTCCACTGCGCAGAACCGGGAGGACCAGACGATGCCCAAATATGGGCGAGTTCTGCTAATCTCCCGGTCTCCGTGAAGTCCCATACGCTACTGAGTACAAGCCATTCATTTGAATAGGGCGTCATCTTGGATCACCGGGGCTTGAAAGAAGTATTTCAGTTGATTCACTGGTTTGCCAAGGCAAAATTCTATATTAGAGCAGGTTCGAGCATCAGTGTGTTCATCATGGCTCCTTGAAGTTACTAACGAACTGTTGACACAAGCTTAATTTTACTTTTTTTTTTCTTCAGTTAGACAGCAAAAAATAATGTCATGTTTAAAGCTGTAATTGTTGCTGTTTGAATAAATAAAATCTTACATCATGGTTGTGTTTTTTTTCTGTGTTAACACATATGGTCCACGCTTTAGATTAGGGTACTGCAAAATAACGTAATAAGCAGTTTATTAACACATTTACAAGCATATTGTTAGTGGCCTATTAACCTGAGATTAGATAGTAGTGTAATAAGCAGCTTATTAATATCTTTATAGGCATATTGTTAGTGGCCTATTAACATGGTATCGATAAGTTTAATAAGCAGCTTATTTATATATTTATAAACATATTCCTCCTGTAATAAGCATCTTACTAATTACTTATTAAATGCTTAAAAACATCCATCCATCCATTTTCTACCCTTTAATCCATTTCTGGGTCAGGGGGGTGGCAATCAGAGATGCCACCCAAGTCTCATAGCACCAGCCCCTCACTGACCCTCTGCAGGTGGTGAGTCCACAGGAGGACGGCTGCTCTCTGAGTGTGAGCACAGCCTTGATCTTCCAGTGGGGGCTTTGGGCAAAGTGGGGTTAAGTGTCTTGCCCAAGGACACAACGACTCCAGTCATCAGTGGGAGTCGGAGGAGAAGGTGTCGAGGTGGGAGGTGGGTGCTTAAAAACATAACGAACATAATTTAGAGAATAGTGAAATGAGCAGCTTATTAATACGTTTATAAGCATGTGCAAGCAAATTATAAGCATGTTAATAATACCTATTAATACTTAACAAGCACACCCTAATATAAAGCGTTACCGTTGCAGCGAATTGGCTGGTTGTAGTTTGGCTTTGGCGAAAAATGCCATAGTAAAGTAATACATTCTGGTTCTATCAAGAAATTGAAGCCAAAGCAAGAGGAATGTTTAGCAAATGTAATTGCTGGCAAAGATAAGACGGTAGTGGCAAAAAGGAGTTAACCCCTCCTTCCTGGTAACGGAGCTCAATGGAGCAAAGCCAGACCTTAGTATGTGATGTAATTTGTACGTTGGTATGGTACAACCAGGCTAGCGCAGGCTCAGTGTTTTTTTTTTTTATGTTATTAAATTCAATTTACAACAATCGTTAAAGACGGACATTTGAGAGTAGAGAGCTCATAGTAAAACAACACAATGCAATATATACAAAATTAAATAAAAATAAATAACCAAAAGTGTGACCAGAGTAATCATCTTAGAGTGACATCACCACAAAAACCTTAATGCATAAGAGGCCAATTTGAACATAAGCTAGCTGGAGCCAGTATCAATATATGGAATATTTTTCCGCAGAATTAGCTTTCGCAACAGGGGCAAAGGTAAAGGTGCACTTTATTGGTCCAGTACAGTGGTTCGCTTGGGCCCTAAAGTTGTTACTCCAGTCCGTTTTAAGTGGACTAAATGGTGCAGGTGTGAAAGCACCCTTCATCCCTGTAGGGCAATTAAATCCTCTGCATTTGACCCATCCTGATGCCGCGAAGTACATTTATTTATTGATTGATTAATTATTTTGGCAGTACTCCATACTTTTTACTTAAGGCATGTTTCTGTTTCCTCTGTGTGCCCTGCAGTCCCTTTTATGGGCATTAATGGGCGGTTACCTATGCTAAGTACCTATGCTAATGACTCACCTGGCCCGCGCGCTCAATTTACAAGGAGATGGCATTCATTAATCTAACCGCTGCAAACAATTCAGTGGCTTAAGAAGAAATTTAAGAAGATTCTTAAGAAGATATTGGTAAATGAAGCCCAATGAGAGGACAGTATAGCAATACTATAGAAATGTTGAGAAACGTGGTTTCTGATGGCTTTATGTTCACCGTACGTGCACCGCCACCAAAGCAGAGAGAACGCTCCAACACTGAGCTGCAGAGAGAAAACATCAGCCTCAAAACACTGGTTAGTCAGAAATCATTGATCGGAGATTGTTACCAGGTGAGATTGCCATGTTTCCTGAGACTGGTGTAATCGACTCTGCAAAAGAGAAAAATACTATTCAGTCCAGAGCAGAGAGGGAAGGAACAGAGGAACACTTTTTTGTTATCCCTGTAGGGCAATTTGTCCCCTGGAGGAGCTTTTATGGAGGATTTCACCTATTGTAAATCCTCCTTTATTGTGGAAGGGGAAACCGGATGGAAAGCTATACAGACTGTTGTAGAATTAAAATGTTGTATACTAATGATTTTCAGTAGGTGTTTGAATACCATGTCTTTGTGCAATACTAAGCCTGGATTTAATGGAATTCAGAGAAGCACCACGGACAAGGCCTGACACTAAAACACATGTGAGGCAATATTGACCTATTGAACTCCCCCAGCGCAGCTGCGTTTGTCTAAGTCCAACACAGGCGCCGCACGGGTGGGGGCCATTGTTTGCTTAGGCTGATATGGAGGACCAAGACCGGGACCAGGGTCCAGACCGGAGACTAGACCGGAGTCCAGTCCCAGACCTGTGACGTCATCGGACCCTCTGATAGAAACTGCTGGGAGGAGATTTTCAGTCAGTCAGCACAGGGCCAGCGAGGGACAGCATAGCATAGTTTTAGGAGCTCTCTTTTGTTTGAATGTTCTGTATCTGATTGTCAAGATAAATTAAATACAGATGTTAAACTTGGAGAATCTTTTGTCGTGCTTCTGCATCATCACGAACACGTCAGTCAAAGGGAATTTTTGACGTCAAGACACAGGGAGAACATGTCAACTCCACCCAGAAAGATCCTGTTCTGATCAGGTTTCGAACCCAGAACTTTGTTGCTGTACTCCACAACAAACCAGTATCCAGGTCACAATGGCTTCCAGCAGCACTTTGGCCAATCACTGTCAGTTAAAAAACTCTGGTACCAGCTCGGTCTAGATGAAACCAGGCCCAAGAGGCCACCAATGGCCCTGGTGGTTAAACAGGGCCATTGGAAACCCTCCCCATCAGGAGAGATTTTATTTATTATTTATTTATTTGTTTGGGTCAGTACATGTTAATGAACACATCACTCCGGATTGTAGCCATGGGCTAATTTGCATCCGTTGTCCCACATTCACACTCACAAACACACACTCATTCACCCTGAACTATTGCACATGTTTTTAGTGGTAGGGGAAACCAGAGCACCCGGAGGAAACCTACGCAGACACGGGGAGAACATGCAAACTCCACTCAGAAAGGCCCTGTTCCGACCGGAATTCGAACCCAGAACCTTCTTGCTGAGAGGCGAGAGTGCTATCCACTCAGCCACTGTGCCGCCCTGAGAGTAGAGTAGTGGTACTATAGTACCTGGTGCCCGCTGTAGCTCCAGGGTGGTGTCGGTGAAGTGGTGCCTCTTGCTGACGGAGCACAGGTGGGCCCCGTAGTCCCACTCCTGGACCCTCTCGATGGCCAGGATGATGTGGGCCGGCCAGTACCATAGCTGGTACCCCGCAGAGCAGTTCATGAAGGCCTTGTGCTTCACAAAGTGGCAGAGCAGGCTGTTGCGGGGGCTTTTCCACTGCACTGACAGCTCGGCGAGGGGCCCCTGGTCCTCATATGGGTACGGACAGGGCAGAGACATGGCCTGGCCAGGACGTGCAAAGTGATGCTCACCACCTGCAGCACAGAACCAGGTCATGCATCGTTAGGTACTGGAAATCACATGTGAAAGCGGAGGTACGTTTCTCATGATAATACAAACCCAGAAATGTCACTACTTTCTCTCTTACTCCGCTCTGGTGATTGTGTGAAGTCATTAATAACATCACTGAACAGACTGGGTAGGTCTCAAACCTGCAGTTCATGCAAGATAGCACAGGATTTTACAGAAACTGGAACTTTTTGCCAAGAAGAATTGGCAACTCTGCAATCAGACAGGCTTCAGAGAGGGACACCAAAGAGGATATAGACCCTCATCCACAACAACCACAAAAGTCTCAACACGTGCTATTGAGAAGTGGGGGATGGAGACTTCAGGATCAGGAAAGGACGTTCTATCCTCATTATCGTTTGCACGGAGAAAACACCTATATTTGAAAATAAACATTTTCACAACCAGAATTCTAACTCAATAGGAAAGGTACCAGTTAAAGCAGCAGTAAGCGATTCGGTCGATTCGGCAGTTTCTTCTAGCCTGAGCGAGTTTGCAGCCTCGCCCTCGTCTCGACGTCACACCACATGAAGAGCAAGCGGCAATTCATCCCCTTCAGATCTAACCGTAAGTATATTAAAAACAATCACTGGGAGTGATAACAGTATGAAAATGTTGTTTGAAAAAATATATATAATCTTGCTATCAAGCCAAAAGTGGCTCGCCTGTGGTTAGTGAAAATTCAGCCAGGTTAGTGTGGCAGGTGTAGGTGTGGTCATGGGTGTGGCCTGGTCAAATGACCAAGTCTTTAAAAGACAGGCAACCAGGGCTCACTTCCTCTTCCTGAGCCAGCCTGTTCACATCAAACTCTGGTGAGCTGAAAGTGTTTTTAGATTGTTTTTATATTTGTATTGATTGTATATTTTAACAATGCCTTTAATGTATTTTAAGGGTTACGACAGTCCTGTCTTGTTGAGGTATGCTTTTATAAATCTTGTTTGTATTTTATAACTCATTTTATTAATTGCACTGGGTTTTCTTCATAGGCCCAGTGCTGGTTGCCGTTTACTTTATATTTAGGTTTTGCTTATTTTAGTTTGTGTAGTTACTCACTCAGAATGTGCGTCGACTACAGACATATGAATGCCAAAACACGAAAAGATGCCTATCCCTTACCACGGATGGAGGAATCATTGGATGCTTTCTGGGGCCAAATGGTTTTCTACTTTGGATCTGGCGAGTGGATATAACCAGGTGCCATTTGCAGAAAGTGTTAAACCTAAATCTGCTTTTTGCACACCTTTTGGTCTTTTTGAATTTAATAGAATGGCCTTTGGGTTGTGCAACGCCCCAAGCACATTTCAAAGGCTGATGGAACGATTATTTGGCGATCAAAGCTTTCAGTCTTTTTTATTATACTTGGATGGTGTAATCATTTTCGCTACATCTGTTGAACAGCATCTGCAGAGACTGGAGATGGTCCAGAGCCGCCTGTAAAAGGAAAACCTTAAGATCAAACTAAGTAAATGCTGTTTTTTGTTCTACATCAAGTGAAATATCTTGGACATGTAGTTTCAACGAAGGGGGTATCAACGGATCCTGCTAAAATATCAGCTGTGGCAACATGGAAGCGTCCAGAAACAGTCCAAGAACTGAAATCATTCCTTGGGTTCTGCAGTTACTACTACCGACGATTTGTCCCTGGCTTCGCACAAATTGCAGGACCACTAAATAACTTGGCAGCGGAACTGTCTCTGAAGAACAGGAACAGTAAAAAAATTACTGTAAAACATCTCTGGACTGAGGTATGTGAAGTAGCATTTCAAACTCTCAAAACCAAACAGCTCCAGTGTTGGCATATGCAAACTTCAACAAGCCCTTTATCTTGGATGTGGACGCTAGTCATCATGGCCGAGGGGCAGTATTGTCACAGGAATGTTATGGTAAAATTCGTCCCATTGCTTTTGCTAGTAGAGGTTTGAGAAAAACTGAGAAATATGCAAAATTACAGTTCAATGAAATTTGAATTTTTAGCACTAAAGTGGGCAGTCACAGAAAAGTTCAGAGGGCAAAGCAAGCAAGCAAAGTTTATTTATATAGCCTTCTTTCTCAGACAGAAGGTCACAAAGTGCTTCACATCAAAAACGAGCAATAATTAAAAACACAAGAAAAAATTACACAATCAAACAACAGTGGAGACAGTCATATCAGCCCATAAAACCGTACTTTCAAAATGCTCGACTGAACAAGAAAGTCTTGAGTTGGGATTTAAATGTATCAACAGAGTCAAGTGATCGTAGAGAGCGGGAGATCGTTCCAGAGTCTAGGTGCGACAGCCTGGAAGGATCGGTCTTCTCTGGTTCGATAACAAGTGCGAGGAACCATCAAGAGATTTTTATCTGCAGACCTCAGAGAACGAGAGGGGACATAGGGCTGAATCAGATCTCTGATGTAAGAAGGCGTCTGACCATATAAGGATCTAAAAGTCAGCACCAAGATTTTAAATTGAAACCGGTAAGACACCGGCAGCCAGTGGAGGGCTTTAAGAATTGGGGTAATATGAGCCCTTCTATTAGTGCAAGTTAAAATCCTCGCTGCAGAGTTTTGAACCATTTGGAGACGAGACAGCTCTTTTTTGTTTAGACACGAAAATAAACTGTTGCAATAGTCTAAACGTGACGACACAAAAGCATGAATAATGAGCTCCAAATCATTACGTGACACAATTTTCCTCAGTTTAGAGATGTTCCTCAACTGAAAGAAACAATTTCTGCTAAGCTGTTTAGAGTGGTGATCTAATGACATGTTTTTGTCAAAAATCACACCAAGGTTCCTGAGACTCTGTGCAGCGGACTGACTGAGATCTCCCAAATACTGGTTTATCCCTGGGATAAGGTCATCAGGAGCAATCACAAGGGTTTCTGTTTTATCAGCATTAAGCTGCAGAGAATTTTTACTTAACCATAGTTTTATATTTTTAAAACAGTTGACTAAAGAGTTCAGCCTTCTCATCTCAGAAGGCTTAAAAGAACAGTACAACTGGATATCGTCAGCAAACAGGTGATAAGAAACATCAGCGAACTCCTGAATGACCTTTCCCAATGGAATTATATAAAGTAGAAATAGAACCGGACCCAAAACAGAGCCCTGCGGAACACCACAGAATAATTTAGCTGAATCAGACATGATTTGATTTGCTGCAACACTAAAACTCCGACCAGATAAGTAAGAGGAAAACCAATTTAGAACTGGCCCTGACAGTCCAACCAAGCCACTCAATCTGTTTAGCATTATGTGGTGGTCGACGGTATCAAACGCTGAGGACAGGTCAAGCAGAACAAGAACAGAGCATTTTCCAGAGTCAGGAGACATCATTATGTCACTGGATACTTTCAAAAATGCTGTTTCCGTGGAGTGATGTTTTCGGAAACCAGATTGGAAAGTGTCATGAATGTTATGATGATCCAGGTAGCACGACAATTGTTTTGAGACCACCCTCTCTAAGATCTTGGACAGGAAAGGGAGTTTGGAAATAGGTCTGTAATTTTTTGGGTCCGCTTTGTCCAGATTTGTCCTTTTAAGTAATGGCTCTACTATGGCATGTTTAAATGAAACTGGAAACACGCCACTTGAAAGGGAAAGATTTATCATTTTAGTGACCCAAGGGCCAATTACATATACTTTTATCAAAAGTCTGCAAGGAAGGACATCAGAAAAACAAGAGGATGGTTTCATCTTCATGATCAATGTTTCAATCTCTGTTTCAGTAACAGGCTTAAAGGAAGACCAACTGTGTGGTACAGGCTCAGTAGCAACAGAACTGTCACACAAAAGTGGTGGAAAATGGTCTTTTATGACCTTTATCTTGTCAATAAAAACCCTAAGGAATTTATTGCTGTCAGCTTTACAGGAGACCGGTGTAATAGCCGCAGCAGGACACACAATAGAATTTATAGTATCAAACAATACTTTAGGGGTTTTCTTATTCACAATTATCAGCTGACGAAAATAGTCAGAGCGGGCCTTTTCCATCATTTCATTAAAAGAGGAAATAAGATCCCTGAGATGTAACCTGTGAACTTTAAGATTTGTCGTTTTCCACAAACGTTCCGTTTTGCGACACAATCTCTTTAGATTTTGGATTCTCTCATTTATCCAAGGAAACGCTTTTTTTTGTGTTGGCGACATTGATTTTATAGGGGCCACCTGATCTAAGATTGACATGCAGTGACCATTAAAACAATCAATTAAACTGTCCACATCAAGACAATCCATAAACAAGTGAGGATCAAACATATTTGAAAAACTGTCAGCTGTGGTTGCAGCAATAATGCGTCTCTGTGATTTGGTTTCTGAGGTCACAGACTCGGGAGTAATATTACAGTCAAACAGAACACAACTGTGATCACTTATGTGGACATCCTCCACACTCAAGTTTGTAATATCCAGGCCTAGGGAAAAAACTAGGTCTAGAGTGTGTCCCCTCTGATGAGTGGGGACAGACACATGCTGCTCAAAGTTAAAAGTTTCAGTCAATGTTAAAAGATCAATTGCAGGGCAAGATGTGCTGTTTTCCACATGAATATTAAAATCTCCAAGTATTAAAACATTTTCCAACTTTATTATAGAGGACAGAAAATCACTAAAATCACTTAAAAAGGCAGCTGCTGGGCCAGGGGGGCGATAGACCAAGACACAATAACATGCACTGGATGAACCAACCTTGATCATCAGTGATTCAAAGGAGGAGAATGATTGACACTTGATAGTTTTGCAGGTGTAGCTGTCCCGGTACACCACAGCAAGTCCTCCTCCACGACGACAGGGGCGGGGCATCCCAAAAACAGAGCAGCCAGCTGGGCAGAGTTCATTCAGATGAATGAACTCCTCCTCCCTCTGCCAAGTCTCAGTAAAAAACATTAGATCCAATTTTTGGCAAGTAAAAAGATCACTTAATGCAAAGGACTTGTTGGCGATTGAGCGGACGTTCAACAAGCCGAGCTGAAAAATCGATGACGTCGCGGCCGCAGTTCCACCTGAGCCCAGCGTAATTGGTCGAAGGCACGACACGCAGTCACGTGACCTCCAGCTGGACCGTGAGGACAGATGCTGGTCGGCCGATGTAAACACGGAAGTACATGATGGCGATGAAGACCAGCGCTCACATTTCCAGCGCTGTGGAGACTCCAAAACACCAGTACCAAGAGCCTGGGTAAGCGGCAGCATGGAGACGCTGCCGGCATCAAGCAAGGGAATGAGGCGTAAACATCTCGCGCGCTTCCCATGGACGACGAACGACCCCAGACGTGAGGCTTTTCTCCGTTTCACTTGGAGTCCGGATCGACAGCCTCTTTTCTTCTGCCTCCTTCTTTTAGCCGGCGCTCGGCACAGCAACAACAGGCACTCCGGTGAGTCGGGCGTGCAAAGGAAGGGCGGCGGAAAGGTTTGTTTGTACTCCTCCCTATTGCTAAACAGGCCCTCCATGGACTCTCTGATGCGAAACAGAGAGACACGATCATAGCGCTGTACAGCTGAGACACAGTTTTGTGTAAGATGGACTGATATGACTGTGAAAAATGTTGTAATAATCAATAAAATGCGGCATAACAGCAGACGAACAACGGCGTGGCCAAGCATAGGCGCCATCTTGTGTCTGCTGACAAGAATGAGAGAGAGTATCTTCTAGGTCACAAATGTGTTGTACATACAGATAATTATCCACTCAGCCACTTACAGACGGCTAAATTGGGGGCAGTAGAACAGAGATGGGCCTCTAAACTTGCATGTTTTGATTTAGATATCAAATATCAACCAGGGCGCTGTCATGGAAATGGAACAAATAGCATCTGTGGCATCCACTACAATCCTGCCTTTGAGCCTTAGCCTCTTAACCCTCTAGGCGCCACAGTCGACTCAAGATGCAGCTGCGAGGCAGCCTGCGAGTGTTATAGCGCACCAAACACTAACTTTAGACACTTTGCACAGAGTCAGCAGTGGGAACAGTGTTTCTTAGAGTAAGGCCAAGTCATTGGGAGGTTCGGAGACAGGTTAGATTTGCGGAAAACAAGCCTGGAACTCGCGTCGGGGTGCCGCGACCTCCAGCCTCCACTGAAGTTTCCGCTAAAGTCTCCGCTAAAAGTGCTTCCCACATATTTATTTTCATGCCTCCCGTAATCACCGGGACAGTAACGTGTTGGAGAAGCTTTGTCTTGTGTGTGTTAGACGAGAGAGAGCAGGGGAGACAGCAGCAGCAGGAGGGTCGCGGTGACGCGCATTCTCCTGGAGGCGCGCGTCTGGGCAGACTGCTCACAGCAGCACCATGATTTGTATTTTTTACTATTTTCATCAACATTTACAATGTTACAGTGTGTGTTCTGTGTGTGTTCATGTATTAGTGATCAATATATGTCTGTCAGTTAGAAAAATACAAAAATTCTATAATCCACTATTTCTAACGCCAAATGACGTCATAATATGCAAATTAGATGGGGGGATTTATTCCCCACATAAACTTTGGACCATCCTTAATATTTTTCTAATTTACAGAAAGCCTTTATCGCTTATCACTTTTAAGTTATAGCCTTTTGAAATTAAGATGTCAAAATCGAGCGTTTGAGAAAAACCTTTGGCGCTTAAAGGGTTAAGCTCGCAAGCGAACGAGAAAAAAAATACTTCTGCTGGCAATAGCAGATGTATTTTGAACTTTATAATCCACAAGCTTTATATCATTTTATAGCTTATTTTCTCAGCTATATTTATATGTAAGTGTAAACGATATCAGACTTTGCATTGAAAAGATATAACGCATAATATGGGCACAAAACAAATCGTGTTTGTATAAGTTTCTTACCTTTCGTCTTCTGCTGCTCCTACAAATTAGACTTTCCCCATCTTTGCTTAGTCTCTTTCTCTCCGTAAATCTTCAGTGAAAAAGAATATCCACTTGTATTTCCCAAAGTATAATCCATTCTTCAGAAATAATCCAAAAATGTGCATTTTTCTGTTGCAAACAAAACGCTCCGAAAAATGTTCAGGCTTCTCTTTCACATTTTACCAAGTTTGAGCCCACAAACATCATATCTACGTGTTCCTTGAGTCATTAGCTTCAAAAAGAGAGGTTCCATGAAGAGATAGGAGCAGTTTTCAGTCCGCAGGACCCTTGTGAAAAAGACAAACCGCATCCACTTGCAGAGGGGTCTGTTTTTGCCTTGTTAGTGTAACCCTGTTTTCTTGTTGCTCACCAGTTCTTGAGGCTGTGGGTGTGCGGGTTACACTTTATAATAAAAAAACAGTGTTCTATCTTGAAGTTTTCCTTGCTAAAATAACCAAACGGCAGGACAGTAAAAGTTCAGCTCTTCGGTTTATTTTCCACTCCACCTCACGCGCACACGGGGGCGCGCTCTCTCTCCTCTCTCTCTCTCTCTCGCTGACAAACAGTGTTGAAACAAATACTAATAAAAACAATATTAATCAATAACAGAAAATCGTGAACTAATATACTCAAATAATATTAAGATTACCCAAATGTATATAAGTAAATAAAAAATCAATGTTTACAGTCTTCCCCTGCTACAAATAAAATGTCCTCATTTCAAACAGAACATATATAAGTGCTGTAGTACAACCAAAAATGCAGAACCATGCATATATGAAACACAGGTATGAACATAGGTGCACTGTCAAAAACAACAACAGACTGTGCACATTTTTTTATGTCACAAAGTCTCTGTATTTTTGTGGACGACAAATACTACGACCAAAGCGGGTCACACAAGGCCGGGAGATTAGGGAGGCTGGCGGGGACACAGAGCTGGAAGTAGAGGGATTAGAAACATGGGGTGATGGTGGAACGCTCTGAGTGGGCTCTACCGCAGGTGCAGTCTCAGGCTGCCGACATCGTAAAGGCGGAGTAGGAGGGTGAAACGGCAGGGCCCCTGATAAAGCAGTAAGGGGAGGAGCTGCCGGAGCATTGTCCAATCCGGGTGAAATCGTCCCGTCCATATCCACAACATTCTGCAAAGTTCCTTTAAATGCCTTGAGTCTGTTGTGGTGTACAATCCATGTCCGTGAATGTGCTTTCTTAGGATCTGTAATTTCATAAATCACACCTGGAAGTCCATCTTGTGTCACACGTTTCAAAATAACAAACGGCCCTTTCCATTTCAGAGCCAACTTATTCATTTTGTTAGCAGGGTAGTAGCACAAGGTCCCCTTGCTCATGTGGGTGAAACACAACCTTTTTGTCATATTGGGATTTCTGACGTGACTTACTAATTGTGGATTTGCGAGCAGAGTCAGCAAATGCATATTTCAAACGTGAAGCTAAATATGAAGCATATGCTGCAGGTGTACTTGGTGTAGGTGTTGTCACACTGGGACTACAGTTTAAAACAACAGCCAATGGCAAGTTTGGTTCCCTACCATGCACACGGAAGAATGGGGAAAATCCTGTGCTTGAGTGTACACTTGAGTTGTATGCAAGTTCCACTTGAGGAAGAAACTGATCCCATTCACCACCCGTTTGTGCTATGTACTTAGAAAGTTGGTCTTTTATGGTCCTATTTAATCTTTCTACCATGCCATCTGACTGTGCATGATATGGGGTAGTGCGTGTTTTGGTTATCCCCAGTAACCTGCACAAGTGTTTGACAAGATTGGATTCAAACTGCCTACCCTGGTCTGTATGGATTGACTCAGGCAAGCCATGTTGTCTGACATAGGCCTCAAAGATACATTTTGCAACTGTAATTGCATGTTGGTCTTTTAGTGGAAATAGCTTCAAAGTGTTATGAAATCTCACATTCCCCCCTCTGGTCACACATTCTCGTGTGACCATCAGGATCGATAAACAGCAACATAACATCATAACTCAATACTTCAAAAACTCATAAACTCAGTACTTCACTCGGTACTTCAAAAAACTCAGAACTCAGAATACTTCAAAAACTCAGAAAACTCATAAAACATGTTCAGATCTTTCAGAAAACTTGTCAACAATCTTCAGCAAAATACCAAACTTCATCAGTCGATGGTGGTTCCAGATATTGCTTTGAAAACAGTCTCTCCCACTTCTCCGTGTTGATTCTTCAGGCTGCATTTGTGTCGAGCCATGAATTCTTCTGTGACGTGTTTTTCAATCACACGTTTCAGCTTTAGTGTCCAGATTCAGAAATCCAATTCAGTCCAAATTATGTCCAAATTCAGAAATCCAATTGTTCCAAATCATGTCCAAATTGTGTAATCCAATTTTTCCAAATGATGTCCATGCAAAAGAGGACGATGGTATTGTCCATGTCTCAGCAGCTCACAGCAGGCCTGACTGGAATCAGAGGCTGTGCAGATTGTCCAAGTGTGCTGATCCAGATGTCTTCTGTTCACTAGATGTTACAGACAAGGCCCGCATTCGCCACCACCTGAGGAAGATGGCATAGTCTGGGATCGCGTCTTAAATTCAGACAGAAGACATGTTTTATTGTCGATGGTAGAGACAGCACGAACAACACACACAACAGAATGCAAGTGTATTATACAGAGCGGAGGCATGGAGACCTCCAATCAGCAGCTTCCACGATGTGCTTGTAGCTTGGCCTTCAGATAGACAAAACAAGGGAAAAGTACTGGCTTCTGCACATTGATAGAATGATGAGTTTAACTATAACAAAAGTTGCTTCAACGTGTTATGAAATCTCACAAGGTGGAAAACTCTGACAGAATCTCTGGGCCTGAGAAAAGACCCACAGTTGGCATCATTTCTACTTGAAAGGTAAGACGTTATTTCTAAACACGTGTTTATGCTTTCAAAGCAGCGGTGTCCGTGCATTGCAAGCTATTTAGAGAAATACTATTTTTGTCTGCAACTTAAGTTTTTATTTGTGGAAAGTGCTCAGAGCGAGACAATGATGGGTCCTTTTCAAAATACTATCTGTAATACACAGTTCTAGCAAGATCTCTGCGTGAAACTTACACACTAGCTAGCATTAGCTGGCAAGGCTAAGTTTGTTTACAAACAGGGCTTTTTTTTTTTTAGAACTAAACCACCTACAGCTTCAGCAAAGCTCTCGTTGTTTAGCTAAGAATGAGAGGGTTACAAACATGTTCCCGTTTAAATGTATGCACATTGCAATCGCAATAGTAACTAGTTAGATGTAGAGCGTGTTGACTTTTCTAAACATGTGCTGTGTTATTGTAATTGCCTCATTGCAATACTTGATATTGCCATCGTTAGCAGTGACAGTGGCTCTATTGTTCTAGTTTCGAGAAGCACACTATCAAAGGGACCACTCACGTCCACACCCCATGGCCCATCAGCTAAGGTGTTGCTGGGGCCCCATCCCCCCAGATCCCCCCAGAATCTGATAGGTAAGTTTGCCAAATGCAACTTCTGTTTTCAGGTTACCACTCATCCACCGTCAACAAAAGTCTTTTGTCCTACAGGGAAGACTTATCACATATCACAGGAGTTGAACCTCTGACAGCAAATAGGTTACAATCGTTGGAGAAAAGGTAAACATGCATGAATTTTATCATTTGATAAATACTGTTTTTTTGTAAGGAATGTAAAATGTCTTTTATTGTGAAGCAGCAAATCAATTGAGCTGAATGATGACGCTGTCAGGGATGAAGCAGACAGAGACGGATCGTGGTGCGCCAAACTCTGGAAGTTTATTTATGTTTCTCTCAAGTTCCAATGGTTTACTTTGTTTCTTTCTCTCAGACAGAATAAAGGCAGTACACAGTTTATATAGTCATTGTCACGTCACACATCGAAAGACATACGTGTCACAAAGAGACAGTCAAATCATAGTCATAACATGGAGTCCTTGTACAGTCCTGCACGTAGGCCATATTGCTATCTAATACTAACACCCTCCCCTTTGATCACATAATCACATGTGATCACTCAAATCAATCAATCAATAAAGTGAAAAAAAAAAAAAAAAATTCCAAACAAATTTTTAAAAAATTATTAAAAACAAAGACAATGTGTGCATTAAACTCATAATCATCAAATCAATATCAGTGGATTTTATCCTCTATCCTGGGAAAAAAACAAACAAAAATAAAGTAAATAAACAAACAAAAAACAAATCAAAAATAAAAACAAACAAACACTATTGGACACACAAGAACTCAGCAGATTCAGTCAAAACACAGACAAAATACGAGCTGAGTCTCAAATTAGAAGCTAATTTCACTTTTCTTACTCTATACTTTTATTCCAATGCTAATTGTTTACACTACACTTATTTCACTATATTATTATCACTTTTCAATCTTACTCTGTGTACTTTACTTTCACTATTCACTATAGTTTAAAACTATTCTAATCTATTTACAAATATGTTTGTATATTTGCTTTTATTGAGCCATATTCTTAAACATATATTTTAATCTAATAAATCTCTCTGTGGTTTACTTTCATTATCAGTGGCTTATTATCAGTGGAATTTTGCTCTATGTCTACTCTCATTCTCAGGAATAAAACTGTGAACACAGTAAGGCAAATGGTTAACATTTACACTTCTATAGTGGTCAGTGATTTATTACTTTTTATTATCTAAAGATATTATTGTCAGGCAGTTTGGGATGAATGAACATCATTAATCAAATTGGTATTAATCTTACAAGAGCTAATCTATTTTAGCAGGTTTGGGGTTGGGGTCAGTTATTCTACAATGGTGTTTGATTCTCTAATCTGTGCTGATGAATCGACAGTGGGCTATACCCAAATGCATCAAAATGCTTTTAAATGTAATCTATCTCATTGATCTAGGCATTAATCTAGGCTACACTCATGAACTTTTTGCATTGTCAACATTCACTCATGTGTGAACACAAGTGAATTTGGCAAGTATCTAATAAAACTGTACATAAACTGTAATGAAATTTATCTACTTTTGAAGTAAAGGTTTGTGAAATGGTCCCTTTACCATTTGATCCTCTATTTTTGAGAGCATCTATGGTTGATGCATTTATCTATTTCTATTTTTACTCTATTTTTTGACTCCAAAGCTCGGTTGCAGCTTGAGTCAAGGCATATTTCTAATTTGTGACTTCTGTCACTTTTAATGGCTGTAACATAACTCTGATTTTAATATTTTATCTGCTCTATCAGAAGGATAACATTGTATGCTACTATTTGAACTCTTATGTGGAAATGTGTTTATGAACAACAAAGAAAGGACAATTCTATTCTATTTTTTACTACTATTTAACATCTACTAAAACGCTACAATAATCATACTTTATCATTTTAAAATATTTTAACAGTTGCTCAGTCTCCCAGACTAAAAAAGTCAAAGTTTTGTCTGTCAGATGTCTGAATACTTAACATGTATATTGCATTTGGTCACAGGTTCTGGTTGTAGCAATAGCATCGGCAATAGACGGTTTTCATTGGCTGGTTCTTGTTCTGCAAATGGCTGTGTCCAATAGATGATCAGATGTGCAGAAGCTAGGGACAAACAAAAACAAAAGAAAGAATCATGAGTATCTGTCTCATTTAGCACTCATCAATGTATGATTTCAAAAATATAAACATCACTCCCAGATCCTCAGGTCCTCAGGCCCTCAGGCCCTCCCTCAGGTCCCCCTGAGGGTGAGTCTCAGTCGTCATCAGGTCAGGTCATATTTCGAGAGATGTCATCTTGGACATCAGTAGGGTCCAAGCCATGGTTTTGGTCTCTCCAGATGCACATCGGATCTCCAGATACAGTCTTTTCACTTGAAGCACATCAGGTCATTTGCGATGCACTTCTGGTCAATGGTGCAGTGTCACAATTCCTGTACACAGCTTGTTATGCAGTTAGGCACTGTGTATGGTTAGTCACTTTGATTCTACTTTAAAGACAATTTCTATTCATGCTGTTGCTAATGTCCCTCAGACAAAAACAAGCGCAGTTTACTTCTCTAATTTGTGTTTTTATCAGATCTAATCCTCATCAATGTAATTACTTCACACAGTACAAAATCAACAAATCAAAAGTGTCAGGACAGACGTCAATTAAGTCCATGACAATATAGAATTCAAATGAACATTTCTGGTCTCAAAAAATACTGATTCAAGTAAAGATTCAAGTGATAGACAATTAAAAATATGTGGTTTACATTGGAGTAAACTTTTAAAATGCTTTTTCTCATGTTCTGCTTTTTCATGCATCTATATGTAAATGTGTGTGTGTGTGTATGAATGTATGTGTGTGTATGTGTGTAGGGTGTGAATTTTGGGGTTGTGTCTCCAGACTCCTCGAACCACCTGTAGGTCTCAAAGGTCACACTGTGTCGATTTAACCACGTGGACACACTTTCAACTGCCTCTAGGTCTCTACCTGAGGCCTCCACCCATCACGTCTCCAGAAACCTCCACTTTCATGGCCCCGGTCTCTCTCACACCCACTCAGCTCTGGAGTGGCGTGGGGAGGGGCAAGGAGGTGGCATTTCCCTTTGCTCTTTGATCTGTGACCTGTGGCTGGGTGGGCTTTGCTGTCCAGTGTCCACTCCAGCTTTCCAGTGACCCTGTACAGTGTGTGCCCTTGGTCCTGGAACACAACCTTATAGTCAAAATCAAAACAGCTGATATCAGTTTGTGAATGAGATTGTTTTTCTCTCTAAAGTCTAAACAATTTTGGAGCGCTCTTGGCTTTCCCACATGTGCTATGTAAATAAAGATTACTTATTATCTTACTAATGATGACATTTTTAAAACCAGAAACTCTTTCTTAATAAAAAACAAGACTCAAATCTCTTAAACCTTCAACCTTTAAAATATGTATTATGTACTTTTGTACTGTGTTTAATTATCTATGCGTCCTTGGGTTTCTTGAAAGACGCCATGAAATGAAATTATTTTGGAAAACATTAAAACATAACCTGAAATCAAACAAAAGATTTAGCTCCAGCTAAACTGGATTTGGTTCATAAATAAAACTCAATTGTGCGTCGGAGCTGCCTCCTCCTGTCTCTGGGCAGCAGGAGCAGGAGCAGGAGGAAGGTCACGCGTGTAGTCAAAACAAAAACAAAAGTCGCCACTTGCAAGGTGAATTGGGTAGAGTTTAACTTAATAATATAATACTTTTACAGCTAATCCTAATTCCCTCTTTCTTTTTAGACGAAGTCTATGATCAATAATCACTTTTAACACAGATTCTAATTTAAATGTTTGAAAAACGGCTTTTGTAACTAAAATAAAAACATAAAAAACAAACACAACTCACAAAAACTTAAGAAATAAGCAGCAGATTTAAAAGAATGGAATCAAGAAATATGTTAGGTTAGGTAAGAATTGCACAGCTTTAGCACTAATATTTGGGTTTCAAAAAAACATATAATATTCAAAACTTATTCACTAATGGTGTTTAAAAACGTTTAACTGTGTCATAACACAATGTTCAATTGCAAATTTAGCAAATTTAACGGAATAACAACTATGAAAAGCCAGAAATCCTAAAGCAGTAGCTTTGCTCTGATTCAGAGCCAGAGCAACGAAGGAGGGGGCCGTTTCCCTGACAACGGCAGCAAGATAGAGCGGCGCACACACACACAGGCAGAAAGTAGTGTTTTAGCAAAAATGCAAAAAACAGAAAGAAGAATAACTTTCAAGATTACTTTTTTAAGCAAATATAACTGATGTTGTTCTTTATACTTTTGTCATCCAAGTCTAGAGTGATCAATTTCCACACTAGTAACAAAAGGCACTCTTTAGTGTTTAACGTTTCCCTTTTTATGTTTATTTGTCTTTTATACCATGGTTTCACTAAGGATCCTGCTACAAGGGACTCAAACCCTGAGACTGTGTGTCTCCAAGGGACTTAAACCCTGAGACTGCTCCAAGGGACATAAACCCTGAGACTGCTCCAAGGGACTTAAACCCTGAGACTGCTCCAAGGGACATAAACCCTGAGACCAGTGTTGTGCGTGAACGAGTTCAAAAGAACGCGTTCATTGAACACGCTCATTTTTTCGTGAACGTTGAACTGAACGCAACACATTTTTTAAAACAGAACTTGAACGTGAATTAGTTCATTTTATGTGTCATGAACGGCAGACATCACTATGAACGTTGGATCTGTTTTCTCTTTTGAAACGCAACGAGAGAAAGTTCCTCCCTCCTGTATTCTCGCACTTTTTCCGCCGAAATCTAAAAATTCCTACGGTTTCCACCGTCTGTGAACGCACCCCGACTCCGTGTTGCGGTTCGGCGCTGTGAGCTGGTGCTTTTCACATGTGCCCGAGTCGTGATGAAAACACAGGGTGAGTTAGCGACAAAGTTTACACCGTTTACATTTGACATTAAGTATAGTCACACGCACTGCAGCGCATTACTGTCTGTAGTTTATGAGCAGAGATGGAACAACTCCGTTTTGCTCCCATTGAAAACCATGTAAATCTTGTATATATATATATAGCTCGTAGTGGGGAAAAATATGTATTTATCTCACGAAAAAATTAAAATGAACTGAACTTTGAACTAGTTCAGAATTAAAAATGTGAACTTTGAACATGAACTGTTCACGTTGAGCATGTATGAACTGAACTTGAACTAGTTCAGAAAAGCTGTGAACTGGCACAACACTGCCTGAGACTGCTCCAAGGGACATAAACCCTGAGACTGCTCCAAGGGACATAAACCCTGAGACTGCTCCAAGGGACATAAACCCTGAGACTGCTCCAAGGGACTTAAACCCTGAGACTGCTCCAAGGGACTTAAACCCTGAGACTGCTCCAAGGGACATAAACCCTGAGACTGCTCCAAGGGACTTAAACCCTGAGACTGCTTTTTCAATACAATTTAGAGAGTTTGACAGACCCCAAAAACAGACCAAAATTTAGCTAATATCCAATTATGCAGACTTTACATATTAAAAAAGGTGTCTGCTTACCTTAATTCTTTGTCCGGACTGTTCAAGAGGTCAGCCAACTTCTTTTCCGCGTCGGAATATTCAATTTAAAAAACAAAAGTGACAGAAGCGACAAGAAGCATCCAGGAACAGCTCTTCCAGCCTGCTGGAAGCTCCGCTCCCAGACACAGCATGCCGGTCTCTCACGCCGAGGAAAAGAAACAAAGAAAACTCCCTCAAAACAATCCAGAGAATGGCGCACACTGAGCCGCGCATTCTCCACCAAATCTGTCAGGGATTTAGCAGAGAGAGACGGATCGTGGTGCGCCAAACTCTGGAGGTTTATTTATGTTTCTCTCAAGTTCCAATGTTTTACTTTGTTTCTTTCTCTCAGACAGAATAAAGGCAGTACACAGTTTATATAGTCATTGTCACGTCACACATCGAAAGACATACGTGTCACAAAGAGACAGTCAAATCATAGTCATAACATGGAGTCCTTGTAGAGTCCTTGTACAGTCCTGCACGTAGGCCATATTGCTATCTAATACTAACACCGCTTTAGATGGGGAGCAAGCCAATAATCTTGAAAACAGTGTGTAAGTTGTACGTTATTCTCTGTGTAATTCGTTGTGTATATGTTGGTACATATTGGACTGTTCTTTTTTTAATTCCAGAATAGAGTGTGAAGGGGAAGTTTCAGACACGTATGATTCAGATTATGTGCCACCAATCTCATTACGGTATGTACATTTCTTTTATTCTCTTATCTCTTACTTTTCACTCACTGATAGCATAAATGTCATTTGTCTTGTAAAATAGCGGTGCATCGCAGGATATGGTCGACAAACTTCCTTGCATTGGGCTGGAAGAATCTATATTACACAATGCTGACTGTGTTGAGGAATGTCAAAAAGCAGATCTTGAAGAAGAGGCACCAGCCACCATTCCCATTTTCCCAAAACCATATCGAGTGGTTGTTGAAAGTGACCTTGTAAACCAGCAAGCATTCATAGCATACAAAAAAAACCTCTGCAGATGGCAACTTTCCTCCAATTGTCTGTCAATAAATGCCACTACAGTGACCACACAGGCACAGAGTGTGACGGCCGTCCACCCTTTTTCTGTAAAGTCACATGCCCGAGGTACATCTTTGATATTAGAGTGGGTGAGTTTACATGGTTTGCACATGTGTTCACCAGACTAATTACAAAAATGGTATATGTGTGAAGTTACATACTTGTTAACACTTTCTTCCCCATATAATTTTGCCCACACGGCCATAAATTATGGAGTTTATGCAAGGAGGAGATTTTATGTTGTTCTCCAATATTTCCCTCTTATTCAAATTCATGAATATCCGCATAGTGGCCTCCTCAACATCTTATGCAGTCCAGGGAACCTACTGTCTAAAAACAATAAAGCAGTTTTGGGAGGAGAAAAGGACTGCTATCAACAGATTAGAGTCCAAAGACAACGTTGTTGCCCTTGGTAAGTAAGCATATATGCTTACTTACTTACGCATTTCTAAACCCGTGTATATGTAATGCTTACATGCCTTTTGTGTTTATGTTTTAGCTGACGGGAGGATCTACTTTCCAGGTAATGCACAAAGCTCTGTGGCATTTCATTAATATCGGTTTGTTGTTATTGAAATGTTTGTTTGTCATTATTATTTCCCCCACAATCTATATATTTTTCCAAAAAGGTCACTCTGCTATGTGCTGTACGTACACAACGATGCAGCTAGACACCATGGACATCGTAAGTGTTTAATTGTATTTAACACAGGTCTGGTAAGACTTTAAAAAAAATAATTGTGGTGTCTTCAATCAGGCTGGAATCGGTTCTGGTCAAAAGGCTTTACTTGCATGGATTGAGGACATCTTTAACCATTTCTGCACCAGAGAGGAGTTTATGGTCTGTATGAACATTTGATATTTATAACGTCACTAGATAATGTAAATTTTCTCTTTGTGTGGTGACATGGTATAACTTTTGATATACAACGTATTCTAAACATTTAGGGTGTGTGGAGAGGTGTACTTCACCATATGCGCCTCTGGAGGATAAACAGCACAAAGAGCCCATTCCACGTGGTTCTTAACCAGAGGTGGCTGAAGGATATTGAGAAGTTGCTCCCCTTTCGGTGAGTCATGTGGGTGACATCTTGTGGGAATGTACAGGAACTCCTTTTTTAATTCTACAAAGTATATTATATTACACAGAGATCGAATTTATTTGTATGTTTGACGTTACAATAATCTTTGTTCTGTAGGACAACTTCGAAGCTCAAATCTTTCCAAAACCACATCCTGTGAGAGAGAGAGCAAGATGGCGCCGGGTCAGGGCGCCTCAGTAAGAGCTCTGGTGTGCACTGTCTGTTCTATGTTGTTTATATTCGTCTGTGATACACTTGCCACCGTGAAGTACGACCGAGAGACACTTCTCTACATTCGGGACCGAACTTGCGGAGTGTCGCAGGTCTTACCCGAACTGAGGTGCTTGGACTTCATTGAGTGCCCCACTCGTGAGGCCCGTCAAACATGGCAGGCGGGCCGCGGCAATGGCCGCGAACAGAGCGGGGGGACTGGGCGTCTCCATCGTGCTCTCCGCGGTGTGGAGCTGGGTACCGGGAGCCGACGTAGGAGGCGCAGACACCGGGGAAAACGAGGCGGTCTGCTCGTGAGATGCCGCTCCTGCAGGACCGCTCTGCCCTCCATCTACCTGGCCAACGTCCAGTCTCTGCCCAACAAGACGGACGAGCTTCTGTGTCGGGTCCAGAGCCAGCGCGAGGCCCGGGACTGCGCTGTGTTCTGCCTCAGCGAGACGTGGCTCCACACGAACGTCCCGGACTCTGCTGTTCAGCCCCCGGGATTCACCGTTCACCGCGCGGACAGAGAAAAGGAGACCACGGGGAAATCCAGAGGTGGAGGTGTGTGCTTTTTAATTAATCAGCGCTGGTGCACGGACACTCGCATCGTGAACCAAACATGTACTGCCAATCTGGAATGCCTGGTCTTGAGCTGTCGCCCATTTTATCTTCCGCGGGAGTTTTCTGTGATATTTTTATGCGCTGTTTACATCCACCCACGAGCGGACTATACTGTAGCACTACAGGATCTGAGCGAGATCCTTCATAAATACGAGACTGCTCATCCTAATGCAGTGATCATTGTCGCTGGGGATTTTAACAAATGTAATTTAAAGACTGTACTCCCAAATTTCTACCAACATGTGACTCGAGCTACAAGAGGAGCACAGATCCTGGATCACTGCTACAGCAATGTGAAGGGAGCTTACAGGTCCAGTCTCAGACCTCCATTTGGAAAGTCCGATCACTCCTCTGTTCTCCTTCTTCCCTCATTCACTCAGAGGAGCAGGGAACATAAACCAACCTCACGCACTGTGCAGTGTTGGTCTGAGGAGGCTAGCATGAAGCTACAAGGGTGTTTTGATGCCACTGACTGGTCTGTGTTTCAGTCAGAGGATGTTAATGAATTCTGTGACGCTGTGACTGGATACATACGCTTCTGTATTGACTGTTGTGTCCCACAGAAGGTCATTAAAGAACATTTTAGTCAAAACCCTTGGATGAACGCGGAAGTGAAACAAAAACTTCATGAGCGTGTTCTGGCGTTTCAATCAAATGATACAGTTGCTTATAAGCTATCCTGTTACGCATTGAAACGTTCTATTAAATCTGCAAAGCGCAGTTACGGGGACAGGTTAAAGGGTTATTTTAAGGAAGATGACCCTCGCCGCATGTGGAGCGGTATTAAAGCCATCACGTCCTGGAAACCTAGTGCTGGGAAAATCGGATCTGTTGGCCCAGCTCTGCCTAATGAGCTGAACTCGTTCTACTGCCGCTTCGAATCTGCTGATGCCTGTCCTACTGTCTTTCCTGATTGTCTCAATCAAGGTACCTTCACCGTGACTCAGGAGGTAGTCCAGCGGGTCTTGTCCAGCACCATTGTCCGGAAAGCCCCTGGCCCGGACGGCATCCCACCCCGTGTCCTGAAACTGTGCTCTGAGCAACTTGCCCCTGTTTTAACAGACATTTTTAACCTGTCGCTAAGGAACTGTACTGTGCCGAACTGCTTTAAAGAGTCGACCATCATTCCAGTTCCTAAGAAAACTCCTGTGACATGCCTGAATGACTATCGTCCTGTGGCCCTCACTTCTGTCCTAATGAAGACTTTTCAGCGGCTTGTGCTGGACTTCATTAAGAGCCAGATCCCTGTGAGTGTTGACCCACTCCAGTTTGCTTACAGACAGAACAGGAGTGTGGAGGATGCCATCTCCTTTGCTCTGAACTCTGTCTACAGTCACTTGGACAATAGTAAATCTGTTGCAAGAATGCTGTTCATTGATTATAGCTCTGCTTTTAATTGTCTTGTCCCAGGTAAACTGATTGAAAAGCTCATGTCTCTCGGTTTAAGTGTTGCCATGTGTAAATGGATCTATAGCTTTTTAACTGACAGATCTCAGAGAGTGAAAATCAATGACTGTTTTTCAGATGTTGTTTCTGTGAGCACTGGATCTCCTCAGGGATGTATTTTGAGTCCTTTACTTTTTACATTGTACACTCATGATTGTGTGTCTTCCTCAGACTCTAACCTGATCCTTAAATATGCTGATGACACCACCATCATCGGTCTCATCAGTAATAATGATGAATCGTCTTATAGAGCCGAGATCCAAAACGTGGTTCAGTGGAGTAAGGCTAACAACCTCCAGCTGAACGCATCCAAAACATGTGAACTGGTCTTTGATTTTAGTCGCAATAGTTCTCACTTGCCTGTCGCAATCGATAACTCCCAAGTGCAGATTGTAGAGGAGTGTAAGTTTCTGGGTCTAACTCTGTCTAATGACCTGAAATGGGTTAAAAACACTGACCGGGTCGTAAAGAAAGCTCGTCAGCGTCTCTACTTCCTGCGGAAACTTAGAGAATTTACCACTAACTCTAAGATTCTGCTGAACTTTTATCGCTGCACCATTGAGAGTTTACTTGTTGGTTCTGTGTCTGTGTGGTTCGGTAACATCACAGATAAAGAAAAGAGAGCTTTAAACAAGGTGCTCCGCTCTGCTAAGAGGACTGTAGGCTGTGAACTTCCTGTCCTGGAGGCTCTTTATCAATCCAGACTTTTTAACAGTGCCCTGAGAATTATCAATGACTCT
The DNA here is from genome assembly GCA_964034765.1 of Knipowitschia caucasica. Lineage (NCBI taxonomy): Eukaryota > Metazoa > Chordata > Actinopteri > Gobiiformes > Gobiidae > Knipowitschia > Knipowitschia caucasica. The sequence continues at coordinate 35,780,029 of OZ035826.1, forward strand.
TCTGGCCACCCAGGAAAAGCCTTGTTCCAGCTTCTTCCCTCTGGCAGAAGATACTGTTCTCTGAGATGCAGGACATCTCGTTATGCTAATAGTTTTTTTCCACGAGCTGTTATCAGTTTGAATAGAGCACTTTAATGTTTTTGCACTTGTATAGATCTGTTTTAGTTGGTCAACTTCACAGTGACATTTGTTTACTGTTTTTAAAATTTGTTTTATTTTTGTCTTTTAATGTTGTTTTATGTCTGTACTTGTCCTGTGCACACTGGGAACTTTTACTAATGTATTCCAATGTAGTGTTACTGCAAATGGCGAATAAAATGAATCTGAATCTGAATCTGAATCTGAATCTGTTGTACGCAGGGAAGCGTTTTGGATTTACTTATGGCGCCTATGAAGCTCGAACACTCCTTGCTGCATTAGACTACAACCACCATAACCATCGCCCAGTGCATGTGAACAGCAAAGGCCAAGTATCGTAAGTCATACTTTATTATCAAGATTCAGTATAAAAGCAATAAAGAAATATATTATTTCTACTGATGTCTACAGAAAAAGTCTCAGCGTTACACTGTGAAGGAGACTAAAGACTACAGCTCTATCCCAGACCAGCGCCTCAGCTCTGCTTGGGGGACTCTCCAAAAATTTAAGCAGATGACCCCAGGGCCATGGGTCATCTGTCCTCATCATCCCTCCTCCTGCAGCTGAACTGGAGCAGACACAACAGAGGACAGGTAGTGATGATAATCAAGTGGAAAAAAAATCTCTGATATAAAATACTTTTTTATCTGGTCCCTGAACAGAGGCTGACAGCAATCAAAGATGGACACAGCATATTTATTTATATTATGTCAAATAGACAATATTTTTTCCCAAACATTGAAATAAAAGAAAGACTTATTTCTAAAGTGGTGATGAGTTGCATTTTAGTTTTAATTCCCTACTGTGGAAGGAATAAAGGCGCGTCTTTATAACCCACATGTCCTGCTCTTCTCATTCTAGCCTGGCCTCTCCTCTGGCTGCTCCTCTTCCTCCTCTGGCTGCTCCTCTTCCTCATCTTGCTGCTCCTCTTCCTCCTCTTCTTGCTGCTCGTCTGCCTCCTCCTCTCCCCCATTCAAAGTCACTGCTCTCAGAAACTACAGATTCAACTGGACTGGAGTCCTGGAAGGAAAAGCAAAAAGATTTAGATGTCACTGTTCTGGAATGTATGTTTTGTACAAACTTCATCGAAACATATTTTGAATTTATCAGAACAGTTGATATAGTTTTATACCTACAGACAACTTGTGTAGTATTAGTAGCAGACTAGTGTCAGTAATAACACTAATAAAAACAAAACAGTAACAGTGGTACTTATGCTGTATTTTCTATGGGAATAAAAATGTTGCTAATGTAAGCTTGTCTTGGCTGCAAAATAAGAGTGACTTCACTGATTTATGTTTGAGTAGTAAATATACTACAAAAAGTCTCATGCTTCGCTAACCTTATAAGGCCCAATGAAAAGATGATTTTGGCTTGTCCTGGAAGCATTTCTATCTGTGGAATTGTATTATTACAGTTAGGCTTACGTTTATATATTCATAAGACACTTTTTTTGTTCCCCTTTGAAATGTGGTTCATTTGTGTGAATATAATGTGGCTTCAGGCTTTTGATAATTCACTTTGCTTTACATTTGCTGAAGTATCACATCTTGGAAAATATACACATTGATTTGGTCTAAATATCATACAAAACAGTAACATGTTACCTCTGTTGAAGTCATCCCCGCAAATCTGTAAATTATCGAGGACAGGACCATATCAGCTGTTGTTTATGTTCTGTTCCTCGTGCACGCGCCTCTCATTCAGGCTGCAGTTACACCTCTGGCCAGAGGGGGGTTTGTGAGTACAAAAATTGCAAACTCCGCAAGGCTCCTTTAAACCATTGTTTCCTTTGTCCCTGCAGTCTTTCTATTTTTTCCTCGAGTGCTTTAGCAGACAACTTTATTGGTCTTTTAGCATTAACAGATCCTTCATCCTTCATCATTAGCAGCATTCATTTCTTCATGACAGTTATTGCCGGCGGTTAACCCGTTTTTTTCACTTTCAAGATGTTCCATTTTGTTTTCACGTTGATACGACTGTAAGTGCGCGTGCGCGGTGGGACAGTCTATTTTTTGCTACGAAACCAGTGGGGGCGGGTCCCAGCTCAAAAGTGGCCAAAATGACGTGCGCTGACATGCTTGCAATACCACCCCGGGCCGATGGGGGTGGACCCAGAAGAAGAATTAGCCAATGCTAACATATAGCATCTGCTTACCTCTCAAAAACGTCTTTACAGGATGGACCAAAAGTTGGCTCTTGGCCCAAAGCTCCGTTCCACATGTGTGTCAATGCTGAGGGGGGTGAATTTTTTTGGTCCACTCTAGTTTACTCGCGGTTAATTTTTGAAGTCTCTCGTTCAAATGAATGGAGCTGCGCCGGCCGACGCATGCGCAGATGCGTTTTTTCACAATTTTCTTGTGGGCGGGACCACTCGCGGCCATCTTGGATTGCTCCATGAAAGCACTTTTCATGGCCAACTCCTATGAACGGCGGAGATAGGCGTGACTCTGTCCGTTATTATATACAGTCTATGTACGAAACCAATGCATTGGATTTATGTTCTTAAGGCGTGTGTACACACTTAAATGTCCATTATTTTGTAGCGCTACACATACCTCTGCAGAGTCGTTGGGCGCCTTGTGTATCCAGTGATCCCGCGGAGTCCTGGTCCCGCGGAGTCCTGGTCCCGCGTCCTCACTCTGGTCCCGCGGAGTCCTGGTCCCGCGGAGTCCTGGTCCCGCAGAGTCCTGGTCCCGCAGAGTCCTGGTCCCGCAGAGTCCTGGTCCCGCAGAGTCCTGGTCCCGCAGAGTCCTGGTCCCGCAGAGTCCTGGTCCCGCAGAGTCCTGGTCCCGCAGAGTCCTGGTCCCGCAGAGTCCTGGTCCCGCGTCCTTGAGACCTGGTCCCGCAGATTTTCTTAAACCGTACCTTTACATGAAGCTGTCCTTTGACTCTATGTAATGTCCTGTCCCTTGGCTTTGACAGGACGCTACTTGCTATACCAGAAATTACCTCTGACGCGTTGTAGATGGTTAAAAAGCGTTTCCAGTCATTTGTTCAGTTTAAAAAGATCACATTTTATTTCATAATTGTTTAAAAACTGCCCATTAAATTCATGTAATATAGCGTTAAAATCTTAAAAATCAGTGCACAAAGAACCATCCCAAAACGGTCAAAGGACACTTGCTTCTTCCCGGTAGCATGCTCTGACAGGTCTCATTAGTGCTCATTAAACACCTGCCCTACAGTGTTCCCGTACTCCCTTTAGTGGCAAACCCTGAGCTTCCAGTTTGGCTCCAACACCAATCAAGATGGTTTGGGGTGAGCTGGACCTCACAATGAAGGAAAAAGGGCCAACAAGTGCTTAGCATCTTTGGGAACTCCTTCAAGACTGTTGGAATATATAGATAAGTAAAGCCTGGTTCACACGGCAGGATATTTAGGCCGATTTAGACCCGATTTACCCCTTACGACAATCTTAAGAAACGCTCCGATTTCCGTAACAAAATCTTACAGATTATCCTGCCGTGTGTGGTGTGTTAAGACTGCACTCGTCGCTCGGAAGGACATCGGGACTGCTCCCGATCTCAAATCGGGGATATCCAACATGTTGGATTGTTTTGGCCCGATTTCTTGTCGTGTGTGGTGTCCTCCGAGGATAAGCGAGCGCGTTGCCATGACTACGGCGTGTAGACAATAAGAAGACGAGGTGACAAGCCGGTGAGGAAACACCGGAAAAACACCAAAACACAGCAGCATGGCTTTGACCATTGCCTTTTCTTTGGATTACGTGTCTTCTCTGTTAACAACAAACTGCACACTATCGCCACTGCATCCTCTTCGTCCGCCATGACTGTTTACTCTGAAGTCACGCTTGATCTCGAGAGATTTTGTGAGATTTCCGTCTGACCTGGGAATGCTCGGGGGGGGGGGGGGGTGTCGGTTCGTGTGTGATGTTTGTGGCTTGCGTGATCTTGCCGTGTGGCTACGCACCACACACTGCACGACCAAAGTGGTTAGACGCAGGATTTTTAATCTCCCCGTGTGGGGTCTAACACGGAGAAAAATCAGCCGACAATTTTAAAATCGTCTCGTGTGAACCAGGCTTAACTTTAATGACCTGCACTAGGACACTTTTCATTTTTTTAAGAGGCATAATTTATCTTGCACAAACGAGACTATATTTGAACCTTTTTAACAAGTTTGCACTCTTCCTGTCGTTTTGCACAACCTGAGTGATTCTATCTAGGCCATTGTGAGATCAAGTTTATCTTATCTTTTTATTGCATGCATGCAATAAAACATCGAAAACATGTGAACTGGTCTACAACTTCAGTCGCAATAGTTCTCATTTGCCTGTCGTAATCGACAACTCCCAGGTGCAGATCGTAGAGGAGTGCACGTTTCTGGGTTTAACTCTGTCTAACGACCTGAAATGGGTTAAAAACACTGACCGAGTCGTTAAGAAAGCTCGTCAGCGTCTCTACTTTCTGCGTAAACTTAGAGAATTTACCACTAACTCTAAGATTCTGCTTAACTTTTATCGCTGCACCATTGAGAGTTTACTTGTTGGCTCTGTGTCTATGTGGTTTGGAAACATCACAGATAAAGAAAAGAGATCTTTAAACAAGGTGCTCCGCTCTGCAAAGAGGACCGTGGGCTGTGAGCTTCCTGTTCTGGAGGTTCTTTATAAATCCAGACTTTTAAACAAAGCTCTTAGGATTGTCAATGACTCTTCTGGCCACCCTGGGAAAGCCATGTTCCAGCTTCTTCCCTCTGGTAGAAGATATCGCTCTCTGAGATGCAGGACATCTCGTTACGCTAACAGTTTTTATCCACAAGCTGTTATCAGTGTGAACAGAGCACTTTAATGATTTGCACTTGTTTTGAAACTGTTTTAGTCGATCGATTTCACAGTGACATTTGTTTACTGTTTTATTTGTTTTTTTTGTTGTCTTTTAATGTTGTTTTATGTCTGTATTTGTCTGTGCACACTGGAGACTTTTGCTAATGTATTCCAATGTGGTTTTTTTACTGCAAATGGCAAATAAACTGAATCTGAATCTGATGCCTATTCTATTTTTTACTTTATAACTTGTTTGCACAGAGAGTCAAAGCAATTTCCTTGTTACTCACATGGCAATAAAAATAATTCGGATTTGTCTGAAATTAAGAGAATGGGAGAATTTTGGCAATTTGAGCCCTATCCTCTCCTCTTCCTACTTTATTTGTCATCATTATGACTCAGCTGTAGTGTGTTCATTGCTATTCCTCCGCTATCCACATGTCTGTTTCATGGCGTGATGATGGGACTCCTGGTGTTGATCTGCCTGTCAAACCGGTATTTTACTGTCGTGTGCTGTATGATGACAAACGTATGATAACAAACACATTGGTCCATAGGGAGAGGGATGACCACTGTTCTGAAATGAAATAATTTTGCAGAAATCATCACTGTCCTGATGTGCTTTCACACCGGATCATGCGTTGTGTCGATTTTCAATGCAAAGTAAATGGTGACGCGCGTCAAAATGCACATGCGTCTTGGGATGCACGCACGGATTACGTGGTAGAGACGTGCGGCAGAGGCGCAGGAGCGGAAAATCGACGCACGCAGGAGATACATTTTGCTGACCGTTTCCTCGGGACGCTTGTGCAGCGACCAATCAGAGAGCCTCAAAGTGGTCAAGGGGACATTAGCGGTCTGAGTGAGCAGACTGAACATACTCGTAAACAGCCAAAACATAGCTACACCAGGACTAAAACCAGGGTTGACAATGGGGGACATAGTGCCTGTGAACATATGCGTTTTCATGCTCCCGTGACTTTATGCAACTGCTTCGAGCCTGTTCGTCGATGCGGAAGTACCGTTTAATAATAAAATAAATGTATTACGCACCTCTGTGAACACATACTGCTGTTATATAAAGTCTCTGGAAGGTTTCTGGACACAGAGCTGCATTATTGGAGAAGAACATTTAAAAAAGCCGCTAGCTTAACCCAGGACTTCTGGTGTGAAGACCCCTGCGTCTGAAAATTAGAGAATGTGCGTCTGGTGCACGAGGCGTCAGCGTTCCAGCGTCGGCGGTGTGAAAGCACCTTTAGACCGTACAGGCTGTAGATCCAGGACAGAGGCAGTAGATTCAGGACTGGGACCCATGAGGTGCAGCCCATGGTTCTGGGCCAGTGTAGGTCATCATAATGAGCTTTATAAATCAGTTTTCTTACTTACCTTGAGCTAGATGTGCCCAGATCAACGCCATAGACAGAGCACTCATCCTCATAATTTCAAATCCCTGAAACTTCCCCATTTCTGAAGGGGCAGCAGCATCAGCAGCAGCAGAGCGCTTACTATCACTTTTTATCTCAGTGAAGCGTTAAAAAGCGCTGTCAGTGGAGTTTCCAGAGCAGCTGCGGAAAGATAATTTTTCTCTTCTCTCTGTGACCGTGCAGAAATCCCAAACTGCTCCTGTAACTAAACAAAAGTTGAGCCTCGAGTGAGAAACTAGAGAGAGACCATAGAGACTGCTCTTGTAACAACACAAAAGAACATTTAAACTGGTTGAACCTAATCATCTTATCACCATTATATTATTATTATTATTATATATTTCAAATGTAACTGTGTGAGGATGCCATGGTTTGCAGATACAGCTGGTGCCCCTCCCACACTTTTAAATTGTTTGCAGCTCTTCTGAGAATATTAAGTAAGTATTGGTAAAATAGGAGCTTAAGATATTTGGGAATATAACTTAAAGCTGGGGTGCCTCTCATCAAAAAAAAAAAATTCACTACTACATGCTTTTTGTCCAACAGACGAATAAAATATAAAAATAGTGCATTTTAAATCCTCCACTTAGAAACAATCAGAACCACACACAGATTTATAGTCCAACAAAGACAACACTCACGGGCACGGATTGTCCTGCTTCATTATGCTCTTGGCCCAGGGAAAAAAGCCTGAATTCTATGACCTTCTATTTTATTTATTTATAATAAATAAATGTCACAATCTGCGTATTATTGTAGGGTAACTAGTTATATGTAGGGTAATAATACTACAGATTATGTTATAAATTTAGTATGAATTTGGTAGCGTGGAGCGGCTAGTCTCCGGAGCGGAAGCTCGCCGTTCCACCAACAGGTCTGTGTTATTTATTTTGGGCACCAGCAGAGTTAGAAATCTGCGCACAGACACACCAAATCTTTGCCTCGATCAGTCTTATGAATCTAATAGGTAGTGAGTACTTTTATCGGCCAGTGATATTCCGAGATCTAACAACGCGACTCTGAAGGGGTTGAGTTAAAGAAAAGTAGTTTATTGATTACAAAGTGGGATAAAACATAACGAAAAGGGATTTCTGGTCACATTTGGGTAGGAGCTGTATACATTTCATTCAAATTGAACATTTAACATGGAGCAGTCTTACTTTGAAGCCGTTCAGAGGGAGATGGGTGGTTAAGATGAGGATGGAGGAATGAAGAAAGGATGAGAGTGAAGAATAGGATGGAGGCGATGTCTCGTCCACGTGGTCTTTGTTCGAACAGGGAGCAGGAGGAAGCTGGCAGGTCAGGTCCAGGCGTGGGTTCCACACACGACACGGTCTAGAATAGCGTTGTGGTGGGGTGGTCCAAGGAGCCCGAAAGTGGCGATAGAAGGTCCTCGTCTCCGACAGCGAGAGTGGTTGCTGTCCTCGTGGGTGTACAGGCCCGAGATGGTGGCGGGCGTAGGCCGTGTAGGGGACACGTACCAAACGGGATAGTTGTTATAATGAATTCGGGAGAAACCAGAGGAAGTCTCTAGGTTTGCGGGTGCTTATATTGACTTCTGAAGGGGCGTGTCCATGTCTTCCCTCTCTGTGGACGCAACCCTTCACACCGGACAATTTTGCAAAGGAGACACACAGGATTGATGCGAATGATCACAACACATGTACACACACACACCGTGTATTTACATCACAGACATTAAACACACGAGTAAGGTCCGTAACGTTAATATCATTGAGTAATGTCCCCTTTGAATGTTCGTCTTGGGTGCGGTAGCGTCCAGTGTCCGCTAGGGAGCGTCAGAGGGCCGCGGGTGGACCCCTTGGTCCGTGGAATGCATTGTGACAATGCTGATTTGTATCAGCTCCTCTGTTAACATGAAGAAGGCACCAGATGGGTATCCCGCTGTTTTTTATGGGTCCGTCTGGAGTCCGTAATCCTCATGCTCTTGTGGCTGAACCCCATGGTTCCTTTGAAGTTGCGGTGAAGCATTATCTCCATTTGGTCACTGGTTCACAGAGAAAACAGGCCCGGCCGGTCCTGTCCTCCGTTTTAACCTTACATTATCAATATAACGCTACAAATTATAAGATTTAATAAATGTATATTATTATTATACGTTTTTTTGTTCAAAACAACAAACTAAATAATAAAGCTTTATTTTCTGTCTGCATTTATTTATTTCTTTCTTTATTCATTCAAAGGTTCAGATTAAAGAAAATATATATATTATTATTATCTGCAGTTTCCCCCCCAAAGAAATAACTATTCCTCTATATTTTCTTCATGCATGTTTTTATTTTCTTCATGCCTTCATCTATTTCCTTTATTTATTGATGTTCTGTTTTATTATTTCACGACGCATTATTCTTTCCTCGTGTCTTGCAAAGAAACGCGTCTCCCCTCTCCTCTCGAAGCGCAACTAAACTCCCTAAATTAAAGCTCAGGTACCTAAGTTTTCCATTGCATTAAAAGTTAATGTCGGTTGTGCCCAAAAGTAAAATGTTGTGAACAAATCAAACAGATTTAGTGACAGCGAATGGCTGAGATTATGCATTTCAGACTTTTTTGACCAATTCTCATCCCTGTAACAAACAAGAGTTTCGGTGTGCGTCCATTTCCCTCACTCTGAGACATGTTTATTACTCTCTTGTATTGTAGACTATTGCACTTTATTTTATTGTTGAAACTGCATACATCCTGATCCTCTACAGCAGCCATTCCCAAAGTCAGTATCACTGCGGCCCCCTTGAAAATCTAACGGGTCTGCGAGGCCCCCCGAAATAATAACCAAGAAGACAACGTTAAAAATAGGCTGTTCTCGTTATTTTATGTGGAAGAAAAAGCCTCTACTACAAACATGTAATCGATGCACCCTATTTTGTAATACAAAAATTATTACAATTAGATTATTCAAGTCAAATAATGAACACAGTCCGTGTACATTTGCGTTCAAGATAAAATAGATAAGATAAGAATTCCTTTATTCGTCCCGCAATGGAGAAATTTCGATGTTGCAGCGCACATATAGGACAGTAGTAAGAGCACACAGGGAGCAAACACAATATATACAAATAAGTAGTAGCTATGGTTCTTAGCTAACATAACTAGCTGTAGATGCTGAAAATGCTTCAATACCAGTCAAAAAATATATATGTAGTAGTAGTGCAGTTATATACTGTACAGTTAAATGCAGGGGGTGACAGTCATGGTCCAGCATAGATGTTAGTTTGCTTAGGACCCTCCTGTCCCCCACCTGCTGCACTGTGTCCAAGGAACAGCCCAGGACTGAGCTGGACTTCCTGATGACCTTGTCCAGCTTCTTCCTGTCCCTCTCTGTGATGCTGCTGTTCCAGCAGACCACACAGTACTTTCTATGACTTTCTATGACTCTGTGGTGGATGTTCACTGGAGCTGGAGTAGCAGAGTGACGTCTGCGGAAATCCACCACCATCTCCTTGGTCTTCCCCGCGTTGATGAGGAGGTGGTTCCGCTGACACCAGTCCACAAAGTTCTGTATAACTCCTCTGTACTCTGCGTCATCGTCCTCGGAGCTGAGTCCGATGATGGCAGAGTCGTCGGAGATCTTCTGGAGGACACAGCCGTCCGTGTTGTGTCTGAAGTCCGCAGTGTAGAGGGTGAAGAGGAACGGCGCGAGGACAGTTCCCTGGGGGCCCCCCCACACTGCAGGTCAGGACCTCAGACACAAAGTCCCCTGTTCTCCCAAACTGGGGTCTGTCTGTGAGGTAGTCCAGGATCCACTGGGACACGTCGTAGTCCACACCGGCTGTCTCCAGCTTGTCCCAGACAAGCCGCGGCTGGATGGTGTTGAAGGCACTGGAGAAATCAAAGAAGAGGATCCTCACAGTGGAGCCGGGTTTCTCCAGGTGGGACAGGGAGCGATGGAGGAGGGAGATGATGGCGTCCTCAACTCCGAGGCCCAGCCTGTAGGAGAACTGCAGCGGGTCCATCGCTGTGCTCAGAGTGGAGCGGAGATGTCCCAGGACCTTCATGCAGTGGGATGTTAGAGCCACTGGCCTGAAGTCGCTGAAGTCTTTGGCCCGTGGTTTCTTTGGCACCGGTACCACGCCGGAGGTCGATGATTAACTTTGTTGTCGTATCATCTGACCTTCGGCCGCGTGTCTCGGACACTCGGGTGAAGAGAGGGGCGGAGCTGTCAACCGATCACCACCTGGTCGTGAGTTGGATCCGCTGGCAGGGGAGGAAGCCGGTCAGACCTGGCAGACCCAAGCGTGAGTGAGGGTCTGCTGGGAACGTCTCGCTGAGCCCCCTGTCAGACGGACTTTCAACTCACACCTCCGGGAGAGCTTCTCCCAGGTCCCGGCGGAGGAGGGGGATATCGAGTCTGAGTGGACCATGTTCTCTTCCTCTAGCGCCGATGCGGCGGCTCGTAGCTGTGGTCGTAAGGTCTCTGGTGCTGGTCCCGGTGGTAACCCCCGAACCCGGTGGTGGACACCGGCAATAAGGGATGCCGTCAGGCTGAAGAAGGAGTCCTATCGAGCTATGATGGTTCGGGGTACTCCTGAGGCAGCTGTCCAGTATCGGCTGGCCAAGCGTGCCGTGGCCCGGGCTGTTGCAGAGGCAAAAACCCGGGACTGGGAGAAGTTCGGAGAGTCCATGGAGCATGACTATCGGTCGGCCTTGAAGAGATTCTGGCAAACCGTCCGGCGCCTCAGGAGGGGGAAGTAGTTTTTTGCCAACACCGTGTATGGTGCGGGTGGAGAGCTGCTGACCTCGACTGGGGATATTGTTGGACGGTGGAAGGAATACTTTGAGGTTCTCCTCAATCCCCCAGTCCCGTCCTCCGCCCCGGGGGCAGAGGCTGAGGATGTTGGGGTGGATACTTCCATCCCCCTGGCAGAGGTCACCAAGGTGGTTGGCAGCCTCCATGGTGGCAAGGCGCCGGGAGTGGATGAGATTCTTCCTGACTATTTAAAGTCTCTGGATGTTGTGGGACTATCTTGGCTGACACGTCTCTGCAACATCGCGTGGCGATCGGGGGCGGTGCCAATGGCAGGGACCGGGGTGGTGGTCCCTCTCTACAAGAAGGGGGACCGGAGGGTGTGTTCCAATTATCATGGGATCACACTCCTCAGCCTCCCCGGTAAGGTCTACTCCAAGGTACTGTAGAGGAGGCTACGGCCGTTGGTCGAATCTCTTGATTCAGGAGGAGCAGTGTGGTTTTCGTCCCGGCCGTGGAACACTGGACAAGCTCTATACTCGAGGGTTCATGGGAGTTCGCCCAACTTGTCCACATGTGCTTTGTGGATTTGGAGAAGGCGTTCGACCGTGTTCCCCGGGGTGTCCTTTGTGGGGTCCTCCGGGAGTATGGGGTCCGGGGTCCTCTATTGAGGGCCGTTCGATCCCTGTATGACCGGAGTCAGAGCTGTGTTCGCATTGCCGGCAGTAAGTCGGACCTGTTCCCGGTGCATGTTGGCCTCCGCCAGGGCTGCCCTTTGTCACCGGTTCAGTTCACTGTATTCATGAATTTCTAAGCGCAGCCAGGGGCCGGAGGGGGTCCGGTTTGGCGACCACAGGATTTCATCTCTGCTGTTTGCGGACGATGTTGCCCTGTTGGCTCCAACGAACCAGGACCTGCAACATGCACTGGGACGGTTTGCAGCAGAGTGTGAAGCCGCTGGGATGAGAATCAGCACCTCCAAATCTGAGGTCATGGTGCTCGACCGGAAAAGGGTGCCTTGCCCTCTCCGGGTGGGTGGAGAGGTCCTTCCTCAAGTGGAGGAGTTCAAGTATCTCGGGGTCTTGTTCACGAGTGAGGGAAGGATAGAGCGCGAGATTGACAGGCGGATCGGTGCAGCGTGCGCAGTGATGCGTTCGCTGTATTGGACCGTCGTGGTGAAGAGGGAGTTGAGCCGAAAGGCAAAGCTCTCAATTTACCGGTCAATCTTCGTTCCCTCCCTCACCTATGGTCATGAGCTTTAGGTAATGACCGAAAGAACGAGATCGCGGATACAAGCAGTCGAAATGAGCTTCCTCCGCAGAGTGGCTGGGCGCTCCCTTAGAGATAGGGTGAGGAGCTCAGTCACACGGGAGGAGCTCGGAGTAGAGCCGCTGCTACTCCACGTCGAGAGGAACCAGTTGAGGTGGCTCGGGCATCTGTTCCGGATGCCTCCTGGACGCCTCCCTGGGGAGGTGTTCCGGGCCCCGGGGAAGACCCAGGACACGCTGGAGGGACTAGCTGGCGGTGTGTGGGGATAGGGAAGTCTGGGCGTCTCTGCTTAGACTGCCCCCGCGACCCGGCAACGGATGAAGCGGAAGAAAATGGATAGATGGATGGATGGATATTATCGATCCGAGCGCACTCCAACTACTATGTCACAAGTTTCAACTAAACTTATTCAGGGATAAAGCCTCCAATACGTTTTCTTACCGTGATGCAGATAGGGCACTGTGGCTAACGTTAATGCTAACATTAGCTTTTAGCCATGTCCTGTGTATATCTCCTGCTTGAGTAGTTTTAAGCTCCCACAGATGTTATTCCTCCATGCGTCTCTTCTCTTCACACCGCGTTTGTAAAACTATATATTATAATAGATCCATGGTAAAACTCAGTAGAGCCTCTGTGCAGGGTGCTGCGTCTGAACGTGGTAGCCCCCACGCGACTGTCAAGTGCCCGAGATTTTTGGAGAGATCCGGTCATTTATCAAACTGGTCTGGTGAATGACTAAGCGTTGAGGAGCAATGTCAAACAGTATAGGCAACAGTGCTCCTCAACTAAAAGGCACCCGTACTAGGGTGTTGGACTGCAGGTATTGGACTGGTAACACCAGCCCGAACAGCAATAAAAACAATTATTGTTTTTGTTTGTTTTGCGAAGTGCGTTTAAGCTACTCCTCACAAATTGTGGATTGGTTGCAAACGATAACAGGATTAACGAGGGGGGAGGGTGAATCCCCCTGCAATGCAGTCCCCTGCAATTCCAAGTAATGTAACCGTTTTTTTGCTTTTTAAACATATTCATTAACATGAAATTTATTAAAGAAAAACAATTGCCTTAAGGGCAACACACTCCTTGTCTGGCCGCAAGAAAGTCTATACACTGCCTTGATCGTTTAACTTGATCTCGATCTTCCTCACGCGACTGTCTTTTCCAGGGAAAGTTGCTGTGACCCAGGCCACATGGGCCAACTGTTGCGTGGGGCCTGCCTGTCCTTGAACAAAACATTGTCATGGACTTGCAAGTTCCTGTAGGTTCAGTCCATTTTTGTCTCTGTTGTAGAGAAGGTAGATACTCTTGTCTCCAGCGAGTCCAAAACTGGTTGGCAAGAGCCTGATCTTGTCTCCACTGCTTAGTGTAGAGGTCTTTGACGGTGAAATCTCCGCGAGGGGGTAAGAGGCAAGATTTCTGAGTGAGAGGCATTGAAGAGAGAGGATGAAGGGGTTGTCTGGATCGGAAGAAACTGGTAGGAGTGGTCTGGCATTTATGATGGCGGTTATTTCGGCCATGAAAGTGCACAACACGTCATGAATGAGTTGTATCTTACTTTGAAGCAGCATTGAGTCCAGTATTCTCCGAGCAATCCCAATCATGCTTTCCCAAGAACCTCCCATGTGGGAGGCGTGAGGCGGGTTGAATTCCCAGCTGCACCCTTGGTCCTTTAAGTAGTGCTGTATTGGCTTGTCCATTCCTAACTCCTTAGAAGCCCCTACAAAGTTAGTTCCGCGATCGGATAAGAGTTTTTGAGCAGGGCCTCGTAGTGTAAAGACGCATCTCAGGGCGTTGATGCAGATAGACGTGTCCAGAGACTCGATCACCTCAATATGCACCGCTCTTGAACACATGATGGCCCAGCGCTTACTTTGAGCTTGTCCACCCCTTGTGCGCCTGGTTGTTATTGTCCAAGGCCCGAAAACATCAAGGCCAACAAAGCTAAACGGAGGACATGTTTTAAGCTGTTCAGGTGGAAGATTTAACCCTCTCAAGGCAGGCGTTGCAGATTTGCAACACCTAAATGCTCATTACCTAATTACTCCACATCAATATTTTTTTTTGCTTTTTTTAACTCAGAAGTACCACTGCAGGACTTGGTTGTGTATTAGCGCAAAAAAAATCCCACTAGCTCACCACATGGCGGAGCTGTCTCATTTCCAACATGACTTCCTCCTTGGTGTCACTCAAACAGATTTTCTAGGTATCAACTTCATGTAAGTATTACTACTAAACTCAATTCATTTGAAACCAAAGCTATATGAGATGAATTATGAACATATATAGATACAGTACGTGCTAATTAGTAGATTTTATCTCCTCTGGGTTTTTCCCCAGGTGCAGCTATATTTCAACGTTGCAAATTTGCAACGTTTGGCCGGACAGGTACCAATAGAGGCCACATGCTTTATCTACTAGTTTGCCTATATTTTGAGAAGCAGTTTATCCTACAGTAGGTCCCATTTTGTTTTGTCGTCTTCATTCACGCTTTTCGGGAATCACGCAGCTGCGTGAAAAATATTACATCTTATCGCCACAAGGTGGCAGGTTAAGTCCGCTTTAGCTCTGCCAGCGACTTAGACGCTCAGGTATCACACTGCGTGCAAACCTGTTTAGCCCAGAGATCGTATGTTGGCCGAATGGTTAACATTGAAGGCTGGGACCTGGAGAACCCAGGTTCGATTCTTGTCTGAGGCAATTTTGGTTGCACATCTTTTGGTTGCTTGTGTGCAATTACGTAACTTTATCAGATTGTTATCTTCTTTCCTTGTCAAAAGGAAATGTGTAAAATTGGCTGTGTGTTCAAGCCGTGCATGTGAATGTATATGTGTTGCTATTGAATGCTTTTTCAAAGTAAGAGCATAACAGACAACATATACATATTTTGTACTAATGTTAATCTTTATAATTAAATTGCATTAACGTATATATGTGATGCGATCTGGGAAAACCCGTCGGATGTCACGCTGGCACGTTCCGAGTAAACAGTAAAAATAGGTCGATTGTCATTTTTTTGGCAAAATTGTTTTTTCATTAAACAATTATTATATAACATCTTGTCTTTAATGTCTGAAAAAATCTAGGTGAAATTCACTAGTGTTATACGTTAAATATTGTGATATGTTTTGATAAACCGAACGTTACGTTACATCCTCCGCTCTGGCCCCGGGAGCAGCTGCTGTGACCCCCGCTCTGACAGCTCAGTGAACGCACTGCCGTCTGGGCTCCGAGCGCGGACCATAGACACGCGAACAGAACCACAGACAGGACCATAGACACCCGAACAGAACCACAGACAGACATTTACATTTACATTTTACATATACGCAGACAGAACCCAGACAGGCGGAGACACGCGAGACACGCGGATCATAGACACTTGGACAGAACCAGAGACACACGAAGCATAGACACTCGAGTCGGACAGGTCCATTTGTTTTATTTGTGTTTTAAGTTACCTAAGTTTCTCCTTGCATTAAAAATGCTTGGTGGTTGTGGATATTTAGACTGCGTGATTTGATAGAATAATACTGGCAATGTCTAATACATATCTAATTTTCAGTAAATTATAAAAAGAAAGAAAAAGAAGAGGAGGTCAAAATTCAATCCATTGAATATTGAAAGAATCAATACATTCTTGATTTTCGACTAATTCATGAGTGTTGTGTGTTTAATTGGTGCCAAAGTAACATCTTTTTAATCTTCTACAACATAGTGAATAAAACAAGTGTGCCATAACAGAGTAATTCAAAATTTACATGTTATATGACTGTGATGATTATGTTTGGAATGTCGATCTTTAAACCTGTTTTTCTCAGAATTCTGTTTCATAAAACCATGTATAATGTATAATACATCACAACTGTTGGTGCATTTTTCAGAACAATTAGTTCAAATTGCCAAACCTGGTGGATAACTTGCAAAAGTGCATCACCTTCTCAAAATGAAAAGTTTATTCCTCAAAAGCAAGTCTTCATGTCAATGAAATTGTCTGTGTCGTCAAAATTATAAGTCCTGACAACATTGAGTATAAACAACAGTCAAATGACTTAGTCATGTTTTCATTGTGACACTTTACTCTCTCTGCTTTTTTCAAAGCAAAAAATCAGATCTTGGTGAGCACTAAACACTGTACAGCTGAATACTACAGTAAAGTTACACACGACTGTATTTAGTGAGAGTAAAATACACATTTATATGTACTGTGTGTGTGTGTGTATGCATGTATGTATCGATGTATGTCTTTCACATATTTACTGCATTTGCTCTGAAGAAGATGACAAAGTCTGGGATCGCGTCTTAAATTCAGACAGAAGACATGTTTTATTGTCGATGGTAGAGACAGCACGAACAAAGCACACGATCACAGAAACAATAGAATGCAAGTGTATTATACAGAGCGGAGGCATGGAGACCTCCAATCAGCAGCTGCCACGGTGTGCTTGTAGCTTGGCCTTCAGATAGACAAAACAAGGGAAAAGTACAGGCTTCTGCACATTGATAGAATGATGAGTTTAACTTTAACAAAAGTTGCTTAAAAGTGTTATGAAATCTCACATTCCCCCCTCTGGTCATACATTCACGTGTGACCATCAGGATCGATAAACAGCAACATAACATCATAACTCAATACTTCAAAAACTCAGAAAACTCAAAACATGTTCAGATCTTTCATAAAACTTGTCAACAATCTTCAGTAAAATACCAAACTTCATCAGTCGATGGTGGTTCCAGATAATGCTTTGAAAACAGTCTCTCCCACTTCTCCGTGTTGATTTCTTCAGGCTGCATTTGTGTCGAGCCATAGCAGTGAATTCTTCTGTGATGTGTCTTTCAATCACACGTTTCAGCTTCAGTGTCCAGATTCAGAAATCCAATTCAGTCCAAATTATGTCCAAATTCAGAAATCCAGATTGTTCCAAATCATGTCCAAATTGTGTAATCCAATTGTTCCAAATTATGTCCATGCAAAAGAGGACGATGGTGTTGTCCATGTCTCAGCAGCTCACAGCCTGACTGGAATCAGGGGCTGTGCAGATTGTCCATGTGCTGATCCAGATGCATTCTCTTGAGGTTTATCAGTTTTGGCTTAAAAAAAAAACACTTTTTGTGTAAAAAAAAAAGTCTTCTGTTCTCTAGATGTTACAGACAAGGCCCGCATCCTTCCACCACCTGAAGAGGATGAGCCAAGTCTGGGATCGTGTCTTACATTCCGACAGAAGACATGTTTTATTGTCGATGGTAGAGACAGCACGAACACGAACACAGAAACAATAGAATGCAAGTGTATTATACAGAGCGGAGGCATAGGGACCTCCAATCAGCAGCTGCCACGGTGTGCTTGTAGCTTGGCCTTCAGATAGACAAAACAAGGGAAAAGTACTGGCTTCTGCACATTGATAGAATGATGAGTTTAACTTTAACAAAAGTTGCTTAAAAGTGTTATGAAATCTCACAGCTCTTTGCAGTTCTACAGCATTGTGCAACAAAAATACAGTCACATACATGTATGTACATAGAACAAACATACAGAATATCATTATGGTAGAACTGTGACAAATGTAAACAATAAAAAACACACCTTGTCGTGTTAGGAAAAATGTTCAGGATGTAAAAAGATAAAGTATTGTATGATATCAGATTGACAGATTTTGGTTTTGAACGAGTTCAACAGTTTTGTATGTGATGACCAAAGCCATGAAATGAGCTTTAGTTTTACAGGGAGAAACTATTCAGTCGTGATAAGTTTTATTTTGACTAACAGGACAGAAGCAAATGATGATGTTATAAAACAGAGAATTGTATGAAAGTAACTGATACATGAACAAAAGCATTTGTAATCTGTTCAAACGAGAAACTGCTGCGATTATGTCACACGTGACTCAGTGTTTTGTATGTTTGTTCTACGTAAATACTGTATGTGTGCTATTTTTGTTGCACAATGCTATAGAATTGCAAAGAGCATATGCAGTAAATATGTGAAAGACATACAGTACATACATATATATCTCACTAAATACAGTCACAATGAAAACATGACTAAATCATTTGACTGTTGTTCATAAACACTGGTGTCAGGACTTATTCTTTTGAGACACAGACCGTTCTGTTGAGGAATTAAGTTCATTTTGAGGAAGTGACTTTTTAGCAAGTTATCCATGAGGTTTTGCCGTTTGCACTAATTGTTCTGAGAAATGCACAAACTGATTACAAAACATATACTGTGCATTCTCAGGGGACACAGCACTGCCATGGCATCTCTTCTGCATTGTCCACATGTGTATCTGTGGTCTCACTACTGTAGTACTCTCTTGCAGCTCTCCCTCCCCCGCACGAATAAACAAAGCCCATCCCAGGCCCCTGCTGTTATAAGTCATTACCTAAATTTGCAAATCAATACATGCAAATGTTAGCAGCCAACCTATCCTTTTCAAAACAGGGGCCAATTTCGCTTGGGTTTGCTAGTGTTAAAACTAAGTAGACATTTGTGAGATTTCATAACACTTTGAAGCAACTTTTGTTAAAGTTAAACTCATCATTCTATCAATGTGCAGAAGCCAGTACTTTTCCCTTGTTGTGTCTATCTGAAGGCCAAGCTACAAGCACACTGTGGAAGCTGCTGATTGGAGGTCTCCATGCCTTCGCTCTGTATAATACACTTGCATTCTATTGTATCTGTGTTCGTGTTCGTGCTGTGTCTACCATCTACGTTAAAACATGTCTTCTGTCTGAATTTAAGACGCGATCCCAGACATGTCACCTTCTTCAGGTGGTGGAAGAATGCGGGCCTTGTCTGTAACATCTTTTACACAAAAAGTGTTTTTTTTTTTAAGCCAAAACTGAGAAACCTCAAGAGAATGCATCTGGACCAGCACACTTGGACAATCTGCACAGCCCCTGATTCCAGTCAGGCTGTGAGCTGCTGAGACATGGACAACACCATCGTCCTCTTTTGCATGGACATCATTTGGAAAAATTGGATTACACAATTTGGACATAATTTGGAACAATCTGGATTTCTGAATTTGGACATAATTTGGACTGAATTGGATTGCTGAATCTGGACACTGAAGCTGAAACGTGTGATTGAAAGACACATCACAGCTCATGATGAGAACCTTCTATTAAATCTGACTTGTGTGTGTATTATTTTATCTGTATGTTTTTAAAATGTGAAGCGCTTTGTGATCCTGGACAGTCAAAGGCTCTATATAAATACACTTTACGCAACAGGGATGTGTGACCCATCTATTGCTGTGGCAGGCTCTGCGCTGCGTAATTACGCACGGCTATTTGTATTCCTCATTCACATCTAAAGCAATGTGTTATTTCATTAGATTTGTATAACCCTCACACAGACACACACCCCAATAACGCATCGATGGTATTGCTCACTCACAAATGTCTCACTGCCCTGTCCAGAGTGCGCAGCGAGTGCCGTGAGAGGTCGCGCCACATGTGCAGAAGTTTTGGCTCCAGAGTTTCTTTGTGAAATCTGGACCGCAAACGCTCTCTGAAGTGTACAGCGCTTCAATGCGCACTTCTACCCCGAGCCAGGCTGCGTCCAAGACGCTGCAGACGCTTCATTCAGAGCCACCGCTGCATAATATATATGAATTATTCATTAATTCAATCAATCTATATTTATTCACATCTACAATTCAAGAGAGATTTTTCTAATGTATCAAAACATTTTAGCAAATTTGTTCAAAACGCAGCTGAATATATAAAGTATATTTATTTTTACATAAACATGAACAAACAAACGTGCCTTTTGAGGCTTCCAAACAGTCGGCTTCCTGCTGACCTGTCACGAAGACGGGGCGTGAAACACGCGATTGCTGCATAATAGGCGTGACTAAATACGTTCGTATTCAGTCGATTTATCAACACCCGCAGCTGCGTACGCTCATATCTGGGCGGATCTCACATGTTCATAAATCCGACAGTGGATTTTGCGTAAATGGAATATACACCCAAAATGTACACCTTTTTCTACGCAAGTTTCATAAATGAGCTTGTGTGTATGTGCCCGCGTGAGTGCGTGTGCGTGCGTGTGTGCGTTTGAGCCATATTCTTGGAAACCCCAATTCCAGCTAGCCTTTGTAGTTTGCAAGCGAATTTGGCCTACTTACTAATCTGCAGGCCTACCCAAAATTGCAAACCTGGCGCCGCTACTGGTAGGTACATTAGGGCCTCACAGCAAAGGCCTAAAGCAGGGGCCTCATTACTTTAATACTTACAGTCTGTGGTAAATACACGGGCTACAGGTGTTACACGTGCTTAGACTAGACTTGTATGTGTAACATTCAAAATAGATTGAGTGAATATGCCCTTTTCTTCATTTAGTGGTTTGCGGAGGAGAGAGCAGCGAGAGAAGTTTGGCAGGGGAGGAGCCGTGTGGAGTTAAAATAAATGAATTACAGCTTGCTAAATTATTTGAAAGCATCTTCATTATGATTGTTATATTTATGTATTTATTATAAATGTTAGAGATGCCAGAGAAAAGGCGTCTGCTTTTTTTCTGAGTGGGAGGAGACACCAGCGGAGCTGTTTGAGTCAGATAACGTTCAGCGTTATATTACTCAGACACCGCCGCTGGACCAGCCGCTTCTGGGACTGCCGTTCAGACCGCCTGGCCTCGACCGCCTGACCTCGTTACCGCCTTGACCTGACTCAGCACCGCTGGACCGCTATTACTGTATACTCGCATAACCAGAATTCGTGTTCACAACATTTGTCTTGAACTTTCATCCGCACTAACTTTTTTTTTCCTTGCACCTGCCTCTCTCCTGTGACAGTGGTGAGCTGCAGTGTGTTGGTGACCAGGAGGTGGAAAGTGGGCCCTGTTTGTACCAGGGAGTACTCCTGGCTGTACGAGGAGATAGAGGACCCTGTATCAAATCATGCACGACAGGGTTGGCCATCTACAACGGCAATCCAAGTACAGTCCTTTTGAGCAACCAGGTTGGCCCACCACATTGACATTGTCCTTGTAGAGGTCAGGTTTTTTGGGTTGGGTCTTCCTCTCTACTCCACCCCCCGATCGTTTCCCGTTGGCTGTGGCTCCCTAGCTTTTGGGGATGGTGCAGCAGTTTCGAGCTAAGTGTCCGGTATCATCAACAGCGAAAACAGCGATCGGTGTCATTCTGCGGCGTCCCCTGGGGGCTGGAGTACGGCACTGATAAACTTCTTCAACTCCGACTTCTTCATAATCCACTGGCGAACTCGCTGCACAATATTTGTGCCCTTCCCAGGTTTGGGCCGTGTGGAGAGCAATATCTCCGCCGCGGTTCAGCTTCCTGGAGACTCATTCAGGCAGCGAGTGGCGAGCTAGACGCAACATATTGGCTAGCCTTTTCTGGGGTAAGACCTTGGAGAAATGCATGGAATGCCGATTCGTCACTTTGCAGCAATTGGAAACTGTGTAACCACGCTGGGTATAGGCTGTATAATGGGCGCGAAGGTACCCAAGTTTTCCCCTTCCTTCCGATATAGGCCACTCAGCTGCTCCCTGCTCACTTCCGCATGCAGGCGCATTCCCAAAGCGCCGTCGAGACCAACCATCAGGGCCCGTAAATCATGCTGAGACTCTAGGGACAAGTCTAGGAGAATTTGAAGGCGACACCTTCTAATGCCAAGCAAGGTGGTGGCAGTTTCATTGTCGCTCCCAGCCACTATGCCATGATGCTAATCAACTTGGGCGAAAGAATGGCTCTACTGGTGTGGTTCCACTGTACTTGTGTATGTTTAGTCAGGTTCTTTGGTGTAATCATCTGTCTTGGGCATGTGGTTATCACAGTTTGCATCTGAATATGTGCTGAGCCCCCCCCTAGTATGTCATTCACTGGACATTCTGCTCGAGTTGCCTGTTTTTGAGAGCTTATATCCTTGCCTGACAGAACTCCCAGGGGGCTCGTGGCCTCTCAATGCTCGTTTACTTGAAGTGTGGTGCACACGGCAGTAAAAGTACTAAACTCAATCTTTTTACTGAGTTGAAAAATTAAGAAACAATGTATGAATACATTTCCTATCTTCATATTTCCTATTATTTCTACTTACTTCTTCCCATTTTACTCCTACAAATAAGTGTGAACCTTTCTTCAACAAAACTAGTATTTTGACAGTGAACCAACGCTACTGAAATTGTGACTTAGCCTGTTTGCTATTCAATGCTCAGATATTATATTTCTGATTTTGTTAGGGACATAAATACAGTTCGGTAATAATCTATTCACAAACTACTATCAACAATAATGGTCAAATTTACTTGTGAAAAGTATTCCCCGAGCCCTGTTTTGAATAGTCCGCCTATTTTGACAGCAACACTCCGCACAATACTCTTTATATGTCTTAAGTGCGTAATGGCCCGGAGACAGGCGCTGACGGAGCAGCAATGATTTTACACTCGTAAAAAATTTACTTTGAAAAAATGTTTAAAAAAAAAATATCACATAGATTAGTAACTTATAAGTATCAAAAATAAAAAATATGGTTTTTATGATAATGAAATGTCAGTAAAGCAATTTGGCACAATTGTGCCAAATGGCACAACTTGATGAAAAGGAGAAACTGCCTAAAAACTATAAAACTTAGAGGTCTGAAACTTAGAGAGTTGTTGTCAACAACACAATGGGCCTCATTCACAAATAACTTCGTAAGAAACTTCTTAAATTCCTTCTCAAGTCGTTCTTAAGTAGATTTCTAAGAAGACCCAACACGCTCGTAAGCCTCTGAATCGTTTGCAGCTGTTCTCTCAGATTGATGAATGCCAACTCCTCGTAAGTAGAGCGCGCGTGCCCGGTGCTTCATTAGGCAAGGCAAGGCAAGTTTATTTGTATAGCACAATTCATACACAAGGCAACTCAAAGTGCTGAACAAGATAGCATTAAAATCATAATCACAGACCATTAAAAAGAAAGATAAAAATATAAAATCCCTCAGTTGTATGCACAGCTAAACAGCACCGTTTTTAACCTGGTTTTAAACATTGTCAGAGAGGAGGCCTGTCTCACATCTTCAGGAAGATTGTTCCAGATTTTAGCAGCATGAATCTGAAAAGCAGCCTCCCCAACTAACAGGAGTCCAGTCCCTGTGCTCCTCAGAGTCCGGGCTGGTTCGTATGGTACTAACATGTCACTAATATATTTTGGTGCGAGGCCATGGAGAGACTACACAAGCAGAGCTGTTTTAAAGTCTATTCTCTGAACCACAGGAAGCCAATGCAGAGACCTGGGGACCAGACAAATATGGTCGTACTTCCTGGTTCTAGTCAGGACTCAAGCTGCTGCATTTTTAATGTACTGCAGCTGTTTTACAGCCTGTTTGGACAGACCTGTGAGCAGGCCATAGCAGTAGTCTAACCTACTGGAGACAAATGCATGGATAAGAATCTCCAGGTCTGCTTTAGACACTATGTTTTTGATCCTGGCAATGTTTTTTACGTGGTAGAAAGCTGCTGATTTTACTGATTTGATGTGGTTATTAAAATTTAAGTCTGAGTCCAGTATTACCCCTAGATTTCTGACCTTGTTTGAAGGTTTTAGGGAGAGAGACTGTAGGTGACAGATGACGCTCTCTTTGTTTCTGGGGACCAAAAATAATCATTTCAGTTTTGTTTGCGTTTAGCTGAAGGAAGTTATTTTGCATCCACTCACTGATCTGTTGGATACAGTGAAGGAGTGAGTCCACTGGTCCATGTTCTCCATCAGTCAGTGATACATAGATCTGAGTGTCGTCTGCATAGTTGTGATAGGTCAGTTAATACGCAGAAACGAAGCGTCCTAACGGCAGCATGTAGAGATTGAACAGAAGAGGTCCCAGGATCGACCCCTGTGGTACTCGCACGCTGGTGAAGTTCAATAAAACACAAAATTAAAGTGATATGTCAGTCATATTGATGTATGTATTTATTTATTTAATTGTTAATGGTAATTTAGCCTATTTTTAATTCATTTTGAAATGAAATGTGCAAACGCTTTATCAAATACATTGGAAGCACATTCAGCGTGCTAACATGTCGGCACTGAATGTGCTTAAGAGTGCTCCTGAGCACTCTTAGGATTTGTACTTACCCAAGAGTAATTCTGGTTCCGAGAAAATTTTGTGAATGCCACAAACTTCGTAAAATCCACGTAAGTAGGATTTACGCACAAATTTGTTCTTAAGTAAGGTTCGTGAATGAGGCCCATTGAACATAGGGTTTGAATATTGTGAACTTACAATAAAGTATGCCTTTTTTAGGGCCTTTAGAAATTGAAAATTTTAGGCGAGGCTAAAAAAAGTTTTTTTTCCCAAACTTCAAAGGATGCAGAGTGAAATAGGAATGACAAACATTATTTTAGTATATATTTACATAAACTAGAAGGCTCTAGCTTTAAAATGAAGGCATCATACAAGCATGTGAGATGTAAGATGTGTTTTTAAATAAGCAAAGACATTTGAGTATGCCCAACTTTTGTGCACAAGCCAAAATGAGGCAGATGTTAAGAGGTTAAAGGATTGGCCTTCATTTGCAGAGGAAACTCCAGCTTGTCAATGCCGGTGTCATCAGAAAAAATGCTCATAGGTACGCACACAGACTCATACCGTGGTTAATAAAGGCGGCCGGCCCGAGCCACAGCTGGGCACAGTTCTTGCGAGTGGAGTACATGACGCTGAAGTCGTTCTCTCCATGTCGCAGCAGCTGGTTCTCCTCGCTCTCCGATAGTTCTGCGATGCAGCCCACCAGGTACTCCATCTTATCGTTCCTCTTCCTGCAAGAACAAAGCAGAGGGTAAAAAGACTGCTTTAACACACAGTTTGATTTTATGCAAATTACAGCACTTTTACTCCAGTTTAGTTCTTTCTCAAGATCTGAACTGAATACTGTAGTTTTGAACTTTTTCCCTAAGAAAGAAATTAATATTTCAAAAGATTCTACTGAATTAGTATTTACAATGTTATACCGTTAAGCTTTAAACAAGCTTTAAACAAGCAATAAACCAAACAAAATATTCTGTCATTATCTCAATAGAAAATGTTATCTTTAGTGTGAAGTCGGCGAACGTCAATCACTTCAACTGCTGCGTCAGCTGTTCAAAATCATAACAAACAACACGTTGCCTCGACCTATAAAGAAGTCAGAACAAAAAACAATTCCTTGGTCGCTGGATGCAGTCAACACTTTCCTCAGTTTGAGAAGAGGACACCAGCGTGAGCTCGATGATGCCACCAGAAACCAGAGGGTGTTTGTGGAGGTAGCGCTAACAGCGGAGCAGAATGGATACCCACGGACATCACAGTACAGAGAAAAGTTAAGAAGCTTAAAAGTGACTACTATGAACTGAAAGATCACAACAGCAGAAGTAGACACAGAACCGAAAAGTCTGCAGGTGGTTTGACCAAATGGATATAATTACTACAGACATCGGCTAACAAGCTACACCAGCCAACACCAGCTACACCAGGAGAGAAGCCTCACTCTGCTTTGTCTCAGATGTTGAGTTTGAGAGAAATGGTGAGTGTCGGCCTTCAATCAAATGCTAAAGTATCTGGTCTTATACTGAAAGTGTATCGGTGGTTCTAAAGTCTAAAACAGCTAAACAGCTAACAGCGGCTGCATATAAGAAAAAAAACCACCTAACCCCAAAAAAATTCTAACAAAAGGTTTCTCAGATGATTTTTTTAGTATTAGGTGTCCTTAATAACATACTAAAAGTTTGCCAAAGTTTGACCACTAGAAAGGTGTAATTTTCAAGATGGCGCCCAAGATGGGCAGGAAGCCCTTAACATATCCTAACTCGTTCATTATTTGACCTAGCCAAGTAATCTTGGTGTCTAACCCCATGTTTTCTGGGTCTATGAATCCATTGGACTAAATTGCACTGAGATTATTTCATACTTATGGAATACATGATTTTGTGATATTACTGTAAGGTTTTATCTTTGGGGTGAACCATTCTGAAGTCCTTAAAGCAATTGATAAACATGCCCCATTTAAAACTATTCGCGTAAAAGGACGGCATCTTCCATGGACTAGCTCTGACTTAATTCATCTTTTAAAACGTCGAGACCAAGCTTGGACTAAATACAGAGAGTTTAAGGACCCTAACGACTGGGAGATCTATAGACAACTCAGGAATCAATCCAAAACCCAAACTAGAAATGCCAAGTCCAATCAATATAAGGAAGCCCTCGGTCTGAACTACAATAATCCTAAACAATTTTGAAAACACCTGGACCAGCTTCAGGGTAGGTCCAAAAGAAACTCAACTAATCCTGTTACTGTTAATAATACTACAATTGCTGATCTTAACTTAATCTCTGAATGCTTTAATGAGTATTTTTCCTCCATATGTAGTAAGTAAGTACTTACTACTACTACTTATGTAAGTAAATAAGTAAGTAAGTAGTAATCTTTATTTATATACCGCCTTTTCACTGCAGATCTGAGTCTCAAAGCGGTTTACAATTGTTAATTTTTGGGCATTTGTCTCTCACTCCACACAGAGATTGGAGCGGGGTCGCCAGTACAGGAGGCATATGCCAGAACTATTGGACATATTTTTAGTGGTAGGGGAAACCGTAGCACCCGGAGGAAACCTACGCAGACACGGGGAGAACATGCAAACTCCACCCAGAAAGGCCCCGGTCCGACCGGGATTCGAACCCAGGACCTTCTTTCTGAGAGGCGAAAGTGCTATCCACTCAGCCACCGTGCCGCCCACCGTACACAGCACTCTGGTCATCCATACTTACCTAATCCACTAAATGACGTTGTTCCTGAGACATAATTTTCTTTAAATCAGATTTCACATTTGGATGCAATACAAGCTATAAACGAGCTTCAAACTAACAGTGCGGCTGGTCCAGAAAAGTAAAATACCTTTTACTGGGATCCAGTGTGCTTATCTATCCACTAACCGACCTATTTAACCTGTCACTAAGTACGTGCTCTGTCCCTCTCATCTGGAAAACTGCAAGGGTTACTCCCATCTTTAAAGGCGTAGACCACTCCGATGTAAGTAACTATCGGCCCATCTCTATTATATGCACTATCACTAATGTAAAAGATCCTTTTCCGCCAACTGTAACTTTAACATCTTATCTCCCCATCAGTCAGGCTTGCAGTCTGGCTACTCAACTACTAAGGCACTACTTAAATTTACAAATGATGTTTTCCCGTCCATCCATCCATCCATTCATTTTCGTCCGCTTCATCCGTTGCCAGGTCGCGGGGGCAGCATTCTAAGCAGAGACGGCCACACTTCCTCCAGCTCGTCCGGGGAGACCCCAAGACATTCCCAGGCCAGCTGAGAGACATAGTCCCTCCAGCGTGTCCTGGGTCTTCCCAGGGGCCTCCTCGCGGTGGGATGCGCCCGGAACACCTCCCTAGGGAGGCGTCCAGGAGGCATCCGGAACAGATGCCCGAGCCACCTTAACTGGTTCTTCTTGATATGGAGAAGCGGCGGCTCTACTCCGAGCTCCTCCCGTGTGACTGAGCTCCTTACCCTATCTCTAAGGGAGCAACCACTCTCGCTTCACACTCGGCTGCATACCGCCCCAGTGCATCTTGCAGGTCCTGGTTCGTTGGAGCCAACAGGACAACATTGTCCGCAAACAGCAGAAATGGAATCCTGTGGTATCCGAACCGGACCCTACGCCTAGAAATTCTGTCACACAGTGAACAAAACCGGTGACAAAGGGCAACCTTGGCGGAGGACAACATGCACAGGGAACAGGTCGGACTTACTGCTGATGCAAACACAGCTCTGGCTCCGGTCATACAGGGACCGGATGGCCCTCAGCAGAGGACCCCGGACCCCATACTCCCGGAGGACCCCCCAAAGGACACCCCGGGGAACACGGTCGAACGCCTTCTCCAAATCCACAAAGCACATGTGAACAGGTTGGGCGAACTCCCATGAACCCTCGAGTATCCGATGGAGAGTATAAAGCTGGTCCAGTGTTACGCAGCCGGGACGAAAACCACACTGCTCCTCCTGAATCCGAGATTCGACCATCGGTCGTAGCCTCCTCTCCAGTACCTTGGAGTAGACCTTACCAGGGAGGCTGAGGAGTGTGATCCCACAATAATTGGAACACACCCTCCGGTCCGGTCCCCCTTTTTGTAGAGAGGGACCACCACCCCCGTATGCCACTCTATTGGTACCGCCCCCGAGCGCCACGCGATGTTGCAGAGACGTATCAGCCAAGACAGTCCAACAACATCCAGAGACTTTAGATAGTCAGGACGAATCTCATCCACTCCCGGATCCTTGCCACCAAGGAGGCGGCCAACAACCTTTGTGACTTCAGCAAGGGAGATGGAAGTATCCGCCCCAACATCCTCAACCTCTGAAACGGAGGCAGAGGCTGAGGATGTTGTCCCTTCCTTTGATTATAACCAGTTCACAGGTGGCATTTGATCTCTCCAAGGCTTTTGATCTAGTAGACCACTATTTACTTTTGGACAAACTTTACTCAGTAGGTCTCAGTAGAAATGCTCTCGGTTCAATGCTTATCTTCATAATAGACGACAGTTTGTAGTTTTTAATGGTCTTCAAACGGGTCTCTCTGGCATGGAAAAAGGAGTACCACAGGGCTCAACCCTTGGACCTGTTTTATTTTCTATCTTCATCAATGACCTACCCCAAGTGTGTAGTCATTGCTAGACTCATCTATATGCTGATGTCGTCTGTCAGGTGCAAACTTACAACTGCAAATGTATCTAAAAGAGGACTTTCATTCTAATTCAAAAGTGGCTCAACAAATATGCTAAAACTAAACATGAAAAAATCTGCCCACATGCTCTTTGAATAAGAGGAAACAACGGAAGAAAATAGAAAAAGATATGCATAAATAAGAAAAAGATATGCATAAATAAGAAAATAATAAAGAAATATAAAAAACAAAACAAATTATAAATTTGATAAAATAATTATATAAAAAAAACACAAGGGGTTAGCGGTACTGAGCCTTCAGCCCTGTTTTGACTAATTTCACGGTACCACACAGTTCTAATTAATTTATTCTTTATTGGAATCACAATAATGGTTTTGAACCACAGAAACCACCAACACGATATGATAAAAGAGAAATATGGGATTACTTAGGGGAAATTGTACTTCTTTTTTGCATACATATATGTATGCTTATAACCAATTGCTTTAATATATAATTGTACTTATCACTTATTTTTCATGCAAATATACTAATTAGAATATTATATGACCAAAACAGATATCAGACACCAATATTTCTGGTCTAGGAGAAATACAAAGGAGTAATGGTCATTTTAAGGACCTGATGGCCGCCATTTTGAAAATGAGGCCTTTCTTGGAGTCAAACTCTGGTAAACTTTTAGTATGTTTTTAAGTAGATCTGATACTACTGTAAACCACTGAGAAACCTTTTTTTAGAATTTTTTTTGGGTCAAGTCATATTTGCAGCTGACTATTTTGATGTGATATGTGTCATATCTAGCGTCATATCTTTTACTAACGGTAGTTAGAGTGAATCATGGTTCAATATAGACAGTTGTTGTGTTATATGGTGAATACTGGGTTGAAACCCGAAAAAAGAGAGATTTAGAGATTGAAAGCACGTTCGCTGACTCCAGATTGTTTTACTCAGCCCAGCAAGAACCAGGGCCAAGCCGTTACTAAAAAAGTACAGAGTAGCAGCTAAAGCGAGCTGGTGGAAACGCCAGCAAAGTCAAGTCAATTAGTACTGTAGGAGTCAATTTATGTCCTTATGTTGGTGTGTGATATTTACAATAAATCTGGCTGAGCAGGTGTGTGTGAATATGTGTTTGTCTTATCTTGGCGGAGCTTCAGTGTTAAAGCAAACCAAATCAGGTCTGAGTCAGCAGATCTGTTGTGTGGAGTGCCTCAATGCTCAGTCTTGGGCCCTGTGTTATTTTTGTTGTATCTGCTCCCTTTGGGAAAGATTATTCAAAGTGTTTGTGATGTTTCTTATCACATGTTTACAGATGACATCCAGATGTATTACACTTTTAAGTGAGCTTCATAAGCTTGATTCCTTAGTCTGTTGCCTAGTGGAAATTAAGCAGTGGCTAAGTGAGAACACTTTGCAGCTGAACAAAGACCAGACCGAAACACTAGTTATTGCCCCTGATGATTTAATTCCAGGGATTAAACAATACTTTGGTGATGTAGGCCAGTCTGTTAAACCGAGCCTTAGAAATCTGGGTGTTATTTTTGCCAAGGATAGGTCTCTACTTCAACACTGCAAACAGCTGACCAAAAATGGCTTTTTTTAGCTGAGAAACATCTCCAAATTTAAGAAAATGGCGTCACAGAACGACCTTTTGTCTTCTCGTTTAGATCATTGTAACAGTTTGTTTTCATGTCTGAACAAGAAGGAGCTGTCGGGTCTGCAGTTAGTGAATAACTCTGCAGCTAGGGTTCTCAAGTGCACAAACAGGAAGACTCCCATATCCCGGTCCTCAAAGACAATGTCATTTCTGTGAATGTAGAACCATGCACGCGGACCATAGACACGCTGACAGGACCATGGACGCGCGGAGAGGACCAGACGTGCGGACAGGACGTGCGGACAGAACCGTCCCCAGCTTGTTGCAAGTGTAGGTCTCCCCCGTGTCTTCTATGCGCAACCAAAACTCACAAAATTAAAGACCTTATGACGGGTTTGATTTATTTAGAAATACAGTTTTAATACCATTTTATATTAGAAGAGAACTACTAAAGGTTTCAAAATCAGTTGTTGTTTTTTTTGTCTGATCCCCCCAAATCGAAATAACCCCATAGCAACGCCCTTAGAAACGAAAAAACTTCACAGCCCTTGGTGACGTCAGAACGGGTACGTTTCAACGCTGTAAGTTGTTTAAAATTTGGTATTCGTTCTTTTTTCGCGGATATTCAAGATGACAAGGCCGTGTACAGCGAGTCTAAGATAACTACTAGATGGTAACATTTCGTTGTAACTTAGATAGTCCAGCGGTTGTGTCGATGGACTACCAATCCAGAGCCTGGGGTTCAAATCCCAGCTCGGACATTTTTTCACACTCAAAACGGCAATTTATGTGTAGTGAGCAATTGTCACCTGTAGAGGGCAGTATTGTGTTGGGCATCAGTGGAGAGAAGAGAGAAAAGTCAGTCCTGTGGCAAAGATCCATGGTTTTCAATGCATGGGCGTAACCCGCTATGACGTCACACACAGGTTAGAGCATAGACAACTTAAATTCATGAAAAACACGTTCTTTTTATAAAATATAAGATTTTTTTTTCCGGAATCTCTTTCAAATTGACATTGTCATGCAATTTTGATATCCACTATTTTTTTTTTTTAAACCCGTCATAAGGTCTTTAAAGCTCGGGTGCCTAAATAATAATAATGCAATGGTTTTATATAGCGCCTTTTTGGACACTCAAAGACACTTTACATGTCATTATTCATTCACTCCATACATGGTGATATACTACTGTCGCCACAGATGCCCTGGGGCACACTGACAGAAATCTCCCCTTGCATTATAAATACATGTTGGTTGTGCACAAAAGTAATATGTTGGGAACAAATCAAACAGAACACACCACAACAGGCGTCTTGTTTTTTATTTTGCATACTTAAGTAAGTCATTATTTGACTTTTCGGGCTGCGAGTGGATTTTTTTCCCACACAGTAAGTGCCACTTAATTGCCAATCTTTTGTTAACTCATTGTATTGATAAATATTTGGGCAAGTGACTGACAAAGCTTAATGTCAAGGCCTGCATAGTCTCTGACTGGTTGGCCACCCCTGCCATAGTGGTTTTGAAGGTGCGGCACTCCAGATCTCAAACTTCGTTTTAGGGTTTGTACAGATTTTAAACTGTAAAATTCAAGCACTTTCAAGGTAAAATGGGAACTTTTTCAAGTAACTGACACTTTAAATAACATAAGCACTGATAGACATGCATGAATGAAATTGGATGTGCTTTGGCTCAAGAAAGCGTTGCGGTATAACTTACCAATATAACAAAATAAACACAACGGTCTCGCAGTCTCCACTTTAAACAACTTCAGCTACAGACAGCTAATCAAATTCAATGGATCGGTTAATTTATCACCCCTAAAAAAAAAAATAATAATAATAAACGATTTAATCAGAATCAGAATCAGAATCATTTTTATTGCCAACGTAAGTAACGGGAGGTCACAGACTTGGAAATTGCTTTGGCTCAGTGCAACAGTCAAAAAGAGATAATAAAAATAAGAATAAAAAACACTTCTAAAGAATAAATTTAAATTTAAAATAGAGTTACAGTTACTATTTACAATATACAAGTGCACATGGTGCACACAATGTAAGGTGACAGCAGTACAGTGAAGTAAAGTGACGTATGATGGGCAGTAAAGTGACTTTATAAAGGGCGGGGGGACAGGTTAAGAAGTGTTCAAGAGTCCAACAGCAGAGGGGAAGAAACTGTTCTTGTGGCGGGAGGTTCTAGTCCTGATGGACCGCAGCCTCCTGCCTGAGGGGAGTGGTTGGAATAGTCCATGTGCAGGGTGAGAGGGGTCGGCTGTGATACGACCAGCCCGGCCTCGAGCTCGGGCGACGTACAGGTCCTGCAGCGATGGAAGGCTGCGGCCGATCACTTCCTCTGCAGAGCGCACAATGCGCTGTAGTCTCTGTTTGTCCCTGACTGTGGCTCCAGCGAACCACACGGTGATGGAGGAGGTGAGGATGGACTCGATGATGGCCGTGTAGAACTGCACCAACATCTGTGCAGGCAGCTTGGCTTTCCTGAGCTGCCGCAGGAAGTACATCCTCTGCTGGGCCTTCTTGATGAGGGAGCTGATGGTCGGCTCCCACTTGAGGTCCTGGGTGATGGTGGTGCCCAGGAAACGGAAGGACTCCACAGAGGTGATGGGGGAGTCCATCACGGAGGGTGGGGGCGGGGGGACAGTGCTCTTCCTGAAGTCCACAATCATCTCCACTGTCTTCTGGGCGTTCAGCTCCAGGTTGTTACCACTGCACCAGGACACCAGCCGGTCCACCTCCCTCCTGTAGGCGGACTCATCGTTGTTGGAGATGAGTCCAATGAGGGTGGTGTCGTCCGCGAACTTGATCAGCTTCACGGAGTCGTGGCTGGAGGTGCAGTGGTTGGTGTACAGGGAAAAGAGCAAGGGAGAAAGAACACAGCCCTGTGGGGCTCCTGTATTTATAATCCGAGAGTCCGAGACATTCTTCCCCAGACGCACTCGCTGCTTCCTGTCCGTCAGGAAGTCAGTGATCCACCTGCAGGTGGAATCGGGCACGTTGAGCTGGGAGAGCTTGTCCTGGAGCAGGGATGGCAGGATTGTGTTGAAGGCAGAGCTGAAGTCCACGAACAGGACCCTGGCGTAGGTCCCCGGGGAGTCCAGGGCTGTAGGATGTGGTGGAGGGCCAGGTTAATGGCGTCGTCTACAGATCTGTTGGCTCTGTAGGCGAACTGCAGGGGGTCCAGGAGGGGGGAGGTGAGGGACTTGAGATGGGAGAGAACCAGGCGTTCAAATGACTTCATGACGACAGACGTAAGTGCTACAGGTCTGTAGTCATTGAGTCCTGTGATCCTGGGCTTCTTCGGGACGGGGACAATGATGGAGGATTTGAAGCAGGCCGGGACATGGCAGGACTGCAGAGAGGAGTTGAAAATGTCCGTGAACACAGGAGTAAGCTCACTGGCGCAGTGTCTCAGAGTGGCCGGAGACACGTGGTCCGGGCCAGGAGCTTTGCGGGGGTGCAGCCTCAGGAAGAGTTGTTTAATCTCTTTAGCGGCTATTGTTAGGCTGGGGGCAGGGCTGATGGGTGGGTCGTTAGAGTAGTGGGGGGTGGGGGAGGGAGAGGTGTCAGGGGCAGCATCAAAGCGACTGAAAAATAAGTTCAGATCGTCAGCTAGCTTGTGGTCATCAGCACAGGGGGGGGCTTTGGGTTTGTAGTTGGTGATCTCCCGTAGGCCCCTCCAGACAGAAGCAGTATCGTTGTTACCAAACTGCTCCTGTAGTCGTTCTCTGTGCCGGGACTTGGCTGCTTTCAGTTCTCTCCTGAACTGATATTTAGCTGCTTTGTAGCCGCTGCGGTCCCCCTCCCTGAAAGCAGACTCCTTTGCTTTCCTGAGCTGCCGGAGTTTAGCAGTGAACCAGGGTTTGTCGTTGTTATAGATGACCCTGGTCCTTGTTGGAATGATGCTATCCTCACAGAAGTGGATGTATGACGTCACAGTGTCCGTATATTCATCCAAACTGTCTGTGGCAGCTCTGAAAAGGTCCCAGTCTGTAGATTCCATGCATGCGCGCAGCTCTTCCACAGCTTCATCAGACCACACTTTGGAGCTCCTCACTGCAGGTTTCGAGAGCTTTAGTCTCTGTCTGTAAGCAGGAACCAGATGTATCATGGAGTGATCTGAGAAGCCGAGGGCTGGCTTGGGAACAGCGCGAAAAGCTCCGCGCACGGTGGTGTAACAGTGATCCAGAGTGTTCTCCTCTCTGGTCGGGCATTTGATAAACTGTCTGTATTTGGGTAATTCCTGGCTCAAGTTTCCCTTATTAAAATCCCCCAGGATAATAATCAGAGAGTCCGGGTATAAGCGTTCCATACACAAAATACATAAATGAGTGTCCAATAGTGTTGTGTACATATCCTTTGTCACTTTGGTGCAACTTAGTTGTAAGTTAAACTTTCTGCCTAAAACCGTCTGTGAGGCACCATCTGCTGGCGACCTGTATTACTACATTTGAATTTTGAATCTGGCGCCAACACTGGCGCGGCAGCAAGACCTGACGTCTGAAGCAAGACCTGACGTCAGCAGAGCAATGTAAACGGCCCAGTCTCGTTCACGCCCCCTTTAGTCCTCCAGGCTACGCCCATTTAGAGGAAGATTTGAACAGGAAATGTGATTGACGTAAGTTCCGAGGAGCGGGGGTGAGAACCACTTTAAGTATGCAAACAAACAAAAAACACAATAAGACAGCTTGTTGTGGTCCAATTAGTTCACATTTGATTTTTGGGCACAACCAACATGCCTTGTTAATTCAAGGGAAAATTCAAGGTACCCCAACTTTAATTTAGCGTTTTAGTTTCAGTGCTTCAGGAGCAGTGATGGGAATAACGGCGTTACTAGTAACGGCGTTACTAACGGCGTTACTTTTTTCAGTAACGAGTAATCTAACTAGTTACTTTGACTGTAACTATAACGCCGTTATCATTTCCGACATCCCGTTACTGCGCGTTACTCAAGATGCACAATGAACTTCTCTTTTTACTTTGTGATAGGACTCATGCGCGTGTTGTCATGAGAGAAGGGAGGATGAGAAAACCTCTCAGCAATTATTGGCTGATGTAAAACATATTTCCTTTACAATCTACATGTCTACAGTTGAGAGGATAGCTCATAAATTGTGTTTTTGAAACAAATATGGGTCTTAATTGCGCTCAACCACGGCTGATGTGGAAGGAGCAAGATGGCGCCGGGTCAGGGCGCCTCAGTAAGAGCTCTGGAGTGCACTGTCTGTTCTATGTTGTTTTTCGTCTGTGATACACTTGCCACCGTGAAGTACGACCGGGAGACACTTCTTTACATTCGGGACCAAGCTTGTGGAGTATCGCAGGTCTTACCCGAACTGAGGTGCTTGGACTTTATTGAGTGCCCCACTCGTGAGGCCCGTCAAACAGGGCAGGCGGGCCGCGGCAATGGCCGCGAACAGAGCGGGGGGACTGGGCGTCTCCATCGTGCTCTCCGCGGTGTGGAGCAGGGTACCGGGAGCCGACGCAGGAGGCGCAGACACCGGGGAAAACGAGGCGGTCTGCTCGTTCGTAGCCGCTCCTCCAGGACCCCTTTGCCCTCCATCTACCTGGCCAACGTCCAGTCTCTGCCCAACAAGACGGACGAGCTTCTGTGTCGGGTCCAGAGCCAGCGAGAGGCCCGAGACTGCGCTGTGTTCTGCCTCAGCGAGACGTGGCTCCATCCAGGCGTCCCGGACTCTGCTGTTCAGCCCCCGGGATTCACCGTTCACCGCGCGGACAGAGAAAAGGAGACCACGGGGAAATCCAGAGGTGGAGGTGTGTGCTTTTTAATTAATCAGCGCTGGTGCACGGACACTCGCATTGTGAACCAAACATGTACTGCCAATCTGGAATGCCTGGTCTTGAGCTGTCGCCCTTTTTATCTTCCGCGGGAGTTTTCTGTGATATTTTTATGCGCTGTTTACATCCACCCACGAGCGGACTATACTGTAGCACTACAGGATCTGAGCGAGATCCTTCATAAATACGAGACTGCTCATCCTAACGCAGTGATTATTGTCGCTGGGGATTTTAACAAATGTAATTTAAAGACTGTACTCCCAAATTTCTACCAACATGTGACTCGAGCTACAAGAGGAGCACATGTTCTGGATCACTGCTACAGCAATGTGAAGGGAGCTTACAGGTCCAGTCTCAGACCTCCATTTGGAAAGTCCGATCACTCCTCTGTTCTCCTTCTTCCCTCATACTCTCAGAGGAGCAGGGAACATAAACCAACCTCACGCACTGTGCAGTGTTGGTCCGAGGAGGCTAGCATGAAGCTACAAGGGTGTTTTGATGCCACTGACTGGTCTGTGTTTCAATCAGAGGATGTTAATGAATTCTGTGACGCTGTGTCTGGATACATACGCTTCTGTATTGACTGCTGTGTCCCACAGAAGGTCATTAAAGTACATCTCAGTCAAAACCCTTGGATGAATGCGGAAGTGAAACAAAAACTTCATGAGCGTGCTCTGGCGTTTCAATCTAACGATACAGTTGCCTAAAAGCTATCCTGTTATGCATTGAAACGTTCTATTAAATCTGCAAAGCGCAGTTATGGGGACAAGTTAAAGGGTTATTTTAAGGAAGATGACCCTCGGCGCATGTGGAGCGGTATTAAAGCCATCACGTCCTGGAAACCTAGTGCCGGGAAAATCGGATCTGTTGGCCCAGCTCTGCCTAATGAGCTGAACACGTACTACTGCCGCTTCGCATCTGCCGATACCTGTCCTACTGTCTTTCCTGATTGCCTCAATCAAGGTGCGTTCACCGTGACTCAGGAGGAAGTCAGGCGTGTCTTGTCCAGCACCATTGTCCGGAAAGCCCCTGGCCCGGACGGCATCCCTCCTCGTGTCCTGAAACTGTGCTCTGAGCAACTTGCTCCTGTGCTAACAGACATTTTTAACCTGTCGCTAAGGAACTGTACTGTGCCGAACTGCTTTAAAGAGTCGACCATTATCCCAGTTCCTAAGAAAACTCCTGTGACATGCCTTAATGACTATCGCCCTGTGGCCCTCACTTCTGTCCTAATGAAGACTTTCGAGCGGCTTGTGCTGGACTTCATTAAGAGCCAGATCCCTGTGAGTGTTGACCCGCTCCAGTTTGCTTACAGACAGAACAGGAGTGTGGAGGATGCCATCTCCTTTGCTCTGAACTCTGTCTACAGTCACTTGGACAATAGGAAATCTGTTGCAAGAATGCTGTTCATTGATTATAGCTCTGCTTTTAATTGTCTTGTCCCAGGTAAACTGATTGAAAAGCTCATGTCTCTGGGTTTAAGTGTTGCCATGTGTAAATGGATCTATAGCTTTTTAACTGACAGATCTCAGAGAGTGAAAATCAATGACTGTTTTTCAGATGTTGTTTCTGTGAGCACTGGATCTCCTCAGGGATGTATTTTGAGTCCTTTACTTTTTACACTGTACACTCATGATTGTGTGTCTTCCTCAGACTCTAACCTGATCATCAAATATGCTGATGACACCACCATCATCGGTCTCATCAGTAATAACAATGAATCCTCTTATAGAGCCGAGATCCAAAATGTGGTTCAGTGGAGTAAGGCTAACAACCTCCAGCTGAACGCATCCAAAACATGCGAACTGGTCTTTGATTTCAGTCGCAATAGTTCTCATTTGCCTGTCGCAATCGATAACTCCCAAGTGCAGATTGTAGAGGAGTGTAAGTTTCTGGGTCTAACTCTGTCTGATGACCTGAAATGGGTTAAAAACACTGACCGAGTCGTAAAGAAAGCTCGTCAGCGTCTCTACTTCCTGCGGAAACTTAGAGAATTTACCACTAACTCTAAGATTCTGCTTAACTTTTATCGCTGCACCATTGAGAGTTTGCTTGTTGGTTCTGTGTCTGTGTGGTTCGGTAACATCACAGATAAAGAAAAGAGAGCTTTAAACAAGGTGCTCCGCTCTGCAGAGAGGACCGTGGGCTGCGAGCTTCCTGTTCTGGAGGTTCTTTATCAATCCAGACTTTTTAACAGTGCCCTGAGAATTATCAGAGACTCTTCTGGCCACCCAGGAAAAGCCTTGTTCCAGCTTCTTCCCTCTGGCAGAAGATACTGTTCTCTGAGATGCAGGACATCTCGTCATGCTAACAGTTTTTTTCCACGAGCTGTTAACAGTTTGAATAGAGCACTTTAATGTTTTGCACTCGTATAGATCTGTTTTAAGTTGGTCAACTTCACGGTGACATTTGTTGTGACATTTGTTTACTGTTTTTAAAATTTGTTTTATTTTTGTCTTTTAATGTTGTTTTGTGTCTGTACTTGTCCTGTGCACACGGGGAACTTTTACAAATGTATTCCAATGTGGTGTATACATACTGCAAATGGCGAAATAAATGAATCTGAATCTGAATCTGAATCTGTATCACCGTGAGGTCAGCCTCAGAGGAGAGCATGTGAGCGCAGAAGTCGGCTGCATACATTCCATCCAAAAGCTCCTTTCTCCTCCTGGTTTATCTGCTAAGGACAGCAACAGGTTTGGCTAACATACATGTAACACATTTTAAGATAATTTAAAATGCACTTAGGGTAATTTTTCAATGACTATAGGAATGATAAGAAAGAGAGGTGAAGTGTAAGACGGTTGATTTTAGAAATTGGATGCACCCGGCTGCAGCAAAACAGAGGTGTTTATGGAGGACACACGCGTTTTGTTTTACTTTTTAAAACTCATTGGACTCATTTCCAAATGGAGGATTACATATCTACGCTCAAACTATTATCTGGACTTAAACACAGAACTGGTCTGAACCGAAGTGGTCTGTGCAGGTCATTTATAAGGTAAGACCCATAACTCATAGTTTTGAGTTTTGTATGAACAAACAACAAACATGAAACATATTCTGCTGTAGCCAAACAAATTGCGCACTTGGCTGCACGCTCGACCCGCTGCTCTCAATTGCTGCATGGTCAGAACACGGAACGCAGATTAGGGGGTACCCCACTATTTGACAAGGACTGGTGTAGAGCTGCAACTAACGATTATTTTAATAATCGATTAATCTGTCGATTATTTCTTCGATTAATCAGATTTTTAAAAAAGCATTTTTAGTTTCCATCCCGTTATTAAAAAACGTGGCCTTGGATCAACACAAAGAAACATGCAAATGTATGCTATGCAGTATAAAGTAAAGTGCACAAAAACAGGTATTGTTGTTTAACCCAAAGAGCAATTACAGACAAGACGCGCTTGTGTAATTAAGTAATTTTTAGGGTAATTGTAAATGCATATACTCAAAAACGTTTGAAATTTTTATTTCATAAGGCTGTAACTTAAAAGTGATAGGAGATAAAGACTTTCTGTAAATTACAGAATTATTAAGGATGGCCAAAAGTTTTATGTAGGGAATAAGTGTACCCATCTAATTAGCAAATTATGACGTCATATGGCTTTGGAAATTGTCGATTTTAGAATTTTTTCTCTCGTCCCTGTTCTCTCTCTCAACTCCCCCGCTCTCCCTCTCTCTCTTCTCCCCTGCCCTCTCTCTCCTCTCCCCTGCCCTCTCTCTCCTCTCCCCTGCCCTCTCTCTCCTCTCCCCTGCCCTCTCTCTTGTCTAACACCAGACAAAGTCTTCTCCAACACGTTACCGTCCCGGTGATGGCGGAAGCCACGATAATACATCTGTGGGAGGCACTATTTGCAGAGATTTTACCGGAGACTAGCAGAGGCTAGAGTTGCGGCGCGGCGCCTCGACGTGACTTCCAGGCTTGTTCTCCGCAAATCTAACCTGTCTCCGAACCTCCCAATGACAGCCCTGACCCTGAGAAACTCTGTTCTGACTGTATTAAAAATGACCACCATCGCCACACTCTGCTCTTCTTCTGTGGAGTTTTACGGCAGTGTGCCTGCAGTGTTGTGTAGTTCTGTGGTGCATGTGCGTCCGTCCGCTCAACCATAGAACTACAAGAATGCGCCCAACTCGTGCGCTCGGTGTCGTATTAATCGCGCGACACAACGAATCGATAACCAAATTCGTTGCCAACGCTTTTGATAATCGATTTTTATTGATATTATCGATTCGTTGTTGCAGCCCTAGACTGGTGTAAGCTAATATCACTAAATAACCCCCAAATTAAGCAGCTGTAAAAATGGAAACTGAACCTAGAGCTTCGCGTGGTCTCGTTTGGACGAACGAAGGTGTAGAATTATCCTCTGTGCTGTGCTCAAAGCCCACGGAGCTAGTTAGTGCGCACGGCGCCATTATTGTTTACGTTTGTTCTCTGCTACTGCGCATGTCCAAATTTACGTGAGGGAGCAGCAGGGAGGTGGGGGTCAGAGTAAACGGGGGATTTCACACCTTTCTCCTTCTCGCGGGTGTGAAAGAGCTCCCCGCTGTGCAGCGTATCTGAGTTGTCCCATTTTGCAGGCTGGATCTGAACACTTACGTTTTGACCCCCCTGGAACACAGTCTTGGTAGTACGCTTGGTAGTAACCGACATCCAACTATACCGTTTCACTGCCACATTGTCTCTGTGTAAACTCAGCTTAACATTACCTCAGCTAAACATATCGGTGGGCTAGCCTGATGTTACTTATTCATGTTGTAGGATAGTGATAACTTAAGTACTGAATGCAATTTCTCGTAACCTAAAGTCCTGATGTTGTATTAAAACACTGTAAAGTTTGAGAAAATCAAGCACATTCCAGACCTTGAAAAACACGTTATTGAAATTCAAGCATTTTCCCGACTTTCAAGGATCTGTACAAACCCTGTTACTTGAACAAAACAAAGCCACGCATCTGTAATAATCTAACACAAACATGTGTGGCTAACACCAGTTTCTTACCATTCTTTTGTGGCTACAATCTTTGCACCGTTTTGCTCCGATGAGTATCTGTTGCAGGGGAGGATTTCAAAACCACTGTCTTGAGCAAACATCCGCAAGTACACAAATACCTGAGGAGAGAGCAGTGTGAATGAGAGACAAAGACACACAGACACACACACACACACACTAACATGTTGTTTGAAGAGCTTCTCGTGAGCCTTGGTTTTGTGGACTAACAAGGATCTGGCCCAGTCTCCGGTTGTAAGTGCTCTGAAGGCCTTCTCCATGTTGTCATGTTTCTTGAAGCGCTCGATGATTTCCTTCAGCTCCTCTTGCCGCCCTTTCACCGGCCGGAACCTGAGGAGCAGATCCACAAAGCAGAGATCAGGAGCAATGGGGAGAACCTGAACCTGAGGAAAAGATCCAATACCAAAAACCAATAGCAGTGGGGAACACCTCAACTTGAGGAGCAAATCCAAGAGCAAAATTCAGGAACAGTGGGGACAAAACTGATGAAAGGGTTTAACCATGTCCCAACATTGTCCATCTTCAGTCACATACCTGTGTTTCCATGCTAATATCAGGAACTTCTGGCACAAATATGTAGCTCCACCTCCTGTCTACAAGCCCTTGTAACAGTACGAAGTAATTGTACCACTATGACATCATACTCAGAGCTCTTTTCTGTCTTTCCCATAAATTCGTTTTGGTCAGTTCTCAGGTGAAATGACATCCTTTACAATCACACCGGGTTTGCAGCTCCCTCTGGTAAAAGTATAGGCAGTTATAGGGAGCTCTGACTGCAGGTACTGCTCCCTCTGGAGCAGATTGAAGCAAAGTATGTACTCATCTTGTGTGTCTGGAAACCCCGATACAGGTTGAGGCTGGCGTGTGTGCGTGTGTGTGCATCTCTGCGAGTGCGCGTGTCTCTCTCTGTGTGCGCGTCCCTCTGTGTGTGTGTCTGAGTGTGTGTACCTTGTGTTCATCTTGTGTGTCTGGAAGCCCAGGTAGGGGTCGAGGATGAGGCTGGTGGTGAGGTCATCGTTCTCACACAGTTCTTTGGCGGTCATCCCTGAGGACGGAATGTACCGCCGCTCCGACTCGAGGTTGGCTGCACTACACCCTGAACAACACAACATGCTTAAGGAAGTGTGTTTTTCGGACATCAAAGACTGGTTCAGCTCATTCTAGGATTAAAGGTCTCACTTTTATGATTCTCACTCTCGCTGCACTAGTGTAGGGGAAGTCAGCTTGAATATTTATAACATTTGCGATGCGATCTGGGAAAACCCGTTGGATGTCGCGCTGGCACCTTTCGAGTAAATAGTAAAAATAGGTCGATTGTCATTTATTTGGCAAAATTATGTTTTCATTAAATAATTATTATATAACATCTTGTCTTTAGTTTCTGAAAATATCTAGGTGAAATTCAATAGATTAATACATTCAAAATGGTGATATGTTTTGATAAACCGAACGTTACATCCTCTGCTCTGACCCCGGGAGCAGCTGCGGCCGCTTTGTGACAGCTGCTCTGGCAACAGCTCAGTGAACGCACTGCCGTAACGTGGCTCCAAGCGCGGACCATAGACACGCGGACAGGACCATAGACAGGACCATAGACAGGACCATAGACAGGACCATAGACAGGACCATAGACAGGACCATAGACAGGACCATAGACAGGACCATAGACAGGACCATAGACAGGACCATAGACAGGACCATAGACACACGGACAGAAACTTAGACACGCGGACCATAGACACGCGGAGAGAACCATTGACACGCGTTCAGGACAATCCCCAGCTTGTTGCAAGTCCAGGTCTCCCCCGTGTCTCCTACCTATGGGCAACCAAAAACTCACGAAATTAAAGCTCGGGTGCCTAATTTTCCCGTTTGCATTAAAAATACATGTTGGTTGTGCGTGGATATTTATACTGCGTGATTTGATAAAGAAGAGGAAAAGTTAAGTAAAACAAATTCAATTCATTTGTTGAATGAATAAATACATTCTTGATTTTTATCTAATTAATGAGTGTTGTGTGTTTGCTTGGGTGCAAAAGTAAGATTTTTTTATCTTTTACAACATAGTGACTAAAATAAGTGTGTGCCATAACAGAGTAATTCAAATTATCTATTAGTATCTTTAAAACTATCTAAATTCCGTTTCATAAAACCATGTTATTAAGCTGAC
The DNA here is from genome assembly GCA_964034765.1 of Knipowitschia caucasica. NCBI lineage: Eukaryota > Metazoa > Chordata > Actinopteri > Gobiiformes > Gobiidae > Knipowitschia > Knipowitschia caucasica. The sequence continues at coordinate 35,823,604 of OZ035826.1, forward strand.
TTCAGAAAAGGATAACATTTGTTACAGACATGCTATGAAAAAAGGAAAACAGATTTGAAAAGAGATTGAAAGCAGCTTTAAGATGGTATTAGAATCTTAAGTTTGTCAAATTTCACCATGTGATGGGTTTTACCAGATCGCATCACATTTTAATAAACTTTTTAAACAGACTGCATGTAAAACTACTGAATTTTACACGTGATATATTTACAATTGAATTTTTTTTTCTGAGTAACACTCAATAGAACAGGCTACATCTCTGCATCAGAGAAATAGATATTGGTGATGACTTTAATATGATGAGTTCTGCACTCACTGCGGCTACATCTGCGACTCCGCTGCAGGGCCTTGCTGTGACGGAGGGAGCCCTTCTGGGACTGGGAGCGGCTGGCAGGAGGATCGCTCAACTTGGTCCCATGTCGTCTGCCATTCAAGACCATGTTCTTGGATTCGCCCAGCCACTTCATGCCCACAAGCCTCCGGGTCGCAGTGCATTTAGTCTCCGAGGTGAGGAAAGCGCTGAGGTGGGGAAGACTGGGGTTTGTGAGAGAGATCTGGAGACACAAGAACAGAGAGCTAAGGACACAGAACCAAACACATACTGATCAGATAAAACAGGTCTCACGAATGAGCTGTTAAGACATTTGAGGATTGTAAACGTTAACTTTACTGACTCTAGCAAACATTAATTAACCTTAAAGCTGAGGTCCTTAACTCTGTCACCACACAAAACAACTGTCACAAAATCTATCGAAGCTCTAAAACAGTTTGCTTCTATCACTAGTTTTCACATCATGTATAATTGGCCTCTGTCACATATTTAGATACACTTTTTCCAGATCGAAGAGAGCACCACCCTCACTCAACCAATCAGCTTTCAGACCAAAGAGTCAAAGAGTGACACACAGGGCTCTTTCTAACACAAAAGATGAAGACAGTAGCTTTTTACTAGAAGACTATTTCTGTTCGACAAACATGTATTCATGATGCCAAAGTAAAGTATGGTCCTCCAGCTTTAGATGGGATAAAATGTTGAGCTAGTGGACTAAGTAAACACTACATTCAATACCATTAAAAACGAGTAACCACTCAGATAAGGGCTGAAAAGCAATAACAAACATTCTTTGATGACAATAGCTTCTTCACTTTATTTAAACAAGCTCTTAAAACTATGAGAGGACCGCCCACAAAGAGCACAGGGTACAGAGGAGAGAGCTCGTCCCAGATCCAGTTTCTCACATTTCTGCGTCTTGTCTCACAGCTCTGAAGCTGACATTACGTTACCATGTTACCTTTCTATATCACATAGCATATTAGTTCAACAAGCAAGTCATCTTTATTTATATAGCACATTCCACAGACCAAGGTCTCACACAGCCCTTCAGAGTGTTCTTTCCTCAAAGTGTTGACAGGAGGAGACGCTGATCATCAACACTCACACATTCAGGCTATTGTAAATAAGTGGTGTTTTAGTGGTATAAAAAAAACGGAGAACCAGGAGGAAACCTAAACAGACACGGGGAGAACATGAAAACTCCACACAGAAACCATAGACTGTATATATTAATGGACATAGTCACGCCCATCTCCGCCGTTCTAACTAATAGGCCAAAAATAGTGCTCTACTGGAGCGGCCATCCAAAATGGCCGCGAGTGGTCCCTCCCACAAGAAAATTGTGTAAAAACCATAGACTGTATATATTAACGGACAGAGTCACGCCTATCTCCGCCGTTCTAGCTAATGGGCCAAAAATAGTGCTCTACTGGAGCGGCCATCCAAAATGGCCGCAAGTGGTCCCGCCCACAAGAAAATTGTGAAAAAACGCATCTGTGCATGCGTCAGCCGGAGCAGCTCCATTCGTTTGAACGAGAGACTTCAAAAATTCACAGCAAGTAAACTAGAGTGGACCAAAAAAATTCACCCCCCTCAGCATTGACATGTGGAACGGAGCTTTGGGCCAAGAGCCAACTTTTGGACCATCCTGTAAAGACATTTTCAAGAGGTCTGCCAATGCTATATGTTAGCATTGGCTAATTCTTATTCCAGGTCCACCTGTCACACCGGATTCGTCCGGAAGTTGAGTTTGCGCGTGTCAAAAAGTGTAATAAGTCCTTAAGTGGTGACTGGTTAAGTTTAGGTGTCTAAGTAAGATGGTTAAGTTCAGGGTTAAGGCTGGGTTGGGGTTATTTTACGGGAATGGCTGGTTAAGTTTAGGCATGAATAGGTAGTTTTTTTATATTTACTTCCGCTTCCGTCCAGATTCCGTGACGTAATCTACTGCTGCGTATGCTCATTGGATCAAACTGAACTTCCGGGAAAAATCCGGTTTCCGGGACAAATACGGGAGTGACACACCCCCATCGGCCCGGGGTGGTATTGCAAGCATGTCAGCGCACATCATTTTGACCACTTTTGAACAGGTGTTCTGTCGAGTTGGTCTGCCCGTCGAGATGATCTGCCTCAGCTGTTAATGATGTAATGCAAACCTGCGCATGCGCGTCTCATGGCAGCCGAAGCAATCCAAGATGGAGGACATGAAGTCAGGCAGATCATCTCGACGGGCAGACCAACTCGACAAAACACCAGGACCCGCCCCCACTAAACAGCCTGCTGTTCAGGAACACTACCCTACAACAGTGTCTTACTCGTTCAACTATCTCAACAACAGTCACCTTGTCAGTGACGTCTCGATGACTGCAGTCCCTTCAGTCTCGTTAATATGATTCAAATACAACAGAACAACCCTAACATTGAGGGCTGGAGGTCTCCAACAGTGGATCAAACAGAATTAAAACAGAGCCACAAAGAAAGATCACATCACCCAAGTATGATTACCACCTTAAATCAGACCACATCATTGTCTTCAGTCGATGAGACCCACATCACCTCAGTGCGATTGATTACCACCTGAACTACAGTTAAGTAATATGTATCCATTTTAGGATAAAACAAGTCGCATGCACAGTCAGTTCTTCCACCAAACACAATCAGCAAAAGTGCGCTCACGCTGATGAATATTGTAATTACGTTAAGGAAAGAGTAAACAATCCTGGTGTTAAGATGCCACTCAGTGGTGACCATCAGTACTGACTGGAACGCTGCAAGGAGCAGCATCAGTTGTGGACCACTCTCGACTTAACAGTGATATCCGGAAGACATCTCTGTACTGTCAAACTTGTTATTGTGTTTAACTCCCACAGTCGACAGAATGCAAAGCCACTGTTCCCGTATCTCTTCGTTGGACACACAATTATGTCTTCAGTAATTTGAATAAATGCAAAGACAGCGCGTCCAGACTGCTGACAGCACAGTGTGGTAGTGTCCCGCTCTTGTCCAGATCTGGCTCGTCTCCACCTTCAGCTACAGGGACAGAGCTCGGTTTGCGGGATTAGCATACACCTGCTCCGGGGTGAAGGCTCAATCACCCGCACGATCAGTAAATATGCAAATAAAAGCCAAGGGACATACACACGTGCGCCCGAGGTGTGGCCGTTGTGTTAAACTCCATATTTAAATGACGTGCTGCGGATATCAATAACACCACACTCTCTGCAATAATCCAATAACGTTGTTGAGCCGAAGATGACCGATTGTTTAAGCATATGTGCCCACTCACATCTCGACACAACCAGTGATACAAGGAACCGTGCCATTGTAGTGACTGTGTTTCTACGTCTTGATAGCATCAAACTGAACTTCAGTGGTTAAGAGCTAACTGTTAATGCTAACTTAGCTTGACTCAGTGGAGCCGATTCGCCACATTTAGCTTTTCCAATGCCTCTGGGGACTTCAGTTAGGTTTCTGAGAAGCCATAGTATGATGTAGTCACACTCACCCAGCTCAAACCATCGCTCCAGTATTTAATAGAAGTTATGTGACCGTCAACGTACCTGCAGAGCCCTGAGCCTTATGCTAAGCTAAAGCAAACGTTAGCTCGGCTTCTGAAGCCTAAAAGCAATGGAAAATCTGTTTTTAAGCACATCAAACGTTTTTCTGGAGCTACAAACTCACAGAGCCACGCCTCAAGCCTTTAACAGATTAACAGGCGACCGGATATCTATGGAAACACTTCAATATTAGCACTGTAAGCCAGATATCCAAGATAGCAGCTTTTTTACGCGTTAAATGCCTCGGGTCGTCAAAACAAACCACAGCGACAGATCTGATACTTACAAGTGCTTTTGTGAAGGTAAAAGAATAGCGAAACGTAGTATCTCAAAGATATCCCAGCATTGGCACGCTAGCTTTTACAAAAATATCAGAGGAAACACATTTTTTTTCGGAAATTAACATTAAAATTCAAGATGGCGGCCTAGCATGGAAGAGAGAGAGAAAGACGCAACTCGGCCTCCCCAAGAAAATAGATCCAAAACATACGTTAAATAGTGGTTGTTCGGGGGAAACAGGCAGACGACTGGGCAGTCCGGGCTCCGGAGAGACTTTCAACGAACCACACGGTACATTTTGCCTTGTTTTTAAATAATAAGTTGTTAATTTGTGGAGTTCGATGAGTGCTGCGGCTGCTCGGCTGTAGACGAAAGTAGTTCCACATAAACAAACGGGTCTACAGAGTGACAGAGGCTCCCCCGAGGACAGTGGCTTCCCCCTGGGACAGAGGCTACAAAACATTATCAATGGTCTATGGCTGAACTACTGCAGGCGCTGCTACACACGCATATTTTTACACAAGCAAAACCCGTTCTGTGTTTTTCTTTTTGCCCAGTTTGCTTTGTGAAAAATAACATTCACAGCCAGAGCTCTTGGATTTAAAGCTGAAATACACATAAAACTCTGCATGAAACCCATGTCTCTTTATCTTGGATCTAAAACACTTTGCTTCTATTACTTGTTTTCACATCATGTAAATGTAGCTTTTCTCACATGGTTAGATCAGCTTTTTCAGACAGAAAAGTTATAAAGGGAGGACCACCCTCACTCAGCCAATCAGCTCTCCGCTCAAAGAGTCAAATAGTGACTCACAGGGGTCTTTCTGACGCAAAAGATAACAATTTCTCATGAGATTTCTTACAAGATATGGTATGGTAAGGCAAGGCAAGGCAAGTTTATTTGTATAGCACAATTCATACACAAGGTGCTGAACAAGATAGCATTAAAATCATAAATAATCACAGAACATTAAAAAGAAAGATAAAAACATAATATCCCTCAGTTGTATGCACAGCTAAACAGCACCGTTTTTAATCTGGTTTTAAACATTGTCAGATAGGAGGCCTGTCTCACATCTTCAGGAAGATTGTTCCAGATTTTAGCAGCATGAATCTGAAAAGCAGCCTCCCCATGTTTAGTTCTGACTCTGGGCACTAACAGGAGTCCAGTCCCTGTGCTCCTCAGAGTCCGGGCTGGTTCATATGGGACTAACATGTCACTAATATATTTTGGTGCGAGGCCATGGAGAGACTTGTACACAAGCAGAGCTGTTTTAAAGTCTATTCTCTGAGCCACAGGAAGCCAGTGCAGAGACCTGAGGACCGGACTAATATGGTTGTACTACCTGTGAGCAGGCCATTGCAGTAGTCTAACCTACTGGAGACAAATGCATGGATAATAATCTCCAAGTCTGCTTTAGACACTATGTTTTTGATCCTGGCAATGTTTTTTAGATGGTAAAAAGCTGCTGATGTTACTGATTTGATGTGGCTATTAAAATTTAAGTCTGAGTCCAGTATAACCCCTAGATTTCTGGCCTTGTTTGAAGGTTTTAGGGAGAGAGACTGTAGATGACAGATGACGCTCTCTCTTTGTTTCTGGGGACCAAAGACAATCATTTCAGTTTTGTCTGCGTTTAGCTGAAGGAAGTTGTTTTGCATCAACTCACTGATCTGTTGGATACAGTGAGTCCACTGGTCCATGTTCTCCTGCAGTCAGTGAGACATAGATCTGAGTGTCGTCTGCATAGTTGTGATAGGTCAGTTAATACGCATAAACAAAGTGTCCTAACGGCAGCATGTAGAGATTGAACAGAAGAGGTCCCAGGATCGACCCCTGTGGTACTCCACAGGTCAGGGCCATATGATCTGAGACACGGTTTCCAATCTCCACAAAGTACTTCCTGTCTTCAAGGTAAGACCTAAACCAACTTAGGGCGGTGCCAGCGACGCCAACCCAGTCCTCTAGTCTCTGTAAGAGGATTTCATGGTCGACAGTGTCAAAGGCAGCACTCAGATCTACTGTAACAGGATTAGGATTGAGACTTTGCCTGCGTCAGTGTTAAGCCGGATATCGTTTGTAACCTTGACGAGAGCAGTCTCAGTGCTGTGGTGGGGTCTAAAGCCGGACTGAAACATATCAAATGAGTTGTTAATTATAAGTGTTATAGTAACACTTATAGGCTCAAAATCGTTCTTAAGTTTTAAACAGACATTTATTTGTCCAGAGGAGAAATGCCAACATGATGAGAATGCCGTCAGAACTGAAAGGAACATAAAAAATGTACATTAACGCTTAAAGACGGCACTTCCACATATAACACATAACACAGAGCAATGGAGACCAAGACATACCTCATTGGCCGCTTTACTCAACAGGGAAATAAAACACAAAAAAGGACTTTCAAAGGATTTCTTTCCTGATACCCGTCATCTTCCGTGCGTGGACTGAGCGAAGCACCTCGTGGCTTGTGAGGAAAATTAATACAACAACAAAAAGGGTGTGTCCAGATAACCATTCCCCAAAACATAGTTCCACAAACAAAAGGTTCCCAGTGTGCAAAAAATCAGCAAAAAATATGAAATAACTCTAAATAGCACTTTTAACTATTTATAATATTTGTAACTCTTAAGTAAAATTATTGAAACATTAAATAAAATAAATGAGAGTTGCCTCTGCAGCTACACTCCCACCAAATCACTTGTGATTTCCGAAACTGAACTTATGAAATGTAAACTATTTAATCTGCTTCTAGTAATGTCACAGTCTTGTGGATTGGTCTGTCCAAGTGAACAGGTTTGTTAAGTCTCTTTCCATAGTCATCTAAAGTCGAGTCACTGATTAACAGTTGCACTTTGCGCACACATCCATCTTGACTCGGATACACAGCGGTGATCTTCGCCAGCTTCCAATCATTTCTTGGTGCTGTGTCATCTTGTATGATTACAACGTCAACATCAACTTTTGCATTTATTTTCTTCTTGTGCCATTTTCGATGTTGTAGGTCCAACTCTTTGATTTCTTTAGTGAAGACTGATCTTTGAATGATAGCTACAATTGTGAGCTCAGCTTCTTGTCTTTCTTCCCGACTTGTGGCTTTGTTAGTTTGCTTTTGCGAGCCTTTACACTCTCTCATGAATTTGATGAGTCTTGCAATAGCTTTGACTTGTCCTGACCAATTAGAAAACTTCCGAAAACGTTCTCTTAGCGAGTCTGGTTTGCTTTCTGTTTGATTTACTACAGCTTTCCGTATTTCTGGATCATCTGTGTAAATTTCTCCCACCTTGATCTCTCCAATGGGAAGTTTTTCTTGACAGAGGAAACGTGGACCTTTTTAAACCAATTAGAAGTAACAAGGTCTTCGGATGGGACTGTTACATCATCACCACGTTCTGTTGTCTCTTTCATAAACATGATGTAGTCTTTGTGATATTGTTTGTCCTTCTCAAATCTTTTCTTTAGACACTTGAGTCTGTGTTGTGCACAGCTCCGATTGTTCGGGAGACTTGGCCTATCTTCTTTAAACGGCAAAAGTAGCTCACAGTGCCCATCTTCTTGCATTTTCACTCCTTCCATTATGGAGATAAACCGCAAGTCTTCTTGAGAGAAGTGCGAATCTTCAACTTTTCTTTCGTTGAAGTCAGACTCAAGATCTTTAATCACGTCTTTTGGTGTGACCACTTCTTTCACTTGTGTGCGACAGATGAAATTCACTTCTTTTAACAGCTGCTGTGATGTTTCATGAGGTGTCACTTCCTTGACAATGATCTTGTGGCTGCATCCAATTGCATCACCATAGTCCGTGCATGGATTAGTACCTCCGACTATTGTCCATCCAAGATCTGTTCTTTGGGCGAAGGGTTCATTGTCTTTTCCTGATACAACTTCTCTTGGTACCAGCGCTTGTGAGCAATTGTAACCGATAAGCAGACCCACATCGCATTCAATCAATGGGGCGATCTCTTCAGCCAGGTGCTCTAGGTGAGACCATGTTCTCGCTGTCTTAGGTGTGGGAATGTGACTTAAATTGGCAGGGTTGAACTCTCTTGTGTATGTGACGGGAAGAGGAATTCTCTTTGACGAATAGAAACCTCTAACTTGTAGTCCAGACAACTTCTGACTTTGAACTAAGGTATCCCTAGAAGACATTGTTGAGAGCTTCAACTGTACATTTTTCTTCTCTGCCTTTAGAGCAGGGGTCACCAAATGGCGGACCGCGGTCCAGGTCCGGACCCCAAGACCCTTTTCTCTGGACCTCCGTGTTTTTTTTTTTTTACAAAAGTATATTATTACAATTATGTGTCAAATTTTCACCAAAAGCGATTTGTAAACAGGCAGGCGCGAGGGCGGCTATGTGGGGTCCTTCGAGAAAACTTTACGGAGCTGTGAAAATAACTTTAGCAGTGTCTCCAAGTGAGGCCTGGACTCCACCGGGCGCGTCTCCGTTGACGCGCGTTGGCTGCTGTCCGTCAGCCGTCCGTAAAACGGACTAGTGGTCAAACCGGCTGCAGCAGCGCGCAGCTCTGGCTGTGCGTTTATCAGCCTGCTTTGTTTTTGTAGGAGACATGTTTGGGCATTGTGTGAATGAATGAATGTTTGGCTGATGGAGGAGTTATGTATTGTCGGCGTGCATGTGTGCGTGAGCGTGTGCGTGAGAGCGCCCGTGTGTGTGTGTGTGTGTGTGTGTGGTGGGAGGCGTGTGCGTGCATGTGTGTTTGGGTCTGTGACTGCAGCGTTTTATTATGATCCAGCCTCTTCGTTTGTTTTCTACTTATTTAGCGCATGATACACTTTTATCGGAGCCAACTCGCCTCTCCGCGGCTTTAGGCAACAGGCAGAGCTATAGTTTTAAATAGAAGAAGCAGTGTGTGATTTGTATGAGCTGTGGCTATGATCAGTGCAAAGCACGGCATAAGAAAAATAGAGTGGGGATAGGTTACTTAATCAATTCCGTGGCCACATACTCCTTGATTAAGAACTTTATTATTAACATAACGTCCCCGAATGGGTGAAGACACATCTTTTTCTTAGAGGCGAAACATGACAAAGGAATTTTCATAAAACCATTTTAAAGTTCTGAATAATCCGAAGGTTTGTGAGTTAAACAGAGTTTTCAGTGTTTTCATTGCCCAGTTGTTTTCCACAGCCTGAGACGCTAAATCTTGGTCTGGTGGTGATAAATAAGAAATAAGATGGTAAAAATCCCCTGAGTATAATGAGTATTCTGACAGAAGTCTGGTCTATAATGTATTTTGAATGTAAATTGCACCAAATCCCACAATCAATTTAGTAAATGAATGTTTTAGTCAGAGCCCTGAGATTTCATAACTTTGGAAATAGCATTTGCTCGATTAGTGATGTAGAAAACAGAGTTTGGTGTGAATGTAACTGGTCTGAGAAGCGAGAGAGAGAAACGTAGGAAAGAGATAAGGACAATAATGACCCACAGCACACACACAACATTACACAATGTTTCGTTAAGCCTAGAGCCGCAGAGTGGGGAGGGGCTTGTAGTTTGGAAACAGAAGTGGAAATGTGTGATTGTGCATAAAACAGCTTGAAAAGACATTTTCAGCCAAAAATATAGAGAGCGGTGGAGAGTTCGACATCAACGACACAGAGAGACAGTGCCAGAACGCAGAGACGACTGCTCTGAAAGGGGTGAGGCATGTTAAATAACTCTGGCGAGGCTGGAGTAATCGAAACATTTCAGGAGGCCTAAACAAAGCCATCTTTTGCAATAAACAAAATAAACCAGACAATATAGGTCCAAATCGTTTATCCTATTTTCCTCATGAGATTCCAAAAATGTTTAAAGCCAAGTACTATTTTTTGTAGTGATAGACTTGCAAATGTATATTTTGTAAATACTAAGGTTTTATATTTTTCCTTCAACTAGGTCACAAGGGCCAAGAGAGACCCCCAGTTTATGGTTTTGTTATTTTTTTGCTGCATTATGTGATTTTGACTGCACTCGTTTTTAGTCAGTTTTTCATTTTAGGCAACGAGTCAGTAATGATACGATTAAGTGATTTTCAGACTCCCACAGTGGGGACAGTTCATGGTTGCATTACAACACAAGACAGGTGAATAGTAAGTGTAGCACAACTCTATTACTTTTAAATTTAAAATATTGGCTCGTAAAGTACACGGTAAAGTATTGTGTACTCTAGTGTAAATAAATGTATACTTGTTTTACACATCTGTAAAATAAACTGGACACTCTCTAGGTCAAGAATATGGAACTGGTAAGTCCCTTTAACAGCTGGATGATACTACAGTACACTATAAAACCAACATATATATAGTCTGTTTCCTACCCAAGAACATATGAACACAACCACTCGTTACATTCATTTTGTGTATGTTTACCTACACATACAGTAGCACACATATATATGTTATTTACCTCACGTAAACAGTATTTAAACGCATATGTTTGGGAAAATAAAATTACCATTTTTATAGTTTATTAGTTGTAATGGTAGATGACCCCACATACACCAGGTGTTTGTGTAGTTTTATTTATTTTAAACTTAACTTTGTTAATATTTTTTTTGTTTAAAATTACAAGTTAAAGTATAGCCATTGAGTATTATGATATTATTCAAGTTTGTCAAAGCTCTGTAACCTGTGACTCTTGATGGTGATAAGGAGCCGAGGTCTGACAGACTAAACAAACACCAGGCCGCACGAAAAAGTTAATCTTCCCCTTCTTATGGATACACCATTTTTCTTTAACATTATAACGGTATTTAGAATAGTTAATAGATTTAACAAAGTTTGTTTAGTTAACAATTCAGGTGGGTTTTTCCAACAGCATTAGAAGGTTTATGGTAATTTTCCAGAGGAGTCTTTTTTTAAAAAATAAGGATCAATGCCTTTGGGGTTCAATAATAACCTTGCAAATAAGAACTGCCATGTAAAACTTAATTATAATGGAGAATCATATCAGAAGAGAATCAATGTCCTGGCGGACCACAATTGCCCACAGGCCCCTGGTGTTTGAACACTGCACTGCCACCATAAAGTAGGACAGGCCCTAATCAATCAATCACCGTTTATTTTATCGAGCCCTTTCCTACCCAAGGCACGCAAAGCGCCTCACAACCCATATATCCCATCATGCATAAATCATCAAACAATTAGAATTTTAAGTAAACATAAAAAGAAAGATTAAGAAGCTCAAGATATATAAAATTACACTCGTTATTTACAAACCGTAAAAAATTTAAAAGTCACAGTGGGGGGGGGGGGGGGGGGCAAGGTATTACTATCATAAATAATCATAAATAATCATCAGCGGAAGAAAAGGGGAAAAAAAAAAAAAAAAAAAATATATAATAAATATAAAAGGCATTAAAATGATTAAAGATAAAAACAAATGTAAAATCATTCACTTGTTTCACAGCTAAAAAGAACTGTTTTCAGTTCAGTTTTAAAAAACTGCTAGGTAGACGCCTGTCTCACACTCTCGGGAAACGGTTCCAGACTCTAGCTGCATTGAATCTGTGAAACGCAGGCCTCCCCATGTCTAGTTCCGACTCTTGGCACTAACAGAAGTCCAGTCCCTGTGCTTCCTCCAGAGCCCGATTGGTTCATATGGCACCAACATGATCGCGGATGAAACCTGGTGCGAGCCATGGAGAGCTTGTAGCACAAGAAAGCCCCCCCAACTTTAAAATCTAATTTCTCTGAGCCACCAGGAAGCCAGTGCAGAGGACCTGAGGAACCGGACTATGTGGTCGTACTTCCTGGTGCTAGTCAGGACTCGAGCTGCAGCATTTTTGATGTCTCGCAGCTGTTTTACCGCTTGTTTTAGAAGAGACCTGTGACCAAGCCATTGCTGTATTCCAATCGAATGGAGACAAATGCGTGATAAGAATCTCCAAGTCTGCTTAGACACAATGTTTTTAATTTTAGCAATGTTTCTTAGGTGGAAGTAAGCTAGATGATGGCACAGATGATATGGGCTATGAAATTCAAGATCTGAGTCCATTAAAACTCCTAGATTTCTGACCTGAGTTGAGGGTTTTCAGTAGAGAGACTGGAGGTGGCAGATAACGCTCTCTTCTTTGTTTTCTGAGGTCCGAAACAATCATTTCAGTTTTTTCTGTGTTTACGGGAGAAAGTTATTTGCAGCCAATCCTGACTGGTGATAAAGTAAGGAGCGAGATCCCTGTCATGTTCGCCTGCTGTCAGGGGACACAAAGACCGAGTATCGTCAGCGTAATTGTATAGGACACCTTTATTACAGTGTATTAACCTACCCATGAGGTCAGCATGTAAATATTAAGACAGGAGAGGCCCCAGGATGATGCCTGGTGCACTCCGCAGGTCAGGGCATGGTCGGAGACACAGTTTCCGACTCCACAAAATACTTTCTGTCCTTAGGTAGGATATACACCAGCTTAGGGCTGTTCCAAAACACCAAGCCAGTCCCAAGTCTCGGATGAGGATCCATGATCGACAGTGTCGAAAGCACACTCAATCTAACAGTATAAGAACTGAGACTTTTCTGCTCAGTGGTTAAGTCTGATGTCATTTGTTACCTTCACAGAAGCGGTCTCTGTGCTGTGGTGGGGTCTAAAACCAGACTGGAAACATATCAAAATAGTGATTGATTATAAAAAATTCTGGTGTAGAGTGGTGATAGACAACTTTATCTAAGAATTTTACCCATGAAAGGCAGATTTGAAATGGGCCGATAACTTTTAAGTGCGCAAGGCATCCAGACTCCTCTTTTTTAGGAGGGGGGCGGATGACTGCCGTTTCAGGCCATTGGGAATGTTCCAGATTCAAGAACATATTATAACTATATGCCTTGAGTGAAGGTAATGACAGCTCAAACAGATTAAGAAATCTAGAGTAATACATCCAGCTACATGTAGAAGAACTCAACTTGTAATTATCATTTGGACAGTTTCATTTTGTACTGGTTGTAAAGTGTGTCAGACCCAAAAAGCGTTCACTGGCTGTTGGATTGTAATTTCTACTGTGGAGGTGATGCATTTTTGATGCCTGGACTTTGTCATTAAAAATCTCTGCAAACACTCATTACATTTGGTTTTGGAGGTAAGCTCTGATGCATCTAAACAGGGGGATTTGCAATTTATTTACCCGTTGAGAACAGAACGCGTAGATTGCCAGACTACAACCTATCCCAGCTTTGTCCGGGGTTGTTGGACCACTTTTCCCGTAATCAAGAGTTGGTGGTGAAGAGTGTCGAGATGAGTACGATGTCTCTTGTGGTTGAGTTGCCGTGGTAGGTACGAATCACTTGCCGGCGTCTTCTGTAAAAGGGTGGTAGATATTTCGAGTCCACGCTTCCAGAAAAATGTCGGGACAGATATGGGATTTGCTTTCATTCTCTGGCTAGAGATCCATGTTTCACTAAATTAGACCCTGGGGCACATGATGCTTGGTCTGCCCGACGTTAAGGTGGTTTGGTTGTAGGGACCCTCGGGTCATTTTGGGTCATGGCTGCCTTTGTATTGGTCGAAGATGATGATGGCTCTGCCTGCATAGAAAGGTGTGAGGCCATTCTTATAGCCTCCCACAAAGTATTGACAGTTACACAGTGGCATTTCGAATTTGCTCTGTAAGACCTTGATGTTAACGCCTCCCTAAACCGCGAGCCATGTGGGAATCCGGTGGGAGGGTTGAACATCCATTGATGCCGTGTAGTATGTAACTGATTTCCTTTCCGAATCTTCCGATAATTGTGTCACGTCCTCCCAAAGCTTTTTTGTGTTCCGCTCAGCACCAATGCAATTAGATTGTCCGTGTCGAGGCGGAGTACTCTTTTACTGGCCCTCTTCTGCTATGAACGCGGACGAGAGCGCTGAAATACCTGAATCAGAATCTAATGAAGATGCCCATTTCTAAGTGATATGCACGAACTATTCCTGTGAGACGGTGACATATCACGCCGTTATCTTTTCCCATAACTTCGGCCACGCTTTTACCTCAATGGACTCCGAAGTAAGTCCTCCCCTGTTGTTGGGTAAACTGAGGGGTCATCTGGGCGGACTCTTGTCTACGAGGAGGTCAGCCATTATGTGTTGTTGTCTGCAAACGTCACATGGACATGTGGTCGGCAAATAAAGGCATTCGAGAAGATACTCTTCCTTAGATTCACAGCGATTGGCACGGATCACAAATAACCCCTTTGTTTTCCCACTTGGAGAGTACATGGATACGACCGCCCAGAGTGCCCTTGTTCTCGTGTATTTCTATGATGATGTAGCTATGTGATTGAGATCTTTGTTCCATGATGCTGGCGCTTTGCCTTTCAGGAAATGCAAGCTTACTGAGGTCTCCAACTCTTAGAATAGCCCACGTGTCGAGTAACCGGATTTTCAACTTGAATATACTGCAGCTTCTTTAAACGCCGCTTTGGTTCATTTTAACTTGCTTACGTTCTGTTGAAACATGTTTAGCTTGGCGTAGCGATACCAATCTCTTTAGGCTCTTTTGAGGGTCGTCAGGTTAGCTTGTCCTGTCTTTTGTTGAAGTATGATTTTTTGTAATTGTCCTTTCACTTTTCGATTCATCTTGAGTGTTTGTTGCATCGAATCTTTCTTTTTGCGATTAGCGTCAGCCCAGAATTCCTCTAGATTTATTAGCATCCATGAACTGCTTTTTCAGGGACAACCACACGAGAGAAGTATAGAAGCCAAACATTCAAATATTGCGTCCTTTTGTTTCTTCCACCTGTATTGACCTCCCTGGGTCTTATACTCAGGGTCTTTGTGGTTAAGTCTTCAAAGATTTGCATGTTTCTGGCAATTCTTCCATGGGGCCGTAAGGGAATCGCCCTGTAACCCGCCATGGGCTCTGACAAACGTTCTCAGTCTTTAGTCCCCTGGATGCCAAGTTGCAGGGTTTCGGTGAGGATATTGTAGTATCTCCATGGTTTGGTTGGGATGAATTCTAACGATGCTCACGCGATGTTAGCAACCAAAGTGCGGAACTACTTGATGTGTTGCGAAATATATATTTAAATCGGTTGGTAAGTATGTCGGACCAAAACATTGGTTGAAAGTGGGCGATGGACATCTCAGATCTTTTAACAACTTTCGTCCATCCCGGCCGCCTTGTAGCTGCCGTTAGTACCATGGTCGGGATTGTATGGGTTTCAGTGGGGGCCCAATCTTGTTTCGCATAACCGAGTATGAACAATGTAACTTGATTGATTGCCGTTTCTTTGTAACCGCTCGCCTTACAGTCCCGTTATCCTTCTTCACTTGCGTCGGCGAAGTGGAGCATTGATTGAAGGTTGGACCGCAAAGCCACAGGTTTCGGTTTGAACATATGGGAATGATGTTATTCGTTGTTGAAGTGGTTCATTCACACAAACCACTTACGTGCAAGATACTTTGGTATAAACACCTTCCAGCCATCTTCGCTGCATAGTCTCTGGCAGGGACTTATTTAGGCTGGAAGGGTAATCGGCGCCAGGATACCAAGGATGTAAACGGAAAACTTACATACGGAAAGTGTTTATTTCGTCTTGGGGAGTTTTGTATGTAGTTTGGTTTTGCATTAAATATGTCAGATTTGAATACACCATGGACCTCCCAAAGCCCCTTTTCCTCTGTGGTAGAACATCTGATCAGGTTAGAGGTCTTACCCTTCCTGATGCTCCTTTCTTCTTCCGAATATCGGAACCGAACCCTCTTGCTGAATACCCCGTATCCATTTTGTCAATCTCGAAACCGCGGTTTTGACAAATTGCTTCTCCCAGTTGTGATACAGCGAGGGTTCCTCAATAGAACTCACAGCCTTTAAAAGGATCTAGAGTAATAGTAATGGGCCCTGTGTCCACTGCTGGATGTCAAACCTTGTCCTCAGTATTGTCCTAAGCAAATATGCGGGGCAAAGATGGCGCAACTTGGTGACGAGAGTAGCTCCAAAAGATGGAACCCCATTTGTAACTTCGACCATTTTCTGCGTTATGTCAACCCCAGCTGGCCCACCCAGAGAAAAACGTCAAAGATCCCCGGGAAACTTCATCAGGCCTTATGGTGGAACATTAGCTTCGACGTTTTGCAATGGAGGAGTCTTCATGTCTGATTGGTGATGACCAAGAAGCGAATTTTAAGATTGGTCTTTGTACCCGTTGATCATTTAATGCCGTGCCTTGGGTAATGACCGCCCACAGTGAACACCACTTAATTATATTATATTATTTATTATTTTTTTTTTTATTTTTTATTATTAAGCTTGCGCTTTTTGGGGAGATACAACCTTGATGCGGTAAGATACACACCTTTCCGTATTTCGATGAGGTCTTTGGTCGCGGTACTTTCACGGCATGCCTTTTAATAACGTTTTTCCTGAAGGTGCGTATTCAGCATTTCACGTCGGATTTTCCACAAATTCTGTTAAGTTCTGGTCGTTGCTCATGCCCACTTTGCGATTATTGGGCATTTTTAACGTTTTGTTCGCAATGGCAGTGCCATGCAGGTACTGTCTTCATAGAGTAGTGATGTGTAGCGATGTCAAGAAACTGCCAAATCCTCTTTGAATTCAAGCTTCTCGTCCCCTTCTCACATAGGGAAAGTCCACTCTAGACTGTTGGACTCCAGGTTCCATCCAAATCGACTTCCATGAATATGCGATTTGCCTGTGCCAACGTTATATACCCATTTGGACATTGTGGGACGTGCCCATCCCTTGAGTGGTTCATAAGATGGTCCAACAGACTCGTCTTAAGCGTTATGGGGACCTCATCTTCACTGGCGATCACTGCCAGGGTTCATGGTTTAGTGCATTAGTCCCGATGGTAGACCATTTATTGGCATCCATCTTGGGGATATAACATTGCTGCACGGTTAGGACAATGTTAATGAAATCTTGAGAATGAAATTATCAACAGCTGCGGAATGTGACTGGTGACTGTACATATTGGGAGTTCATAAAGTCATTGCTGTCTAAGTGCTCACTTCCAGCCCGACACAATGCAACTATGGACCAATTTTCTTTCCCCCATCCGGTTTTTCACAACAAAACCCTGTTGTGTTAATTCTGTGCAGCTGAGCTTTGCATTAACTCTTGGTAAAGAAGACGCCTAGGTTACTTGGCCGGGGTCTAGGAATGCGTGGGGTTTTTGGCACCTTTGTTCTTTTCGAATTTGTCCAGAACTGGAACAATGCCAAGATGTGACCTGTGTTCCCTGAATTATGGGTGGAGAATCCTCATTCCCCTACGAATCCATTTCACAAACGCCTGTGATGGTTCTTCACCCTTCCCTTTGTATTCCACTTTGGCTCTGTAAATCTTTGTTACATTGTTCGACCTTGTCTTAACGTGTAAATGTACGGTGGGCTGTGAGCAAACCCTGGCACACTCATTCTTCCTTGCATGAGTTACTCCTGTGTTCCTGGTTTAAAAGCCACAAGCTTCGACCCTTTAGTTCTCAAAGGTCAATCTTTTCTTTGTGAAGCGATTCCTTCATCTTGTTGCACTTTTCCCTTGTTCTGAGTCCCGGCACCCCATGGACACAAAAGGCTCGGATTTGCCATGCGTGGTGGATTGTGGGGCTTTATTCTGTGCCTGTGGGGTAGTGTAAATTTGAGGGCTTGGAAATAGTTGCTGCATTGTAACGACTTTCTATACTACTTCCTCTCGTGCAACCTTTATGCCCGTGTACCTTTCGATGACTAGCCCTCCGTTCCTAGTGGTCACCACGTGGGTTGCAAATTTCTTGCCTTGCTTGTTAATAAATTGCACCAGTCTGCCAAACTGGTCGGCGTCGGTCCCACTGTGTATTCCAAATGCAATGTTCCTCCATCTTTCTCTCTAGATTGTATGGAGCTTTGTAACAAATAGGCGCATGTTAGTTCCTGTATTTGTCAAACCTCCTGCTCCTTAAACTCTACATCATTCAATGCATTGAAAATCACGTGAGATCTAGGCCCAAAGGTGGAGGTCCCTCTCCATCCGTCGGAATTCTTGTGGGCCAGATCATTGGCTTAGTTACTGTAATGCCACCTGGTTATCTTGTAAGGCTTCCGAAGTTGTTATTCCAACAGTCTTCTAAGCATGATTCTAACATGTGCTGGGCTCCTATGTAACACAACTTCGATTAACTCTCTTGGTAGTCCACACTTGTGTAACTGCTCATATTGTACCATCTGTCTTGAAACTTTCAGTTATATCTTCATCGCCTTGTTCAAAGCCTGCTGCCAGTCCCGCTATCCAACAGGCTCCCGTTTAAACCCAGGACTGGCCTGGTTGTGGCTAGGTGTTGTACCTTTGCTGCTTGGTTTAGTACTTCAAACCACATTCTGTAATGTGTTGCTGTTTGTAACTGGTTTGTGTTAACGAGAATACTATGTGTCACTTTGTAGAGACCATGTGAGGGAGTTTGGACTTTGATGACTGGTACAGACGCTGATTTGCTGGGCCATGTGTGACTCAGACGTAAGGTTCATGTAGTCCGTTACATCATGACCATTTGGAAGTTGCGTCTTCATATTCCGGCCACGAAATCCATTGATCAATGCATTCATTTTTTCTAGTGCTGTCATGGATTTCCGCTTCTCCCCTATCTTCTTTTGAGTTGAGCCCTCCTTTTTCTTAAAAGATTGTTTTAGTTTCCCAAAGAGTTGCTTTAATTAGCAATGTAGCTGTTCCTATTTCCCTGCTTCATGGATGAAGATGACGCTGTGAATGCCGAGAAGATCGTCTGGAAGATGCTTCTTCGAGCGCCTTGCTGTGATACTTTAGAAATGCATCGAATGGCTGTGGTAAGGATTTCATCACCCAAATAACTCTGACTGTACCGAAATCAGTCTCTTTAATCCAAGGCTGGGCTGTTTCTGCCAGCTTAAAAATTAATTAATCGTAATTAATCACATTTCAAACTATTGGCAAAATTATGCCATATTTTTCTGTAAATTGTTGTTTGAATGGAAAGATGTGGAATTAACATTCTGTCTTTCTGTTTAGACTCAGACCAAAACCATTGTTTGTTACAGATGAGGAACATTTCAAAATAGTCTGAAATGCAGAATGTCATTAAATCTGTTTGATTTGCTCACACCATTGCTTTTTTTTGGCACAACGAACATGAACTGATGGTCGAAAGGAAAATTGGGTACCTCAGCTTTAATTTAGCGAGTGCGCTTCGGGAGAAGACACGGAGGAGACTGAGGCCTGGACTCCACCGGGCGCGTCTCCGTTGACGCGCGTTGGCTGCTGTCCGTCAGCCGTCCGTAAAACGGACTAGTGGTCAAACCGGCTGCAGCAGCGCGCAGCTCTGGCTGTGCGTTTATCAGCCTGCTTTGTTTTTGTAGGAGACATGTTTGGGCATTGTGTGAATGAATGAATGTTTGGCTGATGGAGGAGTTATGTATTGTCGGCGTGCATGTGTGCGTGAGCGTGTGCGTGAGAGCGCCCGTGTGTGTGTGTGTGTGTGTGTGTGGTGGGAGGCGTGTGCGTGCATGTGTGTTTGGGTCTGTGACTGCAGCGTTTATTATGATCCAGCCTCTTCGTTTGTTTTCTACTTATTTAGCGCATGATACACTTTTATCGGAGCCAACTCGCCTCTCCGCGGCTTTAGGCAACAGGCAGAGCTATAGTTTTAAATAGAAGAAGCAGTGTGTGATTTGTATGAGCTGTGGCTATGATCAGTGCAAAGCACGGCATATTGAAGCATTGAGGACGTCGCGATGGATGAGGCAAAACTTATTGAAAGCAATTGGAAAATAGGAGAGAGAAAAGAACTCCAACATATCCAGTGTTGTGAGATCTGTCTCTCATAAGTGCAGCTGTGTGTGTGTGTCTGTGTCTGTGTCTGTGTCTGTGTCTGTGTGGGAGCGCGCGGCGGTGAGGAGAGAGCGCCTCGGAGGTAGACGGGACAGAGCGAGAGAAAAAAGAGCGAGGTGTATGTAAAGATTAGCGTATTAACATTACGCGAAAAATAAATGGTAGATTTACGATCAGGAAACAATTATTTAAATTAATACATGAAAAACATTACACACGTTTGTTAATAATCATTGTCATTAACAAATACTTATAACCAAGGACTACAGCATATCAATACATGTTTAACAATGTTGTAAATGTATTATTCCATTGCATTTTCAATGGAAAACGGACCCGACACGCGTCGACGGACGGAACAAATAGGATTGTTTCTATTTCGTCCGTCCACGTCTTTTGCACCCTCCGTTGACGGAATAGGTCCGACGTGCGTTGGACGGACGCATGCGGAGGCAGTGGAGCCACTTCCATTCACCCTCATGGAGATAACGGAGACGGAGATGAAACGGACATGTTTGGACGGATCCGTCGTCCGTTTTACGCGCCCGGTGGAGTCGGGGCCTGAGGCTCCGCAGTCCAGCTTCAGCGCTGTACATATTGTGTGCATCGGTTACGCAAAGACACGTACGCACACTAGAGAATAGTTCTGTAATAGTTCTGTGCGTGTTCTTGGATATGATCCCATTACGCAGCGCCGTTCGTCGTGATCACAGCCGCTTGAAGTGGGACCTGCTGTCCAGAGCGCTGTCCCGCCCGCAGCTCATCATGCAGAGCTCATACAGGAAACAACAAGTGCCCCGCGGTCACGCGTGTATTCTTTCAAAACTTGAATTCCCAGAGGGCCTATCTGCTCTGTCCCCATCTTACACACGCGCATGTTTTTTTTTTTTTTTTTTACGCGATTAATGAAAAAAATTAATTAACGTGCGTTAACGCGTTATTTTTGACAGCCCTAATATATATATATATATATATATTTTTTTTTTTAATAAATAAAATAGGGCTGTCAAAATTATCGCGTTAATTACCGTTTTCATTAACGCGTTAAAAAATAATTAACTGCCATTGACGTGTTAACACGTCAATTGCGTTTCGCGCTATTACGTTCCCAGATGTCTATTGTATCAAATATGTAAGGCTTGAGGCAATATTTTATCGAGCCAGCAGATGGCTGAAAACAGCTAGATGCACTTGAGCCTCTTTTTTTCTCAGCTTTCTGGTGATTTCAACAAAACTTACCTCTACTCGACTGGGGATTACAGGGGAACGAAACAAGCTAGAAACAAAATTATTTTTGCTGATGAAAGTACACAGTCCATTCTTTCAGAATCTGGTTTTGGATTCTGTCATCGTACACAATATTCTTTGGGTCTTGAAAATTCAGTAAAAATCATCAGAAACGGCTGGCAATATGGGAGTACCTGTTCTGAAATAGGCTGGCAGTCAATGAGTTAACGCATGTCTGAATGACCCGCCCATTTATAATAATATCACTCAGAATGCCGCGGACACGTGCGTGTGTGTGATGGGGACAGTGGTAACGTGGTCATATAATACACGCATATATATACACGCACAGGGGCCATTCTCTGATGTTGTGTGACACACGGAGGAGAGGAGGAGACACGCTGAAATGCAACCAAACTCGCAAAATTAAAGCTGGGGTACCTACATTTTCCCTTTCATTAACAGCTCTTGTTGGTTGTACCCAAAAGTAGAAGGTTGTGAGCAAGTCAAACAGATTTAAGTACATTTGGTATGAATAACAATGTGTTACATTTGAAAATCTCATTTAACTTCAATTGGAGTGGATTTGAAATAGAATGTTAAAAATGCGATTAATCGTGAGTTAACTCACCATTACTATGCGATTAATCAACTAAAAAAAATAATCGTTTGACAGCCCTAATATATAATGATAGAACCATATATATATCTATTTGATAGAATCATATATTTATCTATCTTAGTGTTTATACAGGCTTCTATCATATATTTGTGTACATAAAGGGTTCGATCATATATTAAGGTATAACTGTTCAGTTGTTGTTTGGGTGAAAAACAAAGCTAAAAGTCTGTTTACAGTGAAAGAACAGCCTCTGTGCTCTTTTTTTTTTCGTTTTTTTCACTACAGATAAAGGCAAGGCAAGGCAAGTTTATTTGTATAGCACAATTCATACACAAGGCAACTCAAAGTGCTGAACAAGATGCATTAAAATCATAAATAATTACAGAACATTAAAACAAAAGATAAAAATATAAAATCCCTCAGTTGTATGCACAGCTAAACAGCACCGTTTTTAACCTGGTTTTAAACATTGTCAGAGAGGAGGCCTGTCTCACATCTTCAGGAAGATTGTTCCAGATTTTAGCAGCATGAATCTGAAAAGCAGCCTCCCCATGTTTAGTTCTGACTCTGGGCACTAACAGGAGTCCAGTCCCTGTGCTCCTCAGAGTCCGGGCTGGTTCATATGGGACTAACATGTCACTAATATATTTTGGTGCGAGGCCATGGAGAGACTTGTACACAAGCAGAGCTGTTTTAAAGTCTATTCTCTGAGCCACAGGAAGCCAGTGCAGAGACCTGAGAACTGGACTAATGTGGTCGTACTTCCTGGTTCTAGTCAGGACTCGAGCTGCTGCATTTTGAATGTACTGCAGCTGTTTTACAGCCTGTTTGGACAGACCTGTGAGCAGGCCATTGCAGTAGTCTAACCTACTGGAGACAAATGCATGGATAAGAATCTCCAGGTCTGCTTTAGACACTATGTTTTTGATCCTGGCAATGTTTTTTAGATGGTAAAAAGCTGCTGATGTTACTGATTTGATGTGGCTATTAAAATTTAAGTCTGAGTCCAGTATTACCCCTAGATTTCTGACCTTGTTTGAAGGTTTTTAGGGAGAGAGACTGTAGGTGACAGATGACGCTCTCTCTTTGTTTCTGGGGACCAAAGACAATCATTTCAGTTTTGTCTGCGTTTAGCTGAAGGAAGTTGTTTTGCATCCACTCACTGATCTGTTGGATACAGTGAAGGAGTGAGTCCACTGGTCCATGTTCTCCTGCAGTCAGTGAGACATAGATCTGAGTGTCGTCTGCATAGTTATGATAGGAAACTTTGTTTCTGCGTATTAACTGACCTAACGGCAGCATGTAAAGATTGAACAGAAGAGGTCCCAGGATCGACCCCTGTGGGACTCCACAGGTCAGGGCCATATGATCTGAAACACAGTTTCCAATCTCCACAAAGTACTTCCTGTCTTCAAGGTAAGACCTAAACCAACTTAGGGCGGAGCTAGCGACGCCAACCCAGTCCTCTAGTCTCTGTAAGAGGATCTCATGGTCGACAGTGTCAAAGGCAGCACTTAGATCTAACAGGATTAGGATTGAGACTTTGCCTGCGTCAGTGTTCAGCCGGATATCATTTGTAACCTTGACGAGAGCAGTCTCAGTGCTGTGGTGGGGTCTAAAGCCGGACTGAAACATATCAAATGAGTTGTTGATTATAAGAAATCTAGTAAGCTGTAGGTAGACAACTTTTTCAAGGACTTTCCCCATAAATGGCAGATTTGAGATGGGACGATAGTTGTTAAGTACCGTAGCATCCAGACTGCTCTTTTTTAGCAGGGGCCTGATGACTGCAGTTTTCAGGGCCTTTGGGAATATTCCAGAATCAAGGGACATGTTTACTATCTGTGTGA
Source organism: Knipowitschia caucasica (assembly GCA_964034765.1). Taxonomy (NCBI): domain Eukaryota; kingdom Metazoa; phylum Chordata; class Actinopteri; order Gobiiformes; family Gobiidae; genus Knipowitschia; species Knipowitschia caucasica. Next base: position 35,847,248 of record OZ035826.1, read on the forward strand.
GTGAAGGTAACAGACTGCTCAGAACAGACTTTAGAAATATAGTGGGTAGTACATCCAGGCTGCATGTGGAGGAGCTCAAACTGGAGATTATCTCTTGGACAGTTTGATCATTTACAGGTGCAAAGTAAGTTAGCTCAAAGAGCCTTTCTGGCTGTTGGATTGTTATCTGTGGATTGGGGACAATGGCGTTTTTGATGCCTTGAACCTTGTCATTGAAAAAATGTGCAAACTCATTACATTTACGTTTGGAAGTTAGCTCTAATGGCATTTGAACAGGGGGGTTTGTTAATCTATTAACTGTTGAAAACAGAACACGCAGATTGTTGCTGCAGCCTTCAATCATTTCAGAAAAATACCTTTCTCTCGTACTACGTAGCACCTGGTTAAACTCGCACAACTTATCTTTGAAGATCTTGTAATCAACCTGGAGGTTGGACTTGCGCCACTTCCGCTCGGCCCTCCGGCACTCTCTTTTGTGCCCTGACCGAGTCTGCTTTAGCCCACGGCGCCTTCTGCTTATTTTTCACTATTTTAACCTTCACAGGAGCGATGGTGTCCAGAACATTCAAAACACTAGAGGTGACAGAGTTAAACAGTTCATCTACAGTAGAATACGATGCATTCTCAAAGTTTATCATTCCCATAAATAGTTCACCCGTATTTCCATTATGTGTCTTCTTCGTACAGTTGCAGAGTCCACTGGTGGTTTGTTAGTGAAACACATGTCAAAAAATATACAAAAATGATCCGAAAGTGCACATTTTTGGATTATTTCTCCAGAATGGATTATACTTTGGGAAATACAAGTGGATATTATTTTTAAATGGACTGTTCCAGAGAGAAAGAGCCATAGGAAGCCGGGAGGAGAGCTGATTGATTTATGCAGCACAAGCCCAAAGGTAAACATTTTTTTTCCGAAGTCACTTATTTTGTGCCCATATTATGTGTTATATCTTTTGAAGGTTTTGTGGGGTTTGGTGTTCAAAACGCATCTGTTATTGCCAGCAGAACATTTTAAAAATAAAAATTGCCCACCGGCGGGCGGGTGGATGTTAAGAGGTTAATGGCTCATATCTGGATTTTGAAAGACAATATCACAATATAAACACCAGGATATCAGAGAGGACTAAACCACAGAGGGTGAGCTGTGAGTTGTACAAAAAAACCTCCTATTCGTCTGCTCTACAGTCCAGATAAGGTCTACGTTTAAAAGTCTGATTCTAACTGCCTTCTGTCCTTCTCTTTAGACTGTCGGCCGAACTGTAAGGTGAGCTACAGTAGGAGAAAGTCATGTGTTGTGTTGGCAATATGTGGTGTTCTGAGCCTGTTCTCTGCTCCTGCTCCAGTTTGTGTCAACTGGTCGAGACACAGCCTGCGTCAAGGTTCTGAGAGACATCGAGCCGGGGGAAGAGATCTCCTGTTACTACGGCGACGGCTTCTTTGGGGAACTCAACGAGTTCTGTGAATGCTACACGTGTGAGAGGTGATGAATACAGAACTATCCTGAAAGCACAAAACCCTCCATGTTGGAGGAACCATGTCTGAAGCTGCTCCTTTCTAGACACGAGTATTGAATTTTTTGGAACAACAATGCAATCACGTGTCTAAAGAATAACTTTTTCTTCAGAATGTAAAGTGGAACAAGAGTTCCATTGGCAGAGCCAAAGCGTACAGGGATACGCCACTGTGAAAAACAGCCATGTGACCTTTGTTATGGTCTGAGGTCACACATTCCCAGTAGGTCTTGGCCACTGCTCCTGACGTAAGCCTTAGTGGCATCAGGATGGGTCACATGCAGAGGACAAAATATTTTACATTTTACATTTAAATTTTTTACATTTACATTTAGGTTCTACACATTATAACTGGTGTTTTGGTCCATTCTTCCATGCAGATCTTCACTAGAGATGTGATGTTCTGTGGCTGTCGCTAGGCAACATAGACTCACCTTCCTGTCACCTCATGACACCTGGCCCCATTCATTCTTTCCTTTATACACAGATCAGTTGTCCTGTCCCCTCTGAAAAAAGCACTTCACAGTTCCCCTTTAGAAGCGCATGTCCAGGCAAGTTTTCCACCTATCTTGAAGATCCAAGCAGAGGCCTGGGAGAACATCACTCTCAGATTAGTTGTCTTTAAGGTGAAGAATTCAGGGGTCAATGTTTATGGTCACATCAATGTGGCTTTCTTGATAACATTGGGCCTCATTCACCAATATCTTCCTAAGAATCTTCTTAAAGGTACACTGTGTAATATTTAGTGCCATCTAGTGTTGAGATCTTATATTGCAGTCTATTAACTCATTGAATGCCAGCCTATTTCAGAACAGGTACTCCCATAGTGCCAGCCATTTCTGATGATTTTTACTGATTTTTCAAGACCCACAGAATATTGTGTACTATGACTGTCTGAAATCCAACACCAGATTCTAAAAGAATGGACTGTCTACTTTCCTCAGCAAAAAGAATTTTGTTTATAGCTTTTTTCGTTCCCCTGTAATCCTGCGTTGAGTAGAGGGAAGTTTTACTGAAATCACCAGAAATCACCAGAAAGTTGAGAAAAAACAGGCACAACATGTGCACCTACATGTTTTCAAACCATTCAGAGAGCAATGCTGCCACCTGCTGGCTCGATAAAATATGGTCTCAAGTCATCCCCATACATATTAGATACAATAGACATCTGGGAACGTGAAAATAGCAAAAAAAGCAATTGACGTATTAATGCGTCAATGGCACACGACGTTACTATTTGCTTTGACGTATTTGTGCGTCAATGGGACACAATGAGTTAAAGTACGGAAGCCGAGGAGCATTGTCAAAGACAGAGCTCCTCAACTCTCAGTCATTCACCAGACTGCCAAGGAAAGAATACTTTAGTTTGATAAATGACCGAATCTCTCCAAACGTCTCAGGCACTTGACAGTCGTGTGGAGGAGTGGATGTAAACAAGACCACGTTCACTCTGCACAGAGGCTGCACTGCACTGAGTTTTACCCATGGATCTATTATAATAACTGGATAGGGTATTACTAGCTTGTAGCTGAATAACTCATGTGCTCAGGGGATTCTCGCGGTACTGCAGACTGAACCAGACTAAATTCACGTGGGCTACCCAGAAATTTTCCCCATAGAACTCAATGCATATTAAAACAGCTCAACCTCAGCTGACAGAGAACCTACAGCTTTAATAAAGATCGGATTTTGTGGGGATTTTAGTGTCCCTTGTCATTCTGAACTTTTTTTCTTCTTAAATCCTTCGGTTTTGTTTAAATCCACACTTTAGTTCCACAAACTTTGCTTGTCTGGCTCTCACTCTAACTCCCGCTCTGATGAACTGCTCTGATTGGTCAGAGCGCAGCCGAGCCCCTCTGTGCACGTGCGTGAGACCCGGTGTGAGACCCACACACGCGTGTTTGGCGCAACGCATTATGGGAGATCCTCCACTGCGCAGAACCGGGAGGACCAGACGATGCCCAAATACAGGCGAGTTTCCCAAAGATCTTTGCGAGTTCCGGGCAACTTCCGCTAATCTTTCAGCCCCCATGCCGTCACAAAGCGCCACTGAGCACGACCATTCATTTGAATAGGGCGCCATCTTGGATCGCCGGGGCTTGGTTTTACCATGGATCTATTATGATATATAGTTTTACAAACGTGGTATGAAGAGAAGAGACGCATTGAGGAATAACATCTGTGGGAGCGATGATCAAAGAAGCAGGAGATATACAGAGCCACGGCAGGAGATGGCTAATAGCTCATGTTAGCATTAGCGTTAGACACAGCGCCCTATCTGCATCACGGTAAGAAAACGGAACATTCACTCACGCTGCTGATGAAGTATTCTGGCGATGGTTTTCTGGGGATTCTGTGTGTGTTTTATTTGAGGCTTTTTCCCTGAATAAGTTTAGTTGAAACTTGTGATAGTAGTTGGAGCAGGGCAGAACATCCTGAGACTGTGTTGCAGATTCTTCCTCTTTCTCATTATTTTCAGTGTGAAAACGATGTGCCTCCTTTTGTGTTAACGCTGTCTTTGTGCGTGTGGTTTGCGATGTTGACACTTTGCTGCTATGACGCTAGACTTCTGCATAATTATTTTTCTTAAAGTTTGCTGTCTGGATCGTTCTTTTACATAACTGTGGCCCTCCATGGTTCCTTCTTCCAACTTGTGAAAGCAACAATATCAGTAGCTCATGTGAAACAAAAACGTGATTCTTGCATTCTTTTTGTCCCTTATCCACCACCGTTTTTCAAGATGGCGCATATTCATGGAGAGCACTCTTCTATCATGGACAAGTTAAATTCTAAGCCTATGAATACAATTCAAAATACACGGTGGAGGTAAATATTCTTAAAAAGGTCACATTTGTCATTAGATAACATGTTTTTGCATATGGAGCAGCTGTAAAAATTACTCAGGGTGGCTTTAAGTTTGCAGCTGTTCTTCGATTGATGAATGCCATTTCCTCGTAAATTGAGCGTGCGTCCCAGGTGAGCCATTAGCATAGGTAACCGCCCAATAATGCCCATTAATGCCCATAAAAGGGACTGTAGGGCCGTGTGCATACACTAGAGGAAACAGAAACCAAAGAAAAGAGTTACACGGAGCCAAAGAGTCACCCTTTTTCTTCTTTTGCCAGACAGAGAATAAAGTCATAAAATTTTGACCTTTAAAGTCGAAATATTATGGGAATAAAGTCGAACTAGCAAAATTATGAGATTGATCTCAAAATGTTTTGAGTGTAGGGGTTATTGGAGTCGATATCACACATAACTTAAAGACCTTATGACGGGTTTGATTTATTTAGAAATACAGTTTTAATACCATTTTATATTAGAAGAGAACTACTAAAGGTTTCAAAATCAGTTATTGTTTTTTTTGTCTGATCCCCCCAAATCGAAATAACCCCATAGCAACGCCCTTAGAAACAAAAAAACGTCACAGCCCTTGGTGACGTCAGAACGGGTACGTTTCAATGCTGTAAGTTGTTTACAATTTGGTATTCGTTCATTTTTCGCGGATATTCAAGATGACAAAGCCGTGTACAGCGAGTCTAAGATAACTACTAGAATGTAACATTTTGTTGTCATTGAGATAGTCCAGTGGTTGTGTCGATGGACTTCCAATCTAGATACTCAGGTTCAAATCCCACCTCGGACACTTTTTCACACTCAAAACGGCAATTTATGTGTAGTGAGCAATTGTCACCTGTAGAGTGCAGTATTGTGTTGGGCATCAGTGGAGAGAAGAGAGAAAAGGCAGTCCTGTGGCATAGATCCATGGTTTTCAATGCATGGGCGTAACCCGCTATGACGTCACACACAGGTTAGAGCATAGACAACTTAAATTCATGAAAAACACGTTTTTATAAAATATAGGATTTTTTTTGCCGGAATCTCTTTCAAATTGACATTGTCATGCAATTTTGATATCCACTATTTTTAAAAAAAAAAACCCGTCATAAGGTCTTTAAGTTATTTATTTGATATCGGAGAATTGGATCAAAAACAATCATGTAGTAAATACAATAATTGATAATAGCTATATTTCGGGACACTAGTGAATAAATCACAACTGATAAGGTGATTTAGATGGTAGTGCGTGCGGCGCATCCGGACAGCCGCAACAGACTCCCCGCCGATGAGCCTGACTCCCGTCAGCTCATCACTTGGTGGTTAGAGTTCAAGGGGATAAAGAAGCTGGATGGGTCTCCTTAGCGTGGATCTTGAGGGAAGCATAAGTAGACAAGAGCGAACCCTGCCGTCACGCCCGAGATAAACTTCGGTGATACAAGCCACTTTCCACATGTGACGTGGCAATTTGTCTTCATGGACTATGACCACGTCTCCGATTTTAAAGTCTTTAAATTCCTTTGCGTTGGTGCAAGAATGAGCAGAGCGTAATTCTAATAAATATTCTTTGCTCCAACGATTCCAGCATAAATTTGAAAGTCTTTGTCTGTATCTCCATCGTTTCCTCATTTTGTCTGCGTCCATTCGAGGGACAAGAGTCAGAGTTCCAGCTGCGGGAAGAGTGGTAAGTCGCTGGCCAACCAGAAAGTGCGAGGGAGTGAGAGGGCTCGGTTCTTCACTGCCAGTGTGAGTAAAGGTAAGAGGTCGGGAATTAATAACAGCCTCTACTTCCGCGAGAAGCGGCTCGATCTCCTCATATTTCAAAGAGGCTCTCCCAACAACTTTACGCAGGCAAGTTTTAACTGAACGCACAAGCCTCTCCCACATTCCACCCCACCAGGCGGCCTTCTCCGCGATAAACTTCCACGTTACCCTCCGTTCTGCAAGGAAATCTTGGACTGGTTTTGAGTTAAGAGAGTCCCACAATACAGACAGTTCTTTGTTTGCTTTTTTAAAAGTTTTTGCGTTGTCAGAATAAATAGTTTTACATAATCCTTGTCTTCTTACAAAACGTCTAAAAGCCATTAAAAACTTTTCAGTGGTCAAATAGGATAAAAGTTCTAAGTGAATAGCACGAGTGACAGCACATGTAAAAAGAGCGATAAATACTTTTTCTTGAGATTTGGTGTAAAGCGGACCAGCGAAATCGAGGCCTGTAACTTCAAAGGGAGGTGCTGAAACCTGTTGACCAGGTTTGCGACAAACCTTTTTGCGACAATTTGCGACAAATTAGACATGCATGTATTAGTTTCTTTGTTAGCTGTCTTCCCTTTTATTATCCAAAATCGTTCTCTTGTTTGATTTAAAGTGTCTTGCAGTCCTGAGTATGGGGTGCCGATTGTAAAAATTCTGTTAAAAATTTTTAGCTGAACATTTTTCTACATTTAGCTCACTTTCCTCACATTTAGCACATTTTCCTCACATTTAAGACATATCTATATCTAAATGTTAAATCTAAATGTTAAATCTAAATGTTATATCTATATCTAAATATTATATCTATATCTAAATGTTAAATGTTATATCTAAATGTTATATCTATATCTAAATGTTAAATCTAAATGTTAAATCTAAATGTGTCGCCAAGTGTAAAGCTAAATATATAGAAACCACGCCCACTGCAGTGGCTTCAAATCCAGTGGGCCCGCCTTCCGTGCCGTGTGGTGAGAACCCTACAGGATTACACAAGAATCTCACGGGACTCCACGTGGCTTAGTTTACAGTGAATACACTCTGGCTCCAGCAAATAAGCAAGAATCTTCACAAAAATGCTAATTTTGTGCCGTGGCCAAGGATGATGGCGCCGGAGACCCAACATGCCTTGAGCCGTGACGTCGGTCCACGTGTATTCCTATGTTCAAAACACGTGGCACCGCCCCCACTCACCACACGGCACGGAAGGCGGGCCCACTGGATTTGAAGCCACTGCAGTGGGCGTGGTTTCTATATATTTAGCTTTACACTTGGCGACACATTTAGATTTAACATTTAGATTTAACATTTAGATTTAACATTTAGATTTAACATTTAGATATAGATATAACATTTAGATATAGATATAATATTTAGATATAACATTTAACATTTAGATATAGATATAATATTTAGATATAGATATAACATTTAGATATAGATATAACATTTAGATATAGATTTAACATTTAGATTTAACATTTAGATTTAACATTTAGATATAGATATAACATTTAGATATAGATATAATATTTAGATATAACATTTAACATTTAGATATATCTATATCTAAATATTATATCTATGTCTTAAATGTGAGGAAAATGTGCTAAATGTGAGGAAAGTGAGCTAAATGTAGAAAAATGTTCAGCTAAAAAAATTTAACAGAATTTTTACAATCGGCACCCCATACCTGAGTGCATGACTTGTCGATGACACTTACTCACAAGAAGCTTGGAGAGATCGCAATCAGAGGGCAGAATGATTGGATGTTTTTGATCAAAGTTCATGTTTGACATTTGCAATCTACCTCCGAGTCTCATTAAATTGTCTTGGTCCAAGAACGGGCGAAATGCAAAAAGTTTTGACTGTGAGCTTAATTCTTGGCCATTTTGTTAAGAAAACATTTCGTTTTTGAAGTACTTTGTAGAAGTAGTTTTGCGAATCCAGAAATTCTCAGCTTGGGATAATTCGGTTGCCGTGAGAGGGCCACTTGTTTTTTCACTCTTTGCATTTTGGCAGAAGCGTTTTATCCATGCTGTTACGCGCAGCGCACGACTGAGGGCACTGTAGTTTTTTAGTTGCAATAACTCACTTTCCTCTTCAGCACTAGTCAAACACACAATTTTATTCATTTCGGAGTTGACATCAGTTTCATTTATTAACGTTGCACCATTGTCTTTGTTGTTTTCAAATTGTTCCTTTAGCCAATGGGGTAGGGCTGAAACAACTAATCGATTAATCGACGACTAATCGATTATTGAAATAGTCGACAACTATTTTAGTAATCGGACTCAAACAGAGCAAAAATGACATGAAAATGTAGTATTTTTGATTAAAACCGACTGTTTTTATAATTCAGTCTCATCCAATCAGATAGCAGAAAGAGCCTGTTACAAACATTTACTTTAAGTTTACGCCATCAATACGTCCTCGAGTGTTGCCACTTTAGCTTTTTGTGATGAAAAAATATTTTTTTTTTACACAATTCACAGCCAAGCGATTGTCAGGATTTAGCAGACAGAGACGGATCGTGGTGCGCCAAACTCTGGAAGTTTATTTAAGTTTCTCTCAAGTTCCAATGGTTTACTTTGTTTCTTTCTCTCAGACAGAATAAAGGCAGTACACAGTTTATATAGTCATTGTCACGTCACACATGGAAAGACATACATGTCACACAGACAGTCATAACATGGAGTCCTTGTAGAGTCCTTGTACAGTCCTGCACGTAGGCCATATTGCTATCTAATACTAACACGATTACTCGATTAATCGTAAAAATAATCGATAGATTAATCGATTACAAAATAATCGTTAGTTGCAGCTCTACAATGGGGGCCGGTCCACCAGAGATCGCTTTGAAGTAATTTGCTCACAGAAATTCCTTTTGTCGCGAAATCTGCGGGATTTTCAGTGCCTTTGCAAAAATTCCAAAGAGAAGGTTCCGTTAAACTTTGAATTTCACGCACTCTATTTTGAACAAATGGTTTCCATTGTTTTGCAGAACTTTGATCCAGTGCAACGTTATCATCGAGTCAGTCCACATTGTTACTTGCGACATATTCAAGTCCAGGTTTTGAGTGACATAATGACTGAGCCTCGCGCCTATAACTGCGCCTAAAAGGTCGAGTCTTGGCAACGTAACCTTTTTTAACGGGGCCATGCGCGTCTTGGCTGTTATAAGAGAGACTGAACATTGTCCATCACAGTCTATGGCGCGCAGATATGCAGCGGCACAGTAAGCAAATTCGCTTGCATCAGTAAATACATGAACTTCTTTTTTAACAAATAAACTCTTATGTTTTAATGCTTCAATATTGTATCTGGGTATTTTCAAATGTCTGACTGCTGGCAGTTCTAAGCACCATTGTTGCCACGCGTTCAGGAGATCATTTGGCAGATCACAATCCCAATCTATGCCACGTTCCCACATTTGTTGAAACAAACATTTTACTCTGATCACGAAAGGTGACAAGAATCCAATGGGATCAAAGATTCGCGCAGCCGCTTGCAACACATCGCGTTTTGTGTTCTTTGTTTCTTGTAAAAATTCCATGACATGTTTAATATCAAACGTGAAAACATCTTCATTTGTTTCCCAACTGAGTCCAAGAACTTTTAGTCCATTTCCATTGACTTCAACATTTTCGTTTACAGACATGTCCATTGTTTTCATCCATGTGTGTTTTAATTCAGCAGAATTCGTGCTCCATTTCCGTAGATCCATGCCAGCAGAGTGTAAAATGTCTTTTGCGCGCACTGAGAAAGCATGAGCTTCAGCTACACTTTGTGCTCCAAATTAAATCATCAACATATAGGGATTTATTTAAAATAGATCTGACGCTTGGATCCGTTTGTTAAAACTTTTTAAGATGGTGTTTGATTGTAGCAGCTAACAGAAATGGACTCGGGGATGCACCGAACGGGACTCTGGTCATACGCATGACGCAAGGCTGTACAGTTACATTATTTGGACAATCATTTACCCACAGAAATCTCAACACATTTTTATTTATCAAAATTTGCTAAAATGCCTTAGAGATGTCTGCCATAAAGGCGATGGGATGTTGTCTAAATTTTAACAAAACACCAAGTAGGTCAGGATTTAAATTAGGGCCTGTCAAAAGGCAGTCATTGAGCGAAAGGCACTCGGGGGCATGAGAGGAGGCATCGAATACCACCCGAAGCCTCGTAGTTACGCGCTCTTCTTTAAATACCGCACTATGTGGCATGTAATATACATTTGTCTCATTATCATCACTTTTTACCGGCTCTACTATTCCTTGTTTTACATAGTCTTGAATAACTGCATTATAATCGTCATAAAGACAAACATTGCGCCTAAATTTTTTAATCAAGTGATCAAAGTGCGCCTTTGCAATTTCATAATTGGCCGATAGTTCTTTTTCAATTTTCCACGGCAAAGACACTTTGTAACGTCCGTCTTTATATTGTATGGAATTTTCAAACATTTTTATTGCATCATCAATTTTGGATTCCCTTTCCATGGCAATTCCGATTGATTCTAGCTCGCAAAAAGAGCGTAAAGTGTGATTCATTTCATTTTCAAGTCCCACGCTCACGTGCAGTGTTTGCATTTCATCTCGTTCATATGATACTGTATTGGACATAACTGTGCCTTTGATGAGCCATCCGAATTTGCTTTGAAGTGCAACCATTTTCTTTGACAGTCGTTCAACTTTCCCTGAAACAATGTCCCAATAATTGACTCCTCCAATTAACACTCCGAGTTCCTCAGTCTCCATTCCACTCACCGCTTCATCTGCTAACTGCATGCCTCTTTTATCCAGCTCTGCGCGCACCTCATCTCCAACTATTTGCATGATAGAAGTGCAAACACGGGGGGTTTCGAGCACACTGATTTCAATGCTTTGTCCGTTTCTTCTTCTGCTCAGTTTTATTTTTACAACATTGGGACCATCAGAACCAAATGTATGTAAATTCAGTGTCTCTTCCCCGATTTTGGGCAGGTTTAGGGCACGGGCGATGTCTTTACGCACGAAGCTGCGTTGGCTTCCTCCATCAAACAGGCAGCGAGTTAGTCGTCTTTTAGCAGTCGTTTCAATCCACACAGTGGCGGTTTGGAGCAGAACAGTTCCTCGTTTTGATTCACTCGGGGATATTGAAATAATTGTGTCTGTTGGATCATTTTCATGTCGGCTTTCGTTGTTTAGGGTGCACATTGATTTGAAATGACGACGATTACATCTTTCACAATTTATGCCTTTGGTTCGGCAATCTTTGGCAACATGTCTTGTTCCGAAACAAATAAAGCATCTTCCTTTTCCTTTTAATTTTTTACGTTTTTCTGGCACACTCATTTCATTGCATTCCTTTGAGACAAACTTCAATCTTTAAAAATTCAATCAATTCATTAATTTCCCAGACATCGTCCTTTGCAACATCTTTACTGAAATTTTAAATAATTTCCTCAGGGATCAACTTTGTTAAAATAGGACACAGTAAACTGCCGTAAGCCTCAGAAACAACTCCCATCGATGAAAGGCTTCGGATTTGTATTTCACAGTCGTCGTACAGGGTTCTGAGTGCTTTGACATCATTCACATTTTTCACAGGATTTAAATTGAGCAGTTTGTGCATTCATTATTAAATCTTTCCGTCCAAATCTGTTATGGAGTAATTCAGTGGCATTGTCATAGTTGGACTCTGATAAGGACAATCCCGCGTTGGCAGCTACACCTGCCAGGTATGATCTTAAATAGCTGAATTTGTCCGTTTTTGTTGGATTTGGATTTTTATGCACTGCGCTCTCAAACTGTTCCCAAAAATATTTCCATTTGCTTACATCACCGTAGAATTTGTCAATCACGAGTTTGGGCAACTTCACATTTTGGTACACAGGCTCTCCGTCATACATTGATGGACTTTCTGGTGGTTCTCTGAGAGCTCTTTTAATCTTTGTTTTCTTGCGTATTATGACTTCTTTGTACTCCTGTGATCTTGACACTTTCGACTTCCTCTACTGGAATAACACTTTCGACGTCTTCATCCATTTTCGTTAAACACTTTTCTTTATCAATTATGATTTCAAGCATTTCCTCCAGTTTAGCTTGATCAGGACTTTGTTTGCACATTTCTTCATCAATTTTACTTATCACTTTGCTGAGGGAGGTTCGGATGGACGCTCTTTTTCTTCAGACGTTCCAGTTCCATCTTGCTTTGTTCGTCCGCGCGGTCCTCTTCTGCAAACTATGGACTTTTCTTTGTTGTCCCGGGTTTTCGGCACCAAAATATTGCAATAATGACCCAAATTACTGACGAACACAAGGCAGGAGTGTCTTTTCTTATTTATTATAAATTTGACTTCTCTCAGTGAGCACGAGTCATTGTTCATTTCATTCACACACGTTCAAACAATCATTGATAAAAGGGAAAAAGGGCACCACCCACAACGGCCATTGGAAGGGGCCGACTGGGAGGAGCGCGTCTCTTGCTGTGAGGTGCGCTCAATTTGAGCGCCTAGATGGTAGTGCGTGCGGCGCATCCGGACAGCCGCAACATACAACCAGGATGTTAGATAGCGATGAATGGAGGCCAGCCCTTGTTCCTGGACCATGCGGCTGCATCACGTGGCTGAGCCAAACCCCTCCACAATCCAGCGTCTGGGAGCCACAGCCTAGCAACTTCTCCATGTTGAAGTTGGAGGCTATTGAAGAGTTGAGGAAGTCCTCTCTAACCTGGAGCTGCGGTTTGATTGTTCAGTACAGACACTCAGGCTGAGAGAGCATAGAGGTGATGTTCTCCCCACACAGCCTTCTTTGGAAGAGAGCTTCAAAATGGAGCTTTGAGAGTTTTGTCACTTCTTGGGCCGCCTCCCCCAAGTGCAGAGGCAGAGGTCTTATCAGAGCAGATACTCCCTACATGAGATTAATCTCAAAATATTTTGGACCCTGGGAGGAGATCCAGTGTGGACCAGCGGTGAGACCAATGCAGACCCGAGGAGAGACCATAGATTTAAGAGACCAGTGCATACCCAGGAGAGACCATGGACTGGGGAGACCAGCGCGGACCCATAATAGTTCAATGGGAGACACCAGCGCGGACCCGTAAAGATCCATGGGAGAGACCAGTGCAGACCTCTAATAGATCCATGGGAGAGACCAGTGCGGACCCGTATAGATCCGTGGGAGGGACCAGCGCGGACCTGTAATAGATCCATGAGAGAGACCAGCACGGACCAGCAGTATATACAGTATGCCATTGTTCTGTGGCCCGTGGGTGGAGAAATGCACCCTATAAATAGGATGGGGTCTCTATGATTTCCACTGTATTTTATAAAGCGTTGGCACATTTAATTAAAAAAACTAATTAAATAGGCTAAATTACCATTAGATAATGAAATGAATAAATACATACATCAATAGGACAGACATATCACTCTAATGTTGTAACTTATTTAACTTCACAAAAGAAAACAACACCAGCATTCCAACATGTCGGCACTGAATGTGCTTAAGAGTGCTCCTGAGCACTCGTAGGATTTGTTCTTACCTCAGAGTAATTCTGGATTCGAGAGAAATTCATGAATGCCACAATCTTCGTAAAACCCTGGTTCGTGAATGAGGCCCATTCTAGAGCTTCTGTAAAGAGACTATGCATCTTGGATGTCTTGTAAAACTTGTGCTCCTGTAGGCGCGGCACCGGAGCGTTCAAGTCGAGGGCGGGGCTTCCGGTGGAGGTGCCGGTCATCAACAGTAAGTACGGCCTGCGGGAGACAGACAAGAGGCTGAACCGACTGAAGAAACTCGGAGAGAAAGGCAGCTCTGACAGCCACTCTGTAGGCTCACACACAGACGTGGAGACTCAGGAAAACACACACACAGGTAAGATGCACGCACGCACATGCACACAAACACACACAAAACCATTCAGGATCAGGAAAACGCAGCACAGGGACTCAAGAAAACGCCCACAGACGTGGAGACTCAGGAAAACACACACCTCTACTTGTATTATATCAGTAGAATGTAGTCTCTACACTAGTGTGTCACTGTTATTTACACATATTACTTGTGTATCCATGTTTTTTACTTACTGCTGAAGGCAACACTGAAGCGGGATCTGGGGTTTGTTACTTTGAAACCACAAAGAGTTCCCCCGCTCTAAAATAGTGATAGAACCATCACTAGGATAATCAAACCTCAAACAACAAGTCCACATCATGTATGTTTGTCCTCTATCACATAATCAGCTTTTTCTGGCAGAAAGTGACTCATGGGGTTTTTTCTTACACAAAAGAAAACATGGTTTACAATAAGATATTGGAGAAATATTGGAGAAAAAGCCCCCACTGAAAGATCAAGGCTATGCTCACACTCAGAGAGCAGCCGTCCTCCTGTGGACTCACCACCTGCAGAGGGTCAGTGAGGGGCTGGTGCTATGAGACTTGGGTGGCATCTCTGACTGCCACCCCGCTGACCCAGAAATGGATTAAAGGGTAGAAAATGGATGGATGGAGAATACAGTGAGGTACCCAACCTTTTATACCCAGCTCCATGAAATAAAATTGTGACCTGTGCTCTTTTTGCAGCTGTCAGAAAAAGGACATCTTCTGGTCTGAAATACAAAAACCGGACTCGGACCAGATCCCTTTCTACCTCATGTTCCAAACAAGGTGGAGGCCACAGGGTACCAAAGAGACTGAAGTCCTCCCAGCCCTCTCTGAGCCGTGTGCAGCTGCGCAACCGGAGGAGAGACCCGCGGGCGCTCAGGGACGCAAAGGGCGCGCAGTGCAAGACCATGTCAGTGAAGAAGGAGAAGGACAGCGCAGACATCACGCCGCAGGGATGCCTCACACGTCACGCCGCCAAGGAGAACGGCCACGAGGGCCATTCCACATACAGAACTCGCAGATCTACTCGAACACTGAAGCAGCCTGACAGTCAGCAGGAGGCCACTCGCTCTGTCCCCGGTGGAGTGGTGATCAAGAGTGAACCGTCAGACATGGAGGAGTATCTGCACCACCACCACCAGGGAGTGAGCTTGCCTCCGGTCAGCACAGGCTGTAACCGCAGCAGGTGCATGCGTCAGAAACGGACCACTTTGCCCAAACTGGAGCGGACGATAAAGTGCGAGAGCTACACAGAGACGATAGAGCGGAGTAACTCTGGCTTTTCAGATTGTGATAACGTTTTGCTCAGCTATGCGGACTCTCACCGGGAATACAACGGCGTGTCCAAGTCCCTGCGTAGGGAGAAGAGGAAGTCAGGATCTCCGGAGAAGAGCAAGAAGAAGCGGCGCATCACGCGCTACGACGCGCAGCTCATTCTGGAGAACAGCACAGGACTGCCTAAGCTAACGTTACGCAGGCGCAGGGACAGCAACAGCAGCAAAACCAACGAATCCAAAGACAGCAGCTCAGCTGCCGCCTCCTCCTCCAAAATCAGCATCAAACTGAGTAAGGAGCAGCACAACAAGGACAAGAGCGCATCATACGTGTCCCGCTTAAACAACGGCTTCGCTAACTCCACCAAACTAAAGATCCAGCTGAAGGGAGGGGAGGAGGCGCGCAGGCCGGCACACTGCTCCAGACCTGAGTCCTACAACGGGGACATGTCCCAGAGTGTGGAACCGCGCAAGAGCATACACCGCCCCCTGAAGGTCATGGAGGAACCTTCATCGGATGAGGACACAGAGTTTGAGGATGACTTCATTCCACTCCCTCCCGCTAAGCGCCTGCGTCTGATTGTTGGCAAAGACTCCATGACCATCGATATATCCTCCACGAGGAGAGAGGAGCAGTCACTGCGGCTCAATGCATGAGCTCTGCACAGTGGGAGGGGTGGGAATGACTTCAGCGCACAGGCACGCATAGGGTCACTCGGCCGGGTTTAAATGTTTCACCCCAGAGTCTCATACGCCTCTTATAAACGTGTGTTTAACTCCACATATAACCGTCTTCAGTCATTTCTCCGCCACAACAGTTGTCTTGGAGATTTGAAAATTATAACTAAGTCTTGTTTATCTCTTGAATTATACAAATAAATGAACACTGAACCCAGTTCAACCCTGTTTCAAGCTCGCGTAGGAATACAATCATGTGAAAAAGTGGTTAGGGTTATAAGGTCACAGGGTCATAGAGCTTCAGTTTCTATCTCACGGTCTTTGTTTTTCTACACATTTATAAAATAAGTATTGAAAGAGAAACACAAATCACTGTCTGTAAACCACTGTGAAAGTGATTTTTATTTTCATAGTGAAACTAAAACAGATTCTGAACTTTAGAAACCACAAACCTTTCAAGACATCTCAAAAAATCAAATTAGGAACAAATATCTGAAGCTAAAATCACTGAGATGTAGACATTGGGTCAGGGTTTCTAATGTCAGTATTGACAGTTCACAATTTTAGGATTATTTTCATATATTTTTTTCAATTTTTTACTTTTGTTTAAACTTTTTGTTGAATTAAAATATTGAAACGAGTCAAATCTGGTGAAGTGGCGTCTGTTGTGTGGAATTTTGATAATTGTTTTCTTACACACAGGCTCTGTGTAAAACACAACTGATTGAGTTGTGAACTTGTCAGAACCTGTTGGAGTTGAAGTCATTCCCATCTGTCAAAGTCTGTGTTTCTGTAAATAAATATCACACTATGGTGATGTAAAAGAAGTAATTTAAACAACTTCCTGGAAAATCACTGTTGCTAATGGGAGGGGTCGACTTGAAACAAATTCTATTAAAGTATTTTTGTTCTGCATTTTCTGAAGGCAATTGGGATATTTGCGATCAGGCTCTGTGTGGAACATGTTTAAATGAAATCATTGCTCCTGTTGGACTGTATACTGATGGACAATTCTAACACACGAGCTCAATGCAGCCCAATAGTGAAGTGCTCATGGTGAATTTTAGCTTCAACTAGCTCTGTCTCCTATGACTTAATGTAAAAGTAGAAGATACCAAACACAAGCTAGCTGGAGCCAGTTTCCTTATATGGACATTTGTTCCGCAACGTTGGCTTTGCGCCGTAACCAAGGCAGATGTGTTGCTAAGACGGTTCCTTTGACAAGCTGGAGTTTCCCTCGTAGGAGAAATTCAGGTGTCCATCCATAAAAACAAATAAATACATTATTATAAAAGTGACTAACAATAGTTATACAGTGCAACAGCAGCTGCTGGGTGGAGCAGAACAGGTCATAGCAGCAGAGGTGGAACAACCGCTGGTGATGAGCTGCTTCCGATCTGCTGGCTAATGTAAGCATAGTTTGTTTGTTCGGACCATTTTTCTCCTCCCGTTTTTAGTGAAATCCTGAATGCTTTATTTGCATTTTTCTTAAAAAAAATAGCATTCCTCCAGTTGATTTATGCTTGATCTGTGTGGTTTGGGCGATGAATTCTTTCTGCTCTGGTCTGGATCAGTGGAAAACCATGAACACTACTCCAGTAAAATGTACAGCTGGGAAAAACGCTAGATCTGGATTTACAAAGATAATACCCCCATGCAAACACCAGGATCACAGAGAGCACAAAACCACAGATTTAAGATCAAAATGTTTAGTGTGACACAAAAGGTTACTGAGCTTGGAGTTTACTGTTGTATGTAATTAGGAGCCAGAGCGAATTGGAGCCAAACTTCACTATGAGCACTTCCCTATTGGGCCCCATTGACCTAGCGGGTTTGCATCGTCTATCTGTATGCAGTTTGACTAGAATCCATTTTTTGCCTTTTATTCACACATTGCTTCTACTGGTGTAAAAATATTTATTACCGAACAATGCAATGATTGGAGTTTTCCATCTTTAGTTTCTAGGTGAATTGAGCAAAGCACTGGATCATGTGAGTGCAAAATGTTAGTGTTAATCTTGAATTTTATAATTTGATAGACTTTCTGCTGAATTCATTAAAATGGAAATAAAACTTATAAAAGACCTATGAGTCCGTTTAAGGCCATGGCGATACTTGACTCAAAACACAACTATATAAGTGGAAGTTGGATAAAATAGCTCCACACATTTTAAGAGGGCCCCTAAAAATAACAGTGGCGCTGGGGTACGTAACTTTCAAAACACAGCATAACTCTGGTCGATGACAGTTTTCTTCTATCACTAGTTTTCAAATCGTGTATTTTTGTCCTCTCACATTTTTAGATCAGCATTTTCAGACAGAAAAGTTAAAAAGAGAGGACCGCCCTCTGTTGGCCAATCGGCTCTCAGCCCAAAGAGTCAATTAGTGACTCACAGTGCTTTCTTCCAAAAAAAAAAATAAAAAATTCTGATCATATGAAGACACCATGTTGTTTGAGATTTGCGTACCTCACCTTAAGCTGCTTCTCTAACAGTTTCCACAACCACAGTCTGATTTTAAAACTTGAACTTAACTGATAAACAGCTCCGAGCGCCTGGTGTCGCATGGAAATCAAACTGCTGCTGTTGCTGTCACGTCTCTCAGACTGAGGAGTGTGTATTAAAGCATTATATATAATGTTTACATACGGTATATGATATATATTCTGTATTCTCTTCTGTTGGCATATGGCCTGATGGTGAATATCCCACTGGCCTTTGTATAAAACACATCTCTTTACTTTAACTTTTGACCGAACGATCACTGAAATATAAATAATGTATTCACTTTCACAAATACCAAGTACATGTTTACCACATGGTTTAAAACAGTGAGTCGGCTTTAAGTTCATTCCTGTTTATAAAACACAGATGCCTGTAAACAACTTAAAGGACACATATGATGGTCAACCCACAGCCCATCAGTCACAGACCTGGAGCTGTGTTTAGTTCCATCCACACTAATGTCAGGAGCACAAACATGTAGCTCCCCCCCTTCTGTCTGAAAACTCCTGTCTCAGTCCTGTAACAGTATGATGTCATTGTACCACACACAGTTTTTTGCCTTTAAAAACAAGTATTTCCCATAAATTAGTTTTGGTCAGTTCTCAGGTGAAATTAGGTTCTTCCCAATCACATGTTTTGTGTTTGCAACTCGTTCTGGTGGCAGTACAGGGAGTTACAGGGAGCTCTGACTGCAGAAGCTGCACCCTCCGGTGACAGCATAGGGAGGCATTTAGGCTAACACTATGGTGATGTCACACTCAGTCAGTCCACTCCTCATATATGCTCTATGAGTAAAACACAATTCTAAAGCACCCTAGGACTCAGGCTGCCAATCCAGAACTGTGAAAAGCCGGCTCGCAGTTTGTTCTGGTCTTTGTGAAAGCTTGCCTCTGCCTTTAACTCAGATGCACCTCACATTAAACTTTAGTGTTGTAGAAATGTACAGTTTTGTGAATATCTTTGTCTCAATCTTTGATTTTGTTAAATTCATGTCTAGTTTTTCCCCCTTAAACAATAAATGGTGAAAGCTGCGTTTGACAGAAGTGAAGTTTAGAGTTGTCTGTTTGAACGAACGTGACCCTAACCTCACAGGTTCTGGGCTGGACGTTGGGGTATGTAACTTTCAGACCACAATATTAATAAACCCATGTCTCTAGTTTCTGGCTCTGAAACAGTTTAGTTCTATCACTAGTTTTCTCACTAGCTAAATGAAGTCCACTTGTTCACGGTGGTGAAGGCTCTAACTCGCTCTGGCTTGACTTGCATGCTAAAGAAACCTTCCCAAGCTCAAGCATGCATACCACATGAAACCCGTGCAGAGGCATGCGGCCCCGCTATTATGGGCGGGTCCCAGCTCCAAAAGGTCCATGAGCATGTCCGCTGACATGCTTGAAATCTCACTCCTAGCCAGTGGGGGTGGATCGGAATAAAAAATACCCATTGCTTTTGTATGGCGTCTTCTTTCCTCTCGAAAACGGCTTTACAGGATGGACCAAAAGTCGGCTCTTGGCCAGATGTATGTCAATACATAGATAAATAGATACTTTATTGATCCTCCGTAGGAGAAATTCAGGTGTCCAGCAGCAGAAAACACATATATACAACAATTATAAACAATATGAGGGGAGTACTTTTTGTTTTGGACCACTCTAGTTTAGCCACTGTGGACTTTAGATTGCACTTGTTGAATAAATGGGGCTAGTGCCGGCTAACGCATGTGCAAATGCGTTTTTTCACGATTTGCTTCCCCATAGAAGGCAAAAGCAAGGACATGGCACATTAGTTTTCAACAGCAGAGATAGACGTGGCTACGTCCGTTAATATCTATGGGCGGGCCCTTATTCCTCCACGATTATCACAAATTACCACATGTAATACTAATCCCGCCCGAATAGGGCGACTGTAAATTAGCATAGATTTTGCTAATTGCTTTGCAGTGTCTCGCAGCGTGGACCACTACCCAGCCTCAGTATGGTTTGCATCAGTTTTTTTAGACAGAGAAGTAGAGGAGAGTACTCTCTTTCTTACACATGTCTTCTCATAAGATGAAGACAGTAGTTGTTTCTGATTTATTTACGCTCACATGAGTCTGTTGAACAAAGTGAGATTTTCCAGCTGTAATTGTTGTTTTACTTTACTCCACTTGTCACTGGTAACGGCATAACCAATCAGCGGCGTCCTCTGGCAGAGCCGCAGCCAATCAGCACGGAGGAGGTAGTATTTAAACTTTGGCTGTAGGTGTGCGGTTTATTCTCTTTCAGACTGAAATCTGCTCTATTCCTCGAATTCTCGCCTCATTTGGTTTACAATGGCGTCTTTGGAGTCCCGCGCTCACGTGAGTAATTTATTTAACGCTAAATACATATTTAATTTGTACAGTTGAATCTGCTGCCTAGGTTAGCTCTGCTGCTAACGCCACCATTGTCAGCTCATGCTACCCATAGATACTGTCAGGGATGAGGCAGAGAGAGACGGATCGTGGTGCGCCAAACTCTGGAAGTTTATTTAAGTTTCTCTCAAGTTCCACTGGTTTACTTTGTTTCCTTCTCTCAGACAGAATAAAGGCAGTACACAGTTTATATAGTCATTGTCACGTCACACATCGAAAGACATACGTGTCACAAAGAGACAGTCACATCATAGTCATAACATGGAGTCCTTGTAGAGTCCTTATACAGTCCTGCACGTAGGCCATATTGCTATCTAATACTAACAATACTAACAATGCATTCTAAGGGCTATAACGTTTTATGGTCATAAGTGTTCAGTGTGTTATAGAATTGTTAATTTTTTTCAGCAGGTGCTGACAATGTGCTCTTTAGAGTGGTGTGATGTCACGTGAACACAGCCTCTAGACCAGGGGTGGGCAATTTTCTTTCAGTGGGCATATAGGATTACCATATTGTTAAAGGCCAGACCAGCAATTTAGCAAAAAGCTACTTCAAATTATTACTGACGTTTTGGATTCATTAAATGGAACAGAATAAAAGTAGTATGGGGACATGGTAGCACATTGAGTTCTGGTGGCCACATAGAAATGTGAACTGGGCTGCACTTTACCCAGGTGACAGGTCTGCTCAAGACACACATGGGGTCTGATGTTTGCAGCCTGGAGCCACAGAGAACCTGGGCCGGATGGGAAAAGCCACTGTGTGGTCGAGAGCTGCTCTGGGGGAACTCTCAAACTTAAACCCTGCAGCTGTCAACACAAAGGTAACAGACATTTGTCACAGTTGGACTTTGCTTCATGAGGACCATCTCCTCTTTCCACAGAGAGGAGCCTTCAAGACACAAGCCTGTCTAAAGACTAGGCTCCCAGAGAAGCAAGCAGAGGTCTTGGCCCCTGAATGCACCCTGGAGCAAGAGGAGACTGCACTGTGCCAGGCCTTCTCTGAGGCTCTGCTCACAGTGGAGGATATGGATGAAGAAGACTGTGATCTTCCTCAGCTCTGCTCACACTACGTCAAAGACATCTACAGATATCTGCACGAGCTGGAGCGGCAGCAGCCTGTGCGGCCGCACTACATGCAGGGCTACGAGATCACAGGCCGCATGAGGGCGTTGCTTGTGGACTGGCTAGTCCAGGTGCACTCTAGGTTCCAGCTGCTGCAGGAGACTCTGTACTTGACTGTGGCCGTGCTTCCTGCAGGTGTGCTAAGGCAGATGGCCTCCCTCAGTGTTGGAGAAGGGCTGTAGCGCATTCCCCCCCCCCCCCTGCCCATGGTCTTTGTCCTGAAGCCCATCATGCAACATATGGCCAAAAATGTGTGTTAGAAATGCCCAAATACAGGCGAGTTTCCCATAGATCTTCGCAAGTTCTAGGCGCCTTCCGCAATTTTTTTTTTTTTTTTTGGACCACTAGTTGCTGTGAATTTTTGAAGTCACTCGTTCAAATGAATGGAGCTTGCGCCGGCTGATGCAGATCAGAGCAAGATGGCGCCGGGTCAGGGCGCCTCAGTAAGAGCTCTGGTGTGCAGATGCGTATTTCGCATTTTTCTTGTGGGCGGGACCAGGGCTGGACTGGCCATCGGGCGTACCGGGCAATGCCCGAAGGGCCGATGCCCATATTTGGGCCGGTCTGTCTGCCTCATACAAAAAACATGTTTGTGAAAAGTGTAAATCCGTTGAGAAATGTTTGAGGGGAGCGCGCGTGTCCGCGGGGCACCTGCTGTATGTACTGGAACGGGATTCCACCACCTCAGCGGCCGCAGTGTTCCCGCATCCAGCGGCTCTGAGCTGGACGCGGGAACCGCTCACCGGGAACCGCTCACAACACAACACGGCGAGCGCGTAGCCGCAACGTGACCATGTACCCAAGACCATAAACACGCACAGGACCATGCATGTCTTTTCGTAATTTGTGCACCCAATAAATACACCGCTGCAGAAAACAGTCCGCGTCTCCCCTCTCCTCTAAATTAAAGCTCCGGTACCTAAATTTTCCATTGCATTAAAAGTTCATGTTTGAGCCCAAAAGTAAAATGTTGTGAACAGATTAAACAGATTTAGAGCCAGCTAATGGCTGAAAATATGCATTTCAGAAATGTTTACCAATTCTCATCCCTGTAACAAACAATAGTGTTGTCTGTGCCCACCTCCCTCACTCTGAGACATGTTTATTACTCTGTTTAATGTAGACTATTGCACTTTATTTTTTTGTTGAAACTGCAGACATCCTGATCCTCTACACTATTTGCTTCCACATATTGTATAAACCAGGGGTCGGCAACCTTTAGTGCCCCTAAAGTGGCTCCTGGAGCCTTTTCAAAAATGTCTGAAAATGGAGTGGGAGGGCTATATTTTATTTCTAGTTTCAATGTGGTTTCTGTAGGAGGAAAAACATTCTTAACGTTTTTAAATGCTGCAAAAACTTGTATTGTAGTAATAATATGAATATGTAGTAATATTCAATTTTAACTGTGTGTGCGCATGGATCCCAAAGATAAAGAGAGAGAGTCGATAAGAATGGAGTAAGAATGAGAATGAACATTTGCTTTCAGTCAATGAGGAAGGACTGCTTCATGTTTGCGATGTAATGAAAAGTTTTATTGCAACAGGAGGAACAATGAAGCTTTAAACACTGTTCACTGAAAGATTCATTCATCATAAATTCAGAGCACCTATTTTCAGACTTCAAATCCCTTCACAAAGACGGTGAAAGAAAAGGCCATTAAGGACATTCAGATGATGGATATGAACAGACAGTGATGCAGGTGAACTCGGAGCCAAAAAGCAGATTTATTTACTGTATTTGTACAACTGCATGAAGGCAAAAAAATGGAGGTTAAACTTAAAGCAGAGTTGTCATGTGGTGCGTCATTCTCTCCAGGACACGCTGCAATGAAAATACACATTTGATAATCATGAATGGTTTTTATGTGTTTGTAGCCTTTACTTTGTCATTTAGATATTAGGCTAATGTAGCTAATGTAGCTAATGTAGCTAATACAGCTTCAGCCCCTGTTACCTTCATATAAGCCTTATACAACGCTGTTTTTTTTTTTTGCGGCTCCAGACAGATGTTGTTTTTAGGTTTTTGGCAAATATGGGTCCTTGAACCTTTTGAGTTGCCTGGGCCGCTAAGAAGGAAAAAATGCCCGGGCCGTTTTTTTGTCCCAGTCCAGCCCTGGGCGGGACTACTCGTGGCCATTTTGGATAGATATATATATATATATATATATATATATATATATGTGCTGTATTATGTTCCATCCATTTTCTTCCGCTTCATCCGTCGCAGTCTAAGCAGAGACGCCCAGACTTCCCTATCCACACACTTCCTCCAGCTCGTCCGGGGGGACCCCAAGGCGTTCCCAGGCCAGATGAGAGACATAGTCCCTCCAGCGTGTCCTGGGTCTTCCCCGGTGGGACGTGCCCGGAACACCTCCCCAGGGAGGCGTCCAGGAGGCATCCGGAACAGATGCCCGAGCCACCTCAACTGGTTCCTCTCGACGTTGAGTAGCAGCGGCTCTACTCCGAGCTCCTCCCGTGTGACTGAGCTCCTCACCCCATCTCTAAGGGAGCGCCCAGCCACTCTGCGGAGGAAGCTCATTTCAACAACTTGTATCCGCGATCTCGTTCTTTCGGTCATTACCCAAAGCTCATTGACCATAGGTGAGGGAGAGAACGAAGATTGACCGGTAAATTGAGAGCTTTGCCTTTCGGCTCAACTCCCTCTTTACCACAACGGTCCGATACAGCGACTGCATCACTGCGCACGCTGCACCGATACGCCTGTCAATCTCACCCTCTATCCTTCCCTCACTCGTGAACAAGACCCCAAGATACTTGAACTCCTCCACTTGAGGAAGGACCTCTCCATCCATCCGGAGAGGGCAAGGCACCCTTTTCCGGTCGAGCACCATGACCTCAGATTTGGAGGTGCTGATTCTCATCCCAGCGGCTTCACACTCGGCTGCAAACCGTCCCAGTGCATGTTGCAGGTCCTGGTTCGTTGGAGCCAACAGGGCAACATCCTCCGCAAACAGCAGAGATGAAATCCTGTGGTCGCCATACCGGACCCCGTCCGGCCCCTGGGTGCGCCTAGAAATTCTGTCCATGAATACAGTGAACAGAACCGGTGACAAAGGGCAGCCCTGGTGGAGGCCAACATGCACCGGGAACAGGTCCGACTTACTGCCGGCAATGTGAACACAGCTCTGACTCCGGTCATACAGGGATCGGCAGCTCGTAGCCTCAAGCTACGAGCTGCCGCATCGGCGATAGAGGAAGAGAACATGGTCCACTCAGACTCGCTATTCCCCCTCCTCCGCCGGGACCTGGGAGAAGCTCTCCCGGAGGTGTGAGTTGAAAGTCTGTCTGACAGGGGGCTCAGCGAGACGTTCCCAGCAGACCCTCACTACACGCTTGGGTCTACCAGGTCTGACCGGCTTCCTCCCCCGTCAGCGGATCCAACTCACGACCAGGTGGTGATCGGTTGACAGCTCCGCCCCTCTCTTCACCCGAGTGTCCGAGACACGCGGCCGAAGGTCAGATGATACGACAACAAAGTCGATCATCGACCTCCGGCCTAGGGTGTCCTGGTGCCACGTGCACTGGTGGACACCCTTGTGCTCGAACATGGTGTTCGTGATGGACAAACTGTGACTAGCACAGAAGTCCAACAACTGAACACCGCTCGGGTTCAGATCAGGGGGGACCGTTCTTCCCGATCACCCCTCTCCAAGTGTCACTGGCATTTCCCACATGGGCGTTGAAGTCCCCCAGGAGAATAACGTAGACCCCGGTCGGTGCACCGTCCAGTACCCCTCCCAAGGACTCCTATAAGGCCGGGTACTCTGCACTGCCGTTGGGCCCGTAGGCCGTCACAACAGTGAGAGACTTGTCCCCCACCCAAAGGCGGAGGGACGCGACCCTCTCATTCACCGGGGAAAACTCCAACACGTGGCGGCTGAGATGGGGGGCAATGAGTATGGCCACCCCCGCTCGCCGCCTCTCCTCGTGAGAAACACCAGAAAAGTGGAGCGTCTAATCCCTCTCAAGGAGTTGGATTCCAGAGCCCAAACTGTGTGGAGGTGGAGGTGAGGCTGACTATCTCTAGTCTGTATCTCTTTAACCTCCCTCACAAGCTCGGGCTCCATGAATCTCTTTATTCAAGGCTAGGTTTAAAACAGTCCTCTTTATTTTAGCATATGGCTAGGAAGGTAAGACTCAGGGAAGGCTAAACTCCTCAGACTGTCAGTCAAGCTGCATTTGCTGGGAGAAGTATGGTAACTTGAGCACTATCCTCTCCTCCTTCCTACTTTATCTGTTTAGCATTTTTAGGATTTTGACTGTAGTGTGTTCATTGCTATTCACCCGTTGTCCCATTGTCTGTTTCATGGTATGATGACGGGATCTCTGAGCCTGGCCTCCTCCATCTACACCTGCGGACTGCCCTGCCCGACCCACCTGGGAGTGCTTGAGTCCTGCACCGGACCTCTCCACGTTCAGCAGCCACTGGTCCACGTTCAGCAGCCACTGGTCCACGTCCTGTAGCTAGCTTAGGTCCTAGATCATTAGCCTGTCCGTCCCAAGGTTTCTCACTTTTTCCCACTGGGTTTTTAAAGAGTTTTTCCTTGTCAATGCATGTGTCCAACAGAAAGGATTGCTGATGATCAGGACACTTTAGCATTCTACAACATGTATGGACATTTTCTTTTGTGTGTGCTTTATATTTTTCATGTGTTTTAACTGTTGATTCTCTGACCTGTGTTGGTGATTTCAATGGTTTTGTTAAGTCCTCTGAGATGACTTCTGTTGTGACCTAGGGCTATACAAGAATAAATTCTATTGTCTATAGTCCTGACGCGAGATATAGATCATGGTGGGGTGAGGAGCTCCGTTTGTATCGTAAGTAGTGACCCAGAAAAGCGGTTTTCTTGTTGGCCATAGTGCGTGTCCTTTTACTGGCCTGGTTTGTGCTAGTTTTACAATTAAAAAAAAAAAAAAAACATTCCTACTCTGGCAAAATTAAAAGCTGCATTTGTGTGCGCATTAGAAAAACTAATGGAAACACGCAAATTTCAAATAAATGACAGTTCATGCTGAAGACACGTGGACACACTTTCCTTTCAACTCTCATCCAGGTCTCTGCCTGATGCCTTCACCCACACTGCCTCCAGAAAACCTCTCACCTCCCCGGTCTGCACATCCATTCACTTCTGTAATGGGGGGTGTGGAGGTGGCATTGTCGCCCTTTAAATCTGTGGTCTGTGCCTGGGTGGTTTTTGCGCTCCAGTGTCCACTCCAGAAGTGACCTCTCGTACAGATTGTTCTCACACGTTTTAAAAATGGTGTTTAAAACGTCTCATAACACAATCTGAAGTCTAAACAAGAGTGTTTTGCTCTTGGTTTTCTTCCATTCTTCATCTTACTAATGAGTGACATTTTTAGGACCAGAAACAAAAGACTCAAAACTTAAAGTCTTAAAAATGTAATAATAGAAATACATTTGTAAAAACATTAAAACAAAAGATTAACTAAACTGGATTAATCACGTTATGGAATTTACCTTTTACACTTGAACATTTCTCAGCATATATTCTACTAATTTCAAATAACTGCAGCCCTTTTCAAATTAACTCAAACATTTTGAATTAGAAGACACTATCAGAGCACTCTTCACTCTCTGGGGCCTGTGCTGCGAGGCAAGGTCATAGCCTAGTCAAAACATTGTGAATTCGGGTAAAGTTCAACTGAGGGATATGATCCTATTCTAATCTCCCTTTTTTTTTTTTTTTTTTTTTTAGACAATCGCAAATTTCCCAAATTTAACGGAATAAAAACTATAAAAAGCCGAAATCCTGAAGACTGTAGATTTGTTTTAATTCTGAGCCAGAGCCGCAAGGGGCGGGGGCGTTAGCCTGACATCTGCAGCAAGATAGAGCGGGCAGAAAGTTGTGTTTTAGCAAAAACAGAAGAACTTTCAAGATTACTTTTATTTTTTAAGTGTTATACAGTGCCTTGTAAGTAAGTAAGTAGTAAGTTTTATTTATATACCGCCTTTTCACTGCACATCGGAGTCTCAAAGCGGTTTACAATTGTTATTTTTGGGAGTGGGGGTTGCCAGTACAGGAGGCACATGCCAGACCTATTGTACATATTTTTAGTGGTAGGGGAAACCGGAGCACCCAGAGGAAACCTACGCAGACACGGGGAGAACATGCATCCTTGTGAAAGTATTCGGCCCCCTTGAATCTTTAAACATTTCGCCACATTTCAGGCTTCAAACATAAAGATATAAAAATGTAATTTTTTGTCAAGAATCAACAAGTGGGACACAATCGTGAAGTGGAACGAAATTTATTAGATAATTTAAACTTTTAACATTTACATTTTTTTTACCAATAAACTGAAAAGTGGGGCGTGCAATATTATTCGGCCCCCTTGCGCTAATACTTTGTAGCGCCACCTTTTGCTGCAATTACAGCTGCAAGTCGCTTGGGGTATCTATCAGTTTTCCACATCGAGAGACTGGAATTCTTGCCCATTCTTCCTTGCAAAACAGCTCGAGCTCAGTGGTTGGATGGAGAGCGTTTGTGAACAGCAGTCTTCAGGTCTTTCCACAGATTCTCGATTGGATTCAGGTCTGGACTTTGACTTGGCCATTCTAACACCTGGATACGTCTATTTGTGAACCATTCCATTGTAGAGTGTGTTCCTTTGTCTTCATGGTTCTCTCTGCGCTTTAAACATAACCCTGAGACTGTCAAAGAGCAGGTGCATTTATACGGAGACTTGATTAAACACAGGTGCATTCTATTTATCATCATCAGTCATTGAAACAATATTGTTTTTGCTCGAGACGTCAATCAAAAATTCCTTATTAGGCCCGAGCCCCGAAAGGGGTAAGGGCCTATTGCTTTCACAATGGTGAATGCAAATGGTGGCGGTACGTGACGGACGCGTCAGCGCCCGTCACTCACCACAACGTGATGGTTGCGTGCGTAACTTCAACCGCTTTAAAATGATGTATCACATGCCATTGAAACCTATATTGTATTTGCTCGAGACGTTGGAAAAAAAAAATCCTTTTCCTTCTGCACTTTGAGCCTTAATTTGACCCCCTCAACATGCATGAAAAAATGTTAAATTTGGCCCAAAAATCAGACCTGGTGAAAAATTTGATATTTTGGAGTTTATTTTTATGGGACTCAAAAAATGCCAGAACAGCGCCACCTACAACAGCCAAAATAATTCCCCTATGGGAGTTTTCAGAGGTCAAGTTTGTCGTAGAGCCATGAAATTTGGTACACATGTTCCTCAAGTCAAGACATGAAAAAAATATTATGGCCCTGCCCTCGGAAGCCCATGAATTTCATGGCAAAATGGAAAAATTAACTGCAATAATTTTCATACATGTCGGTTGGAAATCCTCTCCTCCTCGGCCGTTTCACCGTTTCGCCTCAAAATTGCCGTTCGACGCCGCTTGCGGCTTTTATTAGGCCCGAGCCCCGAACTGGGTAAGGGCTTATTACTTTCACAATGGTGAGTGCAAATGGTGGCGGTCCGTGGCGGTCCGTGACGGACGCATCAGCGCCCGTCACTCACCACAACGTGACAGTTGCGTGCGTAAACTCAAACGCTTTAAAATGATGTATCACGTGCCATTGAAACCTATATTGTTTTTGCTCGAGAGATGTCAAATTCTGCACTTTGAGCCTTAATTTCACCCCCTGAACATGCATGAAAAGTTGTAAAATTTTGCCCAAACATTAGACCTGGTGAAAAATTTGATATTTTGGTGTTTATTTTTATGGGACTCAAAAAATGCCAGAACAGCGCCACCTACAACAGCCAATGGGAGTTTCAGAGGTCAAGTTTGTCTTAGAGCCATGAAATTCGGTACACATGTTCATCAAGTCAAGATAAGACCGTAATGTTGTCATGGCTCCGCCCTCTGACAAACAGGAAGCCCATAAATTTCACTGCAAAATGGAAAAATGATCTGCAATCATTTTCATACATGTCGTTTGGAAGCGACTCCTCGGCCGTTTCACCGATGTGCCTCAAAATCGCTCCACATCATCTCAAAGCCATGTACCTTCAAAATGACTTCAGGGATTTTGATCAGTGAAACGCTGTTTGAGCAGCGGAGCGGCAAAATGTGAGTTTTTTTTGGCCGTTTTTGACAACAATAAATTTGCTCTCCTTTGCACAAACAGTCTGATTTGCACACAACTTGAATCCATTGTTCAACTCCAGGCGCGGTGCGGGGAGTGCTCGCGGTGCGGGGAGTGCTCGCGGTGCGGGGAGTGCGCGCGGTGCGGCGAGGGCCGTTCGACGCCGCTTGCGGCTTTAAATTTAATTGCTTTTAATTTTTACACCATGGTTTCACTAAGGATCCAACATTTTTCTCTGGCCAGCACTTTTCTCTCTGCCCTGGCTACTTCAAAGGGCTCGGACCCTGCAAACTTCAAAGGGTCTCTTTTCAAGCGGCCTCTACCCCGGTAATTACTCAAAAATGGGCCTCTACCCTGTAATTACTCTTTTTCTCTGCCCCGTCTACTTCAAAGGGCTTCTTCTCAAAGGGCCTCTACCCCGAGACCATTTATCCTCCAAGGGCCTCAACCCCGAGCCTGTTTATCCTCAAAGGGCCTCTACCCCAAGAAATTCCTATAGGGGTTGGTTACCCACACAGGTAGCTAACCTGTCTTCTACAACATAAGACATAACAAAGAACATATTGGATTTTGAGACATTTGCGACTTCAAATGTGCACCTCTGGACGCTCAAAATAGTAGACCTTATGCAGACTTAAAAAAGTGTCTGCTACCTTATCGTCACTGGTCGACCAACATCTTTTCCGCGTCGAAGAATTCAATTTAAACACAAAACAGAGAAAGCCCATCCAAAAGCGAGCCCTTTCAGCGTCCGCTGGGATTTCTCCCCTTCCAGATAACGTGCTGTTGCTCCCACACGCTGAAAAAAATAAACAAAAGAAACTCCCTCAAAACTAGGGTTGGGCACCGAGAACCGGTTCCTATTTGGAACCGGTTCCTAAAGTGCGGTTCCAGAACCGTTAAGAAGACGTTTGTATTTTGATTCTTTTTTCGATTCCTAAATGCCGGATGCGGCCCGCACAGCGGCGTCGGAAGCGTTTGGAAGGTGGGGGGGGGACACGTTTCAAAAATGCTTAGCAGCTGTCCACCCAGCGTAATAAAGCCAGGGCTTTATTACGCTTTGTGAAAAACTCAGTGAATTAAGCTCTTATGAGACGGCGCGCTCGTGTTTGCATCCACATTTAGCTTCAGCCACACCGTTAACTCCTGCCATCGCAAAGAAACCTCTCAACGCTTGTATCTTCACATTTTCCACAAACGCAGATAAAACTGAGTCAAGGGGTAAAGGAAGCAAACATTTATCCGTCAAATGACTAATTCAGATATTATTTGGTTAAGTTAGAGTCCAGACAGCGAGGTTTAACGGGCGTATTGACCGGTTGAACACTCGTGCTAGCCCGGTGCAGTTTCCCCAAACTCACGCTACATCAGTTTCATCACTCGCTTTACAAACACATCCAAAACTGATGTTCCTTACCTTAAAGTTACTGGTCAGGCCCTTTGTAATGATGAAGAAGGGAAACACGCTGTCCACCTGCCGAGGACCGCAAAAAGTCCTGCTCCTCCTCCATGTAATAATCCGTAAAAAACTCCGAAAACACGATGCACGAGTCCTTGTGCTTTGGTCAAATCTGTCAGTCCGTCCAACGATAATCCTCCAGTATTCTCAGTTTAGCCGTTTTTCAGCGGTTTACAGAGACGTGTTTACATTTCAGCTGCTCTGAGATGATGGTGGGCGGTGCCACATAAACACCGCTTGTGTGTGTGTGTGTGTGTGTGTGTGTGTGTGTGTGTGTGTGTGTGTGTGTGTGTGTGTGTGTTCGTGTTCCTTGTTTTTTAATTTAATTTGTTTTTATGTAAAGCACTTTCTGTTGCCTTATGGCAGGAAAAGTACTTATGAAATAAAATTTGATAAAAAATTATCTTTTTTTTCTTCTCTCCTGCACCTCAAAGAATCGGAATCGAGAATCGTTTAGAACAGGAATCGATAGTGAGAATCGGAACCGGAATCGGAATCGGAAAATTGCAAACGATGCCCAACCCTACTCAAAACAATCCAGAGCATGCCGCACACTGAAGCCACGCATCTCTCAAATCTGTCAGGAATGAACAAGACAGAGACAGATCGTGGTGCGCCAAAGCTCTGGAAGTTTGTTTAGGTTTCTCTCAAGTTCCAGTGGTTTCTGTTACTTCTTTCACTCAGACCAAAATTAAGTCTGTACATGTAAGTAAATTCTTAAATCATGTGCAATACTGCAACTTCAGAATATCCACTGAACAATGTCACTTTTCCCATCTACTTATTATCCTGCACTATATGTACAGTACATAACTCTGCACTACTACATGTATATATTTTTTGACTGGTATTGAAGCATTTCCAGCATCTACAGCCAGTTATGCTAGTTAAGAAACATAGCTACTACGTATTTGTATATATTGTGTGCTCTTACTACTGTCCTGTATGTGCGCTGCAACATCGAAATTTGCCCACTGTGGGACGAATAAAGGAATTCTTATCTTATGTAAAAAAAATTAATTAACTCACTGCTGTATGTAATGAATAACACAAGCAAACGACTCCAAGACAGTAGCTCAGTTGGTAGAGCATTGGCCTTTGAGCCAGAGGGTCATAGGTTCAAGCCCAACCTTCACCATTGACTCCCACTGTCTGCTGTCGTTGTGTCCTTGGCAAGACACTTAACCTCTGGGAACACCAGCCACAGTGGGGCGGCTGTAAAGTGCCAAACTGCCTTTGTGTTCTTAGGCAAGACACTTCACCCCCATTGCCTAGTATCACACCACCTCTGTATATAGTCAATTAAGAGTTCTTTTACTGATGGCTCTCTTCTTTATTATAGCTTGTACACGATATTTCAAGGGTAACATGAAACATGTAGCACAACGACGCCACCGTCGAACTAAAATAAGCAACATAAAATACAATTAGTAAAACAAAACACTCAAATAATGCACTTAAGCATATTAAACACATATATACACATACCTCGCTGGATGACCCATACTTCAGAGACAGAGTTATGACCTTGTCATCGCTCTTATAACACAAATCACATTTGCTCTTAGCAGCGAACTTTTACCACACACGTCACTTGACATGTGGACTTGCGTAACTCAATTAGCGTCACCGAAAACAGGTAACGAAACAAAGGTTCCTACCCAAGGATTTTCAAAATAAAGCAATACATTTACAAATAATTCTAAAATACACAAATCCAAAGTATGGCAGTAAAACTCCCACCAAATCACACAACGTGATTTCTTATCAACATTAAACATATCACATGACAATAAAGAATGCCTTAGTTCAGTATTACTCTGCTTCTAGTAATAGCACTGTTTTCTGTACAGGTCTATCAAGATACACTGGTTTCACTGTCCTTTTCCCATTCTTATCCAGAGTTGAATCACTGATTAGCAGCTTGACTTTCCTCACTCGTCCATCTGCACTGGGATGAACTTCGGTTACTCGTGCAAGCTTCCACTGGTTTCTTGAGGAGTTATCCTCTTGAAGAATAACAATGTCATTCACTTTAGTGTTTCTCTTTTCCTTTTGCCATATCTGTCTTTGCTGAAGATTGAGAAGGTATTCTCTCTTCCATCTAGTCCAGAATTCGTTTGTCAAAAACTGTACTTGACGCCATCTTTTTCTCAGGTATAGATCCTGGCTCACAAACTCACCAGGAGGCGGTAATATGATGTTGGATTTCATCATAAGAATATGATTGGGTGTGAGAGGTTCAACACTTGTTGGATCGTTCAGATTTTCTACTGTTAATGGTCTGCTATTCACAACAGCCATAACTTCGTAAAGAAAGGTTCTAAGCGTGGTACTGTCAAGTCGTTTGGAGTTTTGATCAAGAATAGCCGTCAAAACACTTCTAATGGTCCTAATTTGCCTCTCCCAAACACCTCCCATATGGCTCGATGAAGGAGTGTTCAGTACAAACTCACATCCGTGTTGTTTTAACTGCTCTTGGTCAAAGTCTTTCATAGCACTCAAAAACTCTCCCTTAGCACCCACAAAATTGGTGCCTTGATCACATCTGATTTGTCTTACATGTCCACGAATAGCAATAAAGCAGCGTAATGCATTAATAAAGGCATCACTGGTAAGATCATCTAACATTTCAACATGTATTGCCCTAGAACACATACAAGTAAAAATAAGACCGTATCTTTTTAACTCCTTTCTACCATCTTTCACGTAAAAAGGTCCAAAACAGTCAATACCACAGTAGGAGAATGGAGGTGTAATTTCCATTCTGTCCTCTGGCAGATCTGACATGCGTGGATCTTGTGTACTTCTCCTGTACTTACGACAGCTCGTGCACTTGTAGATGTGTGAAGCGACTGCACTGCTGCATCCAATGATCCAAAGTCCATTCGCACGCAGCTCGTTTGTCGTTATTCCTCTTCCTTGATGACACACTTTCTCATGGTAGTGTTTAATCAACAACGATGAAATATGACTTGATTTCGGTATGATGGCAGGATGTTTGATATGTGGGTGAAGGCTCGATCTTGTTAAACGTCCTCCTACTCTGAGTACTCCCTGCTCATCAACAAAGGGACTTAGTTTGTAGATCTTGTGTGTCTCATCTTTGATTGGAATGTCTTTTCCTTGAATCAAGTTTTTGATTTCCTTATGAAATGTGTTGTCTTGTGCCAGTTTTATTATAAACACTTCAGATTCTTGTCTGTCCTTTATACTTGTGTTTTCACCCTTTGTTTGTGTGACACATTTAAAGTCTTTCACAAATTTCCTCAAACGAGCGATTGCTTTGACAGCTCTTCTCCAATCTGAGAATTTTGTGAGGCGGTCTAATATGGATCTCTCTTGTTGTTGTGTGCTGGTGTTAAGCACATGCAATGTTTTTAACTCAGGATTATTTGATATGAGATCATTAACGTCATAATCTTCAATGGGTAACTCACTTTGCCACAAAAAAAACTCTGGACCTTTAAACCAGTTTGAGTCGAGGAGCTGCTGAACATTTAATCCTCTTGACGCATGATCAGCAGGGTTACTTTCAGATGGCACATGATGCCACTGCTGTGAATCTGTGAGTGACTTTATCCTTTGAATCCTATTTGCCACAAACACGTGGAATCTCTTTGCGTCGTTATTCACATAACCTAAAACGACTTTAGAGTCAGTCCAAAAATGTTCTTGGAGATTGTTAACTCAAGTTCATTCCTGAGCATCACACTTGTTCTAGCAGCAACTACTGCAGCTGTTAACTCAAGTCTAGGGACTGTAGTAACTTTCGAAGGGGCAACACGCGCCTTCCCCATTACTAGGGCACAATGGACATCTCCTTTAGATGTTACTGTTCTTAAATAACTACACTGTCCATAGCCTGAGAAACTAGCATCGGAAAAGTGGTGTAGTTCACATTGTTTAATGTCTGTATTTGCAGGTAAGAGACATCTTTGAATTCTCACCTTTGATAGATTTTGAAGATCTTGAAGCCAGAATTACCACTGAATTCTGAGTTGGTCTGAGAGTGGATCATCCCATCCAGCCTTTTCTTGACACAACTGTTGTAGTATTTGTTTCCCCTTTAAGATGAAAGGTGCTACAAATCCCAAAGGATCATAGACTGATGCCACTGTGCACAGGACTCCTCTTCTGGTCATGGGATGCTCTTTGACTGTTATTTTGAACTGAAACTCATCAGAAGACACACACCACTGTACACCGAGTGCTCTTTCTAGCAGTGGCTCTCCTAGCGCTAGGTCTAGGTCTTTAACACTTTCGGCACACTCTTCTTTGGGTAGTGCTTTTAACACATTTTCATTGTTTGATATGAACTTATGGAGTCTGAGTTTGCCTGTGCTACACAGCTCTCTCGCTTCTTTGACTAGTTTTATTGCTTCTTCTTCTGACATCATACTGATCAGTCCGTCATCGACGTAAAAATTATTTTGAATGAACTTTACCGTGCTTGGGTCAAACTTGTCCTCACCTTGTGTGGCTAGATGTTTTAAGCCAAAGTTAGCACAGCCAGGTGATGAGGCCGCGCCGAAGAGGTGAACCTTCATGCGGAAGACTGAGGGCGGAGTGCTTAAATCACCATGCTCCCACCATAGAAAGCGTAAATAGTCCTGGTCCTGAGATCTTACATGGAACTGATGAAACATTCGTTCCACGTCACACATAACAGCAACTGAGCCCATTCTGAACCTACAGAGCACTCCCACCAATGTATTAGGAAGGTCTGGTCCCGTAAGCAGATGTTTGTTTAGTGCAGTGTCTTTATACTGTGCAGAGGCGTCAAACACTACACGTATCTTACCCGGCTTTTGTGGGTGGTATACACCATGGTGAGGTATATACCAGGCAGGGCTATTACAAAGTTCTTTCTCTGGCACCTTCTCCGCATCTCCACGCGAGATGATGTCCTCCATGAAGTTGACATGTCTGTGTAGTACTGTGTCTGTGTAGTACTTCTGATCCTTTTTCAATTTACGTTCCAGGCTATTCAAACGTTGCATTGCCATTGATATGTTGTTAGGAAGATTTGGTCTGTCACCTTTGAAGGGTAGAGGCATTTCATAATGTCCATCCGGTTTATGTACAATTCCTTCTTGAAGCTTGGTTAGAAAGTGAATGTCTTCTTGTGAAATGCTTTTCTCTTCCACTGCTCTTTCAGTAAAATCTGATTCAAGTGCTTTAATTACATCTGGACATGTTACTTCTTTCACTTGTGTCTTACAGATGTAATGCACTTCTTTCTTTAGCTTTGTATTTGACTCTGGTATGACTTGTTTCACAATGATGCGGTGACTTACTCCAATCACATCACTGCCTGTTTTAGTTGAATCACAGTAACTGACGATGCTCCAACCTAAATCCGTTTTCTGAGCAAATGGCTGGTTTTCTTCTCCACAAACAACTTCTCTGGGCATTAGGCTTTGTGGACAATTGTAACCTAACAAAAGTCCTATTTCACAATCCAATGGTGGAGCAATGTACTGAGCGAGATGCTCCAAATGTGGCCATGCCCTCGCAGTGTCTGGAGTAGGAATGTGACTACTAGGGATGTAAATCGGTGACCGTTTAACCGGTGGTTGACCGTCACAGGGTTAACCGGTCAAAGCTGTCGGTTAAAAAAGAGAAAAGTGGGAGAGGGGAGGTCTCTTCATAACGCTATTTTAAGCCCTATTTGCACGATGTGACGAGCGGGTCCCTATCTAGTTGTGTGCGCCAATGTAACAGTAAACTCTGGGCCGACTCTCACGCCGTACGCGCCACATATGCACGCACACATGTACACGCACACACACACACACACACACATTTCCCCCCCCTCCATGCACGTAACATCCACACGCATCATCTCTCCCCTCTGTTACCGCCTGCTAGTTGCACACTGGTGCGGGTCAGAACTACATTGGAGCTTATATTTACACACACATACATACATGTATTGCACACACACACATACATATACACACACACAGACATATACACACATACATACATGTATTGTACACACACACATACCGGTCTGTCGCGCTCCTCTGTGTCACGGAGCCCAAAGCATTCTTGCAAATACACAGCTCCAGTCAAACCACATGGACCATGTTTGTGCTGCTGGTCCTTGGCATCAGCTCCACACTGATCACTTTTAAACTTTAGCGGAGACCTGCGAGACGCGGCTCGTCACTCGCTGCCCTGACCATGTGGACGAGCTGTCTTTTGCTTAAAAATGCTTTAAGCCGCAGCACAGAAGAATGGGAAGATTAAAGCAGTTCTCTGTGCGCAAAGGTGCCGAAGCTGTTGCAGGTTTTGGCGCCGCTGTCTCGGCTCTGATCCCGTAGAACGCTCAGCTGCACTTATGAAAAGTACGCGGACTATTTTAAACTACGCGGTTAACCGGTTTCAACCGGTTAATGAGGCTCGGTGGTCGGTCATGAAAATTCATAGTTTTTTACATCCCTAGTGACTACAATTAGCTGGTATAAAGTCACGTGTATAAACGATTGGTACTGTGAGTTTCTTTGTAGAAAACAGACCTCTTATATTTAGAGCTTCAAGTCTTGTACATGGCACTGTAGTTTTCTTGGCTGACATTGTGGATAGTTTAAGTTTAACTTGAGTTTTGGTTGTGTCCAAGTTATCTGCTACTTCATTAAGAATAAATGAAGAATCACTCTGTGTATCCAGTAGCGCGTAAACTAGCACTTCTTTACTTGGGTCACTTTGTGTAGATACATACACAGGCACTATGGCAGAAGTCTGTGTTTTACTGCTTTCATGAGTCACTCTATTGGAAGTGCTCTCATTTATTGTGTCTTGTGACTGGGACTTGTTTTCCTTTTGTTCACTCACTTGTTTTTGTTCTTTGGGAGCTTCTTTCTTAGGCTCTTGTCTCTGTCTTTCTTCATGCAAACATGCGGGATGACGTTTTGAACATGTATTGCATATCATTCTATTACTGCAGGCTTTGGATTGATGACCAGTGTTCAAACAGCCAAAACACAGTTTCTCACTTTGGATAAACTTCACTCTTTCTGTGACTTGTTTTTCTATGAACTTATGGCACTTGTGTAAGCTGTGTCCTGCTCTTTTACAGAACAAGCAGGGTGCTGCACTTCTTTCATTTGTGTTGGTTGTGAAGATTTTTGCAGTGTCTT
This sequence comes from Knipowitschia caucasica, assembly GCA_964034765.1. Lineage (NCBI taxonomy): Eukaryota > Metazoa > Chordata > Actinopteri > Gobiiformes > Gobiidae > Knipowitschia > Knipowitschia caucasica. The sequence goes on from OZ035826.1 coordinate 35,885,912, forward strand.
GTCGTTTGGTGAAATGAGGTTTTGTCTTTGTTTTATCAAAGTAATTTTGTTTTATAGCTTGATATGATGTAATAGAATTACATGCGATACTTGCTTCCATTGACAGAAATGTCACAAAATAATTGAAACGTGGGAATTGCTTGTACTCCAGTTGATACTCAGTGGCTTTTCTGTTCCATCTGTTACTCAACCAGTCAGGTAGTTTAGCAGCAAGTCGTTGGTTCTCTAGTCCATCATCAAGCACATTCAGATTGTTATTGTGGGTCATTGCAGATTGACAACTTTGTAAGAAATCCACAAACTTTCTTAATTCTGCACTATCTTTACCTGTGATCCTTGGCCAGGAATGCAGTTTTTCTCTAAATGCTTTAGCAATGACAAATGGCTCACCATAGCGTTCATTTAGCATATGCCATGCTGCACCATACGAATTTTCAGAGCAGAGGAGAAAATAACCCTCTAAGGCTTCCTTCACAGGTCCACCAACATACCTTTGCAGGAAGAAAATCTTTTCTGTTGTGGGAATGTTCTTTCTTTCTATAAGAGTCTTAAAGGATGATTTCCAATGCTTAAACTTAAGTGGATCTCCAGTAAATATTGAAGGCTCTGGAATAGGAAGTCTATTTGCTGACATAGCTTCTGCCAAAACTCTCACTAGCTCATTTGTGCTTTTTTGAGGAGCATTAGTCTTGTTGTGGGTGTGGCCCCCTTATTTGTCCACGTTCAATGTTTACTTTGTAAGAAGCAGACTCCTGCTTTACTGAAAAGTAGTCTTCATCATAAACTTTCAATTTGGCCTTTGCTGCATTAAGCTTTTTTAGACTCTCCAAGCGTTCAATTTCTCTTTCCAAATCCAGAACCGATTTCTTCCTCATAGCGCTTTCTTCTTGCTGTTTCTTTACTACAGCTGCTCTGTCTTGTTGTCGCTTTATCCTGCGTTCGGTTTCTTCCCTTCACAGGAACTGCTGTGACAATGCAAATGCTTCTTGTTCTGCACTTATGCGCTTGTCCTCTTTTTCTAATTCTTCAATGGTTTCTCTGTGTCTCTCTTGTTCAGTCATTATCTTTAGTACTGCCTTTGTAGATTCATACTCTGCAGCAGCCTCCTGTATTTTTACAGAGGATGCATTGGAGATGATTGTATGTGCCTTGTGGTGACTTTTTAGGAGTGACACACTTGAGGCAGAAGAGGATGCAAATATTGAGCTGACATCAGGCCATTTAATCTCTTCTTCTTTTGCTCCTTGAATCTGAGATGTGGTATTTTGCAGAACTATCTTAGTTACTGATGTGCACTTGTCCAATCTAGAGCGAATGTCATGAGGTGGCCGATCAATGGAGCGATATTCCTCATAAACTGAATTCAGCTCGTCCAGGTCTTTCTGAATGATATTCATATGTCCTTGCAGTATATCATTTGGATCTTTCTTAAGTACAGATTTTTTAGCCACTTTACTCATTGCTTTCCATCTGTCATAAATACAGTTAAATCGAAGTAGTAATCCCTGCAACTTGTCTTTGTGGAAATCCTTTCCCTTCTCTGACAATGTGCGAGGCCTTTCACTTCTACGAGGCTCACACTGATCCATTTGCTCCAAATCCTCTTCCACATCTGGATCTTCATGAACAGATTCTTTCCTTGCAGGTTCACTTAATTCAAACATGTTTTCTTCTTGTTGTAACATTATGAACTTGTTACTTATTTATTTTTAATCTTTTTAACTTGTCAACTTGACTTGAGTAATGAATTTGACTTATTTATTCATCACAGCTTGAACTTATTACCTTGCAGTTGTTATTTGGCTTAACACAGTTCCTTGTAGTCTCTTCTTCCTTTTGTCACTTTCCAAACATAAACTTCAATGTCTGGCCTTTTGGACGTCTTTACGAAGAAGGACTGATGAACACGTGTACCCATTAACATTGCATTACTTTGGTCTTGTTGCGATGACACGATGTCTCCACCAGGAGGCAGAGAGCATGGAGGTCCGAGTTCGACTATCACACCACCTAAGTAAGTAAGTAAGTAAGCTTTATTTATATACCGCCTTGCACAGACCAGAGTCACAAAGCGGTTTACAATTGTTATTTTTTTGGGCACTTGTCCTCTCACTCCACACAGAGATGGGAGCGGGACTATATACTTCTGTATATAGTCAATTAAGAGTTCTTTTACTGATGGCTCTCTTCTTTATTATAGCTTGTACACGATATTTCAAGGGTAACATGAAACATGTAGCACAACGACGCCACCATCGAACTAAAATAGGCAACATAAAATACAATTAGTAAAACAAAACACTCAAATAATGCACTTAAGCATATTAAACACATATATACACATACCTCGCTGGATGACCCATACTTCAGAGGCAGAGTTATGACCTTGTCATCGCTCTTATAACACAAATCACATTTGCTCTTAGCAGCGAACTTTTACCACACACGTCACTTGACCAAGCCCCGGCGATCCAAGATGGCGCCCTATTCAAATGAATGGTTGTGCTCAGTGGCGCTTTGTGACTGTCACTCCCGGATTCGTCCCGGAAACCGGATTCGTCCGGAAGTTCAGTTTGCTCATGTCAAAAAGTTTAATATGTCCTTAAGTGGTGACTGGTTAAGTTTAGGCGTCTGATTAAGATGGTTAAGTTTAGGGTTAAGGCTGGGTTGGGGTTATTTTATGGGAATGGCTGGTTAAGTTTAGGCATGAATAGGTAGTTTTTTATATTTACTTCCGCTTCCGTCCAGATTCCGTGACGTAATCTACTGCTGCCTGTGCTCATTGGATCAAACTGAACTTCCGGACGAATCCGGTTTCCGGGACGAATACGGGAGAGACAGTGACAGCATGGGGGCTGAAAGATTAGCGGAAGTTGCCTGAAACTCGCAAAGATCTATGGGAAACTCGCCTGTATTTGGGCATCGTCTGGTCCTCCCGGTTCTGCGCAGTGGATGATCTCCCGTAATGCGTTGCGCCAAACACGCGTGTGTGGGTCTCACACCGGGTCTCACGCACGTGCACAGAGGGGCTCGGCCGCGCTCTGACCAATCAGAGCAGTTCATCAGAGCGGGAGTTAGAGCGAGAGTCAGAGGAGCAGAGTTTGTGGCACTAAAGTGTGGATTTAAACAAAACCGAAGGATTTAAGAAGAAAAAAAGTTCAGGATGACAAGGGACACTAAAATCCCCACAAAATCCGATCTTTATTAAAGCTGTAGGTTCTCTGTCAGCTGAGGTTGAGCTGTTTTAATATGCATTGAGTTCTATGGGGAAAATTTCTGGGTAGCCCACGTGAATTTAGTCTGGTTCAGTCTGCAGTACCGCGAGAATCCCCTGAGCACATGGGTTATTCAGCTACAAGCTAGTAATACCCTATCCAGTTAATATAATACATCCATGCACTTGACATGTGGACTTGCGTAACTCAATTAGCGTCACCGAAAACAGGTAACGAAACAAAGGTTCCTACCCAAGGATTTTCAAAATAAAGCAATACATTTACAAATAATTCTATAATACACAAATCAAAAGTATGGCAGTAAAACCTAGAATGAGTCTGGTTAGTGGTGGTCAGAGGGGCCAATGGCACATACTGGTTGCCTCGCTTCTGTCAGTGTGCCCCAGGGCGTAGTAGTATATCACCACCAGTAGTATATCACCACCATGGAGTGAAAGAATAATGACATGGAAAGCGTCTTTGAGACTTCTCCCCCTGACACTAACTAAATGAACTTTTTTATTTTTACTTTTTATTTTGTATATTGTATTTTGTTTTGATATGAGCTCTTTATTTTCTTGTCTTTGACGATTATTGTAAATCGAAAATAATAATAAAAATAAATAAGTAAGGGCGGAAGCAGACCCCTCCGCTGCGCGTCGGGGTCATGGATGTATTATATTAACTGGATAGGGTATTACTAGCTTGTAGCTGAATAACTCACATGCTCAGGGGATTCTCGCGGTACTGCAGACTGAACCAGACTAAATTCACGTGGGCTACCCAGAAATTTTCCCCATAGAACTCAATGCATATTAAAACAGCTCAACCTCAGCTGACAGAGAACTTACAGGTTTCATAAAGATCGGATTTTGTGGGGATTTTAGTGTCCCTTGTCATCCTGAACTTTTTTTCTTCTTAAATCCTTCGGTTTTGTTTAAATCCACACTTTAGTGCCACAAACTCTGCTCCTCTGGCTCTCGCTCTAACTCCCGCTCTGATGAACTGCTCTGATTGGTCAGAGCGCGGCCGAGCCCCTCTGTGCACGTGCGTGAGACCCGGTGTGAGACCCACACACGCGTGTTTGGCGCAACGCATTATGGGAGATCATCCACTGCGCAGAACCGGGAGGACCAGACGATGCCCAAATACAGGCGAGTTTCCCATAGATCTTTGCGAGTTTCAGGCAACTTCCGCTAATCTTTCAGCCCCCATGCTGTCACAAAGCGCCACTGAGCACAACCATTCATTTGAACAGGGCGCCATCTTGGATCGCCGGGGCTTGGTCGGGGTCCGCTTCGCCCTGTCGGTACTTATTTTCCGATAATGACCTGTATGCTATACATTATCCCACTTATTATACTGCTTTGTACCAACTTAACACACAAAATAAACTTCAGATCACTTTTATGAATGCCAAAAGTTTATTTAATGACAACAAATAAAGTAGTCCCAAAAAGTTTTCCCGTTGCTCGGCAACCGCGGGCAGGCAGTGTGGCTTTGACAATTGTGGCTATGCTAGCCATAGACATATTAAAGACGCCGCATCTACCGCTACTTGTCACTCCCGTATTCGTCCCGGAAACCGGATTCGTCCGGAAGTTCAGTTTGATCCAATGAGCACAGGCAGCAGTAGATTACGTCACGGAATCTGGACGGAAGCGGAAGTAAATATAAAAAACTACCTATTCATGCCTAAACTTAACCAGCCATTCCCATAAAATAACCCCAACCCAGCCTTAACCCTAAACTTAACCATCTTAATCAGACGCCTAAACTTAACCAGTCACCACTTAAGGACATATTAAACTTTTTGACATGCGCAAACTGAACTTCCGGACGAATCCGGTTTCCGGGACGAATCCGGGAGTGACACTACTGTCCATTGGCGCCGACGAGCCGTAGCGCCGCCATCTTGGACCGGTCGCCCGCTCCTCTCAGAGTAATCTGTTTAGCAGGCGCAGTGACGAGTCAGCGCATTTAATCAATCATAACTCGCTGAATACTTCACTGATTTTTGCATAATACACAATGTTGTATCTATACACTACTCACAAAATGTTAGGGACATTTATTCAACAAGTGAAATACTGAAACATACACACACACATATATATATATATATATATATATATATACTGATGTGAATAACATGCACATGCTGACACACAGACAAGAGTGAATAAAGTATAACCACCATAACAATGTATATTACCAGTAATCACATATACTAACAATTATATTGATCAGTAAATGTTCTTATAAGTATCGCCATAAAATGTTCTTATATTATCAGAAAGCATAAGGGTCTGCATAATAGGCCTTTGTTATATGTGTTAGTGCCGTCAGTGAGAATTCAAGGACAGGCTGGTCTCTGTGCAAAAGTAACCATTTCAGGAACGATGTGTCTGCTTCCCATGAGACAAAAATCCGGACCAGGCCAGTCTCGGGGACTGAGGTGATAAGGAGCCCATGACGTCTTCGAGGGACGAGACCTGATCTTAAGCACATTTATAAAACTGTATTATGTAGAAATTATGAACTAGTCTGGACAAGAGACCTGCAGTATAAAGTCAGAGCGCCTGACTTTATACTCATATATAGATTTGAGAGGGAGAGCTAACTAAGTCCAGACCGCTGTTTAGACTCTTTGTATCAGGGAATAAACTCTTTGGATTTAACTTTTCGAATACTGGTCATCTTTATATGGGATTTTGAACACGTCACATTTTTTACAATACATACATCCTTTTCTGGCTAAAATGGAGAAACATAGTACTTGAAAAGAAATTATTTATATATTTGTAATATGTTATTATAACATATATATTATATAATAGAATAGAATATATTAGTGCTGACAGCCTTATGGTGATAAACCTACTCTTTGGAGATGAACCGGGAAGCTGAAGATGGATGGAACAACACCATCTCTGAGTCGGATAATCTGACCTGTCCTGTCCAAATCTTCCTGCTTAAAATGCTCACTGCAAAGCACGGATGAATCACTTGCAGTGAATCCTTCCCTTACCATTTCTGTCTCTGGGAAACCTTCAAAATGTAAGTTTGTGTAAGCTCTCAGTCGTACAGGGATTAGTCAACGCAAAGGAAGGTTTCTCACCCATCATCTGTACTTCTTAGCAAGTTTTCCCGACGTTTCGTCCTCAACCTGGGGACTTCTTCAGGGAATGAATTCTCGAACCGCGCGTTGGAGATTTATAACCTATGGGTGTGGTAAGCCACACCCTAATCCTGATACTAACTCGTAAACAATCTCAGGTCTGCTTGATGTAGAAGGGAGCAGGTCTAACGACCCTGCTGAGGCTAACGACCCTAACTCCTTAGCATGTCACAGACCTATTGTCTGCTGGGATGCTCAAGTGGAGTGCAGGTTTCACCCCTCCTAACTCATTAGCATGTCACTGACCTTGTCCCAAGTTAGGGCGTTGTTTTTAGGATGTCGTCATAGATGCGAGGCAAAACAAATCTTAACCCTCCTCCTCTGTTAAGAGAAGGTTTTTGTTTCCTCACAAAAATGGCTTCTTTCACTCCTCTCTCAAACCAATTCTTCTCCCGAGCCAGAATTTTAACCTCTGTGTCATCCACCGTGTGGTTGGAGGCCTTCAGGTGGAGATGAACAGCCGACTGTGGCCCACTAGAGTTTTCTCTACGATGTTGGTAAAGTCGTTTCTGTAGAGTTTGTTTGGTTTCTCCAATATAGTGGTCAGTGCACTCCTCTTCACTACATTTAATTGAATACACCACATTGCTCTGTTTGTGTCTGGGTGTTTTGTCTTTGGGATGCACTAATTTCTGTCTTAACGTGTTGAAAGGTTTGAAATACACAGGGATTTTGTGTTGCCTAAAGATTCTTTGTAGTTTCTCTGAAAACTCCCGCCACATACGGTAAGGACACCCCTCTCCTCCTACTTTCTTCTGTCTGTAGGGCTGTGTCTCTGGCCTTTCTCGTCCTTTGGGCTTTAGTAAAAGACCACTTGGGGTAGCCACATCTGGAAAGTGCTCTCTGAACATGTTTGGTTTCTCTGTTCTTTCCCTCCGAGCTAGTGGGGACCTGGTGGGCTCGGTGTTGAAGCGTTCTAATGACCCCGAGTTTGTGTTGTAGCGGATGATTTGAATCAAAGGCCAAGTACTGGTCAGTGTGAGTGGACTTTCTGAAGACCTCAGTCTCTAATTGTCCGTTCTCCAGTATGATGACCTTACAATCTAGAAAGGCGAGTTCACTCTCCTTAGCATCCTCGCGAGTGAAATTTATAAAAGGGTCCACCGAGTTAATGTGTGCTGAAAATGGTTCCACTTCCTGTTTCTTTAACTTAACCCATGTATCGTCTACATATCGAAACCAATGGCTTGGCGCTGTCCCTTGGTACGAGCCCAGGGCTTGTTCCTCCAGTTTCTCCATATACAGATTGGCCACTATAGGAGAGACTGGGGAGCCCATCGCACAGCCATGAATCTGTCTAAAGAAGGTGCCTCTAAATTGGAAATACGTGGTGTTAAGACACATTTCAAGTATTTCACAGATGTGGTCAGCTGTTAGTTTCGTTCTCTCCCCTAGTGTGGCGTCTTTCTGTAGGCTTTCTCTTACAGCCTCCACCGCCTCTGTAATAGGGACCGACGTAAAAAGCGATGTCACATCAAACGAGACCATTGTCTCATCTGAGTCAAACTGGAGGTGTTTGATTTTATTTACAAATTCTTTTGTGTTTTCTATGTGATGGTGGGTGTTACCCACCAAAGGAGCCAGAATGGTTTTGAGGTGTTTAGCCAGGTTGTAGGTGATAGAGTCTATGCTACATACACTTCGGCCTATTGTATGTAGCATAGACACAAAAGAATTTGTAAATAAAATCAAACACCTCCAGTTTGACTCAGATGAGACAATGGTCTCGTTTGATGTGACATCGCTTTTTACGTCGGTCCCTATTACAGAGGCGGTGGAGGCTGTAAGAGAAAGCCTACAGAAAGACGCCACACTAGGGGAGAGAACGAAACTAACAGCTGACCACATCTGTGAAATACTTGAAATGTGTCTTAACACCACGTATTTCCAATTTAGAGGAACCTTCTTTAGACAGATTCATGGCTGTGCGATGGGCTCCCCAGTCTCTCCTATAGTGGCCAATCTGTATATGGAGAAACTGGAGGAACAAGCCCTGGGCTCGTACCAAGGGACAGCGCCAAGCCATTGGTTTCGATATGTAGACGATACATGGGTTAAGTTAAAGGAACAGGAAGTGGAACCATTTTCAGCACACATTAACTCGGTGGACCCTTTTATAAATTTCACTCGCGAGGATGCTAAGGAGAGTGAACTCGCCTTTCTAGATTGTAAGGTCATCATACTGGAGAACGAACAATTAGAGACTGAGGTCTTCAGAAAGTCCACTCACACTGACCAGTACTTGGCCTTTGATTCAAATCATCCGCTACAACACAAACTCGGGGTCATTAGAACGCTTCAACACCGAGCCCACCAGGTCCCCACTAGCTCGGAGGGAAAGAACAGAGAAACCAAACATGTTCAGAGAGCACTTTCCAGATGTGGCTACCCCAAGTGGTCTTTTACTAAAGCCCAAAGGACGAGAAAGGCCAGAGACACAGGCCAACAGACAGAAGAAAGTAGGAGGAGAGGGGTGTCCTTACCGTATGTGGCGGGAGTTTCAGAGAAACTACAAAGAATCTTTAGGCAACACAAAATCCCTGTGTATTTCAAACCTTTCAACACGTTAAGACAGAAATTAGTGCATCCCAAAGACAAAACACCCAGACACAAACAGAGCAATGTGGTGTATTCAATTAAATGTAGTGAAGAGGAGTGCACTGACCACTATATTGGAGAAACCAAACAAACTCTACAGAAACGACTTTACCAACATCGTAGAGAAAACTCTAGTGGGCCACAGTCGGCTGTTCATCTCCACCTGAAGGCCTCCAACCACACGGTGGATGACACAGAGGTTAAAATTCTGGCTCGGGAGAAGAATTGGTTTGAGAGAGGAGTGAAAGAAGCCATTTTTGTGAGGAAACAAAAACCTTCTCTTAACAGAGGAGGAGGGTTAAGATTTGTTTTGCCTCGCATCTATGACGACATCCTAAAAAACAACGCCCTAACTTGGGACAAGGTCAGTGACATGCTAATGAGTTAGGAGGGGTGAAACCTGCACTCCACTTGAGCATCCCAGCAGACAATAGGTCTGTGACATGCTAAGGAGTTAGGGTCGTTAGCCTCAGCAGGGTCGTTAGACCTGCTCCCTTCTACATCAAGCAGACCTGAGATTGTTTACGAGTTAGTATCAGGATTAGGGTGTGGCTTACCACACCCATAGGTTATAAATCTCCAACGCGCGGTCCGAGAATTCATTCCCTGAAGAAGTCCCCAGGTTGAGGACGAAACGTCGGGAAAACTTGCTAAGAAGTACAGATGATGGGTGAGAAACCTTCCTTTGCCTTCAAAATGTAAATACATGAATAAAACAACAACAACAAAAATATATATATATTACCATAATTCCTATTATTCCTAATTACTTCTTCCCATTTTCCTCCTTCAAATATAGAACATCTCTTCAACAAAACTCGCATTTTGATAATGAACCAAAGCTGCTGTAAGTTAGCTTGTTTGCTATTCAATAGATGTTCTGTATCTGATTTCGTTGGTGACATAAATACAATTCAGTAATATTCCATTAACAAACTAGTACAACCAATAATAATGTTAAATCTTACTTGTGAAAAGTAATCCCACGAGCCCTGTTTTGAATAGTCCGCCTATTTTGACAGCCATACGCCGCACAGTGTTCAGGCATCGCGCTGTAGGATGACCGGTCCAAGATGGCGGCCGTATTTCTCGTGCCCGAGCAACCAATGCGGCGTCTATTCTATATATGTCTGTGATGCTAGCAACAGTTAGGCTGGCAACTTCCAAATTAGAACTCTCTGGAACTGCATGAAAACTGAACAAAGAATTCTGAACATCAGCGGTGAGTGACCCATACATAAACCTAACCTAAATCCATAATTCGATCCTCTGCAAATGCGTCCGAAAATGTGCCGGTATCTACTTCCGGGTTTTTCGGGATCGCCTTTTCTCGCATTACATCAGTGTTTTTGTCATGAAAACGTAAACGTAAAATTCTGAAAACTTCCGTGCACTTGTATTAAGACTGGATATGTATAATTCACTCTCCGATAAACATTTCATTGCGTTGATTGATTGGCATTTGCGTTTATTGAGCGGCCAGAACTACTTCCGGGTTTTTCACGATCGCTTTTTGACGCAGAGAAATAGGATTTTTGTCATGAAGACAAGACCAGAAAATTCTGAAAATTTCCGTGCACGTGTGTGAAGAATGTATATGTATAAGTATTCTCCGATTAACATTTAAGTGGGTTGATTGAGTGTGGCTAGCTCCGGAGTGGCCGGAACTACTTGCGGAGTTATCCACGCATTTGAAATACAAGCAGAGAGTGCGTTGCCATGGGCAGCGGTCATTATTGTTTTGAGAGGTCCGTTATAGAAAATAATGACCGGTAGAACGTTTTGAAATTACATTCAAATCAATGGAGCGTTCTACTGCTGCTCTGAGGAGCCGTATAATAAAAACGTGTATTGATCCCCGTAGGAGAAATTCACATCCTGTTTCACTGCAACGAGTGACGATCTGTACTTTACTCTTATATACTGTGATTTTTTTAGGATTTCAGTGTTTCTTTTCTTTTGTTCAGCACTTTGAGTTGTGTGTACGTGTACATGTGAGTGAGTATGCGGTTCATCCTTATGAACTTACATTCGAATAAACAAAAACAAAACAGGCCCTGAATTTGGGATAAAATAACGTTTTATACGTTTTCACCACCAACCAGTAGTGTCTCTCCGCTCGGCCTCAGCCAATCAGCGGCGTCCTCTGGCATAGTCCTCCCCGCCAATCAGCACGGACGGCTCAGTATTTGAATTGTGTACGGCTAATGCTAACTCTATCTGCCCCATGTTTCTCACATTCTCGTCCCTTTTGGTGTAGAATGTCGTCTCTGGACATCCGCGCTCACGTGAGTAATCTCTTTGGATCAGTCTTTAATTTGCACAGTTTTATCTGCTGCCGAGCTTATGTTAGGATTAGTTAGCGATTTGGCCTACGTGCAGCACTCTACAAGGACCCTGATTATTTTGACTATGATTTGCGCTGTCTCTGTGTGACATTGACACGTATGTCTTTCGATGTGTGACGTAACAATGACTAAAACCATGTCTTGACTTTTGCTCTGTCTGAATCAACCACCATTTTTGTGAATAAACAACCAAGCTGGATGCACAAGATCCCTGTATGTCTGAGTCTGATTTCTAACACTCAGCGCTGCTGCTAGCGTCAGCTCATGATAACGATACCTACTCATGTATTCTACCTTTAGCTAGTCATACGTGTTCATGGTGCAGAATTGTGTTTAGTAATTGAGCAGGAGACTAGAAAGAAGAAACGCGAGAAAGTTGTGGTGAACGAATATCATAATACAAAGATCATTATTTTGTCTGAAGTTATTTCTAGTGGTCAACATAATTATGCAATTTTCCCCATTTCTGGACACCAGTTTGTCATGTGGATTGTTCTAGGAATTGAAGATTTTGGCTCCAAACTTAGACTATATAGAATCTGACTTTGGACAATTGCCATAGTTGCTGTCACAGCTGCTCCACCAGATTTTCAATTCAATTTATTCTTGTATAGCCCTAAATCATCTGAGGACTTAACAAAACTGAAATCGCCAACACAGGTCAGAGAATCAAACTGTTAAAACACATATGTATATAGAACACCTTAGTATTGGTCCATAGGGGGAGTTTAAACAATGTCCATGAATGTTGATAAATGTAGAAGTGTCCTGGATCATCACCACCGTCCGTCTTGTTGGACCACTAACAGTCTGACCTTGCATCTGCAAGGAAAAACTTAGTGGGGGGAAAGTGAGAAACCTCAATTTTCATTGCCACATAACAGGAAGTCTCAGACTTGGAAATTGCTTTGGCTCAGTGCAACAGTCAGAAAGAGGGGAGAAGAGAAGGCATAGCCTAAAAAAAAAATAGGCAACACTTCTAAGGAATAACATTTTAAAATGGAATTATTACAATATACAAGTGCACACAACAAAGGTGACAGCAGTAAAGTGAGAACCACATTCTGAAACTAAAGGCTACCCATATTGTTGTGATGTCATGCGGACACAGCCTTTAGACCAGGGGTCTCTAACCTATAGCTCGGGAGCCCCTTTCGGGTAGCTCCCCACAGGATTTAGAATTGAAAACATGGTCCTGAAATGCAACAACTCAAAATGTATTCAATCTATTATAAGTAAAAAATGTTATAAAATGTATAGCACATTTACATGTGTTCTCCATGTGTGTTCAATCTTAATTATTGCACAGATTTTTATTACGACTACAAAAAAGGAGTAGCTCCCTCCCTCTTCTGTTGTATAAAAGTAGCTCTCCGATTGAAATGATTGGAGACTCCTGCTTTTTTTTTTAGACTGTATACTCATGGGGTCTTGCTGTTTGTAGCCTGGAGCCACACAGAACCAGAGCCGGATGGGGAAAGCGACTGTGGGGTCAAGGAGAGCTGCTCTGGGGGAACTCACTAACTTCAACCCTGCAGCTGTCAATACAAAGGTAACAATATTTGTCACAGTTGGACTTTGCTCCATAAGGACCATCTCATTTTTCCACAGAGGGGAGCCTCCAAGACACAAGCCTGTCTCAAGATTAGGCTCCCAGAGAAGCAAGCAGAGGTCCTGGTCCCCATGTCCCTTGGGGTCCCAGCCCCTGAGTGCCTCTTGCAGCAGGATGTCTCTATGCAGGAGGAGACTGCACTGTGCCAGGCCTTCTCTGAGGCCCTGCTCACAGTGGAGGATGTGGATGAAGAAGACTGTGATCTTCCTCAGCTCTGCTCACACTACGTAAAAGACATCTACAGATATCTGCACGAGCTGGAGCGGCAGCAGCCTGTGCGGCCGCACTACATGCAGGGCTATGAGATCACAGGCCGCATGAGGGCGCTGCTGGTGGACTGGCTAGTCCAGGTGCACTCCAGGTTCCAGCTGCTGCAGGAGACTCTGTATCTGACTGTGGCTGTGCTGGATCGCTTCCTGCAGGTGTGTGCCAACTCAGTCGTTCCCAAAGTGGGGGTCCAGACCCCCCCCCCCCCTCGCCTCGCCTCTCCAACATCCAGCATTTTCTTCTTTGTCACAACAGGGAAAGTGGGTGGCAAACGTGTTCAGCGCTTTTAGTTTTTAGAACATTTTCCGATAACTCGGGTGCGCGCACCATAGACTGCACTTGCGAGAAAGAGGGTGAAGGGGGTAAATGTAGGGCTGGGAGATATGGCTGAAAACTATATCACAATATAAGTAATTCATATCGGTCGGTTTTTTTTTTTTTTTGACTTTGCGGTATTTCCTGTGTTTTCCTGTTTTTTTTTTTTTTTTTTTTTTTTTTTTAAGTGAACTATTGAACCCCGTTTTCTATTGATATCAAACGCGTTCACAATATTATCACTTTATCACAGGAGTTGCCTGGAACACCAAAGCGGCCCCATTTTAAAGTTACGCTAGCTACTGTCTCCTCTTCAGTTGGGCGATGTGGTGGCTGAGTAAGCACTCTTGCTTCTCAGCAAGAAGGTCCTGACTTCGAATCCCATGGAACAGTGCTTTTCTGGGTGGAGTTTACATGTCTTTCCAGTAAAAACATGCACAATAGGTATGAATGTATTCAGTGAATGGATGGTGTTGGTTTGGGCTTTGATGCGCCAGTGTGTTTGGCGTCTAGCTTCCGTCATCAGTGTGTGGGGGATAATGGAAAAATATCTGAACATTGTAAAGTGCTTTGGGTGACCTTGGTCTGTTAAAATGTGCTATATAAAGTGCTTGCTTACTTCATAACAACAAACAATAGCGAACCAAGCTGCTTGAGCTCATTAAATCTGTATTCTAGGTGTTGGTTTATGTGACAGTACTAGCATTGTTTCATAACTAATTTCATCTGTGATGCAGTGAATATAAACTGTTCTTGTTGGAAACAGTACAGGATGAAAGCAACATGGTCCAGATGCGATTAGTATGTATAAGAACAGTGAAAAAGAAACTATAGTCCTCAGGCTCATGAGCCCAAACTGCTTCTTCTTTGCTTCTACTAGGATCAATCTGCTCAATGTCCCGCCGCTCCATCCAAAACGTAATCTCACAACGGACCGTCTCTGCGCTCCATAAATTATGGTGCTGACACTGCTGGACTTCATAGTTAGAAAAATCCGAGGGTGCACGGGTGGTTACGCAAAGGGTCTTGTGGCGATCCTTGCATTGGTTATGTAACATCACTAGGGCAAGCGCAGAGACTCACAAGTATACTCTACTCTCTGCATTACATTTGAGAACCCCTGTGCTCTCCCCCCCTCGGTCTTTGTCCCAGGTTCAGCCCGTATCCCGTAGGAAGCTGCAGCTGGTGGGGGTGACGGCCATGCTGGTGGCCTGTAAATTTGAGGAGATGTTTGCTCCGGAGGTGGGAGACTTTGCTTACATCACTGACAACGCCTTCAGCAAAGTCCAAATCCTGGAGATGGAGCGGGTTGTGCTACGAAGCATTAAGTTCCAGCTGGGACGACCTCTGCCCCTGCACTTCCTCCGGAGGGCATCCAAAGTGGGCAGTGTGAGTAGAGTGGCTGCTGCTGAGTGGGTGAGGCCAGCATGTGTCTAGCTCAAACTGCTTCTGTTTCAGTCTGATGTGCAGAGACACACTCTGGCCAAATACATGATGGAGCTGACACTGCTGGACTATGACATGGTTCACTTTCACCCATCTGAGATCGCAGCTGCAGCTCTGTGCCTATCCCAGCTGTTGCTCCATGGCCTGCCCTGGGTCTGTACTGTTGTAATAGTCTCTTAGGCCTTCTCCCTCGTCTCATGTGTCTCCTTCTCTCCTCAGTCTCCCACTCAGCAGCACTACTCCACTTATGACGAGGCTCACCTGAAGCCCATCATGCAGCACATGGCCAAAAATGTGGTGCTGCTCCATGACGGCAAGACTAAGTTCACCGTGAGTCCAAAGTTTTTGAATAAATGTTGACGGATGCCTTCATTTGCGGGGAAACTCTAGCTTGTCATAGCAACATGTCCAACCTTGTTACGGTTTTGACTAGTTTCTGTGGTTTCAGGCCGTGAAGAACAAGTACAGCAGCAGCAAACTGATGAAGATCTCCATGGTCCCTGAGCTCAGCTCTCCCCTCATCAGGAGCCTGGCAGCAGCTGTGGGAGAGGTTCCCTGACCCTGATGGTTTGCTTCACTCTTCTTCCCCTGCTTGAACTCTGATGCGCTTAAGATTTTGTCCTTTTTTGGAGGATGTTTTTAAAGTTTTGTGTATATATTTCCTGTTGGACGTTAACTGTAGTAGGAATGTTCTACCTCACTCCTTCAGAGACTGGCCCCGTTTTTCTGACCAAAGCCTCTCCTACGTCTGATAAACCTGTTGCAGACCTAAACAAGTCTTTGTTGTTTGGATTTTTGTTCTTCTGTTTGACTGACTGTGACAATAAGATTGCCCAAACACTGACGTTTGCATTTTGTTTTTTACTTTCTACAGAAAAGTCTCGTCCCTCCTTATCCTTAAGATGAGGAGCATATAACCCTAAAGTATATTACGCTTAAGTGCTGACGTTTGTTCATGTGACAAGTTTCTCTGTGGTGGCGTGCCTGCTAGCTAGCTGGTCAGGCTAACTAAACTATAATCTATGTGTGTCAGCACACGTCAACTATGATCTCATTATTTTCCTTAGACTATGAGATGGGACTTTCAATGATTCCCCTATCATAAGAGTCTGACAGTGACCAGATATACAGACCAAACCAGTCTTCGTCCCATAAGAAAACGTTATTTTTGGAAGAATGAGGCATTCTTTTCACTTCTGTCAGAAATAGCTGATCTAAAGGTTTGACCTTTGTCACACATGTAGGATGTGTAAAACCAGTGATAAAATTGTTTTAGAGCCAGTAGCTGGAGATTAAAGTTACACCAGAGTACCTTCACCAGTTGAATACATTCTTAAACTGGTGCTGTCACATGCGAGTTAAGGTGGGTAGTTAAGAGAGCTAGTTTAATCCTTTTATCTGAGGTGTAAAATGGACCAATGCCATTTAACAGTTTGAACAGAGGGTCTTTGTGGTGATAAACGCTGATGGTGTCACAGGGTCCAGACCAGACCGGTTTCAACAGGGCCCAGAGTGTAGCTGTGTCCAGGACCTCACTGACTGTGGCTGGTCGTGTCTTCAATCTGAGAAGGAGCCTTTTGTCCAGGAGCATGGGCTGAGGTCACCAGTGTGTTAACATGTTATCTTTGTGTAGGAGTAAGTCAGTATGTGACTATTTGGCCTGGGAATTGATCGGCGAGTGAAGGTGGTCCTTTCCTTCGATATGTCTTGTTTGTGGTCATCGAACCCCAAAGAATATATATTTTTATTACTTCATTATTTCACATATATAATTTAAGGGTGATTGAGAAAGATGATGAATGCTTTCTCACAAAGGAAATTTACATGTCACATTTGGCATGGATAGGAACAATCAATGTGCAAACATGTTAAATGCAGGATACATTATGTACAATTAAAAAAAAAAAGTGGAAATCAAATAGTGTCAATAGTACAGGTTTTTTTCAGTCTTATACAGTGACACATTGTACAGTCTGACAGCGGTGGGGATAAAGGCCCTGCGGTAGCGCTCCTTCTTACACTGAGTGTGTAATATAAACAAGAATGGAAAACGTGTAGTCCTGGGTGCACTGCTTTGTTATTGTTTTAGTTTGACTCATTCTTGCACACAAAATACGGGTCTTTCGTGTGGGCTGGGAAGGGTTAATCTATCCACGCTGACGTGTAATCCCATTGTTTCACCGCAGGGAGGCGCACGCATGCACGGGCACACGCACGCTCACACGGGCTTTTTAGTCTACATCTCAGCGCGTTCTGACTCTGATCACTCGCTCTTATTACTCCACGCGTGTCATCCAGAGCCTTTACCCCCGGACCTGACGCGAACCTCGGACCAGATCCTGTCTCCACTCAGCTAAAACCTGGACGACTTTTACCACGCGCAGACACGGTGAGCAGCCATCATTCACGGTTTCTGCTGGTTCCGGTCGGGTTGGCACGGATTAACGCATTTGGAGACGTGGACCCAAACCTGCTTGTGATGGGGCGTCTGTGTTCTGTTCAAATATAAAATGTTTCAAGGAAAAGTATCATATGAAGTGGAGGTAAATGCGGAAAAACAGGTTCCAGGGTGTTGGTCGTGTGTAGGTGAAATCTTTGGAGACGACATCACGCTTTTGGACAATGTTTGGGACTTTCTTTTGACTGCATTATCCCAACAGTGTGTTTTGTTCAGAACGCACTGTTGGGATAATGCTGCTGGTTTGGGATATGGTAGAGAAACTTGTTGAACGTGTTCGTACCTCGGTTTGACGAACGCAGGGACTGACAAGTGCCAGCCACACGGGGCTAATGTGACAGTAGTTTCAGAGACGTAAAAACAACGTTCTCATTCAAATGCAGAAAAATTAATGATCTTGGACTGTTAATTATCAGATGTTTAGAAAAAGGGTCTAAGGTCAATCAAGTTGTTTATGAAGCACATTTCATGCAGTGCAACCCAAAGTGATTTACAAAGAAATACAATCATACATATTTAAAAACAACACTCAATTTTATAATTAAAACTCGAGATATAAAACTCGGTCATAAGCACAGCTTAGTAGTAGAACAGTGTTCAGCCTGGACCAAACAACTCCAGAGATGGGGCCTCCAGGCTCCCACACATCTTTATGAAGACTGTTCTAGATTATAGGGGAAATCATCTGAAAAGGACACTGGGGATCTGGGACATTTATGAACATTTCTGCACGGTGGTCGTCCCGCTACCTATGGACCAATGGTTCCTCTGTGTTCGAAAAATGCATTGAATCAAATAAACCCAGGTGGAAAAAAATATACTTAGTATACTGAAATTTAGCATACTAAATATATTTCAGAAATAACAGTCAAATAAACTTTAAGTGTGCTATTTTGAAACAACTTATTTTGTGCTTAATAGATTGAAGTTGAATTTAAATAGAACTTAAAGTAAATTGAAAGTATACTTAATATACTAATGTGTACTAAAATGGAACAACTTTAAGTGCACTTATTATACTTTAAGTATACTTGATTTTTGGGTATTTAATTCATGATTGAGTAATACATTTCAATGCAACTTCAAGTATATTCATAACATACTTGCAGTTAACTTACAGTATATTTTCAATTAACTTACAGTATATATAAAAATATATTTAAAACATCTTTTTTCTCAAAATAGTTGTTTACTATTTACTCAATTTACTCAAATAAAATGCATATTCACAAAAAAAAAAATCTTATACATCTCACGTCCAAGTTGTCGACCGCATCCAGTCCCTGTCTATCGCCAGTAATTCCTGGAGGAAGTTTCTGATCAGTTTCAAGTTCTCTGCTGTCGACCAAATGCCTCAAGTAAAGGACACACTCCTCTTGTTTAAGCTCCTCAGGGTGACAAGTGTGTGAGCGAGTGTCTGTTTTTGTGAAAAAAAACCCCAAACAAACACAGTCCGGCTCTTGCGTCAAATCAACTTGAAAACACCGACTGGACAGAACTCATTAATAGCTTTAAATTGAGGTATGACATGGCATCTGCCTCCTACATGTCAAAGACAAACTACTTAAAACCATCAACTATTGTCTTTGAACTTATTCCAACTGGGGTAGAATTCAATATTTATAGGGAGAATGGTCGTAAAATAGTAAGGAAAATAGTAAGGAATATGATGTGTTTTTAACATTGATTTGACATGAGAGTCTAATGCTTTTTCACAAAAACAGACACTCGCTCACACTTGTCACTTTGAGGAGCATGAACAAGAGGTGTGTGCTTTACTTGAGGCATATAGTCAACAGCAGAGAACTTGAAACGGACCTAAACGACCTCCAAGTTTAGCCTGAATCACCAGCGAAACACAGGCACCGGATGCGGTCGGCTCATGTCGCCGTTTCTCCCCGGAACTAGCTAACATACACACAGTGTATACATAAAATAATTACTTAAAAGTATTCATTCCTTCTTTTGGCAGAACTGCTCTTTTTTGCACTTCCGTCTTAGTGCTGCACGAACCTCGGAAACTGCATCTGCCAAAAAAAAATACAAAAAAAAACAATTTCAAATCCGTTTTGTAAATATAGTAAGTAATGTTTATATATATAATATAAAGTGCATTTTACAGACCAAGGTCATCCAAAGCGCTTTACAATGACGGTGATGACGGAGGCAAGTTGCCAAACACACTGGCGCATCAGCCCCCAATCAACACCATCCATTCACTCTCTCATTTACATTCATACCTATTGTGCAAAAGATCTGAGACTTGAATCAGATTTGGTCACTCACCTGTTATGGGTTGCACTTTTGTAGCATCAAGTTGATACCTCATCCTTTCCCTTCTTCCTGATTTTCCAGTTCGGGCTGATGTTGCCAATATCTCCCTCGTGAAAACAAGGACAGCTAATTCCTGTGTGAAAAACATGCAAATTTGATTCAGGAAAAGCCATTTTTGAAACGCTAACATTGTTTCCAGGCAAGAAGTGCTGTGGGATGACATAAAAGTGAGCAGTAACCCTAACCCTCCACACACTCCTTGATTAATTTTAAGGTTTCAGGCAGTTCTTCAAAAATAAAAAGTAAATTAAATTTCCTTAATGCATTAATGCAATTGTAAACCGCTTTGAAACTCAGATCTGCAGTTAAAAGGCGGTATATAAATAAAGATTACTTACTTGCAAACATTATGAACAATATAGGTTAAATTTTGATAAGCCACTAAACTTACCACGAAGACATGAAACTATCTCTTCCATGGAAGGCGCTGCAGTATAACTGGGAATGAATCCATTTGCCTCCCTCACAACTGAAGCCACACAATCAACATTTTCCTCCTGTTAAGTATAACACATGTTGTAAATGATGTATGTATGCATGTCAAAATACATACATGGTCTGAATGATGTGGGCTCTATGTGGGTTTCATCAGAACTGCTTGCTTGTGGGGAGAATTGTTGAGGCCATACACATAGCCTTCTCTTCTTTGACTGAGAATAAAGAAAATGGATATACTTTATAATACCACAGGTCAGTATATTGAATCATTAACATCACAACAAATGAGACTTACCATGCGGACAGGTGACAAACGCTCCTCTGAACTGCTGCCAAACAGATCCTCAGATTGTTCAAGATTTCTTTTTTGAAAGTGTTTTTTTTTTTTTGTCCCTCAATTACGTTTCTTGTACTTGCAGTCTCTCTATTTTTTGGAGCTTTTTCTTTGCCTAGAAAACAATGTATGGAAAGAGTTTAATATTTTCAATGCAAAGCATAGGTTTAAAACCCGAGTAGGGTTTTCATTACAAGTTAATATAGCCCAACTTTAAAAATAAAAAGCATACGTTTGATAGACCCAAACATAACATTAGCAAAAGCAAACATACCCTGTTCTGTATGTCTCACCTGACAAGATGTTTCTTCAGACCAGTCGCCATTTGCAGCGACACATGTGTCATCTATGGCCCAAATATTTTACCCAGGAGGAAAAAAAAAAACAAGTTCTTGAAATACATCTGAAAAGGAACGATCGGTGAGGCATAAATATTTCATCGTGAAATAAAATTAACCTAGCAAGCTTAAGCTAACTTCAAATAGCAGCACTTTAGCAGCCTCTGTCCTGCTGGGTTCCTTTCGTGACCCACACTTAATTTCTATCCAATTGTCGTCGTCTAAATCGGGCTGGGAGGTTACCTGCTTGAATCTTCCTGAACTCTTTAGAATTATTCCGGTGTTCTTCACTTTCAAGCTGTTATTGTGCAGGTAAAAATCGCGAGCATGAAGGACGTCATCCTTAGCTGCTGTTTTTCTTCAAATGAGGACTACATGCGCAAGAGCAAGACAAACTGTTCTGATTGGCTGATAGTTACAAAGCTGCAATGAATGCAGCACCTGATTGGACAATCATATTTTAGGCGCGGATCATTGGAGCGGATGCCTCTATAGTTAGCAGCTATTCATTCTGGTTTAGTTTATGATCGTTTCACACATGCTAGGGTTTTGTATCATTAATATTATAACAACTCTTAAAAAAAGAAATAACTCTGTTGTACAGCTGAATGATGAAAGGTTTTGTGAAATTTTAACACTAATAGATTTTACATCTGAAAATGGATTGTCAGGTCAAGCTTCTGTTTTAGTTAAAGCTGAGTAAAACTGATCATGTTTGGAGAGACAGCTGAAGATATCTTCTACATTTATTACTGAAGTGGGTAACACTTTACATTACGGGCCGGTAAGTCCATGGTACTTACAGTGGTACTTCTAGGTACTTATTGTGGTACTTACAGAGGTACTTACAGTGGTACTTATTGTGGTACTTACAGTGGTACTATTGTGGTACTTACAGAGGTACTTACAGTGGTACTTATTGTGGTACTTACAGTGGTACTTACAGTGGTACTTATTGTGGTACTTACAGTGGTACTTATTGTGGTACTTACAGAGGTACTTACAGTGGTACTTATTGTGGTACTTACAGTGGTACTTACAGTGGTACTTATAGTGGTACTTATAGTGGTACTTATAGTGGTACTTATTGTGGTACTTACAGAGGTACTTACAGTGGTACTTCTAGGTACTTATTGTGATAATTCTAGATACAGCTGTAACTTAGTAATTCAAGGATACTACAGCATTATTCCTATGTAGTAAATGTGGTACTTCTACATACATACATACATACAGAGGTCATTTGTAGGATTGTTTGACTATAAAACATAAAACAACATTATGTAAAACAAACGTCTTTATTAATATGGAATAAGTAGCACAGAAAGGACAGTATAAATACATTTAATGCATATTTCAAAACAAGTTTCAAGGACAAGGGAAACACTGCAAGAACTAGGTACCCAACCCAAGTAACAAGAATTACACATTAACACACCAGTAAGACTTGGCAGCAAGTACCAGGTACTTGGCAGCAAGTACCAGGTACTTGGCAGCAAGTACCAGGTACTTGGCAGCCAAGTACCAGGTACTTGGCAGCCAAGTACCAGGTACTTGGCAGCCAAGTACCAGGTACTTACCATAGGAACTGGCCCATAATAAGACAAATTACTTTAACATACGTACCAGTGATAACACCAGTAATTATACAGTAAGTACCAGGTAATTACCATAGGGACTGGCCCATAATAAGACAAAGGACTTTAACATAAGTACTAGTAGATAATACCAGTAATTATACTGCAAGTACCAGGTACTTACCGGTAAGTACCATGTACTTACCATAGGAACTGGCCCATATTAAGACAAATAACTTCTATATAAGTACCAGTGATAACACCAGTAATTATAAGTAATTTTCTTAAGCAGCAAGTACCAGGAACCCTTACGGTAGAGTACCAGGTACTTACCATAGGAAACCTGGCCCATATTAAGACAAATACCTTCAATACAAGTATCTTATGATAACACCAGTTTAGTATTTATACAGCAGAGTACCAGGTACTTACCATCGAAGTACTAGGGCACCCATACTTAAGACAAACGGACTTTAACAAATTTGACGCATGCTAGTGTGTGTATCCATTATGTTAGAAACCGACATTGCAAACACAAACATGGTCTGTAAAAGGATAGTTGAATAGTTGTGAGCTTTCCCCACAACGGTGTAGACTTTGGTTCAGTTTAGTACATTTGCCAAGTTACATCTCTGATGAGCATAAATCACATCAAAAGCTAAATCGCACAATGACCACACGCCTCTGCTGACCGCGATTGACTCATAAAGCGTGAGCGTTCGCAGAGCACGCACGGGGACATGAGCACCTACCTGGTCAGTTAAGCCTCCACCAAACGGTAAATTATAGCTATCCGTTACCTTTATAGGTTGGCTTGCACTCACATTTCATGCCGCTATTGTCCAATACTAATTATCATTGGAAAACCTACATTAGATTCGGTGCTCATGTCTCATGCACAGGTGCGCTGCGTCAATGCAACTTTGTAGCGTAGGCTGATGCATTAGCCCGCTGCCCATCACTACTTCATGAATCCAAGCGGCAATAAAGGTAAACATGCAATTTAGTGTATTGGCCTACTGTCCGTGGCTCAACCAGTGCAGTTTATGCCCTCCCCCCTCCTGTTTTTATATTGCAGATTTAGATGAGTCATGTGAATTATATTTTCCCACGTCAAAATGGTGATTTTCCATGAAAGGCGACAGATTTGCATGCATGTTTGATGCATGCTCTGTCTGATTCTTCTGCTTTTGATGACTGTTGTCAGCCAGGGGAAAAGAGCACTGGCTTGTGGACTTTAGAAAACCATTCAGTCATCATTCTTCACTCCATCCGCCATGGCATTGTTCAAAGTTTGCCTCTGCAAGAAAAAGGTATAAAATACATGTTGAAAAATTATTAGCCAGGACTGTAGCCAAGATTTTACAAATACTAAGGTTCAGTTCCTGTGCTCATTAACATTTAGCTTTACCTACAATAAATATAAATCCATGGCTACAACCATGCATTTATGAACAGCATGTGGACATCATTATTACTTACTTTTTTTTGTGCTCATTGTTGTTGTTCTCTCGACCTGATAATTAAAAGCAGAACATGTGTTAACTCAACTACTCGACTTTATTAGCATTTTATTAATATTAATATTGTTAATGAATTGATCAAGTTTTTTTAGAAAGTTTGCATTAGCAGGACAATGACAGAACTGCCGCTGAGCATTCTGCGGCCTACTTTTGTAAAGTTGTCCTGACTGGTTCATTGGCCCACATTCACACGCGGTCTTTCAAACACAGACTGAAGCCAGTTGGGTAGAACACTACTACTATAGGTAATATTATGTGCGTTGCTACATAGACAATTCGTTTATGCTCTCATATCATTGTGCTTTTGGTACAATCATAGTTTTACTTGTCTGGTGTTGCTCCTCCTCGACTGCGCGGTTCAGAGGGCATATGCCTCAGTGAAGTAACACCTGTGATAAAAAGTACAGACAAGAGCACATGCGTTGATGGCTGGTATATACTTCAAGAGGATTGATTACTTCACTCATTTGCAATCGATAGATCAGAAAATGTACATTTACTTTTACAGTTTTTTTTTCCATAATCCACGAACTAAATCCATTTTAAACAAGAGCTTTTACAGTAAATTAAATTACTGTTTGATGTTTAATATTTATTTAACAAAAAAAAACAAGATAGCTTTATTCTCGGTGCTTGTGTACTAATTTAAATGTTACAAGGTGCACCAGCCTCAGATCTACCATGTGCTTTTTTTTACAATAATATTTGAATTTACAAAAAAAAACAAAGAAATATGTTCTCAATTGACCATTCTCAGGTGCTTGTGTACTAATTTCCCTTAAAATGTCCACAAGGTGGCACCAGACTCAGAACTGGACCATGTGCTTTTTTGCACTTACAATACTGTCTACTGATAATTGTTTAAACAATCAAATAAACTCAACAAAACAGTATTACATTAAATAAGTTTCATAAATGTTCACAAATGCCACTACTCATGCGGTTCTTGTACCATAAAGTGGTGGGGTTCAAGTTTATCCACGTCGCAATTTCCCTACCATGACCATTAGCTTAGCAGGTTAGCATAAAAAAAACGAGACACATATTCACACAAACCATCACACAAACTTCACTCTACACATTTACCACGGTTCACAATACACTCCTAAGACACCTGATAACTCTTAACAATTGGCATCAACATGTGTTTTTTAACGTTTTACCAACCTGTGATAAAAAGTACAGACAAGAGCACATGCGTTGAGCTGCGTTTACTTCAAGAGGATTGATTCTTCCTCTGCAGCGCTCAGTCTACTTTCTACCCACTCTGCGCGATATGCGCCAACTACTGGTCACGGGAGGAACTGCACTTAAAACAATATAGAGATTGTAGTAATCACATGAATAGCTACTAAACAAACAAAAATAAAGTTCTCAATAACAAAATAAAAATGAGGGGTGCCTGTTAATCATTTTGCTCTATTTCCAAGCCTCTACACTCTCCCCCACTTAATTTAAATGTCTCCTGTTAAGTACCTGGTACTTGCTGTTAAGTACCTGGTACTTGCTGTTAAGTACCTGGTACTTGCTGTTAAGTACCTGGTACTTGCTGTTAAGTACCTGGTACTTGCTGTTAAGTACCTGGTACTTGCTGGTAAGTACCTGGTACTTGCTGGTAAGTACATGGTATACTATATAATTACTGGTATTATCACTAGTACTTATGGGTAAGTCCTTTGTCTTATTATGGGCCAGTTCCTATGGTAAGTACCTGGTATTGCTGTATAATTACTGGTGTTATCACTGGTACTTACGGTGAAGTCTTTGACATATTACCAAGTCATTTGTATGTGGCCAAGTCCTTTGTCTGTGGCTAGTACCAGGTACTACCTGGTACTTACTGTGCTGCCAAGTACCTGGTACTTGCTGCCAAGTACCTGGTACTTGCTGTGCTGCCAAGTACCTGGTACTTGCTGTGCTGCCAAGTACCTGGTACTTGCTGTGCTGCCAAGTACCTGGTACTTGCTGCCAAGTACCTGGTACTTGCTGCCAAGTACCTGGTACTTGCTGCCAAGTCTTACTGGTGTGTTAATGTGTAATTATTGTTACTTGGGTTGGGTACCTAGTTCTTGCAGTGTTTCCCTTGTCCTTGAAACTTGTTTTGAAATATGCATTAAATGTATTTATACTGTCCTTTCTGTGCTACTTATTCCATATTAATAAAGACGTTTGTTTTACATAATGTTGTTTTATGTTTTATAGTCAAACAATCCTACAAATGACCTCTGTATGTATGTATGTAGATGTATGTAGATGCTGTAGTACCACATTTACTACATAGGAATATCACAATAAGTGCTGTAGTATCCTTGAATTACTAAGTACCTCTGTAAGTACCACAGCTGTAAGTACCAATAAGTACCACTAGAATTATCACAATAAGTACCTAGTAAGAACCACTAAGTACCTCTGTAAGTACCTCTGTACCACAATAAGTACCTAGAAGTACCACTGTAAGTACCACTGTAATAAGTACCTCTGTAAGTACCTCTGTAAGTACCCACAATAAGTACCACACCTCTGTAAGTACCACCATAACAATAAGTACCACAGTACCCAATAAGTACACTGTAAGTACCACAATAAGTACCAATAAGTACCTAGTAAGTACCACTGTAAGTACCTCTGTAAGTACCATGGACTTACCGGCCCGTAATGTAAAGTGTTACCCTGAAGTGTTAAGAACCAGCAATGTATTTGCTGTTGATCCTTGAATGTTTGGATCCTTGTATCTTTTTTGCCAGATTAACAACATATTAATAGTTTATTTTAGTCTTAGTGTAAATGAAAAAAAAAAAAAATAGAAGGAAATTATATAATATATATATATATATATAAATTTCCTTCTATCTCTCAACAGCTGTCAATCCAACACTATTGAATTTGCTGTGTACTAAAATCAAGTGTATTTTCTCTTACATTCAAGTATACTACCATAAAATATATATATAAATATAATTTAACAAAATATGTTTACAATGTATTAGTTAGAAATGGAATACACTAAGTATATTTAAATGTATATTTTTTTCACTTGGGAAGCCAACCTCCAGCAGCTGTAACAGTCTATATATTTATTAAATACACCGGAGAGCGAGTCCTTTGAACTAATCACCACGGTGCACACAAGCCACATACGTTTTACTCTTACATTAAATAAAGGTAACTGTTAAAGTGTGGGTTTGTAACAATAAAACATGTCCAGCTTCTTTGCTCCGCATTCAAGTGTACAGTCATTGTAGTACAAACTCCGGTTAAAAACTCGCGTGCCTGCCCCCTCGTGGCGTATAACATATATGCAGTATAAACAAAATACCATATTGTAACATCCTTTCTCTTACGTTTTTTTTTCTTTTCCGTGCTTTACCAAAAATACACCTTTTTAAATGTAAACACAAATTATACTTCTGAGTATATAGAACTCCATTTCAACTGGCACTCTAGTCTTTAACGCACTGGTAAATGAATAACTCTGCCACTTCTGGTCATCGCCACATCGTTTCTGTTTTGATTGGCTTGTGGGTTTACAGTCTCTATGTCCATAGGCACAGGTTGTGTTACTCTATAGCCTAGCGTACATCGACAGAGAAACTGGGGACAACTAGTTGCAAGGCGGCTTTTGGAAACTGAGAGGAGATGGTGGGAGATGATCAGTTGCCGAAATCGGTCGATGTGCGCGCTCTTACAACTGGAGATGATCAGTCGGTCTCCAGTTTCAGTCAGTTGCCCATGTTCTACTTTTCGGCAACTAGTTGTCCTCAGTTTCGGAGATATGACCCGATGTGCGCGCTCCATGCGCCGCTCCGACAACGTGTGTGTATTGCGTGTATTGCGCGCCCGCAACAGTTTGTGTCAGAAAACACACTAGTTGAGGCCAGTTGCTGTCGATGTACGCGCTGTTATTCCCAAGACTGGTCTGCCACTGGGAGTTGCCCGTTTTCGTCATATTGTCGATGTGTGCGGGGCAGCAACTCATATGCGACGGATATAATCAGTTGCCAGTCCGATGTACGCTAGGCTTATGAAGCACGTCTGAGGTGTCTACGGTTCCTTCTGAGAACTGCACCTGAATCCATTTCAATCTCATATGAGTCATTAGGTTTCTTCACCCTTCCCGGCCTCCATTTGGTTTGGGGCTGAAAAGGCTGTACTTTCACTGAGTCTCCTGGGCTCAGGGACTCCAGATCTCTGGCTGACCAGTCATAATAGGCACATTGACGGAGCTGGTTCTCATGCAGTGCCTGCTCTGCCTTTATCACTTTGGGTTGGAGAAGGCTGGATTTGACTGGGAGAAACGTTCTTGTCCGACGGCTCAACAGCCTCTGAGCTGGGCTGGTGTCCAGGCCTTGTGACGGTGTATTACGATGATCCAGGAGAGCCAGGTAAGGATCTTGTCCTGTTGCTTTAGCCTTGTGCTTGTTGCTTTTGTGTCAGACACAAAGTCTTTTTCCCAGTAATTGGAATAATAGTCCACCGTTATGTTATAGTCTTTGTTGTCAAAGTGGAACAGGTCAACCCCCACCTTTGCCTATGGTCTGTTTGGCATAGCATGTGGGTGGAGCATTTCTTTCTGTTGCATCTACCTCTCTGCAGATGTCACAACGGGCAACATGTGTTTTTTATGTGATCATTCATGCCAATTCAGAAAACATATTCTCTAGCTCTGCGCAGACATCCTTCTGCCCCTATATGCGATGAGTGCAGTCGGTTGATGATGTCCTTCTGGAGAGAAGCAGGAATTACAGCATGTTCTCCTTTTACACAATGTCATCCTGGTGACTGAGTTCTTCTTGAAATGAGAAGCAGGGCCTCATCTCAGGTGCTGTGGCATTTTTTTTTTCATAAGGCCATCCTGTCTGCATACAACAGTCTGTAGTATTTTGTCTTCTTTTGTAGCTGCTCTGATTCTACTGAGGCTGTCACTGGAAATGGGCAAGTGATTCACCATATTAACAGACTCTATTTCAGCCTCTACAGGTGAGCATTCTGGGAGATATGCTCTGCTCAATGTGTCTGCCAGTAACATATCTTTTCCTGGGACATATATTGCATTGAGATCATATTTCTGCTTTCGCAGCATGATTCTTTGAAGTCTTTTTGAAGCGATTAACAGTGGTTTCCTTACTATGGACTCTAACGGCTTGTGGTCCGATTGTACAGTAACTTTGCGACCATATTTGTACTGATGAAACTTTTCAACACTGAAAACCATAGCTAGAAACTTTCTCTATTTGGGCATATTCACGCTCGGTTTGTGTGGGAGCTCGGCTAGAAAAAGCGATTGGTTTGCCTTTTTGGAGGAGTGCTGCCCCCAAACCTGTGTCTGATGCATCACATTGCACTTCTAGGTCCTTCTCTGGACAGTAGCATTTGAGAACAGGAGCATTTGTTATAGTCCTTTTTAGTTTTTCAAAAGCACGCTCATGCTGCTCTGTTCAGTCCCATTCTGTGTCTGTGTGTTAACCGCCTAACACTTGACACTAATCTGAAAGGTGTGGGCAAAACTTGGCTAAATAGTTCACCATACCTAACAGTCTCTGAACTGCTTTCACATCTGTTGGCCTTGGCATTTGTTCAATGGCTCGGACCTTGTCTGGGTCAACTTTTGCTGTGAGACGGTGCCCTATGTACATGCACTCTGTCTCAGTTTGAACTTCTCAGGATTCAGCTTAATGTTCTGGTCTTTGCATCGTTCCAAAACGTCCCCAACTTTGTGTTGTGATCTCGTACAGCAGCCTCCTAGCTCTCACCTTGACCTGTGATGAGTACGTCATCTGCTACGATGTAGATACTCGGGAGTCCATCCAGCGCTTGGGTCAGTTTCCTTTGGAAAATCTCAGGTGTTACACTAACCCCCATGGGCTTTTTGAACCATCTGAAGCGCCCAAATGGAGTAGAGAAAGTAGTGAGATAGCTTGACTCCTCTGCCAGCTTCACATGCCAAAATCCACATCACACACTGTGAACATGTACGGGAGTACATCATCTATCCATTTTCTTCCCCTTAATCCATTTCTGGGTCGGGGGGGGGGTGGCAGTCAGAGCTGCACCCAGTACACTCAGCACCAGCCCCTCACTGATCCTCCTGCAGGTGGTGAGTCCACAGGAGCTGAGATCTTTCAGTGGGGGCTTCAGGCAAAGTGGGGTTAAGTGTCTTGCCCAAGGCAACGACACAACGACAGCAGTCATCAGCGGGAGTCATGAATTAGGTCTTACGGTGGGCTCAAACCCACGACCTTCAGGGGGTTCAATCCACTGGCAATGATTTACAGTACCTCAAAAAGGGACCCCATTTGCGTTCAAAATTTTCTTTGTATCCTCTTGTGAGATTAATCTTTTCCATTTTAAGGAATGACAGAACGTCACGAAACCACTGGGATAATACAGGTGCTTTAGAAGATTTCCATAGTAGTAAAATGTTACGCCTAGCAATAAGTGAGGTAAAGGCTAAGATTTTGGAGTGACTGGGATCAGTTAGAACTGAATTTACTGGAACACCAAAACAGGTTAAGTATGGATTCAAATCAACTTTAGTTTTAAGAGCTTTAGAAAGAATTTCCGAGTATTGGTTCCAGAAATTACGGAGCATTGGACATGAGAAGAACATATGGCTCAGATCACATGGGCTTGCATGACATCTTTCACATTGATCTATTATTTGTGGATACATTTTGGACAAGCGTGATTTTGAGTAATGCACTCTATACAGTATTTTAAATTGAATAAGTTGTAACCTGGCCGAGGGTGTGCTAGAGCGGACTATCGCTGTTGCCTTCTCCCATTGCTGGTCTGAGATGGTAATTCCCAGTTCATGTTCCCAACCCCAAGACATCCTAACCTTTGCTGTTGAAAATATGTCTGTGTCCATAATTCGCTTATATATTACAGATATGATCGACTTAGTATTGGGTTTGAGAGATAA